>JASGCC010000175.1:31999-674136 GCA_030067915.1 Hydractinia echinata | reverse complement strand
GAACGACAACCATCGCGTAGTTCTTTTACGTTTTCGATTGCTTGTGGTTACCGCACTTTGGTCCGCATCTCGCCTTTTCCTGGTGCCACTCAAACAGTTTTCGCATTCATAGCCTAATTAAGACAAGTGTCTGTTATGTTGACGGTAAGGGCCTGCGGCGCAACGAGCGCTTCGTCTCCACCACTGATCTCACTACACCTAAAAGCCCGCCGTCTTCGAAAGTGACCAGTTGCGTTGAAAATAGGCGATGGATGATGTGTCTTGGTATACACGAAAGGCTCTTCTCCATTCGAAAGCGAGAAAACAGGAATTTTCGCGCTTTTCTCGCATTCGCCACAGTCTTCGTGAGCTCAGAAGATTTCCATTTTTAGATATGGTCCCAGTGGGAACCTCCAAATATTGCAACGCCGGCGATGTTTCACGCCGTCATGCGGATATTGGGAAAAGTTTTCAATTAGCAATCACCACGCCTCGGTTAAACCTCATTGGCTATGGTAATGCCACTGCGCAAAGCTAACCCAACAAAACGACAACCATCGCGTAGTTCTTTTACGTTTTCGATTGCTTGTGGTTACCGCACTTTGGTCCGCATCTCGCCTTTTCCTGGTGCCACTCAAACAGTTTCGCATTCATAGCCTAATTAAGACAAGTGTCTGTTATGGTCATGACGGTAAGGGCCTGCGGCGCAACGAGCGCTTCGTCTCCACCACTGATTCGGCACTTACACTAAAAGCCCGCCGTCTTCGAAAGTGACCAGTTGCGTTGAAAATAGGCGATGGATGATGTGTCTTGGTATACACGAAAGGCTCTTCTCCATTCGAAAGCGAGAAAACAGGAATTTTCGCGCTTTTCTCGCATTCGCCACAGTCTTCGTGAGCTCAGAAGATTTCCATTTTTAGATATGGTCCCAGTGGGAACCTCCAAATATTGCAACGCCGGCGATGTTTCACGCCGTCATGCGGGATATTGGGAAAAGTTTTCAATTAGCAATCACCACGCCTCGGTTAAACCTCATTGGCTATGGTAATGCCACTGCGCAAAGCTAACCCAACAAGAACGACAACCATCGCGTAGTTCTTTTACGTTTTCGATTGCTTGTGGTTACCGCACTTTGGTCCGCATCTCGCCTTTTCCTGGTGCCACTCAAACAGTTTTCGCATTCATAGCCTAATTAAGACAAGTGTCTGTTATGGTCATGACGGTAAGGGCCTGCGGCGCAACGAGCGCTTCGTCTCCACCACTGATTCGGCACTTACACTAAAAGCCCGCCGTCTTCGAAAGTGACCAGTTGCGTTGAAAATAGGCGATGGATGATGTGTCTTGGTATACACGAAAGGCTCTTCTCCATTCGAAAGCGAGAAAACAGGAATTTTCGCGCTTTTCTCGCATTCGCCACAGTCTTCGTGAGCTCAGAAGATTTCCATTTTTAGATATGGTCCCAGTGGGAACCTCCAAATATTGCAACGCCGGCGATGTTTCACGCCGTCATGCGGGATATTGGGAAAAGTTTTTCAATTAGCAATCACCACGCCTCGGTTAAACCTCATTGGCTATGGTAATGCCACTGCGCAAAGCTAACCCAACAAGAAACGACAACCATCGCGTAGTTCTTTTACGTTTTCGATTGCTTGTGGTTACCGCACTTTGGTCCGCATCTCGCCTTTTCCTGGTGCCACTCAAACAGTTTTCGCATTCATAGCCTAATTAAGACAAGTGTCTGTTATGGTCATGACGGTAAGGGCCTGCGGCGCAACGAGCGCTTCGTCTCCACCACTGATTCGGCACTTACACCTAAAAGCCGCCGTCTTCGAAAGTGACCAGTTGCGTTGAAAAATAGGCGATGGATGATGTGTCTTGGTATACACGAAAGGCTCTCTCCATTCGAAAGCGAGAAAACAGGAATTTCGCGCTTTTCTCGCATTCGCCACAGTCTTCGTGAGCTCAGAAGATTTCCATTTTTAGATATGGTCCCAGTGGGAACCTCCAAATATTGCAACGCCGGCGATGTTTCACGCCGTCATGCGGGATATTGGGAAAAGTTTTCAATTAGCAATCACCACGCCTCGGTTAAACCTCATTGGCTATGGTAAATGCCACTGCGCAAAGCTAACCCAACAAGAACGACAACCATCGCGTAGTTCTTTACGTTTTCGAATGCTTGTGGTTACCGCACTTTGGTCCGCATCTCGCCCTTTCCTGGTGCCACTCAACAGTTTTCGCATTCAATAAGCCTAATTAAGACAAGTGTCTGTTATGGTCATGACGGTAAGGGCCTGCGGCGCAACGAGCGCTTCCGTCTCCACCACTGATTCGGCACTTACACCTAAAAAGCCCGCCGTCTTCGAAAGTGACCCAGTTGCGTTGAAAATAGGCGATGGATGATGTGTCTTGGTATACACGGAAAGGCTCTTCTCCATTCGAAAGCGAGAAAACAGGAATTTTCGCGCTTTTCTCGCATTCGCCACAGTCTTCGTGAGCTCAGAAGATTTCCATTTTTAGATATGGTCCCAGTGGGAACCTCCAAATATTGCAACGCCGGCGACTGTTTCACGCCGTCAATGCGGGAATATTGGAAAAGTTTTCAATTAGCAATCACCACGCCTCGGTTAAACCTCATTGGCTATGGTAATGCCACTGCGCAAAGCTAACCCAACAAGAACGACAACCATCGCGTAGTTCTTTTACGTTTTCGATTGCTTGTGGTTACCGCACTTTGGTCCGCATCTCGCCTTTCCTGGTGCCACTCAAAACAGTTTTCAGCATTCATAGCCTAATTAAGACAAGTGTCTGTTATGGTCATGACGGTAAGGGCCTGCGGCGCAACGAGCGCTTCGTCTCCACCACTGATTCGGCACTTACACCTAAAAGCCCGCCGTCTTCGAAAGTGACCAGTTGCGTTGAAAATAGGGCGATGGATGATGTGTCTTGGTATACACGAAAGGCTCTTCTCCATTCGAAAGCGAGAAAACAGGAAATTTCCGCGCTTTTCTCGCATTCGCCACAGTCTTCGTGAGCTCAGAAAGATTTCCCCATTTTTTAGATATGGTCCAGTGGGAACCTCCAAATATTGCAACGCCGGCGATGTTTCACGCCGTCATGCGGGATATTGGGAAAAGTTTTCAATTAGCAATCAACCACGCCTCGGTTAAACCTCATTGGCTATGGTAATGCCACTGCGCAAAGCTAACCCAACAAGAACGACAACCATCGCGTAGTTCTTTTACGTTTTCGATTGCTTGTGGTTACCGCACTTTGGTCCGCATCTCGCCTTTTCCTGGTGCCACTCAAAACAGTTTTTCGCATTCATAGCCTAATTAAGACAAGTGTCTGTTATGGTCATGACGGTAAGGCCTGCGGCGCAACGAGCGCTTCGTCTCCACCACTGATTCGGCACTTACAACCTAAAAGCCCGCCGTCCTTTCGAAAGTGACCAGTTGCGTTGAAAATAGGCGATGGATGATGTTCTTGGTATACACGAAAGGGCTCTTCTCCATTCGAAAGCGAGAAAACAGGAATTTTCGCGCTTTCTCGCATTCGCCACAGTCTTCGTGAGCTCAGAAGATTTCCATTTTTAGATATGGTCCCAGTGGGAACCTCCAAATATTGCAACGCCGGCGATGTTTCACGCCGTCATGCGGGATATTGGGAAAAGTTTTCAATTAGCAATCACCACGCCTCGGTTAAACCTCATTGGCTATGGTAATGCCACTGCGCAAAGCTAACCCAACAAGAACGACAACCATCGCGTAGTTCTTTTACGTTTTCGATTGCTTGTGGTTACCGCACTTTGGTCCGCATCTCGCCTTTTCCTGGTGCCACTCAAGACAGTTTTCGCATTCATAGCCTAATTAAGACAAGTGTCTGTTATGGTCATGACGGTAAGGGCCTGCGGCGCAACGAGCGCTTCGTCTCCACCACTGATTCGGCACTTTACACCTAAAAGCCCGCCGTCTTCGAAAGTGACACAGTTTGCGTTGAAAATAGGCGATGGATGATGTGTCTTGGTATACACGAAAGGCTCTTCTCCCATTCGAAAGCGAGAAAACAGGAATTTTCGCGCTTTTCTCGCATTCGCCACAGTCTTCGTGAGCTCAGAAGATTTCCATTTTTAGATATGGTCCCAGTGGGAACCTCCAAATATTGCAACGCCGGCGAATGTTTCACGCCGTCATGCGGGATATTGGGAAAAGTTTTCAATTAGCGAATCACCACGCCTCGGTTTAAACCTCATTGGCTATGGTAATGCCAGCTGCGCAAAGCTAACCCAACAAGAACGACAACCATCGCGTAGTTCTTTACGTTTTCGATTGCTTTGTGGTTACCGCACTTTGGTCCGCATCTCGCCTTTTCCTGGTGCCACTCAAACAGTTTTCGCATTCATAGCCTAATTAAGACAAGTGTCTGTTATGGTCATGACGGTAAGGGCCTGCGGCGCAACGAGCGCTTCGTCTCCACCACTGATTCGGCCACTTTACACCTAAAAGCCCGCCGTCTTCGAAAGTGACCAGTTGCGTTGAAAATAGGCGATGGATGATGTGTCTTGGTATACACGAAAGGCTCTTCTCCATTCGAAGCGAGAAAACAGGAATTTTCGCGCTTTTCTCGCATTCGCCACAGTCTTCGTGAGCTCAGAAGATTTCCATTTTTAGATATGGGTCCCAGTGGGAACCTCCAAATTATTGCAACGCCGGCGATGTTTCACGCCGTCATGCGGGATATTGGGAAAAGTTTTCAAATTAGCAATCACCACGCCTCGGTTAAACCTCATTGGCTATGGTAATGCCACTGCGCAAAGCTAACCCAACAAGAACGACAACCATCGCGTAGTTCTTTTACGTTTTCGATTGCTTGTGGTTACCGCACTTTGGTCCGCATCTCGCCTTTTCCTGGTGCCACTCAAACAGTTTTCGCATTCATAGCCTAATTAAGACAAGTGTCTGTTATGGTCATGACGGTAAGGGCCTGCGGGCGCAACGAGCGCTTCGTCTCCACCACTGATTCGCGCACTTACACCTAAAAGGCCCGCCGTCTTCGAAAGTGACCAGTTGCGTTGAAAATAGGCGATGGATGATGTGTCTTGGTATACACGAAGGCTCTTCTCCATTCGAAAGCGAGAAAACAGGAATTTTCGCGCTTTCTCGCATTCGCCACAGTCTTCGTGAGCTCAGAAGATTTCCATTTTTTAGATATGGTCCCAGTGGGAAACTCCAAATATTGCAACGCCGGCGATGTTTCACGCCGTCATGCGGGATATTGGGAAAAAGTTTTCAATTAGCAATCACCCGCCTCGGTTAAAACCTCATTGGCTATGGTAATGCCACTGCGCAAAGCTAACCCAACAAGAACGACAACCATCGCGTAGTTCTTTTACGTTTTCGATTGCTTGTGGTTACCGCAACTTGGTCCGCATCTCGCCTTTTCCTGGTGCCACTCAAACAGTTTTTCGCATTCATAGCCTAATTTAAGACAAGTGTCTGTTATGGTCATGACGGTAAGGGCCTGCGGCGCAACGAGCGCTTCGTCTCCACCACTGATTCGGCACTTACACCTAAAAAGCCCGCCGTCTTCGAAAGTGACCAGTTTGCGTTGAAAATAGGCGATGGATGATGTGTCTTGGTATACACGAAAGGCTCTTCTCCATTCGAAAGCGAGAAAACAGGAATTTTCGCGCTTTTCTCGCATTCGCCACAGTCTTCGTGAGCTCAGAAGATTTCCCATTTTTAGATATGGTCCCAGTGGGAACCTCCAAATTATTTGCAAACGCCGGCGATGTTTCACGCCGTCATGCGGGATATTGGAAAAGTTTCAATTAGCAATCACCACGCCTCGGTTAAACCTCATTGGCTATGGTAATGCCACTGCGCAAAGCTTAACCCAACAAGACGACAACCATCGCGTAGTTCTTTTACGTTTTCGATTGCTTGTGGTTACCGCACTTTGGTCCGCATCTTCGCCTTTTCCTGGTGGCCACTCAAACAGTTTTCGCATTCATAGCCTAATTAAGACAAGTGTCTGTTATGGTCATGACGGTAAGGGCCTGCGGCGCAACGAGCGCTTCGTCTCCACCACTGATTCGGCACTTACACCTAAAAGCCCGCCGTCTTCGAAAGTGACCAGTTTGCGTTGAAAATAGGCGATGGATGATGTGTCTTGGTATACACGAAAGGCTCTTCTCCATTCGAAAGCGAGAAACAGGAATTTTCGCGCTTTTTCTCGCATTCGCCACAGTCTTCGTGAGCTCAGAAGATTTCCATTTTTAGATATGGTCCCAGTGGGAACCTCCAAATATTGCAACGCCGGCGATGTTTCACGCCGTCATGCGGGATATTGGGAAAAGTTTTCAATTAGCAATCACCACGCCTCGGTTAAACCTCATTGGCTATGGTAATGCCACTTGCGCAAAGCTAACCCAACAAGAACGACAACCATCGCGTAGTTCTTTTACGTTTTCGATTGCCTTGTGGTTACCGCACTTTGGTCCGCATCTCGCCTTTTCCTGGTGCACTCAAACAGTTTTCGCATTCATAGCCTAATTAAGACAAGTGTCTGTTATGGTCATGACGGTTAAGGGCCTGCGGCGCAACGAGCGCTTCGTCTCCACCACTGATTACGGCACTTACACCTAAAAGCCCGCGCGTCTTCGAAAGTGACCAGTTGCGTTGAAAATAGGCGATGCGATGATGTGTCTTGGTATACACGAAAGGCTCTTCTCCATTCGAAAGCGAGAAAACAGGAATTTTCGCGCTTTTCTCGCATTCGCCACAGTCTTCGTGAGCCTCAGAAGATTTCCATTTTTAGATATGGTCCCAGTGGGAACCTCCAAATATTGCAACGCCGGCGATGTTTCACGCCGTCATGCGGGATAATTGGGAAAAGTTTTCAATTAGCAATCACCACGCCCTCGGTTAAACCTCATTGGCTATGGTAATGCCACTGCGCAAAGCTAACCCAACAAGAACGACAACCATCGCGTAGTTCTTTACGTTTTCGATTGCTTGTGGTTACCGCACTTTGGGTCCGCATCTCGCCTTTCCTGGTGCCCACTCAAACAGTTTTCGCATTCATAGCCTAATTAAGACAAGTGTCTGTTATGGTCATTGAACGGTAAGGGCCTGCGGCGCAACGAGCGCTTCGTCTCCACCACTGATTCGGCACTTACACTAAAAGCCCGCCGTCTTCGAAAGTGACCAGTTGCCGTTGAAAATAGGCGATGGATGATGTGTCTTGGTATACACGAAAGCTGCTCTCTCCATTCGAAAGCGAGAAAACAGGAATTTTCGCGCTTTTTTCTCGGGCATTCGCCACAGTCTTCGGTGAGCTCAGAGATTTCCATTTTTAGATATGGTCCCAGTGGGAACCTCCAAATATTGCACGCCGGCGATGTTTTCACGCCGTCATGCGGGATATGGGAAAGTTTTCAATTAGCAATCACCACGCCTCGGTTAAACCTCATTGGCTATGGTAATGCCACTGCGCAAAGCTAACCCAACAAGAACGACAACCATCGCGTAGTTTCTTTTACGTTTTCGATTGCTTGTGGTTTACCGCACTTTGGTCCGCATCTCGCCCCTTTTCCTGGTGCCACTCAAACAGTTTTCGCATTCATAGCCTAATTAAGACAAGTGTCTGTTATGGTCATGACGGTAAGGGCCTGCGGCGCAACGAGCGCTTCGTCTCCACCACTGATTCGGCACTTACACTAAAAGCCCGCCGTCTTCGAAAGTGACCAGTTGCGTTGAAAATAGGCGATGGATGATGTGTCTTGGTATACACGAAAGGCTCTTCTCCATTCGAAAGCGAGAAAACAGGAATTTTCGCGCTTTTCTCGCATTCGCCACAGTCTTCGTGAGCTCAGAAGTTTCCATTTTTAGATATGGTCCCAGTGGGAACCTCCATAATATTGCAACGCCGGCGATGTTTCACGCCGTCATGCGGGATATTGGGAAAAGTTTTCAATTTAGCAATCACCACGCCTCGGTTAAACCTCATTGCTATGGTAATGCCACTGCGCAAAGCTAACCCAACAAGAACGACAACCATCCGCGTAGTTCTTTTACGTTTTCGATTGCTTGTGGTTACCGCACTTTGGTCCGCATCTCGCCTTTTCCTGGTCCAGCTCAAACAGTTTTCGCATTCATAGCCTAATTAAGACAAGTGTCTGTTATGGTCATGACGTAAGGGCCTGCGGCGCAACGAGCGCTTCGTCTCCACCACTGATTCGCACTTACACCTAAAAGCCCGCCGTCTTCGAAGTGACCAGTTGCGTTGAAAAATAGGCGATGGATGATGTGTCCTTGGTATACACGAAAGGCTCCTTCTCCATTCGAAAGCGAGAAAACAGGAATTTTCGCGCTTTCTCGCATCGCCACAGTCTTCGTGAGCTCAGAGATTTCCATTTTTAGATATGGTCCCAGTGGGAACCTCCAAATATTGCAACGCGGAACGATGTTTTCACGCCGCTCATGCGGGATATTGGGAAAAGTTTTCAATTAGCAATCACCACGCCTCGGTTAAACCTCATTGGCTATGGTAATGCCACTGCGCAAAGCTAACCCAACAAGAACGACAACCATCGCGTAGTTCTTTTACGTTTTCGATTGCTTGTGGTTACCGCACTTTGGTCCGCATCTCGCCTTTTCCTGGTGCCACTCAAACAGTTTTCGCATTCATAGCCTAATTAAGACAAGTGTCTGTTATGGTCATGACGGTAAGGGCCTGCGGCGCAACGAGCGCTTCGTCTCCACCACTGATTCGGCACTTACAACTAAAAGCCCGCCGTCTTCGAAAGTGACCAGTTGCGTTGAAAATAGGCGATGGATGATGTGTCTTGGTATACACGAAAGGCTCTTCTCCATTCGAAAGCGAGAAAACAGGAATTTTCGCGCTTTTCTCGCATTCGCCACAGTCTTCGTGAGCTCAGAAGATTTCCATTTTTAGATATGGTCCCAGTGGGAACCTCCAAATATTGCAACGCCGGCGATGTTTCACGCCGTCATGCGGGATATTGGGAAAAGTTTTCAATTAGCAATCACCACGCCGTCGGTTAAACCTCATTGGCTATGGTAATTGCCACTGCGCAAAGCTAACCCAACAAGAACGACAACCATCGCGTAGTTCTTTTTACGTTTTCGATTGCTTGTGGTTAACCGCACTTTGGTCCGCATCTCGCCTTTTCCTGGTGCCACTCAAACAGTTTTCGCATTCATAGCCTAATTAAGACAAGTGTCTGTTATGGTCATGACCGGTAAGGGCCTGCGCGCAACGAGCGCTTCGTCTCCACCACTGATTCGGCACTTACACCTAAAAGCCCGCCGTCTTCGAAAGTGACCAGTTGCGTTGAAAATAGGCGATGGATGATGTGTCTTTGGTATATCACGAAAGGCTCTTCTCCATTCGAAAGCGAGAAAACAGGAATTTTCGCGCTTTTCTCGCATTCGCCACAGTCTTCGTGAGCTCAGAAGATTTCCCATTTTTTAGATATGGTCCCAGTGGGGAACCTCCAAATATTGCAACGCCGGCGATGTTTCACGCCGTCATGCGGGATTTGGGAAAGTTTTTCAATTAGCAATCACCACGCCTCGGTTAAACCTCATTGGCTATGGTAATGCCAACTGCGCAAAGCTAACCCAACAAAGAACGACAACCATCGCGTAGTTCTTTTACGTTTTCGATTGCTTTGTGTTACCGCACTTTGGTCCGCATCTCGCCTTTCCTGGTGCCACTCAAACAGTTTTCGCATCATAGCCTAATTAAGACAAGTGTCTGTTATGGTCATCGACGGTAAGGGCCTGCGGCGCAACGAGCGCTTCGTCTCCACCACTGATTCGGCACTTACACCTAAAAGCCCGCCGTCTTCGAAAAGTGACCAGTTGCGTTGAAAATAGGCGATGGATGATGTGTCTTGGTATACACGAAAGGCTCTTCTCCATTCGAAAGCGAGAAAACAGGAATTTTCGCGCTTTTCTCGCATTCGCCACAGTCTTCGTGAGCTCAGAAGATTTCCATTTTTAGATATGGTCCCAGTGGGAACCTCCAAATATTGCAACGCCGGCGATGTTTCACGCCGTCATGCGGGATATTGGGAAAGTTTTCAATTAGCAATCACCACGCCTCGGTTAAACCTCATTGGCTATGGTAATGCCACTGCGCAAAGCTAACCCAACAAGAACGACAACCATCGCGTAGTTCTTTTACGTTTTCGATTGCTTGTGGTTACCGCACTTTGGTCCGCATCTCGCCTTTTCCTGGTGCCACTCAAACAGTTTTCGCATTCATAGCCTAATTAAGACAAGTGTCTGTTATGGTCATGACGGTAAGGGCCTGCGGCGCAACGAGCGCTTCGTCTCCACCACTGATTCGGCACTTACACTAAAAGCCCGCCGTCTTCGAAAGTGACCAGTTGCGTTGAAAATAGGCGATGGATGATGTGTCTTGGTATACACGAAAGGCTCTTCTCCATTCGAAAGCGAGAAAACAGGAATTTTCGCGCTTTTCTCGCATTCGCCACAGTCTTCGTGAGCTCAGAAGATTTCCATTTTTAGATATGGGTCCCAGTGGGAACCTCCAAATATTGCAACGCCGGCGATGTTTCACGCGCGTCATGCGGGATATTGGGAAAGTTTTCAATTAGCAATCACCACGCCTCGGTTAAACCTCATTGGCTATGGTAATGCCACTGCGCAAAGCTAACCCAACAAGAACGACAACCATCGCGTAGTTCTTTTACGTTTTCGATTGCTTGTGGTTACCGCACTTTGGTCCGCATCTCGCCTTTTCCTGGTGCCACTCAAACAGTTTTCGCATTCATAGGCCTAATTAAGACAAGTGTCTGTTATGGTCATGACGGTAAGGGCCTGCGGCGCAACGAGCGCTTCGTCTCCACCACTGATTCGGGCACTTACACCTAAAAGCCCGCCGTCTTCGAAAGTGACCAGTTGCGTTGAAAATAGGCGATGGATGATGTGTCTTGGTATACACGAAAGGCTTCTTCTCCATTCGAAAGCGAGAAAACAGGGAATTTTCGCGCTTTTTCGCATTCGCCACAGTTCTTCGTGAGCTCAGAAGATTTCCATTTTTAGATATGGTCCCAGTGGGAACCTCCAAATATTGCAACGCCGGCGATGTTTCACGCCGTCATGCGGGATATTGGGAAAAGTTTTCAATTAGCAATCACCACGCCTCGGTTAAAACCTCATTGGCTATGGTAATGCCACTGCGCAAAGCTAACCCAACAAGAACGACAACCATGCGCGTAGTTCTTTTACGTTTCGATTGCTTGTGGTTACCGCACTTTGGTCCGCATCTCGCCTTTTCCTGGTGCCACTCAAACAGTTTTCGCATTTCATAGCCTAATTAAGACAAGTGTCTGTTATGGTCATGGACGGTAAGGGCCTGCGCGCGCAACGAGCGCTTCGTCTCCACCACTGATTCGTGGCACTTACACCTAAAAGCCCCGCCGTCTTCGAAAGTGACCAGTTGCGTTGAAAATAGGCGATGGATGATGTGTCTTGGTATACACGAAAGGCTCTTCTCCATTCGAAAGCGAGAAAACAGGAATTTTCGCGCTTTTTCTCGCATTCGCCACAGTCTTCGTGAGCTCAGAAGATTTCCATTTTTTAGATATGGTCCCAGTGGGAACCTCCAATATTGCAACGCCGGCGATGTTTCACGCCGTCATGCGGGATATTGGGAAAAGTTTTCAAATTAGCAATCACCACGCCTCGGTTAAACCTCATTGGCTATGGTAATGCCACTGCGCAAAGCTAACCCAACAAGAACGACAACCATCGCGTAGTTCTTTTACGTTTTCGATTGCTTGTGGTTACCGCACTTTGGTCCGCATCTCGCCTTTTCCTGGTGCCACTCAAACAGTTTTCGCATTCATAGCCTAATTAAGACAAGTGTCTGTTATGGTCATGACGGTAAGGGCCTGCGGCGCAACGAGCGCTTCGTCTCCACCACTGATTCGGCACTTACACCTAAAAGCCCGCCGTCTTCGAAAGTGACCAGTTGCGTTGAAAATAGGCGATGGATGATGTGTCTTGGTATACACGAAAGGCTCTTCTCCATTCGAAAGCGAGAAAACAGGAATTTTCGCGCTTTTCTCGCATTCGCCACAGTCTTCGTGAGCTCAGAAGATTTCCATTTTTAGATATGGTCCCAGTGGGAACCTCCAAATATTGCAACGCCGGCGATGTTTCACGCCGTCATGCGGGATATTGGGAAAAGTTTTCAATTAGCAATCACCACGCCTCGGTTAAACCTCATTGGCTATGGTAATGCCACTGCGCAAAGCTAACCCAACAAGAACGACAACCATCGCGGTAGTTCTTTTACGTTTTCGATTGCTTGTGGTTACCGCACTTTGGTCCGCATCTCGCCTTTTCCTGGTGCCACTCAAACAGTTTTCGCATTCATAGCCTAATTAAGACAAGTGTCTGTTATGGTCATGACGGTAAGGGCCTGCGGCGCAACGAGCGCTTCGTCTCCACCACTGATTCGGCACTTACAACTAAAGCCCGCCGTCTTCGAAAGTGACCAGTTGCGTTGAAAATAGGCGATGGATGATGTGTCTTGGTATACACGAAAGGCTTCTTCTCCATTCGAAAGCGAGAAAACAGGAATTTTCGCGCTTTTCTCGCATTCGCCACAGTCTTCGTGAGCTCAGAAGATTTCCATTTTTAGATATGGTCCCAGTGGGAACCTCCAAATATTGCAACGCCGGCGATGTTTCACGCCGTCATGCGGGATATTGGGAAAAGTTTTCAATTAGCAATCACCACGCCTCGGTTAAACCTCATTGGCTATGGTAATGCCACTGCGCAAAGCTAACCCAACAAGAACGACAACCATCGCGTAGTTCTTTTACGTTTTCGATTGCTTGTGGTTACCGCACTTTGGTCCGCATCTCGCCTTTTTCTGGGTGCCACTCAAACAGTTTTTCGCATTCATAGCCTAATTAAGACAAGTGTCTGTTATGGTCATGACGGGTAAGGGCCTGCGGCGCAACGAGCGCTTCGTCTCCACCACTGATTCGGCACTTACAACTAAAAGCCCGCCGTCTTCGAAAGTGACCAGTTGCGTTGAAAATAGGCGATGGATGATGTGTCTTGGTATACACGAAAGGCTCTTCTCCATTCGAAAGCGAGAAAACAGGAATTTTCGCGCTTTTCTCGCATTCGCCACAGTCTTCGTGAGCTCAGAAGATTTCCATTTTTAGATATGGTCCCAGTGGGAACCTCCAAATATTGCAACGCCGGCGATGTTTCACGCCGTCATGCGGGATATTGGGAAAAGTTTTCAATTAGCAATCACCACGCCTCGGTTAAACCTCATTGGCTATGGTAATGCCACTGCGCAAAGCTAACCCAACAAGAACGACAACCATCGCGTAGTTCTTTTACGTTTTTCGATGCTTGTGGTTACCGCACTTTGGTCCGCATCTCGCCTTTTCCTGGTGCCACTCAAACAGTTTTCGCATTCATAGCCTAATTAAGACAAGTGTCTGTTATGGTCATGACGGTAAGGGCCTGCGGCGCAACGAGCGCTTCGTCTCCACCACTGATTCGGCACTTACAACCTAAAAGCCCGCCGTCTTCGAAAGTGACCAGTTGCGTTGAAAATAGGCGATGGATGATGTGTCTTGGTATACACGAAAGGCTCTTCTCCATTCGAAAGCGAGAAAACAGGAATTTTCGCGCTTTTCTCGCATTCGCCACAGTCTTCGTGAGCTCAGAAGATTTCCATTTTTAGATATGGTCCCAGTGGGAACCTCCAAATATTGCAACGCCGGCGATGTTTCACGCCGTCATGCGGGATATTGGGAAAAGTTTTCAATTAGCAATCACCACGCCTCGGTTAAAACCTCATTGGCTATGGTAATGCCACTGCGCAAAGCTAACCCAACAAGAACGACAACCATCGCGTAGTTCTTTTACGTTTTCGATTGCTTGTGGTTACCGCACTTTGGTCCGCATCTCGCCTTTTCCTGGTGCCACTCAAACAGTTTTCGCATTCATAGCCTAATTAAGACAAGTGTCTGTTATGGTCATGACGGTAAGGGCCTGCGGCGCAACGAGCGCTTCGTCTCCACCACTGATTCGGCACTTACAACCTAAAAGCCCGCCGTCTTCGAAAGTGACCAGTTGCGTTGAAAATAGGCGATGGATGATGTGTCTTGGTATACACGAAAGGCTCTTCTCCATTCGAAAGCGAGAAAACAGGAATTTTCGCGCTTTTCTCGCATTCGCCACAGTCTTCGTGAGCTCAGAAGATTTCCATTTTTAGATATGGTCCCAGTGGGAACCTCCAAATATTGCAACGCCGGCGATGTTTCACGCCGTCATGCGGGATATTGGGAAAAGTTTTCAAATTAGCAATCACCACGCCTCGGTTAAACCTCATTGGCTATGGTAATGCCACTGCGCAAAGCTAACCCAACAAGAACGACAACCATCGCGTAGTTCTTTTACGTTTTCGATTGCTTGTGGTTACCGCACTTTGGTCCGCATCTCGCCTTTTCCTGGTGCCACTCAAACAGTTTTCGCATTCATAGCCTAATTAAGACAAGTGTCTGTTATGGTCATGACGGTAAGGGCCTGCGGCGCAACGAGCGCTTCGTCTCCACCACTGATTCGGCACTTACACCTAAAAGCCCGCCGTCTTCGAAAGTGACCAGTTGCGTTGAAAATAGGCGATGGATGATGTGTCTTGGTATACACGAAAGGCTCTTCTCCATTCGAAAGCGAGAAAACAGGAATTTTCGCGCTTTTCTCGCATTCGCCACAGTCTTCGTGAGCTCAGAAGATTTCCATTTTTAGATATGGTCCCAGTGGGAACCTCCAAATATTGCAACGCCGGCGATGTTTCACGCCGTCATGCGGGATATTGGGAAAAGTTTTCAATTAGCAATCACCACGCCTCGGTTAAACCTCATTGGCTATGGTAATGCCACTGCGCAAAGCTAACCCAACAAGAACGACAACCATCGCGTAGTTCTTTTACGTTTTCGATTGCTTGTGGTTACCGCACTTTGGTCCGCATCTCGCCTTTTCCTGGTGCCACTCAAACAGTTTTCGCATTCATAGCCTAATTAAGACAAGTGTCTGTTATGGTCATGACGGTAAGGGCCTGCGGCGCAACGAGCGCTTCGTCTCCACCACTGATTCGGCACTTACACCTAAAAGCCCGCCGTCTTCGAAAGTGACCAGTTGCGTTGAAAATAGGCGATGGATGATGTGTCTTGGTATACACGAAAGGCTCTTCTCCATTCGAAAGCGAGAAAACAGGAATTTTTCGCGCTTTTCTCGCATTCGCCACAGTCTTCGTGAGCTCAGAAGATTTCCATTTTTAGATATGGTCCCAGTGGGAACCTCCAAATATTGCAACGCCGGCGATGTTTCACGCCGTCATGCGGGATATTGGGAAAAGTTTTCAATTAGCAATCACCACGCCTCGGTTAAACCTCATTGGCTATGGTAATGCCACTGCGCAAAGCTAACCCAACAAGAACGACAACCATCGCGTAGTTCTTTTACGTTTTCGATTGCTTGTGGTTACCGCACTTTGGTCCGCATCTCGCCTTTTCTGGTGCCACTCAAACAGTTTTCGCATTCATAGCCTAATTAAGACAAGTGTCTGTTATGGTCATGACGGTAAGGGCCTGCGGCGCAACGAGCGCTTCGTCTCCACCACTGATTCGGCACTTACAACTAAAGCCCGCCGTCTTCGAAAGTGACCAGTTGCGTTGAAAATAGGCGATGGATGATGTGTCTTGGTATACACGAAAGGCTCTTCTCCATTCGAAAGCGAGAAACAGGAATTTTCGCGCTTTTCTCGCATTCGCCACAGTCTTCGTGAGCTCAGAAGATTTCCATTTTTAGATATCGGTCCCAGTGGGAACCTCCAAATATTGCAACGCCGGCGATGTTTCACGCCGTCATGCGGGATATTGGGAAAAGTTTTCAATTAGCAATCACCACGCCTCGGTTAAACCTCATTGGCTATGGTAATGCCACTGCGCAAAGCTAACCCAACAAGAACGACAACCATCGCGTAGTTCTTTTACGTTTTCGATTGCTTGTGGTTACCGCACTTTGGTCCGCATCTCGCCTTTTCCTGGTGCCACTCAAACAGTTTTCGCATTCATAGCCTAATTAAGACAAGTGTCTGTTATGGTCATGACGGTAAGGGCCTGCGGCGCAACGAGCGCTTCGTCTCCACCACTGATTCGGCACTTACACTAAAAGCCCGCCGTCTTCGAAAGTGACCAGTTGCGTTGAAAATAGGCGATGGATGATGTGTCTTGGTATACACGAAAGGCTCTTCTCCATTCGAAAGCGAGAAAACAGGAATTTTCGCGCTTTTCTCGCATTCGCCACAGTCTTCGTGAGCTCAGAAGATTTCCATTTTTAGATATGGTCCCAGTGGGAACCTCCAAATATTGCAACGCCGGCGATGTTTCACGCCGTCATGCGGGGATATTGGGAAAAGTTTTCAATTAGCAATCACCACGCCTCGGTTAAACCTCATTGGCTATGGTAATGCCACTGCGCAAAGCTAACCCAACAAGAACGACAACCATCGCGTAGTTCTTTTACGTTTTCGATTGCTTGTGGTTACCGCACTTTGGTCCGCATCTCGCCTTTTCCTGGTGCCACTCAAACAGTTTTCGCATTCATAGCCTAATTAAGACAAGTGTCTGTTATGGTCATGACGGTAAGGGCCTGCGGCGCAACGAGCGCTTCGTCTCCACCACTGATTCGGCACTTACAACCTAAAAGCCCGCCGTCTTCGAAAGTGACCAGTTGCGTTGAAAATAGGCGATGGATGATGTGTCTTGGTATACACGAAAGGCTCTTCTCCATTCGAAAGCGAGAAAACAGGAATTTTCGCGCTTTTCTCGCATTCGCCACAGTCTTCGTGAGCTCAGAAGATTTCCATTTTTAGATATGGTCCCAGTGGGAACCTCCAAATATTGCAACGCCGGCGATGTTTCACGCCGTCATGCGGGATATTGGGAAAAGTTTTCAATTAGCAATCACCACGCCTCGGTTAAACCTCATTGGCTATGGTAATGCCACTGCGCAAAGCTAACCCAACAAGAACGACAACCATCGCGTAGTTCTTTTACGTTTTCGATTGCTTGTGGTTACCGCACTTTGGTCCGCATCTCGCCTTTTCCTGGTGCCACTCAAACAGTTTTCGCATTCATAGCCTAATTAAGACAAGTGTCTGTTTATGGTCATGACGGTAAGGGCCTGCGGCGCAACGAGCGCTTCGTCTCCACCACTGATTCGGCACTTACACCTAAAAAGCCCGCTGTCTTCGAAAGTGAGCAGTTGCGTTGAAAATAGGCGATGGATGATGTGTCTTGGTATACACGAAAGGCTCTTCTCCATTCGAAAGCGAGAAAACAGGAATTTTCGCGCTTTTCTCGCATTCGCCACAGTCTTCGTGAGCTCAGAAGATTTCCATTTTTAGATATGGTCCCAGTGGGAACCTCCAAATATTGCAACGCCGGCGATGTTTCACGCCGTCATGCGGGATATTGGGAAAAGTTTTCAATTAGCAATCACCACGCCTCGGTTAAACCTCATTGGCTATGGTAATGCCACTGCGCAAAGCTAACCCAACAAGAACGACAACCATCGCGTAGTTCTTTTACGTTTTCGATTGCTTGTGGTTACCGCACTTTGGTCCGCATCTCGCCTTTTCCTGGTGCCACTCAAACAGTTTTCGCATTCATAGCCTAATTAAGACAAGTGTCTGTTATGGTCATGACGGTAAGGGCCTGCGGCGCAACGAGCGCTTCGTCTCCACCACTGATTCGGCACTTACAACTAAAAGCCCGCCGTCTTCGAAAGTGACCAGTTGCGTTGAAAATAGGCGATGGATGATGTGTCTTGGTATACACGAAAGGCTCTTCTCCATTCGAAAGCGAGAAAACAGGAATTTTCGCGCTTTTCTCGCATTCGCCACAGTCTTCGTGAGCTCAGAAGATTTCCATTTTTAGATATGGTCCCAGTGGGAACCTCCAAATATTTGCAACGCCGGCGATGTTTCACGCCGTCATGCGGGATATTGGGAAAAGTTTTCAATTAGCAATCACCACGCCTCGGTTAAACCTCATTGGCTATGGTAATGCCACTGCGCAAAGCTAACCCAACAAGAACGACAACCATCGCGTAGTTCTTTTACGTTTTCGATTGCTTGTGGTTACCGCACTTTGGTCCGCATCTCGCCTTTTCCTGGTGCCACTCAAAACAGTTTTCGCATTCATAGCCTAATTAAGACAAGTGTCTGTTATGGTCATGACGGTAAGGGCCTGCGGCGCAACGAGCGCTTCGTCTCCACCACTGATTCGGCACTTACAACTAAAAGCCCGCCGTCTTCGAAAGTGACCAGTTTGCGTTGAAAATAGGCGATGGATGATGTGTCTTGGTATACACGAAAGGCTCTTCTCCATTCGAAAGCGAGAAAACAGGAATTTTCGCGCTTTTCTCGCATTCGCCACAGTCTTCGTGAGCTCAGAAGATTTCCATTTTTAGATATGGTCCCAGTGGGGAACCTCCAAATATTGCAACGCCGGCGATGTTTCACGCCGTCATGCGGGATATTGGGAAAAGTTTTCAATTAGCAATCACCACGCCTCGGTTAAACCTCATTGGCTATGGTAATGCCACTGCGCAAAGCTAACCCAACAAGAACGACAACCATCGCGTAGTTCTTTTACGTTTTCGATTGCTTGTGGTTACCGCACTTTGGTCCGCATCTCGCCTTTTCCTGGTGCCACTCAAACAGTTTTCGCATTCATAGCCTAATTAAGACAAGTGTCTGTTATGGTCATGACGGTAAGGGCCTGCGGCGCAACGAGCGCTTCGTCTCCACCACTGATTCGGCACTTACAACTAAAAGCCCGCCGTCTTCGAAAGTGACCAGTTGCGTTGAAAATAGGCGATGGATGATGTGTCTTGGTATACACGAAAGGCTCTTCTCCATTCGAAAGCGAGAAAACAGGAATTTTCGCGCCTTTTCTCGCATTCGCCACAGTCTTCGTGAGCTCAGAAGATTTCCATTTTTAGATATGGTCCCAGTGGGAACCTCCAAATATTGCAACGCCGGCGATGTTTCACGCCGTCATGCGGGATATTGGGAAAAGTTTTCAATTAGCAATCACCACGCCTCGGTTAAACCTCATTGGCTATGGTAATGCCACTGCGCAAAGCTAACCCAACAAGAACGACAACCATCGCGTAGTTCTTTTACGTTTTCGATTGCTTGTGGTTACCGCACTTTGGTCCGCATCTCGCCTTTTCCTGGTGCCACTCAAACAGTTTTCGCATTCATAGCCTAATTAAGACAAGTGTCTGTTATGGTCATGACGGTAAGGGCCTGCGGCGCAACGAGCGCTTCGTCTCCACCACTGATTCGGCACTTACACTAAAAGCCCGCCGTCTTCGAAAGTGACCAGTTGCGTTGAAAATAGGCGATGGATGATGTGTCTTGGTATACACGAAAGGCTCTTCTCCATTCGAAAGCGAGAAAACAGGAATTTTCGCGCTTTTCTCGCATTCGCCACAGTCTTCGTGAGCTCAGAAGATTTCCATTTTTAGATATGGTCCCAGTGGGAACCTCCAAATATTGCAACGCCGGCGATGTTTCACGCCGTCATGCGGGATATTGGGAAAAGTTTTCAATTAGCAATCACCACGCCTCGGTTAAACCTCATTGGCTATGGTAATGCCACTGCGCAAAGCTAACCCAACAAGAACGACAACCATCGCGTAGTTCTTTTACGTTTTCGATTGCTTGTGGTTACCGCACTTTGGTCCGCATCTCGCCTTTTCCTGGTGCCACTCAAACAGTTTTCGCATTCATAGCCTAATTAAGACAAGTGTCTGTTATGGTCATGACGGTAAGGGCCTGCGGCGCAACGAGCGCTTCGTCTCCACCACTGATTCGGCACTTACAACTAAAAGCCCGCCGTCTTCGAAAGTGACCAGTTGGCGTTGAAAATAGGCGATGGATGATGTGTCTTGGTATACACGAAAGGCTCTTCTCCATTCGAAAGCGAGAAACAGGAATTTTCGCGCTTTTCTCGCATTCGCCACAGTCTTCGTGAGCTCAGAAGATTTCCATTTTTAGATATGGTCCCAGTGGGAACCTCCAAATATTGCAACGCCGGCGATGTTTCACGCCGTCATGCGGGATATTGGGAAAAGTTTTCAATTAGCAATCACCACGCCTCGGTTAAACCTCATTGGCTATGGTAATGCCACTGCGCAAAGCTAACCCAACAAGAACGACAACCATCGCGTAGTTCTTTTACGTTTTCGATTGCTTGTGGTTACCGCACTTTGGTCCGCATCTCGCCTTTTCCTGGTGCCACTCAAACAGTTTTCGCATTCATAGCCTAATTAAGACAAGTGTCTGTTATGGTCATGACGGTAAGGGCCTGCGGCGCAACGAGCGCTTCGTCTCCACCACTGATTCGGCACTTACACCTAAAAGCCCGCCGTCTTCGAAAGTGACCAGTTGCGTTGAAAATAGGCGATGGATGATGTGTCTTGGTATACACGAAAGGCTCTTCTCCATTCGAAAGCGAGAAAACAGGAATTTTCGCGCTTTTCTCGCATTCGCCACAGTCTTCGTGAGCTCAGAAGATTTCCATTTTTAGATATGGTCCCAGTGGGAACCTCCAAATATTGCAACGCCGGCGATGTTTCACGCCGTCATGCGGGATATTGGGAAAAGTTTTCAATTAGCAATCACCACGCCTCGGTTAAACCTCATTGGCTATGGTAATGCCACTGCGCAAAGCTAACCCAACAAGAACGACAACCATCGCGTAGTTCTTTTACGTTTTCGATTGCTTGTGGTTACCGCACTTTGGTCCGCATCTCGCCTTTTCCTGGTGCCACTCAAACAGTTTTCGCATTCATAGCCTAATTAAGACAAGTGTCTGTTATGGTCATGACGGTAAGGGCCTGCGGCGCAACGAGCGCTTCGTCTCCACCACTGATTCGGCACTTACACCTAAAAGCCCGCCGTCTTCGAAAGTGACCAGTTGCGTTGAAAATAGGCGATGGATGATGTGTCTTGGTATACACGAAAGGCTCTTCTCCATTCGAAAGCGAGAAAACAGGAATTTTCGCGCTTTTCTCGCATTCGCCACAGTCTTCGTGAGCTCAGAAGATTTCCATTTTTAGATATGGTTCCCAGTGGGAACCTCCAAATATTGCAACGCCGGCGATGTTTCACGCCGTCATGCGGGATATTGGGAAAAGTTTTCAATTAGCAATCACCACGCCTCGGTTAAACCTCATTGGCTATGGTAATGCCACTGCGCAAAGCTAACCCAACAAGAACGACAACCATCGCGTAGTTCTTTTACGTTTTCGATTGCTTGTGGTTACCGCACTTTGGTCCGCATCTCGCCTTTTCCTGGTGCCACTCAAACAGTTTTCGCATTCATAGCCTAATTAAGGACAAGTGTCTGTTATGGTCATGACGGTAAGGGCCTGCGGCGCAACGAGCGCTTCGTCTCCACCACTGATTCGGCACTTACAACCTAAAAGCCCGCCGTCTTCGAAAGTGACCAGTTGCGTTGAAAATAGGCGATGGATGATGTGTCTTGGTATACACGAAAGGCTCTTCTCCATTCGAAAGCGAGAAAACAGGAATTTTCGCGCTTTTCTCGCATTCGCCACAGTCTTCGTGAGCTCAGAAGATTTCCATTTTTAGATATGGGTCCCAGTGGGAACCTCCAAATATTGCAACGCCGGCGATGTTTCACGCCGTCATGCGGGATATTGGGAAAAGTTTTCAATTAGCAATCACCACGCCTCGGTTAAACCTCATTGGCTATGGTAATGCCACTGCGCAAAGCTAACCCAACAAGAACGACAACCATCGCGTAGTTCTTTTACGTTTCGGATTGCTTGTGGTTACCGCACTTTGGTCCGCATCTCGCCTTTTCCTGGGTGCCACTCAAACAGTTTTTCGCATTCATAGCCTAATTAAGACAAGTGTCTGTTATGGTCATGACGGTAAGGGCCTGCGGCGCAACGAGCGCTTCGTCTCCACCACTGATTCGGCACTTACACCTAAAAGCCCGCCGTCTTCGAAAGTGACCAGTTGCGTTGAAAATAGGCGATGGATGATGTGTCTTGGTATACACGAAAGGCTCTTCTCCATTCGAAAGCGAGAAAACAGGAATTTTTCGCGCTTTTCTCGCATTCGCCACAGTCTTCGTGAGCTCAGAAGATTTCCATTTTTAGATATGGTCCCAGTGGGAACCTCCAAATATTGCAACGCCGGCGATGTTTCACGCCGTCATGCGGGATATTGGGAAAAGTTTTCAATTAGCAATCACCACGCCTCGGTTAAACCTCATTGGCTATGGTAATGCCACTGCGCAAAGCTAACCCAACAAGAACGACAACCATCGCGTAGTTCTTTTACGTTTTCGATTGCTTGTGGTTACCGCACTTTGGTCCGCATCTCGCCTTTTCCTGGTGCCACTCAAACAGTTTTCGCATTCATAGCCTAATTAAGACAAGTGTCTGTTATGGTCATGACGGTAAGGGCCTGCGGCGCAACGAGCGCTTCGTCTCCACCACTGATTCGGCACTTACACCTAAAAGCCCGCCGTCTTCGAAAGTGACCAGTTGCGTTGAAAATAGGCGATGGATGATGTGTCTTGGTATACACGAAAGGCTCTTCTCCATTCGAAAGCGAGAAAACAGGAATTTTCGCGCTTTTCTCGCATTCGCCACAGTCTTCGTGAGCTCAGAAGATTTCCATTTTTAGATATGGTCCCAGTGGGAACCTCCAAATATTGCAACGCCGGCGATGTTTCACGCCGTCATGCGGGATATTGGGAAAAGTTTTCAATTAGCAATCACCACGCCTCGGTTAAACCTCATTGGCTATGGTAATGCCACTGCGCAAAGCTAACCCAACAAGAACGACAACCATCGCGTAGTTCTTTTACGTTTTCGATTGCTTGTGGTTACCGCACTTTGGTCCGCATCTCGCCTTTTCCTGGTGCCACTCAAACAGTTTTCGCATTCATAGCCTAATTAAGACAAGTGTCTGTTATGGTCATGACGGTAAGGGCCTGCGGCGCAACGAGCGCTTCGTCTCCACCACTGATTCGGCACTTACACCTAAAAGCCCGCCGTCTTCGAAAGTGACCAGTTGCGTTGAAAATAGGCGATGGATGATGTGTCTTGGTATACACGAAAGGCTCTTCTCCATTCGAAAGCGAGAAAACAGGAATTTTCGCGCTTTTCTCGCATTCGCCACAGTCTTCGTGAGCTCAGAAGATTTCCATTTTTAGATATGGTCCCAGTGGGAACCTCCAAATATTGCAACGCCGGCGATGTTTCACGCCGTCATGCGGGATATTGGGAAAAGTTTTCAATTAGCAATCACCACGCCTCGGTTAAACCTCATTGGCTATGGTAATGCCACTGCGCAAAGCTAACCCAACAAGAACGACAACCATCGCGTAGTTCTTTTACGTTTTCGATTGCTTGTGGTTACCGCACTTTGGTCCGCATCTCGCCTTTTCCTGGTGCCACTCAAACAGTTTTCGCATTCATAGCCTAATTAAGACAAGTGTCTGTTATGGTCATGACGGTAAGGGCCTGCGGCGCAACGAGCGCTTCGTCTCCACCACTGATTCGGCACTTACACCTAAAAGCCCGCCGTCTTCGAAAGTGACCAGTTGCGTTGAAAATAGGCGATGGATGATGTGTCTTGGTATACACGAAAGGCTCTTCTCCATTCGAAAGCGAGAAAACAGGAATTTTCGCGCTTTTCTCGCATTCGCCACAGTCTTCGTGAGCTCAGAAGATTTCCATTTTTAGATATGGTCCCAGTGGGAACCTCCAAATATTGCAACGCCGGCGATGTTTCACGCCGTCATGCGGGATATTGGGAAAAGTTTTCAATTAGCAATCACCACGCCTCGGTTAAACCTCATTGGCTATGGTAATGCCACTGCGCAAAGCTAACCCAACAAGAACGACAACCATCGCGTAGTTCTTTTACGTTTTCGATTGCTTGTGGTTACCGCACTTTGGTCCGCATCTCGCCTTTTCCTGGTGCCACTCAAACAGTTTTCGCATTCATAGCCTAATTAAGACAAGTGTCTGTTATGGTCATGACGGTAAGGGCCTGCGGCGCAACGAGCGCTTCGTCTCCACCACTGATTCGGCACTTACACCTAAAAGCCCGCCGTCTTCGAAAGTGACCAGTTGCGTTGAAAATAGGCGATGGATGATGTGTCTTGGTATACACGAAAGGCTCTTCTCCATTCGAAAGCGAGAAAACAGGAATTTTCGCGCTTTTCTCGCATTCGCCACAGTCTTCGTGAGCTCAGAAGATTTCCATTTTTAGATATGGTCCCAGTGGGAACCTCCAAATATTGCAACGCCGGCGATGTTTCACGCCGTCATGCGGGATATTGGGAAAAGTTTTCAATTAGCAATCACCACGCCTCGGTTAAACCTCATTGGCTATGGTAATGCCACTGCGCAAAGCTAACCCAACAAGAACGACAACCATCGCGTAGTTCTTTTACGTTTTCGATTGCTTGTGGTTACCGCACTTTGGTCCGCATCTCGCCTTTTCCTGGTGCCACTCAAACAGTTTTCGCATTCATAGCCTAATTAAGACAAGTGTCTGTTATGGTCATGACGGTAAGGGCCTGCGGCGCAACGAGCGCTTCGTCTCCACCACTGATTCGGCACTTACACCTAAAAGCCCGCCGTCTTCGAAAGTGACCAGTTGCGTTGAAAATAGGCGATGGATGATGTGTCTTGGTATACACGAAAGGCTCTTCTCCATTCGAAAGCGAGAAAACAGGAATTTTCGCGCTTTTCTCGCATTCGCCACAGTCTTCGTGAGCTCAGAAGATTTCCATTTTTAGATATGGTCCCAGTGGGAACCTCCAAATATTGCAACGCCGGCGATGTTTCACGCCGTCATGCGGGATATTGGGAAAAGTTTTCAATTAGCAATCACCACGCCTCGGTTAAACCTCATTGGCTATGGTAATGCCACTGCGCAAAGCTAACCCAACAAGAACGACAACCATCGCGTAGTTCTTTTACGTTTTCGATTGCTTGTGGTTACCGCACTTTGGTCCGCATCTCGCCTTTTCCTGGTGCCACTCAAACAGTTTTCGCATTCATAGCCTAATTAAGACAAGTGTCTGTTATGGTCATGACGGTAAGGGCCTGCGGCGCAACGAGCGCTTCGTCTCCACCACTGATTCGGCACTTACACCTAAAAGCCCGCCGTCTTCGAAAGTGACCAGTTGCGTTGAAAATAGGCGATGGATGATGTGTCTTGGTATACACGAAAGGCTCTTCTCCATTCGAAAGCGAGAAAACAGGAATTTTCGCGCTTTTCTCGCATTCGCCACAGTCTTCGTGAGCTCAGAAGATTTCCATTTTTAGATATGGTCCCAGTGGGAACCTCCAAATATTGCAACGCCGGCGATGTTTCACGCCGTCATGCGGGATATTGGGAAAAGTTTTCAATTAGCAATCACCACGTCTCGGGGGATATTGGGAAAAGTTTTCAATTAGCAATCACCACGCCTCGGTTAAACCTCATTGGCTATGGTAATGCCACTGCGCAAAGCTAACCCAACAAGAACGACAACCATCGCGTAGTTCTTTTACGTTTTCGATTGCTTGTGGTTACCGCACTTTGGTCCGCATCTCGCCTTTTCCTGGTGCCACTCAAACAGTTTTCGCATTCATAGCCTAATTAAGACAAGTGTCTGTTATGGTCATGACGGTAAGGGCCTGCGGCGCAACGAGCGCTTCGTCTCCACCACTGATTCGGCACTTACACCTAAAAGCCCGCCGTCTTCGAAAGTGACCAGTTGCGTTGAAAATAGGCGATGGATGATGTGTCTTGGTATACACGAAAGGCTCTTCTCCATTCGAAAGCGAGAAAACAGGAATTTTCGCGCTTTTCTCGCATTCGCCACAGTCTTCGTGAGCTCAGAAGATTTCCATTTTTAGATATGGTCCCAGTGGGAACCTCCAAATATTGCAACGCCGGCGATGTTTCACGCCGTCATGCGGGATATTGGGAAAAGTTTTTCAATTAGCAATCACCACGCCTCGGTTAAACCTCATTGGCTATGGTAATGCCACTGCGCAAAGCTAACCCAACAAGAACGACAACCATCGCGTAGTTCTTTTACGTTTTCGATTGCTTGTGGTTACCGCACTTTGGTCCGCATCTCGCCTTTCCTGGTGCCACTCAAACAGTTTTTCGCATTCATAGCCTAATTAAGACAAGTGTCTGTTATGGTCATGACGGTAAGGGCCTGCGGCGCAACGAGCGCTTCGTCTCCACCACTGATTCGGCACTTACACCTAAAAGCCCGCCGTCTTCGAAAGTGACCAGTTGCGTTGAAAATAGGCGATGGATGATGTGTCTTGGTATACACGAAAGGCTCTTCTCCATTCGAAAGCGAGAAAACAGGAATTTTCGCGCTTTTCTCGCATTCGCCACAGTCTTCGTGAGCTCAGAAGATTTCCATTTTTAGATATGGTCCCAGTGGGAACCTCCAAATATTGCAACGCCGGCGATGTTTCACGCCGTCATGCGGGATATTGGGAAAAGTTTTCAATTAGCAATCACCACGCCTCGGTTAAACCTCATTGGCTATGGTAATGCCACTGCGCAAAGCTAACCCAACAAGAACGACAACCATCGCGTAGTTCTTTTACGTTTTCGATTGCTTGTGGTTACCGCACTTTGGTCCGCATCTCGCCTTTTCCTGGTGCCACTCAAACAGTTTTTCGCATTCATAGCCTAATTAAGACAAGTGTCTGTTATGGTCATGACGGTAAGGGCCTGCGGCGCAACGAGCGCTTCGTCTCCACCACTGATTCGGCACTTACACCTAAAAGCCCGCCGTCTTCGAAAAGTGACCAGTTGCGTTGAAAATAGGCGATGGATGATGTGTCTTGGTATACACGAAAGGCTCTTCTCCATTCGAAAGCGAGAAAACAGGAATTTTCGCGCTTTTCTCGCATTCGCCACAGTCTTCGTGAGCTCAGAAGATTTCCATTTTTAGATATGGTCCCAGTGGGAACCTCCAAATATTGCAACGCCGGCGATGTTTCACGCCGTCATGCGGGATATTGGGAAAAGTTTTCAATTAGCAATCACCACGCCTCGGTTAAACCTCATTGGCTATGGTAATGCCACTGCGCAAAGCTAACCCAACAAGAACGACAACCATCGCGTAGTTCTTTTACGTTTTCGATTGCTTGTGGTTACCGCACTTTGGTCCGCATCTCGCCTTTTCCTGGTGCCACTCAAACAGTTTTCGCATTCATAGCCTAATTAAGACAAGTGTCTGTTATGGTCATGACGGTAAGGGCCTGCGGCGCAACGAGCGCTTCGTCTCCACCACTGATTCGGCACTTACACCTAAAAGCCCGCCGTCTTCGAAAGTGACCAGTTGCGTTGAAAATAGGCGATGGATGATGTGTCTTGGTATACACGAAAGGCTCTTCTCCATTCGAAAGCGAGAAAACAGGAATTTTTCGCGCTTTTCTCGCATTCGCCACAGTCTTCGTGAGCTCAGAAGATTTCCATTTTTAGATATGGTCCCAGTGGGAACCTCCAAATATTGCAACGCCGGCGATGTTTCACGCCGTCATGCGGGATATTGGGAAAAGTTTTCAATTAGCAATCACCACGCCTCGGTTAAACCTCATTGGCTATGGTAATGCCACTGCGCAAAGCTAACCCAACAAGAACGACAACCATCGCGTAGTTCTTTTACGTTTTCGATTGCTTGTGGTTACCGCACTTTGGTCCGCATCTCGCCTTTTCCTGGTGCCACTCAAACAGTTTTCGCATTCATAGCCTAATTAAGACAAGTGTCTGTTATGGTCATGACGGTAAGGGCCTGCGGCGCAACGAGCGCTTCGTCTCCACCACTGATTCGGCACTTACAACCTAAAAGCCCGCCGTCTTCGAAAGTGACCAGTTGCGTTGAAAATAGGCGATGGATGATGTGTCTTGGTATACACGAAAGGCTCTTCTCCATTCGAAAGCGAGAAAACAGGAATTTTCGCGCTTTTCTCGCATTCGCCACAGTCTTCGTGAGCTCAGAAGATTTCCATTTTTAGATATGGTCCCAGTGGGAACCTCCAAATATTGCAACGCCGGCGATGTTTCACGCCGTCATGCGGGATATTGGGAAAAGTTTTCAATTAGCAATCACCACGCCTCGGTTAAACCTCATTGGCTATGGTAATGCCACTGCGCAAAGCTAACCCAACAAGAACGACAACCATCGCGTAGTTCTTTTACGTTTTCGATTGCTTGTGGTTACCGCACTTTGGTCCGCATCTCGCCTTTTCCTGGTGCCACTCAAACAGTTTTCGCATTCATAGCCTAATTAAGACAAGTGTCTGTTATGGTCATGACGGTAAGGGCCTGCGGCGCAACGAGCGCTTCGTCTCCACCACTGATTCGGCACTTACAACTAAAAGCCCGCCGTCTTCGAAAGTGACCAGTTGCGTTGAAAATAGGCGATGGATGATGTGTCTTGGTATACACGAAAGGCTCTTCTCCATTCGAAAGCGAGAAAACAGGAATTTTCGCGCTTTTCTCGCATTCGCCACAGTCTTCGTGAGCTCAGAAGATTTCCATTTTTAGATATGGTCCCAGTGGGAACCTCCAAATATTGCAACGCCGGCGATGTTTCACGCCGTCATGCGGGATATTGGGAAAAGTTTTCAATTAGCAATCACCACGCCTCGGTTAAACCTCATTGGCTATGGTAATGCCACTGCGCAAAGCTAACCCAACAAGAACGACAACCATCGCGTAGTTCTTTTACGTTTTCGATTGCTTGTGGTTACCGCACTTTGGTCCGCATCTCGCCTTTTCCTGGTGCCACTCAAACAGTTTTCGCATTCATAGCCTAATTAAGACAAGTGTCTGTTATGGTCATGACGGTAAGGGCCTGCGGCGCAACGAGCGCTTCGTCTCCACCACTGATTCGGCACTTACACCTAAAAGCCCGCCGTCTTCGAAAGTGACCAGTTGCGTTGAAAATAGGCGATGGATGATGTGTCTTGGTATACACGAAAGGCTCTTCTCCATTCGAAAGCGAGAAAACAGGAATTTTCGCGCTTTTCTCGCATTCGCCACAGTCTTCGTGAGCTCAGAAGATTTCCATTTTTAGATATGGTCCCAGTGGGAACCTCCAAATATTGCAACGCCGGCGATGTTTCACGCCGTCATGCGGGATATTGGGAAAAGTTTTCAATTAGCAATCACCACGCCTCGGTTAAACCTCATTGGCTATGGTAATGCCACTGCGCAAAGCTAACCCAACAAGAACGACAACCATCGCGTAGTTCTTTTACGTTTTCGATTGCTTGTGGTTACCGCACTTTGGTCCGCATCTCGCCTTTTTCTGGTGCCACTCAAACAGTTTTCGCATTCATAGCCTAATTAAGACAAGTGTCTGTTATGGTCATGACGGTAAGGGCCTGCGGCGCAACGAGCGCTTCGTCTCCACCACTGATTCGGCACTTACAACCTAAAAGCCCGCCGTCTTCGAAAGTGACCAGTTGCGTTGAAAATAGGCGATGGATGATGTGTCTTGGTATACACGAAAGGCTCTTCTCCATTCGAAAGCGAGAAAACAGGAATTTTCGCGCTTTTCTCGCATTCGCCACAGTCTTCGTGAGCTCAGAAGATTTCCATTTTTAGATATGGTCCCAGTGGGAACCTCCAAATATTGCAACGCCGGCGATGTTTCACGCCGTCATGCGGGATATTGGGAAAAGTTTTCAATTAGCAATCACCACGCCTCGGTTAAACCTCATTGGCTATGGTAATGCCACTGCGCAAAGCTAACCCAACAAGAACGACAACCATCGCGTAGTTCTTTTACGTTTTCGATTGCTTGTGGTTACCGCACTTTGGTCCGCATCTCGCCTTTTCCTGGTGCCACTCAAACAGTTTTCGCATTCATAGCCTAATTAAGACAAGTGTCTGTTATGGTCATGACGGTAAGGGCCTGCGGCGCAACGAGCGCTTCGTCTCCACCACTGATTCGGCACTTACAACCTAAAAGCCCGCCGTCTTCGAAAGTGACCAGTTGCGTTGAAAATAGGCGATGGATGATGTGTCTTGGTATACACGAAAGGCTCTTCTCCATTCGAAAGCGAGAAAACAGGAATTTTTCGCGCTTTTCTCGCATTCGCCACAGTCTTCGTGAGCTCAGAAGATTTCCATTTTTAGATATGGTCCCAGTGGGAACCTCCAAATATTGCAACGCCGGCGATGTTTCACGCCGTCATGCGGGATATTGGGAAAAGTTTTCAATTAGCAATCACCACGCCTCGGTTAAACCTCATTGGCTATGGTAATGCCACTGCGCAAAGCTAACCCAACAAGAACGACAACCATCGCGTAGTTCTTTTACGTTTTCGATTGCTTGTGGTTACCGCACTTTGGTCCGCATCTCGCCTTTTCCTGGTGCCACTCAAACAGTTTTCGCATTCATAGCCTAATTAAGACAAGTGTCTGTTATGGTCATGACGGTAAGGGCCTGCGGCGCAACGAGCGCTTCGTCTCCACCACTGATTCGGCACTTACAACTAAAAGCCCGCCGTCTTCGAAAGTGACCAGTTGCGTTGAAAATAGGCGATGGATGATGTGTCTTGGTATACACGAAAGGCTCTTCTCCATTCGAAAGCGAGAAAACAGGAATTTTCGCGCTTTTCTCGCATTCGCCACAGTCTTCGTGAGCTCAGAAGATTTCCATTTTTAGATATGGTCCCAGTGGGAACCTCCAAATATTGCAACGCCGGCGATGTTTCACGCCGTCATGCGGGATATTGGGAAAAGTTTTCAATTAGCAATCACCACGCCTCGGTTAAACCTCATTGGCTATGGTAATGCCACTGCGCAAAGCTAACCCAACAAGAACGACAACCATCGCGTAGTTCTTTTACGTTTTCGATTGCTTGTGGTTACCGCACTTTGGTCCGCATCTCGCCTTTTCCTGGTGCCACTCAAACAGTTTTCGCATTCATAGCCTAATTAAGACAAGTGTCTGTTATGGTCATGACGGTAAGGGCCTGCGGCGCAACGAGCGCTTCGTCTCCACCACTGATTCGGCACTTACAACCTAAAAGCCCGCCGTCTTCGAAAGTGACCAGTTGCGTTGAAAATAGGCGATGGATGATGTGTCTTGGTATACACGAAAGGCTCTTCTCCATTCGAAAGCGAGAAAACAGGAATTTTCGCGCTTTTCTCGCATTCGCCACAGTCTTCGTGAGCTCAGAAGATTTCCATTTTTAGATATGGTCCCAGTGGGAACCTCCAAATATTGCAACGCCGGCGATGTTTCACGCCGTCATGCGGGATATTGGGAAAAGTTTTCAATTAGCAATCACCACGCCTCGGTTAAACCTCATTGGCTATGGTAATGCCACTGCGCAAAGCTAACCCAACAAGAACGACAACCATCGCGTAGTTCTTTTACGTTTTCGATTGCTTGTGGTTACCGCACTTTGGTCCGCATCTCGCCTTTTCCTGGTGCCACTCAAACAGTTTTCGCATTCATAGCCTAATTAAGACAAGTGTCTGTTATGGTCATGACGGTAAGGGCCTGCGGCGCAACGAGCGCTTCGTCTCCACCACTGATTCGGCACTTACAACTAAAAGCCCGCCGTCTTCGAAAGTGACCAGTTGCGTTGAAAATAGGCGATGGATGATGTGTCTTGGTATACACGAAAGGCTCTTCTCCATTCGAAAGCGAGAAAACAGGAATTTTCGCGCTTTTCTCGCATTCGCCACAGTCTTCGTGAGCTCAGAAGATTTCCATTTTTAGATATGGTCCCAGTGGGAACCTCCAAATATTGCAACGCCGGCGATGTTTCACGCCGTCATGCGGGATATTGGGAAAAGTTTTCAATTAGCAATCACCACGCCTCGGTTAAACCTCATTGGCTATGGTAATGCCACTGCGCAAAGCTAACCCAACAAGAACGACAACCATCGCGTAGTTCTTTTACGTTTTCGATTGCTTGTGGTTACCGCACTTTGGTCCGCATCTCGCCTTTTCCTGGTGCCACTCAAACAGTTTTCGCATTCATAGCCTAATTAAGACAAGTGTCTGTTATGGTCATGACGGTAAGGGCCTGCGGCGCAACGAGCGCTTCGTCTCCACCACTGATTCGGCACTTACAACTAAAAGCCCGCCGTCTTCGAAAGTGACCAGTTGCGTTGAAAATAGGCGATGGATGATGTGTCTTGGTATACACGAAAGGCTCTTCTCCATTCGAAAGCGAGAAAACAGGAATTTTCGCGCTTTTCTCGCATTCGCCACAGTCTTCGTGAGCTCAGAAGATTTCCATTTTTAGATATGGTCCCAGTGGGAACCTCCAAATATTGCAACGCCGGCGATGTTTCACGCCGTCATGCGGGATATTGGGAAAAGTTTTCAATTAGCAATCACCACGCCTCGGTTAAACCTCATTGGCTATGGTAATGCCACTGCGCAAAGCTAACCCAACAAGAACGACAACCATCGCGTAGTTCTTTTACGTTTTCGATTGCTTGTGGTTACCGCACTTTGGTCCGCATCTCGCCTTTTCTGGTGCCACTCAAACAGTTTTCGCATTCATAGCCTAATTAAGACAAGTGTCTGTTATGGTCATGACGGTAAGGGCCTGCGGCGCAACGAGCGCTTCGTCTCCACCACTGATTCGGCACTTACAACTAAAAGCCCGCCGTCTTCGAAAGTGACCAGTTGCGTTGAAAATAGGCGATGGATGATGTGTCTTGGTATACACGAAAGGCTCTTCTCCATTCGAAAGCGAGAAAACAGGAATTTTCGCGCTTTTCTCGCATTCGCCACAGTCTTCGTGAGCTCAGAAGATTTCCATTTTTAGATATGGTCCCAGTGGGAACCTCCAAATATTGCAACGCCGGCGATGTTTCACGCCGTCATGCGGGATATTGGGAAAAGTTTTCAATTAGCAATCACCACGCCTCGGTTAAACCTCATTGGCTATGGTAATGCCACTGCGCAAAGCTAACCCAACAAGAACGACAACCATCGCGTAGTTCTTTTACGTTTTCGATTGCTTGTGGTTACCGCACTTTGGTCCGCATCTCGCCTTTTCCTGGTGCCACTCAAACAGTTTTCGCATTCATAGCCTAATTAAGACAAGTGTCTGTTATGGTCATGACGGTAAGGGCCTGCGGCGCAACGAGCGCTTCGTCTCCACCACTGATTCGGCACTTACAACTAAAAGCCCGCCGTCTTCGAAAGTGACCAGTTGCGTTGAAAATAGGCGATGGATGATGTGTCTTGGTATACACGAAAGGCTCTTCTCCATTCGAAAGCGAGAAAACAGGAATTTTCGCGCTTTTCTCGCATTCGCCACAGTCTTCGTGAGCTCAGAAGATTTCCATTTTTAGATATGGTCCCAGTGGGAACCTCCAAATATTGCAACGCCGGCGATGTTTCACGCCGTCATGCGGGATATTGGGAAAAGTTTTCAATTAGCAATCACCACGCCTCGGTTAAACCTCATTGGCTATGGTAATGCCACTGCGCAAAGCTAACCCAACAAGAACGACAACCATCGCGTAGTTCTTTTACGTTTTCGATTGCTTGTGGTTACCGCACTTTGGTCCGCATCTCGCCTTTTCCTGGTGCCACTCAAACAGTTTTCGCATTCATAGCCTAATTAAGACAAGTGTCTGTTATGGTCATGACGGTAAGGGCCTGCGGCGCAACGAGCGCTTCGTCTCCACCACTGATTCGGCACTTACAACTAAAAGCCCGCCGTCTTCGAAAGTGACCAGTTGCGTTGAAAATAGGCGATGGATGATGTGTCTTGGTATACACGAAAGGCTCTTCTCCATTCGAAAGCGAGAAAACAGGAATTTTCGCGCTTTTCTCGCATTCGCCACAGTCTTCGTGAGCTCAGAAGATTTCCATTTTTAGATATGGTCCCAGTGGGAACCTCCAAATATTGCAACGCCGGCGATGTTTCACGCCGTCATGCGGGATATTGGGAAAAGTTTTCAATTAGCAATCACCACGCCTCGGTTAAACCTCATTGGCTATGGTAATGCCACTGCGCAAAGCTAACCCAACAAGAACGACAACCATCGCGTAGTTCTTTTACGTTTTCGATTGCTTGTGGTTACCGCACTTTGGTCCGCATCTCGCCTTTTCCTGGTGCCACTCAAACAGTTTTCGCATTCATAGCCTAATTAAGACAAGTGTCTGTTATGGTCATGACGGTAAGGGCCTGCGGCGCAACGAGCGCTTCGTCTCCACCACTGATTCGGCACTTACAACTAAAAGCCCGCCGTCTTCGAAAGTGACCAGTTGCGTTGAAAATAGGCGATGGATGATGTGTCTTGGTATACACGAAAGGCTCTTCTCCATTCGAAAGCGAGAAAACAGGAATTTTCGCGCTTTTCTCGCATTCGCCACAGTCTTCGTGAGCTCAGAAGATTTCCATTTTTAGATATGGTCCCAGTGGGAACCTCCAAATATTGCAACGCCGGCGATGTTTCACGCCGTCATGCGGGATATTGGGAAAAGTTTTCAATTAGCAATCACCACGCCTCGGTTAAACCTCATTGGCTATGGTAATGCCACTGCGCAAAGCTAACCCAACAAGAACGACAACCATCGCGTAGTTCTTTTACGTTTTCGATTGCTTGTGGTTACCGCACTTTGGTCCGCATCTCGCCTTTTCCTGGTGCCACTCAAACAGTTTTCGCATTCATAGCCTAATTAAGACAAGTGTCTGTTATGGTCATGACGGTAAGGGCCTGCGGCGCAACGAGCGCTTCGTCTCCACCACTGATTCGGCACTTACAACTAAAAGCCCGCCGTCTTCGAAAGTGACCAGTTGCGTTGAAAATAGGCGATGGATGATGTGTCTTGGTATACACGAAAGGCTCTTCTCCATTCGAAAGCGAGAAAACAGGAATTTTCGCGCTTTTCTCGCATTCGCCACAGTCTTCGTGAGCTCAGAAGATTTCCATTTTTAGATATGGTCCCAGTGGGAACCTCCAAATATTGCAACGCCGGCGATGTTTCACGCCGTCATGCGGGATATTGGGAAAAGTTTTCAATTAGCAATCACCACGCCTCGGTTAAACCTCATTGGCTATGGTAATGCCACTGCGCAAAGCTAACCCAACAAGAACGACAACCATCGCGTAGTTCTTTTACGTTTTCGATTGCTTGTGGTTACCGCACTTTGGTCCGCATCTCGCCTTTTCCTGGTGCCACTCAAACAGTTTTCGCATTCATAGCCTAATTAAGACAAGTGTCTGTTATGGTCATGACGGTAAGGGCCTGCGGCGCAACGAGCGCTTCGTCTCCACCACTGATTCGGCACTTACAACTAAAAGCCCGCCGTCTTCGAAAGTGACCAGTTGCGTTGAAAATAGGCGATGGATGATGTGTCTTGGTATACACGAAAGGCTCTTCTCCATTCGAAAGCGAGAAAACAGGAATTTTCGCGCTTTTCTCGCATTCGCCACAGTCTTCGTGAGCTCAGAAGATTTCCATTTTTAGATATGGTCCCAGTGGGAACCTCCAAATATTGCAACGCCGGCGATGTTTCACGCCGTCATGCGGGATATTGGGAAAAGTTTTCAATTAGCAATCACCACGCCTCGGTTAAACCTCATTGGCTATGGTAATGCCACTGCGCAAAGCTAACCCAACAAGAACGACAACCATCGCGTAGTTCTTTTACGTTTTCGATTGCTTGTGGTTACCGCACTTTGGTCCGCATCTCGCCTTTTCCTGGTGCCACTCAAACAGTTTTCGCATTCATAGCCTAATTAAGACAAGTGTCTGTTATGGTCATGACGGTAAGGGCCTGCGGCGCAACGAGCGCTTCGTCTCCACCACTGATTCGGCACTTACACCTAAAAGCCCGCCGTCTTCGAAAGTGACCAGTTGCGTTGAAAATAGGCGATGGATGATGTGTCTTGGTATACACGAAAGGCTCTTCTCCATTCGAAAGCGAGAAAACAGGAATTTTCGCGCTTTTCTCGCATTCGCCACAGTCTTCGTGAGCTCAGAAGATTTCCATTTTTAGATATGGTCCCAGTGGGAACCTCCAAATATTGCAACGCCGGCGATGTTTCACGCCGTCATGCGGGATATTGGGAAAAGTTTTCAATTAGCAATCACCACGCCTCGGTTAAACCTCATTGGCTATGGTAATGCCACTGCGCAAAGCTAACCCAACAAGAACGACAACCATCGCGTAGTTCTTTTACGTTTTCGATTGCTTGTGGTTACCGCACTTTGGTCCGCATCTCGCCTTTTCCTGGTGCCACTCAAACAGTTTTCGCATTCATAGCCTAATTAAGACAAGTGTCTGTTATGGTCATGACGGTAAGGGCCTGCGGCGCAACGAGCGCTTCGTCTCCACCACTGATTCGGCACTTACAACTAAAAGCCCGCCGTCTTCGAAAGTATTTGAATTTAGAAAAAAGGGGTCGTTAAAGGATATTCATCTCGTTAAAACCTTGAAGTCTAACCGAATAACCTAATATCCTAAGTCCTAAGTCCGCTGTAATCGTGGACAAGTAAACTTTGACAAGTTGAAAATCCGGTGTTATGTATTAGAAGTACATTCGTATCTACTTGTGGGAATACCTTTAAATCTTTTTTGCCGAGATATTTTGTGGAAATGTACAAAGGTTGTCATGTAAACAGTTTAGGATGCAGGTCGGATGAACAGAGTATAGGGTCGGTCATGGTGAGTATGTAAGTGATTTCCGCAGAGGATATGTTTTTACAATCTAGGTCACAAAGCCCTTAAGGCCGGTTTCCATACAACTGCATTTTGCGCCCAGTCGTAAAAAGCGCCGTGACTTTTGATCTACGCATGCGCATTATCAGAATAATGCCGCTGCCCTCGCGCTTTTGCATGCGCTGGGGCGATTTAAAAAAAGTTGAACAGGCTCTACTTTTGGCGAGCTACATTTTGCGCTTCAGCTTAACAGCCAATCAAAAGGTAGAAATCTACATGAATTACGAAAGAATTTTTAATTAGATCGTTTCAAGATGGCTAGCAACATCTCGTTTCTGTGTTAAATTTTTGTCAAAGCCAAATGAATGTAGAGAATCAGAATATATATCAATCAACTGAAGTAGATGAAAAACAAAATAACATTAATGAGTCTGTGGAGGCACAAAGAAACAACGTTGTAAACAAACTTAAAAAGACTACTCGTGATCTGACAACTTAAATCCTTAAGCAAAACGTTGTATAGTCCTTTGATTCTTCTTTCTATGGAAAGTCGTCTCATCCACATGTTTTTCTTACGTATTTTACAACGTTGTTTATTTCTACGCCATAAAAATATTGTTAGGACTACTCTCAAATTTTGCAGCAACAAATATCGTCTGTTTACATCAGCCATGTTTTGCAAAAAACACGTGAGCAAAAATCGCTAAATGGAAATGGTTCGGTATATGTGATACAAGTCGCGGTGCATTTTACGACTGGGCGCAAAATGCAGCTGTATGGAAACCGGCCTTTATACCACTCACGCACGACACCCACTTTGTGCCCAAAATGTGTCAGTTATGACCTTAGATTGGAATCTATCTCTATCGCGTACAATACAGCGTATAATTGTGAATTGTTATTTGGAAGTGACAGTTGTTGGCGCCACGAGTTTTCATAATCAAGTATTACACAATTCGTCAGCTCATGAGCTTCATCTAATCTGTCCTTCTTCGTTATAGGATATCTGTTTTTGCTCATTTTTTTCGCTTAAAAGTAACACGCTTTATTGATTTCTTCCTGTTGTCGTTATCATCATCATCATCATCATCATCATCGTTGAAAAGGCCAGTGTCTTCGAAGTCAAAATCTGGATCGTAGTGTTCCGAGTTTGCTTTTTCGCTCTTTTGTTGGCTTGATAACGACGCCCGAGAATTTCTTTTTACATGGCGTAATATCTAAATCATCCGACATTCACATTGTTGCATTGTTATTTATTCTATCTTCAATTTGAAAGTAAAATTAATGCTGTCCCTGATGCAAAGAGAAAAAAATCATCTGTTTTCATGGCTCATGGAAACTCACAAATTTCTATGACAAGCTATATTTGTTGAGTTTTATGTAGTATTGTATTCTTTATTTTAATAGATAGTATTTAGTAACTAGAAAAGTATATAATGCATAAAGAATCAAAAGTAAAACGTGAAAAATACAAAAATCTCCTTGATTTTCTATTAAATCCTTCTGATTTCCCTAATTTTCCCTGATCAGATTCAAAATCCCCTGATTTCCTTGATTGGTGGCAGCTCTGATAAAAACGATAAATTTTGCAGCTTTTCTCATTAAATATTGATTTTCAAATTAAGTACACGGTTAATTAGGCTAACTTTTCGAATGGTCAAAAAGGTGTAGTAAAACAAAAATGTATTAACATTGCTTTAACATGCTTAAAAATAAGCCAAAAAAAAACATAAATATATATAAGCGTGTAACGGATATGACTACAAGTCGAAAAGAAATGTGTGCACAAATTACTAACCAGATCAGTATCAACAAGTCCTTTACTCTGATGTGTGTCTTTCTTCCTTTCTTGAGCAATTAAGAAGGCTAGATTCTTATGAAAGACATCGCCGTTAACTAAAAAATAACAGAAGAAAAAGATTGACGTAAATCATAAGCATCATTTGTAATCAGTAAATCAATAAATAAAATAATTTAAAAGTTGAATCTTGATTGGCCTTGTGTATTTATGATAAAAAAAATAATATCAAAGTTCAGCTATAGATGTAACAAAACGAGTGCCATTAGTCATTCTAAAAAGTTACGGCTGTGTGCAAATTGCAAACCTTTTCATGGAGAGAAAAGAGCAAATTATAATCTTTTATAATAAAAAGAGAATTTTAAACAAACTACTATACATTGTGATGTAGTTCTCTTCTTTTTCTTTTTTCTGTTTGCATCTTGTTTTCTTACTTTACTTGTTGCCTGCTCTTGTGTCAGCAACTGCATACTCTTCAGTGCCAGTTTTGTCGACATGCTAGAACAAAAAAAAAGCATTACAAAGCGCTCCTACTATGAATTATTCAAACAATAATAAGAAAGAAAGTTGTTTCCTCAAAAAATTATTTTTTTATGCATCTCATTTTTTAAAACAAATTTTTTCAACACAAAATTCATGCCAACATGCAAATAAAATATGATATTATGATATGCTATACGCTTTTCTCGTTGACGGTGCTTGTTAACTTGACTTGTCTGATTTCATGGACATATCCCATTTTGAAGTTTTATCGATTTTTCATACTAAATACTATAGCCAAGATACCCAGCTGCACTTTTTGATTGGTTACTTCTATTGTTCTTTAAAAGGAGGATATGCATGCATTGGTGGATTTGAATTTTAAAGATTGTTCACGTCTTAGCTTTCATACGAGAGAAATTGAATTTTGTGATGTCCTTAAAGAAAGCATAGTTAACTAGGCTATAAATACTATGACTTCATTATCTATTACGAAAGAGATTATTGACAGCAAGATCAAAGTGAATGCATTTATTTTCAAAAAATTATATTACAAAAATTAAAATAAATAATAATCCTTCCAAAAACAATTACACAAGTGTAAATCCTATGTGAATAAACAATGTAAAAAAAAGTCTCAAGTTAAAAAAAATTATTATTGGTTTCGATAGCAAGCACCAACTTTCTTTCTTTGTGAGCAAGCTGCAGGTTTTGTGCCAGTATAAGAATCGCACACATAGGCTAACATATTTGACGACAGCTGTTGTTGTATTGTGTAACTGTGATGTCCATTCATGGTAAACCAAGGAACATACTGGTGTGGTGGACTTAAAGCCTCAGTTTTCAGAGCCATTTGGTGCTGCAGTTGATTACCTTCAGTACCAGCTGCACAAGAAGATATCACGCTATAGTCCATTTTTTGAAGACTGGCACAATATCTTGCATTAGTTGCTGTTGGGCCATAATATTCAACGCAATGAAGAAAGGGCATGTACACGTTTTGATTAGGATAATGGTGTAAAGCACATGTTTCTATTAAATTACCTGAAACAAGAAAAGAGTATATATGTTTTAAAAATAAAATTGTTTTGATAATAAAAGAACTATGATGGCAACAAACAAAACAACAGACGTTATAACAAAGGTTCAAACTTAAATTTTAAAAAACTTGTGTCATTCTCAACAAAAATTTGTCTGTTCAAAGTAATTTTAACTTTAATGATACAACCAGTTTATAAATGTGTCAAAATGTCTTGATATTACAAGAGCCCATTTTTGATCAAATAAATAAGTCAAAGGACGCATAACATGATTAAAACTGAGAGTGCTAACTTCCAATCTCAAACTTCTAACAGACAAAACCCCATAACGGCACACGTTTTTAAACCTCACACACATTGCTACAAATAAGTTTACCGATGCATTCAGCTTGTCCATGCTGGCAATAAAATATCCACTGATTGCCATATTGTCTCTCCTGTGCATTTCCATAGGGAACAAGGTACACATTCAAAATTCCACTTGAAGCTAACTTTTGAAAGGTTGGAAATAACTGATATTGCCAAACTTCTTTGCAATCTGGACACAAAGATTCATAATACAAGGTAACGTTGATTGGAGGGGCATCTAGTTTGAAACCAGAATCATCATGTTGTTGTTTTTTATGTTGACCAGGTACAAACTTGATCTTCTTGTTGTAAAACTGTTTCTCAAACAAGCAAAAACTTATTGCACCACATTTTTTAGCAGTTTCAGCATTCAAGCACCATTTGTTGGGTCCTTGTTTGCATTCCTCTGGGGCAGAAAAGACTGTTGCAGCAAGGCATGAAAAAATCAATACCAAAAGCGATGACTGATTGAAAGTTGACATTCTATTCGTACAACAGTACATACTGATTTGGCCTTCTGTTGTTTTCTTCTAATTTATAGCAAACGCCCAGCTAGGTAGATGCTGACAAGCACGTGATGTTTATATCGTCCCATTTAATTACATAAAATACATACCTCATGTGATCTCTTTCATTTCATTCATGTTTACCAAATGAAAGCCATTTTAATTCTTAAAGTCAGAGCTTCACACACACGAAAGGATAAAAAGAAATATTTTCTTAGCAATTAATTTTAATACGTCTGACCACGGTTACTTATCAAGGAAAGGCGACCTGGGAGGTGAGAAAGAAGCAGGGCCGTTTGTGATGAGGCAGCAGCAGGAGGGTCGAGAACAATCCGTGTCACTTCGAATTTGTCGCAAAAGTTTTGCCGCGAACACTCGGAGTTTTGGTCGCGATATGTGAAGTCCCCCTCTCTAGAGATCAGCACTGTAATTGCGATGAACCTCTAATATTTGCGACCATGGATTCGCCCTTTAGGGATAAGTATAATTGTACTTTTTAGATATTTGACAAAATCGATACTACGAATTCGTATTTGTGACCTCGATTTTATTTTACCCTCCTTTCCGAGACCAGCACTGTCAATATCCACCCACCCCTTTCTAGAGTTGGCCATTGCTAAATTGTTCGACTAGCAGTTTTATTTTAAAAAATCTCCATGGATCTAATACTGAATATCCCAAACCTATGCGCTCTATCAGCGCCGCCATCCCGAGCCGAACATCCTAGCGATCGCATACATTGTACTTCGATTTTAGTTCGTCGCCTCAATATTTTACGTTGCCCAACCCTAGAGAAGGGTCTGGAAATACAGTGCCAGTCTCGGAAAGGAGGGCGAAATAATTTCGTAGCTACAAATATGTATTCGTAGCATCGATTTTGATTTTTCAGTTTTTTTATGACGACTTGCTTCGTGAATGCAACGTCCTACTTTTTCAGGCACCACGCTACGAAGGATGGGGGGGGGGGGGGGTTAGGGGGAGGAACAAGCCCACCTCTCCCCCCACATTCACATTTTTGCAAAGCTGTATCCTTTTTTTCGACATTTCAATATATAAATAAGGTAATCATTATCACAACATTGACTATTGAAATATTGTAATTGATACATTTCTTAATCTCTAACAGCACATTTACTTTGGAGCTTGGTGCTTGGCTTCCTTGTTTTATTTGGTTTTGGTCACGTGACCATTCGCTCTTTTAGTTTCACTAGAAACGCACAGGAAAGAAACGTTAACCTTGTGATATTTTTATTTACGATATAAATGACAACAAAAATTAAAAATAAATGCGGTAAGATATAAAAAATATTTACAAATCTCTGCTAAAATATATTCTGCAAAATGTTATTCTGAACTTTACTTTCTGGTCTAACCCAAGCTTGTTATTCGGAGAAAAGGAATTTGACAACACTACCCTGGAGAAGTCAGTTAAAAATAGGAAGGACTATTTGTTTTTATGCTTTGCTGTCCAATTAAAAAGAAGGTTAAAGCAGCTAGAAAATAGTTAGACAATTCGCGTAAAGTATACGTTTAGGAAACAAGTGCATCCTGGGACGTACCCAATTTCCAAAGTATTACAGATACCAAACTTGCTTTCTGATTCAAGTTAACATGATTAAAAATCTCTGACTGTTTCAGTAAAAAGGCGTATTGCCAAGAACCACAACAGATCGATATAGCAACCATCCATTCGAATCCCAAAGACGTTGAAAGTTTCCCGCGCAAACATCGCTTAATCGTTATCCGTCATTTGAAGAAAGTCATGGTATGAGTCACGCGTGCACTCCCCCTTGTTGTTGAAAATAAATTTATAATAACTTCCATCAGCACATATCACTACAAAAAACAATAACAACGAATAATTAAGTCTAAAAACATCATGTAGTCGATGGAGTGCACTAGCATCTTTGTGAACACATTATTTGCCATATTTTAAGTTCTGAACAAAAAGGAGAAATTCCTAGGCGTAACCTGATTGTAGGAGGAGAACGCAACCAAATTTCGTGCACAGAGATTTACGTTTGGAAAGTTAAGTTTTAACTTACCAACGACGGAGTTTTTGTCTGCGCCAAACGCACAAATACAGTGTGACGAGCTGGGAACTTGAAATCTGGAAAAGCTCCACTTCGAACTGAAGTACTTTGGCAGCAGCGATGATGACAAGCTAAAAGCGATTTTAATTGATGTAAACAATATTAAAAAATGCAAAGAAAAAACAGCACCGAATAAACAGTAACCACATCAAGGACTTATTTTTTATTCAGAAAAAATCTCAATACTTGATAGAAAAAAATTGATGCTTGCCTGGACGTTTTGTTTCTTCTTGGATCCTCGACAGCGAAAATATGAACAGTTCCATGATCACTTGATACGCAGAGTAAAGATGAGTCGTGATTGAAGTTAATACTGACAAAAAAAAATGTATATATGCAGGCTTGAAACACGTTTTTTTTCACCTGTTTCGAAAAATATGCACACAAAAATGTAGTTGTCTTTGATATTTTGATATTCACCTGATATTCTTTTATAAAATAAAAAAATTTAATTCATGCCGAAATTGAAATGACATAAAGCAAGAAAGTTTCCATTGTGAAATAAGTTAATAAAAAATATTATCCGCATTATTCCACGATACCTCACAGCCGATACCAAGCTCTACAATAACTAAACTCAAAACGTATTTCCTAACATCATTCTGAATAGCAAAAGATTTATAGACTATTTTTTTAGTATAATTATTCTGAAACCAGTTGTAAGTAAGATGATTAAGAAAACACCCACCAGTATATGTTCGCATTTCCAGCCCCTCGTCGTAATTCGTGAAGTTGCTGATTGGTGGCTGTATCGAATACACGAATCAATGTACCCTGTACGAGAGAAATATTAATAACAAGTAAGGAGTTAAATATTAATTCCTTAGTTGTACTTCTTTATCCCTACCAACACATTTCAACAGACAGGTTTAAATTTTGATCCAACTCAATGTTGGTATGTTTCTTAATGCAATACAACCAGTGGAGATTTTTATCAGACTGGATATGGGTACAAATATAAAATTCAACTCACTATACAGGCTTTTTAAGAAAATAACACATTACAAATACTACACCTTTAAAAAAGAATAAAAAATTGACAAAAATTCAACCTTTTCGGAAGCTGTGGCGAGTCTAGTTCCGTTTAAATTTAGTGACATGCAACTAAGCACTGCTTCGTGAGCATCTATTTCGCTAGGTGGTTTTTCTGTGCTTGACAGGTCTACTACTTGTACATGGCCAGGCTTTCGACCTGGAAACGCTAACAAGGAATTACTGCTACTTGGACACAGAACACATAGACCTAAAACAATGAAATGAAGTGAAGAATGAAGTCATAATTGATCATAATAGTACATAATAGTCTAGTACTATATAAGATTTTCAGTCCTAAAAATCCTGTTAAATGTTTTTGTTTTTAACCAATTGTCATTTTATAATATGTAAACCACAAAAATGTACTGAAAGGAGAAAATAACCAGCTACCTACCAGGCTAATAGGTTTGTTTTCAACATCAACTCACACGGATTTAGAAACAGTACTAATGTCGTCGTCAAGTAATAATAAAGTGTAAACAAATAAACTTTACATCTACTAATAATATTTTCATGTTTGTTTTACTACAATACCTTTTGGGTTAGGACAAGTTTCAAACACGTGTAGTTGTTGTGGGTTTCTTGTAAAGGTGTAAACTTTAATCATGGTATCCAACACAACCACAATCCTGAATAAATAAAACACCACACATTATCAAAAGACATATGCAACTCGTTCATCTTCTGCTGATCGAAGCATTAATCGTTCTGCAGTTTTAGCTAGCAGAACTTTACAATGAGCTCATGTTGCTGTTTCATTTTATAAGACTAGTGAAATACAAGCAGTACCAGTCTAGTGTAGTGACACGTAAGTTCCAAACTTAAAAAAATTATTTGTATATGATTTTGTAATTAATGTTTCAGGTTTCGGTTTGTTGAGCTATTATTTTCTATTATTTCTAGCAGATTTAATTACTGATTTATTAAAATTATGGTAAAAATGAAATTGTGTTGAACTCATATTTTTTTACAAATAAAATTAAGCAAAAGAACTATTGATCTCCCGTTTCTAAATAAAAGGGCTGAACTGTGAAAGTTTGAAGTTTGAAAGTTTAGAAATTTAAAGAGCTGCACAGGGAGAATAAGATAATTGTTTGTTAAAAAAGGTAGGTTAGAGGAAAGGGCTGCAATCTAATGATTTTAATTCGTCAATGCAGATTTAGAAATTTGTTAGTTATTTTCCAAATCCATCGCAGAACATCATGTCAAACAGGCTGGTTTATTTACAGTAGTTTTTCTAAAAACATTCCTCACACTACTTGTATTTGCTTTAAATAAAATATTTCCTGCTAATAAAAATAGGCAATGCCTTCTTTTTATTTTTCCACTTTTGAAACTAACGAAATCGGTTTAAAAGTAATATTATGTAAAAAACCTGATTTCATGACTAAAAATCACACAGAGACAAACAGTATTATTAGAGACTGGTCAGTGGCCCTTGGATAAATACACAGGTTCGCCTGTCCTTTATATAGCGCATTTTGTGTGTCTCGCTACTTGCATTACCATGTTGCGCAGAGACAGACAGACAACGGTTATTATTACAGAGATAAATAATTTACAAAAGTAGTTACCAGTCCCTCCTAAGTTTTACACCTTTGACATCGCTGGAGAAATCCAATGAAATGACACATTTCTTTGTCAGATCATCCCAAATTTTTACTGAAATATAAAATTTAGCATTAGAATTGCTGTTTTTGTTTGCCTGCAGCACTGCAGTGAGGATATTGTGGATCAATGTATCTGCATTGACACAAAAACATTTTAATAATCACCTTCATTGGGAGGAAATTTGGGATTGCTACCTCCACCAACCAAAGCTAAATAATTGCATCGAAACAACATTTCCACATGGGCAATACCACCATCATTAAAGTCTGGGAAAAATAATTAAATCCAGTAAGGTTAGCACAAGTGGCACAATATGTATATGCAAATTAATTTTAATTAGACGGTTTATTTAAAGCATTTGATTTTTTTTCCAAAAAATTAGTAGGATATTTTTTCATATATAGTTCTGAACACAGATAAAAGACAAAAAAAAAGTAAAAAACTTCGGCATTTATGCAAGGATAGAAATTTATGACTTATTAAACCAGGCACAGGAACTTAAAGCCCCTTGTTGCTCACCCACAGGTATAATAGGGTCTAATCAAAAATGTTCCTGTTTACAACAAAATAAATCTATTAGCACTCGAGTCATCAAACAACATATTTTCTTTTTCTGTTTCTTGATAAATTTAATCATAACATACCCTGCCTTTCCTTCTCCTTCACAGGATCACAATTATACACACGGAAACCATCATTCATACCACATGCAAAACATCCTATATTTAAGTAAGAAACGATGAATAATTACACATAATATTTTAAATTTTTAAATAAAAATATTGTACAATAACTTAGCAACTTTTTGGAAAGCATCAAAAACAAAAAAGGAAAACAATAAAACATACCTTGATCTTGATTGAATCCAGCGAAAAGCAAGCCATTGCTATGTGCATTGTTACCACCAAGATTCATAATATATACTACGACAGGAAATAAAAATAGTATTCAAATTATTTCAGTTCGTGCATAAACATTTGAATAGTTGTAATACTGTCAAAGTAGATTCTGATGCATTTACTGATAGATATTTCTTAACTCTACTGCAGTCACTGTGTAACCTAGGACAATATTTACGACAGCATAACCGGACGCCGACATTGATATCCAACCCTGAATAAGGAAATCTTTGGCAATAGTAAATCAAAGTTTATTACATCACTGAAAAGCATTAAATGCCTATCAAAAATTTGAAATTTTTCAACTTGTAAAAATTAAAGACATATTTTTTGCAAAACTACTTTATTCGCAACTCGTATACAATGTTCTTTTACACTTATTTTAGATACAAGGTACATTCATGATTTATTTTACAATTTTAAAAAAATGTAATTTCTTCACTCAAAATTTCGTCTTTACACAACATATAGATTGATAATTTTGTCTGTCATATACCATATAAAAAATGAATTCATCTCATAGAATTACAATAAGAATTACAATGGAGACCAACCTCCAACCAGGAGATCAACCAGGAGATCAACCTTCAACCTCTTTACTCTAAAACCTAGTCTAGAAAAAGTCACTCTAGTTAAGCAGAAATTTTGATAAAAGTACAGAAATTTATAATTATTATCACCATTTTTAATTTTTGTGTATGATCTGCAAATTATGCAATATGTATATGTTTATATTATGTTTAAAATATTATGTATTCTAAAAACCTATAAATAAAATATTAACGTCTAGAAAGACTAAATTAGTGTCCTAATAGCTGCCCAGAAAGTCTGCTGGCATATTCTCCGCTTAGTATGGTGAGTAGAATGAGAGGTGTTGGCCACCCAGTTTTGTTGTAGTTGGCCTTTTCCTAATTTCTAAAAAAATAACTGTTTAGGTGACAACTCAAAGCAATTGTATTGCGATTTAACTACTTTAATAAATCTAAGTTAATTTTATGGGTGATGCTTATAGGAAGAAAGAAAGCTGGTGATCTGTAAATAGAAAGGGTTTGTAGTTTGCTATTGCCTCTTTAATGTATAGTATAAGAATAAGAAGGGACCCAACAAAACTGTGTCCCTTTGTGACAGGCAAACTTGATTACATTTTCTACATATTTCTTTAAAAACACCCTCTATATAAAAAGGTTCTGTATTTTATAAAAGTTTTGCTTATGTTTTTTATTGGCTAGAACAAATCATGCAATATAAAATAAAGTGATTTGATTAGCTGGAAATTGTATTGCCATGACAGATTTTAAAACTATGGGAAATATATTTGCTACGTTATATATAAATAATAAATCTACGGGCAATGTCACGGGCAATTAAACATTGTTATTGTCTATTTATTTTAAAACATTTTATTCTCGTGGAATTAGAAAGAAAGAAATTTAAGACAAATGGTGTGAAATATAGTGTTGTACACTAAATATTTCACTATGGGAGTATGCTACACCCCAACATAAATTTAAAAAAAAACAAAGCACACATTTTTGTATGTAGGGTATATATAAATTTTGTGAGTGGTCACACACTTCGTTGTTATATTGTTTCACAATTTTTCAATGATGCTTCTGCTTTAAGCTTATAATGATGATAAAACACAAAATAGGCTTTAGAAGTGATTTCAATTTATTAGAATTAAAACAGAATTGGGACGTTTCAATCAACTCCCTTTTTACTTAGTCTTGGGATATTTTGCTTCTGAACTCACCTGAATTATTCCTGAACTCGCCCAAATTATTCCCTAAATGCAAAACAGCGTTTTCAATTTCTGTCACAAAAAAGCAACCTTTGAAGTATTACATAATTGTGTGACATTAATAACTATATATTTATTCATCAAACGTTCTCGCCAAAGTCTGCTCGTGATACCATTACAGTATATCTGCCATTATGTTTTCTGTCAAAGTTAAATAGAGGAAACTGTTAAGGAAAGACATGTTCAACCTACACAATTCTTGTTTTGATAAACGACTAAGTAATGTAGACATAAACTTTGTGTGCTTCTGTTATTGTTGTTTTCTACAACCAGAAAGTAGAACTAATGTTGTTTTTTTAATTCTTAAAATGAATGCAAGATTTTTTGTGTGAAATTTGGAGTTTTTTAAAAGCCTGAACTCGCCTGAAAGGCCCCCAAGCCTTTTTGCCATTTACCAGCGACCCCTTTCCACATCACCAGAAATTTTTTAAGTGGCCTTTAAGTGATGGTGCAAGCAGAGTTTCCTGCAGCAGTATCAGAGACATTTGTTTAGATAACCATGTCTACAGTACCGCCTGAATGTAACTTTATATGTACGCGAGTTTTGCTTCTGATGATACCTGTGGGTGGACGAAAGGACCAGCTAGACATAGACAGACCTGGTGGTGGAATAATGAGGTTGACCAGTGTATAAAGGAAAAGAGGAAACTTTGGAAAGAGTGGAAGTCAGGTGGTAGTAAAAATATTTACTTAGAAGCTAAGCGTCGTGCTCATACAGCAGTGTATAAGGCAAAATCAGAAGCAGAGAGAAACAGATTTGCAGATGTGTTAAGAAGGGAAGACCAGCGCAATGAGGTATTCAAGATAGCAAAGCAAATGAAGAAGACTAATCAAGATGTTGTAGGTGAGAAGTGTATACGTAATGATGAAGGTGTTTTGGCTAGCACAGAGGAGGAGAAAAGAGTAGCTTGGAAGAATTATTATCAGAGGTTGCTTAACACTGAGTTTGATTGGGATGAGGATAATTTGTCTGATGATGATGTTGTAGAAGGGCCAGCTATGCAGATCAAGACAGAATGGGTAGTGGAGGCTATTAGGAAATTGAAGATTGGCAAGGCTGCAGGATTATCAGGTCTTGTTGCAGAGATGGTAAAAGCATCTGGATATATTGGAGTTGAGCTTATTACAAGTCTTGCTAATCAGATTATAAAGGATGGTGCTATTCCGAGTGAGTGGCAGTCGAGTGTAATAGTGAATTGTTTCAAGGGCAAGGGTGATGCATTAGAAAAAGGTAACTATAGAGGTTTGAAGTTGGTTGATCAAGTAATTAAAGTTATTGAAAGAGTGATTGATAAGTTACTTAGAGAAAGAATTGATATAGATAAGATGCAATTTGGTTTTGTTCCAGGGCGTGGCACTACAGATGCAATATTTTTACTCAGACAGCTTCAGGAAAAGTATTTAGGAAAGAGAAAGAATCTCTATTTTGCCTTTGTAGATTTAGAGAAAGCTTTTGATAGAGTGCCACGTAAAGTTATTTGGTGGGCTATGAGAAAATTAGGTGTGGATGAGTGGCTAGTTACGATGGTACAGTCTTTGTACAGCAATGCTAGAAGTCGTGTCAGGATTAAAGATTCACTTAGTGATGAATTTAGTGTAAATGTTGGTGTACATCAGGGTTCTGTACTTAGTCCTTTGTTGTTTGTTCTAGTCTTAGAAGCGCTGTCAATGGAGTTCAGAACAGGTTGTCCATGGGAGTTATTGTATGCAGATGATTTGGTACTCATAGCAGAGTCGATGGAAGAATTAGTTGAAAGGTTTGAGAAGTGGAAGAAAGGACTAGAAGAGAAAGGGCTAAGGGTGAACACAGCAAAGTCTAAAGTCATGATTAGTAGCATTGCAGCCAAGTGTGACCTTGTAGTTGGAAAGTGGCCTTGTGGAGTTTGCAGGGAAGGGGTTGGTAGTAACTCAATTTTTTGTCAGACTTGCAAGTATTGGGTACATAAGAAGTGCAGTAGTATTGGTGGAAGGTTAAGAGCTGACATTCAGTTTGTATGCAAGCGTTGCAAAGGTGAGATTATAGAGAATAAAGTATTTTCAGCTTTAATGATGTACAACAGTGGCACGTTAGAGATAGTTGAGAACTTCTGTTACTTAGGTGATATGTTGGGCAGTGAAGGGGGTGTTGGAAGAAGTGTTACTTGCAGGATAGGTTCTGCTTGGAAAAAGTTCAGAGAGTTACTGCCTTTGTTGACTAGCAGAGTCTTGTCAATTGAGGTAAAAGGTAGGTTGTATGAGGCCTGTGTAAGAAGTGTTATGTTGTACGGTAGTGAGACATGGGCAGTGAAGCAGGAAGATCTTGACCGTTTAGAAAGGAATGATATGAGAATGGTTAGGTGGATGTGTAACGCCAGTCTGAGAGACAGAAAGAGTTCAGATGAGCTAAGAAGCAGGCTAAGTAAGTATCTGTAGAATTAAAGATGTTATCCAGATAAGAAGATTGAATTGGCTGGGGCACTTGGAAAGAATAGAGGAGGATAATTGGGTAAGAAAGTGTAGAGATTTGATAGTTCCTGGGGCAAAGCCCAGAGGCAGACCGAGAAAGACTTGGCAGGAGGTTATAAGGACAGACTTGATACAGAGGAAGTTGAGTTTAGATCTAACACAGTCTAGATCAGTTTGGAAGAGGGTCATTAATATACCTGTCCAACCCATGCTAGCATGGAAAACGGACGTTAAGCCGAGAATGATGATGATGATGATGATGTAAGATCTCATGTCTACATAAAGAACCTTCACTTATCTTTTGTTTACACACCAACTTAATTGCTTTCTATTGTTATCGTTGTGCGCGAGTCATAACAATAAGATTTGATGAAGCCTTTTGTTGTCACATGTAACATGCATGTTATTGTTTAAAAGTGTTAAAGATCGCGAAGGCTATTGAAATAATATTATTTTAGAAAAATTAATGAACATAACACGTTAAAATTAAATCATTAAATTGATTTTGTGTTTTTGAAATCAAATGGTCTAAATATTTAAAAAAAACTAATGCTGCTACTTTTTAAAACTTTTAGTAATATTTCTTTATGATCGAAGCATATTTTTTAACATGCAAAACTTTTAAAAGTTCTTCTTATAAAAAGCAACGTTTAACAACACAAACGGAAAAACCCTAAGTTCCGCTTTTCGTTCTTAAACTTTTAAAACACGATCTAACGAAGCTTTTCTATCGCCGTTTTTCGTTCTTAAATTTTTAAAACGCGATCTAAAAAAGCATTTATATTGCCGCTTTTCGTTCTTAAACTTTTAAAACACGATCTAACGAAGCTTTTCTATCGTCGTTTTTCGTTCTTAAATTTTTAAAACGCGATCTAACGAAGCTTTTCTATCGTCGTTCTTCATTCTTAAATTTTTAAAAAGCGATCTAAAAAAGTAGTTCTATCGCCGTTCTTTGTTCTTAAATTTTTAAAAGGCGATCTAAAGAAGCATTTCCATTGTCCCTTTTCGTCCTTAAACTTTTGAAATGAGATCTAAAAAAGCTTTTCTATCACCGTTCTTCGTTCTTAAATTTTTAAAATGCGATCTAAAAAAGCATTTCTATCGCCACTTTTCATTCTTAAACTTTTAAAACACGATCTAACGAAGCTTTTCTATCGGCGTTCTTCGTTCTTGAGTTTTTAAAACGCGATCTAAAAAAAGCATTTCTATCACGTTTTAAAAATTTATAAACGAATGGTTTAACATTGCCGTTGGTGAGTAAAAACAATAGATACTTAAATCTTATTTTCTTGACGACTATAGCAATTAAATACAACAATGGGACACACGCAGTTCACATGAGCTAATTAAATTTCGCGAACAAGACATGAACTCTATTGTTTTCAACATGCAAAAATATCTCATTTATTAACAATAGGTTAACAATAATAACGAAAGTTCTGACGCTACAGAAAGCTCATGCGAAGGTGATTATCGCGTACATGTAAAGTTACATTCGGGCGGTACTGTATGCAGCATGAGGGTGCTGACTCGCCGGAAACACCGCAAAAACCACGGGGCTGTCGGACCACTTCCGGCGTTTTATAAAAAACCTAATATTTCGCCCGGAGAAATCCGAATCAACCCGAAACAACATTTTTGAAAAATTTATTACTATAATTTATTCTTTTAATGTCGAACAGTTAGCGAAAGAGTTTTGAAAAAAACTGCTTTTTATATCTTTTATTCGATAGCTGTAATAGCTGTAAGAGTACAACGACAAAATAGCACGTGTTGCATTTCGGGCGCAATTCGGGTGGTTTCAGACGGGCCCAGGCTTTTCCGTGCAGTTACAGACGAAAACCTTGAAAAAAAAAATGAAAAAAATCCTGCGGCCACCCTCACATATACAGCGCTTTCGGCGAGTTGGCACCCTCTTTATGCAGCAGGAGGGTTGTTTTGACGCAGTAGCTTAGTGGTTACAACTCTCGTACTTTGTGCTGGAGACCAGGGTTCGATTCCCCTAGGTGGCGATTTAATATGGGCGAGTGAATGTTACCATAGCCCCGGGATAACCCAAGCCATGTGAGAGCCGTTGGATGTTGCAGGGAGTTGTCTGGTAGAGTGGACCCGAATTGGGTCTGCGTATCTCAAAATGAGCATTAAATACTCCAAGACTCCCCATCTAAGCCATGGTTCCTTCTGGAAATAATAGATAGGGTATATCCCTCGATATTTATGAGGCTAGCCACGTAAAATATGCACATCTATCTTGGCGGTGTTTGCAGAATAACAGAAAATACATTTGTGCAATATTTTAATCAGGTAACAGTACCTTTCACCTATGCATATATTAGCTATTTAGCTACAGGTACCTTCTTTGTTTTACTTCAAGGTATAATAAAAGAATAGAGTTAGCTATGATGAACTGATTATGTGCTTTAGCTATAGCAGCTCTGGCTGCTAGCTACACTATTTCTTAACAGAAATAGAGAAAGGAGGAAGTTCAGGCAAAAATAAAGGAATATACAACTTAATTGTTTGGAAAAGGTAGCACAGTGACCAAGATGCGTATTTTATAAACTTATACCTAATTATAAATCTTAGTTCCCCTTTCTTTGTTTTTTGTGATGCCCGTTCTGTTCCTTCTCTGTCTAGAAATCTGAGACGCGTACCTTCATCCGGTAAAATATTGGATGACGGTACAGAGAAAGACTGCAATCGCTGATCGATGTTTCTTTTCACCCCACTGGTGACACCAGTTTATTGATTGTCAAGAAAACCAATGATTTAAAATAAGGAAGATATTTCTACCGGTTTCAGAAAAAAACAAAAAATGGGCAATCTTGTCCCCACACTTTCTGAATTTGGTCCTCATTCCTAGGATTTGTTGCTCGATGTCAAGTCCGCTAGCGCTTAAACAGCTAATCTCTCCACAAATAGGCACGAGTCCCTAAGGTTTTTACATGTTTTTTTCTTATTACTACTTAAATATCTTACCAAGTATAAATATCAGTGTGCTTTAGTGTTAGTAAGTGTCCGGCTTGGACAGGTTTGATCTCAAATTTTCTCCAAATAATTGATGAATGGGTCGGATACTCATTCACCAATTAATTTGAGAAAATTTTGCAGGTAAGGTATTAAGAGAGAGAGAGATTTATTTTTTATTAGGAGTTTACAATGAAAATATATAATATGAAAAATATATTGAACATTTACCTAATAAAAGGATAACTAGCACAAAGCACTTTATGTGCTTAAATAACGTGCTAGCTACCTGGGAGAACAACAGGTAGGACGAAGCCACAGGACAACACAGGGACAAGACGAACATTCAGACGAGGATATCACAGAGTCAAAGTCAAAAATAGCATGAAATGTCTGGAAGCTGCTTAAAACAAACCTTCAAGCAGGAAAAAGGAATTTGGACTGGGTGAAATAAAATAAAATTGTAATTAGATTTTATATTTGTTAATAAAGTGACTATGTAAAAAAAATTTTAGCTCAGAGGTATTTTTACTCAAGATTTTAAAAGGTAAGGAATTTTGAAGACGGTTCCATGAGTTTATTGCAAAGAACTTAACAGACTTTTTACCAAACGCAGTTGAATGAACAAGAGGTAGATTCAAAAAGCCTTTGTCAGCAGCACGGGTGTGGTGGGAATGGGCGAAGTCGATTGCGAAAGTATTGATGAGGCTAATAGGAAGAGTTTTATAATAAAGGTTCAGTAGGAAAATTATATTATGTATACAGATCATGTCAGAAAATTTAATTAAGTTAAGGTTCCCGTATAGTGGGGTAGGAGAAGCATTGAAAGTACTAAAAGAAATGATACGGATAGCATGGTTTTGTAAAATTTCTATTCGACGGGAAAGAGAAGATTTTTGGCCCCATACCAAGGAGCAATATTGTATTTGGGAGTAGAAAATAGCAAAATAAATTTGACGAAGAACACATTTTGGAACAAAATGACGAGTTTTGGCAAGTGCTCCATTAGATTTTTTGAGGTTGGAGATGGTGATGTTAATTTGAGATTTCCAGGAGAGGTTTGAGTCAAGAGTTATACCAAGGTATTTGACAGTATCACTAGGAACGATTTTAGTTCCATTGATTAGAAATTTAAAATTAAATAAAATTGGTTTTTAACGGAGTTTTAAAAATAACAAGTTCAGTTTTAGATTTATTTAATGAGATTTTATTTGCATTGAGCCATTGACAAAGGAATTTGAGATCCAAGTTAAGATGTTTATTTAATTGTTTAGCGGACTTACTAATATTTAGCAGGTTGGTATCATCTGCAAAGAGGTGGACCATGGAATGTTTAATTGCAGTATGAAGATCATTAATATAGAGTAGAAATAAAAGTGGACCAAGAACAGAGCCCTGAGGAACACCATGACGAATAGGTTTATGTGAAGATGACGAATTATTGATAAACACAAATTGTTCTCTGTTGGTTAGGAAAGAGCGCAGCAAATTTAAAGGAACCCCACGAATACCATAGTGATAAAGTTTTTTAATTAAAATTTCATGGTCAACGGTGTCGAAAGCTTTTTGTAGGTCAATGAAGACACCACAAACAAGAAGACCATTGTCAATAGCTTCCATAATCTTTTGAGTAATGTTTAGTAAGGCGTGTGAGGTAGAAAATTTTTTCCTGAAGCCAAACTGATCTGGAAAGATAGTATTGTTCATAGAAAAAAATTATATAAACGATTGAAAATAAGCTTTTCGAAAATTTTGTCAATGTTTGAAAGTAAAGATATGGGCCGATAGTTGCAAAGTTCGACATTTGAGCCTTTTTTGTAAACAGGGATAACTTTTGCAATTTTAAGAGAAGATGGATAAATACCAGTTGAAAAGGAAAGATTGATTAATTTAGCAATTGGAACTGCGAGGAGTTTTTTAGTAGGAAGAAGGACTTGGTACGGAATGCTGAAAGGACCTGTTGATTTTTTTTTATCAAAGAGAGAAATACAATCAAGGACTTCTAAATCATTAGTTGGGCGAAAAAATATTGAATTAGCTGTTGGGTTTTTTAGATACGAAGAAAAGTGTTTAAAGCTTGGTGGAATCGATTTCCTTAAATTATCTGCAATTGAGCTGAAGTAACTGTTGAATGAATTAGATATGGTTAATGGGTCTGTAGTGAGATTATTGTTAATGTTTAAACAAGAAGGAGTAGGAGATTTGGCAGACCGGAGTGAAATGATGGAACGAACACCATCCCAGATAGCTTTTGAATTATTTTTATTTTTGATGAAAAATTGTTTGTAAAAGTTACTTTTACTTATTCTACATAGAGTGACAAGTTTGTTTCTGTATTTTTTAAAGGATGTGTGCAGTAGAGATTTTATGAATGGATCTTTTTCTTTAATGAATTGTTTATGTAAAGCGTCACGTTTGCGTATAGAGGTGAGTATGCCAGTAGTGATCCATTCTTTATGAGAGTTTGTGTTATTTCTAGTAAAAGATTTTTTGAGAGGAACACATTCATTTATACAGTTATTGACAAAGGTATGAAAAATATCAAAAGATTTAGATGGGTCAAGTTCATTTAAGCAAAGAAGTTCATTCCAGTCAATGGCAGATATTTTTTGAGAAAATAATTCTTGGTTAAATTTATTCCAGTCTGGAATAGGAGATCTTTTTGTGGGAGGAGGCGGCAAGACGTGTTGTTTGTTTATTATAAGAAACTGTGGGAAATGGTCAGATATTGACGATATGATGTTACCAGACTTGCAGTTTAGTTCAAAAGGGTCATGAAAAATATTGTCAATTAAAGTACTAGTATTTTCTGTAATTCTTGTTGGAAGAAGTATAGAAGGAGCTAAAGAAAACGAAAATATAGAGTCTAAAAAATCAGAAATATCAGGGTTGGAATCAGAGAGTAATAGATTTGCATTAAAGTCTCCCATTAAAAAAATGTTTTTGTTCTCAGAGGTGGTTTTGCTTAATATAGGAGTAAGATGGTTCATATTAAAGTCATGTAGGTCCATATGAGGATGTTTGTAGATGCAACCTATGATATAATTTTTACCTTTAGGATGAATAACTTCAACAAATACTGAAAAAAAACATGATAATGATAACTGGATCTATGATACGACGTTAATAAAAGAGTGATAGAAATTCAAACTCGTCCCCAGCGCCTTTTGTCTCTTTTTTTTTTTTAAATTTAAATCGAGATGAATAACAAACTTTCGGAAGAAGGAATTGCTTGTATCCTTATAGCGCTACAAAATCTATGGAGTTCTGCTATTATTATTCATAGTAGAATACTTTGTTTAGTTTTGGAAAACAAGAGAAAGAGGGACAACTGCACAACTGGATAAAAAGTAAATACTACTCTCCCTCCACCACTTTTTCGACCTGCATACACCACTTTTTCGACCTGCATACACCACTTTTTCGACCTGCATCCACCGTCTTCTTGTAGCTTGTTCGAATGCTTTTCAATTTGGCCGTGATACGTATTTTTGTTGGGATAGCATTCGAATAGATCAGGATAAATTTTGATCATGTTTTCAAATATGACCTCGTACTTTGATCTTTGATCTTTTGGACTCCCAGGTTTGCAGCAGCAGCAGCTGGATTTCGTCATCCGCTAAACAAAATTCGACGTCATCGTCCTTCTTTGCAATTTTTCTCTTTCTAGATTTTTTTTCTTCTGCACTTGACATGTTTTTTTTTCACGAGGTACTCGTAACAGGGGCGTAGCCAGAAAAAAATTAACCTTAGTCGAACCATCACTTCATTACTTTCAGCATTATATTTAGTTTCGGTGTGAACAGAAGAAGAAAAAAATCGTCTTATTTCGAAACACGCTGAAAAGTGTTCACACTATACCGGATAGTTTTTCAAAACGGCATAAAAATCTATCCGTTATAGTGAGAACGTAGTCTGACTGTTCTATCCAGAAATGAGGACACTTCACTTTTTTGTACTTGTAGGACATTTAATGATTAGATGTGTAGTTGAGAGATTGATCAGTATGAGTTAGTTTGCGATATAAGTTACCACCGTTGTGCGTGAAGACTGTCTAAGAAAGGAAACCTACCATTCTTCTCGTATTCCATTGTAAATTGCGTTTCCAGGTGTAAATTATTCATGTTCATGAATAGCCTAGTTAACTAAGCTTTCTTCTTCGAGTTGATAAAATGAGTTTCTTTCAAACTAAAGCTTAGACGCGAACGAATGACTCAGCGGAAACCCCGAGTTTAAATTGGACAACGCTTCGGAGGCCATTTTAATTTATCTGTGAGTTGTTTACCAAGCTTGGCCACATCTTACTCTGGTAAAAACTTTATAGTTTACTAATGTTTGTTAGGGTGAGTGAAACCAATCGCTGGAATATTCGGATGAAAAGGGCTTTCCCCGACATGGACCACGTGAGCAAAGAACAATAGAATTAGCCAATCAAAAAGCGCGGCCAGATTTTGGCCGCAGAAAAATCGTTTGAGACCCAGCGTAATTTTTCCCACCTTAACTACTCCGATTTCCCGGTGGTAAGAAAAATTACGCTGGGTCTCCTGGCTAGTTCATGAAATGCATCTAAATTTCCTTTTTTAATTATTAAGAAGACGTCATCCACAACTCTTTTTCAAACTATAAGAGCGTGATCTGCAGTTGGTAAAGGTGTAGTCTCACGAGTTTGTATATATATCAGCTACCACAGAGCTTGGAGGAAATAAAGTTATTATTTAACTTATTATTTAAGTTAAAATAAACATCAATTTTTTACACATTTTTTCGACCTTGGCCGGCCCCTTTTTATCAATTCTTTTTTAATATAAGATGTCCAGGCATACTCTAGATTGTAAAAATAATTTAACATCCCACCACCTATTATTACGTTCTAAGAGTGGGAACAAGGTTGTTTTTACATGCTATTTTTACCGACATAGTAATTTTTTATTTAATTTTTACTCGACATCGTGTCAGAGCCAGATTTCCACAGAATAAAGTAAGTCACTATATCAACGGAGAAATGGGAACTTGATCACTTATTCGCAAAAAAGGCTTGGTCGAGGACCTCGCGCTCTGATTCTTTTGAAATAGTTTTTTGAATAGTTACTTCCAACCATGACACCAGGGCTTTCCTACGCCTCCGATATTCTAACGGCCGTACGTCAAAATTTCATAGGCGTGGAAGAGCCTCGAGGACGAAGTTTTAGTTACTCCTTTGTTTTTCTTTCCTCTAAGCACGGAAAAAGTCAGTTTGCGTGTATAAATTTCCGTCAAATAAATAAATTTCCAAACTTGTTCCCAGTGCCGCCTGTTGTCTCTTTTTTATATCGGGACGGCGAGACGAACATGTGCGTATCACCTCCCCGATATCAGAAAAGATACAATACCCTGGGGACGAGGTTAATTAATTCCATCTATCAAGGACATTCGGTTTTCTTTTGGAATACGTGTTTTCTCTTTTTTTTTTCTCTGATGATACATGTAACGTGTCATTCATTTGTTCATTTGTGTGCAGTGACGTAACATCACACGATACACTCGTCGTCTTGCGATTCGCATACCTTAGGGAAAGAAATTTTCGCGACCAGAAATATTCGCGGAATTAATTTTGTGGATATTACAGGACATTTCTTATATATATTTAGGTCTTTATTATTTATTATTATAATTAAAATTCGCAAAAATTTCTTCCGCTAAATTTTTTCTCGGAAAAATTTCTCCCCTTAAGGTATTCCTGTTACAGTGATCACTCTTTGTAATTGCTAAGAATGGAAGCTAAATATTTTGATCGATTGTACAAAGGAGATCCTGTACATAAATCGATAGGGCGTGTTTGGAGAGACGATTTATCAAGATATCTCATGTCACGCTTGATAGTTTCTGTTGAATCACGTTTTGCGAACAATTATTTTCACGAATCTCGTAATTTTGTGTAAGTGTAATTTATTTTAGTTTAATTTCATGTCATTCGTTGGGATAAAGCAGATTTAATTGAGATTGCTCATGTCACAGAGCCAATTTTTTTATCAACTACAAAAAAAAAATTACGGAGAAAAACTAGAGAAGAAAAAAGAAAAATTATTTTTCTTTTCCAAAAGTTTCGCAAAGTTAATTTCAGTCATTTCTAGTAATAATAGATAGAATTCGCAAAATTAATCAACTTAAAGTAGATAATCCTTCTTCGCTAAAATGAGCGTTGTTGGTGCTTTATCTACTATCATATTATCTGTGAAGAAGTCTTACACAATTTGACAAAAATCAAAAAATTCTTTGGATAATGGAAAAGACTTTGCAGGCTCGAAAAGTTTTAAACTTTTTGACAGAAGTTGATCCTCCATATGTCGTGCTTACTCCTTAGCGGATTCTAACTTTCATGCAAACGGTTGCAACCATCCTGTTGTTTAAAACCAAAATCTTTTTCAGAATACTCCCCAAGTTCCATATATAAAAATATAGAATGTTTTTTTTTTGCAAAAAATACAAAAAATAAAAAATCAGATTCGCGAAAGAAGACATACTTGATGTGAAAAAGGTAGAAATATTTACAAAAAAACATTAAAATTTCACGTTCCGTCGCTTCATATTCCCAATCCTCTTTATTTCACTACTGACGTATCCAGTCATCAAAATACAGTACCATCATCGAGATCATCTTTTAGCAGGAGTTGCATTTTGATTAACGTTTCTTAAAGCCGTATTTCTTTCTTTCGTAAAACAAGTCTGTTTTCGAGCTTCCCAAATTTACAATTTTCGGACAGCCATCTCGCTAATAGAATAGACAAAAAAATACTTTAACAGAGGATGATGTGGATTTAATTTGGCGAGTTGTAAAAAATGGAAACAGTTTTCTTAAAAATCCAGAAAAAAAAGCTTTATAATACAATTCATATCATGGTCATTTAGCATCGGTTATTTTGACAAAAGAGTTTAATCTATTAAAATCATCTTTATTTTAGAATGAATTGATAAATTTTGTTTTCATATATAAGGCCATCCATAAAGGACGTCCGTCTGACGATTGTTTACCCACTCTCCCTCCTTGTCCATGCCTGTGTGCTTTTTTAACGCCCCTGTCCCCATGTCCATGAGGACACAAATTGTGATTATTTTTTTTCAATTTTTGAAGCTTGATATAACTTTCCCAGTAAAAGCAGAAAAATTCCGCAGAAAAAAACATCTACTAAGAATTCTCTATTCAAAATGCTCGTACATTGATGACAAAACGACTTGTGTACGGCTTCTTCTTAGTGTATTATGGAAAATTCCTCCATTATGCTAAATTTTCTCTGCAGTATAACTTACATCTTTTTCCTGCACAGTGCATTCTTTACAGTAATATGCATCTGATACTCCTGGACCACCACATATAACACAACGTCCCTGGTAGGAGCCATAATTACATTCGTCACAGATTCGAACCAAAGTGCAAGGACGCACATATGAATCACATATCACACATTTCCCATCATCTAAAAATATATATGTAAAAGAAAAAATTGTAAACATAAAGACAAACTAACAAGCTAAGCTAACAAATAAACAAACAAACAAACAAACAAACAAACAAACAAACAGATAAACAAACAAACAAACAAACAGAAAAACAAACAAACAAACAAACAAACAGATAAACAAACAAACAAACAGAAAAACAAACAAACAAACAAACAGAACAAACAAACAAACAAACAAACAGATAAACAAACAAACAAACAAACAAACAAACAAACAGAAAAACTAACAAACAAACAAACAGAAAAACTAACAAACAAACAAACAGAAAAACTAACAAACAAACAAACAAACAAACAAACAAACAAACAGAAAAACTAACAAATAAACAAACAGAAAAACTAACAAACAAACAAACAAACAAACAAACAGAAAAACAAACAAACAAACAAACAGAAAAACAAACAAACAAACAAACAGAAAAACTAACAAACAAACAAACAAACAAACAAACAAACAGATAAACAAACAAACAAACAAACAGAAAAACTAACAAACAAACAAACAAACAGAAAAACTAAAAAGCAAACAAAATATACTAACACACAAAAGTATTTTACGCACCTTTTTCACAAAGTCTTCCAATAGCTAAAATAAACATAGAAAATTGAATGACATAAAACGAAGTTGTATATTTAAACAACAAAAAATCTTTTTAATCAGTCAATAGGCTACAGGGTGTCCTAAGCTACACATGCCATTAAAAGTGTCTTTAAATCAATTTAAGAAAAACTGTGCAGCTAATTGAAAAAACATTTGATCGTCGTACAGCACCAGTGTATCTTAGAACCTTATGAAAACTTTCAAGTGACAAAAACACTAATTCTACCAACACAAAAATATATTTAGATAAAGAGTTGCACAACCCTGTTTACTTTAAAGGTTGTCTTTTTTTAGGTCAGTGAAACTTGCCTGTTTGCGAACTTGTTCAAATGTCACGTACCATTTTTAGGTGAGGGAAAAGAATGAGGGAAAAGAACTTAACCACAAATGAAGCTTTGAAGGGACGACTCACATATCAATTTTTTTCCCAGTGTTAACATTGTTGCTAAGTTACTAGCATTGTATAAAATTCTTTAAAAGGAGACTAAGTGTTTGTCTTATCATATACCTCTGTACGACACCCAGCCTCTAATGTGACAGGTCTCAGACAAGTTCTTTCCTTAGTCTTCTGTACAACTTGTGGACTGCAAAAAATATTTAAATTTATGCAAGTGCTGTGATCTGCTTCTGCAGCAGAAAATTGGGGGACATTTGAGATCATAAATCCCAAACACGATAAATGAGTGTTTGAACATAAGGAATCTTTTAATCCTAACTTCCTTTTCAATATTTTCAAAATGATAGGATGTATCCAGTGTCTAATTCATTTAAGGACAGACCTGATGCAGAGGAATTTGAGTTTAGATCTAACACAGTCTAGATCAGATTGAAAACGGACGTTAAGTCGAGAATGATAATGATGATCATCATCATCGTGTTTTAATAGATGACACATTAAAAAAATAATTTTTTGAGGAAACAAAGCAAATTTAAAAAAAAAATTGTTAACAATACAAGGGAAAAGTTAAAAAAAAATTTTTTTGAGGAAGCAATAATCAAAAATACTTTTTGCTTAAGTGACACATCTGTTTTCTGTTTTAAAATTGGTGACATAGGGCTAATGGCGACGTCAGACAGGCCCTATAAAGTAGCAAATGTTCATAAAGTAAAAAATACAAACATCTGAATCAAAAAATAACTAAATTAGCAAAACCTCACGCTAAACTACACAATATGTCAGTTTTGAAGTTAAATAAACAAAGATGTTTTAAACAATAAGGTAACTTAATTTAGGCCCCACCCGTGGTCCCCTATCCTTAGTCCCTCTCCATCATTATGTTGTTGTTTTTTCAGAACTATAAAAAAAATCGTTGTTGACTGTTTATCTTTAGCTAAGTTGGTTCAATGTCTATGTTTACTTGTTGTTCTCTATGTTGGCCAAACTGGTACGTTGACTATGTTCGCTTGTTGGATATGTTTGTCTGTTGGCTTGTTGGGTATTTTGGCTCATGTTGCAGATAGGTTAATTGTTGGCTTGCTTTCTAACTAATAAAGTAATAGCAGAGACACACTACAAGAGGGTGCCGCTAAGTCGTAAACGCTCGCATATATAAGGGTGAGTTCGGGTACTTTCCAAATTAAAATTGGCGGTTGTCCTCCGATACCGCCCGCACTATTCGAACTTGCCCGGATCAATCCCGAAATGCAATTTCTTGTACCATACGGATGAAGGCGCTTGAAGAGAAAGGAGTTTAAGGATACTGTAAGGGAAAGTGAGCATGATTTTTTAAATCACGATATCTTCTTCACATTAATTTAATATATTTAAATGTATGAATATTTGGAAAGATCTCAACATTTTCTATAGGTTGATATAAGTTTTTTGGATTGAAATGAAAAATACAAGAATTTATAAGGTGGAGAAAATTTTGGCCCCTCCTTCACGTTCAAAGTTTCTTTTACAAAACCACTAAATTTTTTTCCCCATCTTTTTCGATTATCTTATTCAGGAGGGATGTATCTAAAACGGTTTTCCGATTTTTTTTCTTAATTCTAAGTCGTTTTGTTTAAATTTGCCTTTTTTTGAAATTCAACTTTTTGTAACTCATATTTTTCATAACTTACACTATAATTTTTGTCAGAGTTATCAAAGCAAAAAAAATCGAAAAACCATTCGGGATATATTATTCAGCTTGATTTTAAACCAACTCTCCTATGCAGAAGTTTCCTGGTTATGTAAAAGAAAGTCAAAATGTAAGTACTACTTCACGAAAAAATGAACACAGAGAAAACTAGCTTTACAAATTTTCAATGATAAACAACTTGCAGCATGACTTCGCTTAAATCACCATAGTAACAATGACTTTAGGCGCGCTGCTTGCAGGTTTTATTTTGAGAATGATAAGTACTAGTTATCGCACAGTGCCGAGAAAAATATCGGCAATATTTTTTGAGTGTTTTTATGTTCTTGTTACATATTTCACGAGCCTTTAGGCGAGTGAAATATACGAGAACATAAAAAACGAAAAAAATATCAGCCAATATTTTTCGAGAGCATGTGCGATAACTTGTTTATCATATACTCGGTCTTATATCATGTTAATTTAACATAGTCGGTTGCACACTGCTTCACGATATTAACAAGCATTGTTATGGGGGCCAATAAAATCACTGCAAGGTAATTTATTTCATTTATATTTATGAAGTTATAAATTATTTGAATTTATGAAGTCACGTGCGATTTAGATCATTATAACAAATTATGTTCATGCCACGCTTGAAAGAATTTGAATAGAAATAAAAACTATGAATTTTTAAAAGAATAAATTATCATTGTGAAGCCAAATAACACAGAACTCCATCGTCGTGCTATTATATTATTCTTTCGAGTTGACTGATATAATTCAATTGTTTTGCATCCCCGGTGGAGAGCGCGTGCTCTATGATTAATGCCTATTTAATGACTGTTGAAACAAAAGAAAATTTTCGAATCATAAAATGTATATTTGTGAAAATAAGTTCACCGACAAGTTTTCGTTTTTAAGAAAATAATAGGCTTTTCCTACGAATTTTCAACCAATCAAGGAAACGATATAAGCTTTTTGCACGCTACATCAGCCAATCAAAGGAAGAATATAAACTTTTTGCACTCTGTATAAGTAAAAATTGCACTCGTTTCTTGGTGGAAAAACAAAATACAGCATATATTTCGTGCAAATTAGCCAATCAAGTTGCGAGAAAAACTCAAAGTATATGATAATGAACTTTATTCAAATACTATTTTCCTTCTGTATGCACGTGTTTAGATTTTATAAGTGAATATGACTGAAAACAAAGATAATAAAGAGACTTTACTTGATCTTTGACAAGTTTTCTCAGGTTGGTCCCCTTCGTTTTGTGACATGATTGACACATTGGAGAGTAGGGACACTGAATCGAAAACATTCATTGGTATAATAACGCATACTCAGTATGATACCGAATATGTGTTATAAAAAGATCACACTTTGATCCCATTTATTTAATAAGTAAATAAAATAGTTCCAGATAATTTAAGAATAAAAATTTCACCATTAAAAAACTGTTTTTTTATACCCATTAGCGAAGAAATCTTTTTTTAAAAAAAAAATCATTTTTTCCCCTTACAGTAACCTTAAAAAGTTTATATATAAGTTATTCATCAAGTGCATCTTAAAAAAAACCTCAAAAACAGTTCTTTTAAGAACTTCGCTACCACATAGTAAGTTTGTTTTAATTTTTGTAGTTTTTTGAATTATCTGTGGAGAATCTTTGTGTTTTTTTTGGCCTTTTGTATTTTTTTGCAATAACTATATATCGACTAAAGGTAGCAAACTATCAAGTTACACCTACCTTTAGCTAGGTGCCTCTATGGCTAAGTTTAACTAGTTTTTGTTTTTATTTATGTGGTCATGCAAACAAGAGAAGGCATCAAAACATTTTATCCACAAAAAGAGGTTATGTAGCTCTAGCTATAGATTCCCAAACATTTTTTTGTGTTTTTTAACTCAGAAAAAAGACAATGTTTAGTTTTTAGCAATCATTCTTAATAAATGTATTTGCTCTTTTATTTTTAACAGATTTATCTCCACATTTCGCACATTTTGCTCAGTAGCTGCAATAACCCTTCTTATATCTGCATGCGTTTTCCGTTGCTTATTCGTCCGCTCCTTTGAAGTCCAGTCTTCTGCACTTCGCTTTTCACAGATGAATCCTGGTACTTTGCGAGTAAGTTGCAGTTGAACCTTGTGTGTAATTTGCAAAATCAACAAAGCCGCCACATATTGCAAGTGCTTTTTTTCTAAGTAATATTGTTATATTGCTATTAAAGGGTCAGGACATAGGGTCAGTGTTTAAAAGGGTAATAAGGCAAAGCAAAGGTTGGCTTTAACATGACTTGTTATCCAGTTAAGAAAATCTCTTGTTTGAAAATGGGCTTTGCTATGGCAACTTGTCAAAAAAATAACTTCTTTTGAAAGAAAATGATCGGCCTACCACAATTTATTTGTCCATCACCTTTTTTTAGCGTCTGTTTTGTTTGTTTTTTCCAGCATTGATCAGGCCTATAAGGGTTTTCTCGGGCAAATACTTGATTTATTTCCAAAACACCAAAACTTGCCTGCATTTTTTACGCCGTATGCAGCTTATCGGCCCCCTTGGTCACTCTACAAATGTTATTACCAACTTATCTTGTTCAAGGTTTGTTGATGTTAGTTACACCCTCCTTATCCAACCTCCAGTTCGTGTTGGGAAGGAGTCCCACTATGCTCACCTAAGTTTATTACAGGATTTTAGTTTAAACATTCTTCGGCTTTGTTTCACCAGTGTTGTTTTCTTTTCCGAAAATACAACGAGGGTGTTGACTCGTCGGAAACGCCACAAAAACCACGGGCTGTCGGACGACTTCCAGCGTTTTAAAAAAAACTTAAAATTTCACCTGGAGAAACCCGAAACAACATTTTTTTAAACATTTATTTCCATGTATAACTTATTCTTTTAATGTCGAGCAGTGGTAGTGGAAGACTGTTTTTTATATCATTTATTCGATAAATAGCTGTAATAAAATCCCACAAATAATAAACTGTAAGTACGATGACAAAATAGCACCTTCCTTCTTCTTGACAAAATTTAAATGAGAACAATATGAGCTCGCCCACGTTGCATTACGGGCGCAATTAGGGAGCTTTCAGACGGGTCCAGGCTTTTCCGACAGTTACAGATGAAAACCCTGAACGAAAAAACGTCCGCGACCGCCCTCACATATACGGCGTTTTCTGCGAGTCGACCGACACCCTCTTAATAAGGGTGCAGACTCGCCGGAAACGCCGCAAAATCCATGGGGGGTGTCGGCGACTTCCGATGTTTTAAAAAAAAATCAAAGTTTCGCCCGGATAAACCCGAAACAACATTTTTTTAAAACATTTTTTTCACATGCTTAATTTATTCTTTTAATGTCGAGCAGTGGTAGTGAATGTTAGACTTAAATCTCTGGTTATGATGGAGGGTTAGTAAACGAAATAAGAACGCGTATATTTATATTAACATGAATGTCTGTCTTCTGTGTATTAACGAAGTCCGTAGATACTTTACAGTACAGCTACCGCGCCATTATAGCGCATCGTTTGCATATTGACACATAACGGCATGGTTAAGGTACCCAATACCAAACATAAACATAACGGTAGACTACATATACTCAACAGTGGAAATTCTGAAAATACCGTTTTTTTAAATCATTTATTCGATAAATATAGCTGTAATAAAATCCCACAAATAATAAACTGAGAGTAAAACGACAAAATAGCACCTTCCTTCTTCGCGACAAAATTTAAATGAGAACAATGAGCCTTGCGCGCACATTACACTTCGCGCGCATTACATTTCGGGCGCAATTTGGGCGGTTTCGGACTGTCCCAGGCTTTTCCGGGCGGTTACAGACGAGAATCTTGAAAAAAAAACCGAGAAAACGTCCGCGGACGCCCTAACATATACGCCGTTTCCAGCAAGTCGGCACCCTCGTCCCTCGTAATATACCATCAATCTCACATATTTTGAATGCAGGTATTTTCAGCGAGTTAGTACCTCATAAGAATTAACACCCTGCCTTGTGAAATAAATAAAACCTTAATGGCCTGTAAAAGCAGGATCAACAGCACCCTTCTTAAATCCTAGGTAAAATTTTGGATTGTATTCGTAGTATGAAGAGGTGTCCGAAGGTGACCTTCATAAAACCTTTTTCTTTTTTCTATAATCTTTAATTTTGTCAACTTACCAACACCAGGTTGTTTACGGCAAAATATTAAATCAGGGTGGTGTTTTGCCATGATGGTCTCCTTTTGGTTTTTTAGCTATCTCTTGCCTCTTTGTCACCAACTTTTCACCCACGACAGAAGAACGTCCGTATACACCAATCAACCCCGTAGCTCTCAACCGCGCATAAAGGAAACTGGGCTCTAGTTTAGAGGGGACAGACAAGAAGCGCCGGCGTTATTTCAAGAGGGTTTCAAGAGCAGAAAGACATATTTATTTTATAATACATAGCAAACTTATATTTTTAAACAGTTTTTATTAAAACTACAATGGGGCCAGTCAATTGCGCTGTTGTTGAATGCACTAACAACTCAAGGATGTTAGAAAAGTGGAAGAATAGTGAATGTGAAACTCACCATGGTGTGCTGAAAAAAGAATGTGGCTGTGAGCAACCCTTCAAATTATATTGCTTTCCTGGGCCTGTCAGATATTTGGAAAAAAGACAGAAGTGGATAAAACTTATTAAAAGAGTTAACCCAGATAAAAGTCAGTGGCAGCCAAAAAGCAGTGATCGCATTTGTAGTATTCATTTTGTTGACAATGTGCCAAGTGTGGAAAACCCTAATCCTACACTAAATATGGGTTATGAAATGCGTCAGAGTACTTCAAGAAGAACACTGTTTAAAAACCCATTACCGTCAGCAAAAAAGAAATCCAAGAAAATTGATGATCGAGAAACCCTTGGTGTAACTGAAGCAAATCCTTTCTTGTCACCGCCACGTTCTCCTGATCAACAATTGACTGTTGACATTTTTACACCACCTACGCAAGATCATCAGTACTGCCTGTCCGAAGGCACTAAGCAATGCCTTGTCTGTAAAGATAAGAAGAGCTTGATATTGTCGTTGACGAGAAAAATTGGGACATTATCACGTGAAAACAAAAGACTGAAAAAAGAAGCCCTATTGCAAAAAAATCAAAATACTCCATTTAGCTCACAAAAGATTAAAACTGACACCAAAATGAACTTTTATACTGGAATAATGACAATTGCAGCTTTTAATGCTATTTTTGCACTTCTGAAGCCTTACATTTCGTGTATGGTTTATTGGAAGGGATGTTCAAAAGCACGTAAAGCAACACACTCTAAAATAAAAAGGCGAAATAATAACTCCAATACCACCACGAGAAAGCTTTCTGCAAAAAATGATTTTTTTTTGACATTAATGAGACTGAGACTTGGTCTGTTAAATGAGGATTTAGCAGATAGGTTTTGCATCTCCACAACATTATGTTCTAACATTTTTACGTCGTGGGTTAAATTCCTTAGAAAAACATTAGCTGATGTGTTAGTTAATTGGATACCAAAGGAAAGCATTTTGGAACATATGCCTGATATCTACAAGGAAAAGGGGTACGGAAATGTAAGGTGCATAATTGATTGTTCTGAGATATTCATTGAACGATCCAAGTCCTTAAATGTTCAAGCTGTCACATGGTCAGACTATAAACATCATAACACTGTAAAGTTTTTAATTGGTATTTCTCCTACTGGTTATATAACCTTTTTATCTGATTGCTATGGGGGAAGAGCTTCAGACAAATTTATTTGCAATGACAGTGGCTTTTTTGAATTACTAGAATATGGAGACAATATAATGGCAGACAGAGGATTCCAGATCACAGAGGAACTCCTTTTACGATACTGCCATCTAGTTGTACCTCCAGGAGCCAGGTTAAAATCACAAATGACATTTATGGAATGCAGCAAAACCAAATCCGTGGCAAACTTAAGAATACACGTGGAAAGGTCAATACGGCGTATCAAAACTTATCGTATCTTGCAGACACCTCTACCAATTACAATGCTGCATCACGTTGATGATATTGTCCGTACATGTGCTGCATTTTGTAACTTGAAATCCATGTTAATTCAAAAAGCTAAAAAAAAGGACAGTTAATTTATTATATTTGATTAGGTATATTTATGTATATAGCTATAGCTGTTTTTTGTATAAATTTAATATTTTCACGCATTTGTAAAAAAAAAAGTCTTGATCGTCTAATGTAAGACACCTACATTGTAGGAAATCCAGGTTCAAGTCCTGGTCAAGATGATTTTACGTTAGAATATAGCAGCAGAAACTGTATTTCATACATAAAACATTTTAACAATGTTATGTATTTTTACATATTTGCAAAATATTATACCATTTTATCTCTAAATTACATCCATAATACCTTGACCAGGACTTGAACCTGGATTTCCTACAATGTAGGTGTCTTACATTAGACGATCAAGGCTTTACGCAATTTTTTTCTAAAATATATACACAAAAAATACAAATACATCAGTTAGTTTTAAACATTAAACTTAAAATCTATAAATTTTTCATAAAATAGCTTTACCATCTCAATTAAATTTTTACAAAAATCTTCATCATACAAAATGTCATCAATAACAAAGCCATGCGAAGTCCAAACCATAAAAAAACATTTTTTCAAATTTGTTGCATACATTTGCAATTGACACTGCGTGTAATATTTGTGTGATTTTTTTAACACCTTCTTTCCATTCCTTTCAACCAGAAAATCAAGTACCACATCTGTTGGGGACTTGTGGCTTATTGAAAAGGGGCACTTTATTTCCAGGCAGCTAGGCGAACAGCAGCAACAAGTCACCAACCCATCAGGACTAGCACCAACAAACTTCACGTCACCATCAATAAATAAGCCACAAGACCGCCTTTCTACATTTTTATGCTCTTTATTTATTTCTTCTTTAAATGCGGCTAACGCAACAGGCTCCATTTCTCTTCCATATTTCAGTGCAGGTATATTTGGGTTGATAAACACAGACCCAGACACTTTCTGAAAAAGGGACCAGAGGTTAACATTAAGATTCCCTTTTTTAAACTTTTTCATTTTAGTTAATACCTCATGTGCTTTTGATGCAGTCACAATATCCTTCCGAAATAAATACCATGCCTGATTTTCTGATTGCCCACAAGTTATCTCTTCTATTTTTTTTCTGGCTTCTGGTGTCATTTGGCTATCTAGTTTACTGAGAAACGTGATCTTGTTATCACTAGATGAAATCATTTCATTAACAGATAATACATTTTTTTGTTCTGGAACAGTTTTAACAATCTCTCTCATAAAGTCTATCTTTGGTGTTGGAACAGATGTAAACAATACACTACATGGCAGAGTGTCTTTCAGCGCAGTTACAATGTTTTGAAGCTCTAAAGGCTTTATTTTACATGTAGCAAGAGGATTATAATTTCTTTTCGGAGTTGCTACCAGCGGTCTCTTTTGCTTTTTAGATTTTTTCATTTCATCTCTGTTTAAAACCAAATCTATCATTTTCTGTGGTCTGACTTCTTTTCGGTTAGGTAGCCATTCACAAGCTTTGGCTGTGCATGATGGATTTGTCAGCCCACATGTTACTGCAGCATCTACTCGAAACAAAAGTGCAGCAATATGGTTGCATGTCTCGGACATTCCTGCCATGCAGGTGCAGTGTGCTGACATAATCCGATTACTTTCTCCTTTCAGAACGCATACCCATAGTTTATGAGGTGGATCATTTAATCGTTCTGAAGGCCTACAATCTCCTTTTAAAAAGCAGTACTTTGAATCTTCGTCAATCGGATGGTACATTATTGGTCCTAGCCAACCATTTGTAAAATAGCTATATGCTTTGCTTGTTTTGTAATCGTTTAGGTCGTCACTCACGGCTGTTTCGCTACGGTCAAACCGCGGACAAAATTAAAATGGCTTCCACAATTTTTTTTGAAATTTTGTATTTTTATCATTTTTTAAGTTATTGAAACTTTTTTTGTATTGTTTTAATTTTACTGAAATAAAAAGTATTAAAACGATCTACTTTTCTCCTTTTTAAATATATAAATATGTTATACATGTGTGTTATGGATTTCTAGTTATTTCGTCGAACAAAACACACAAAATTAAAAAAAACATTATTTTTGGCGAAAGTATACCATCTTTCCAACCTCGTGGCAACGCCGCGCTACTAGCTACGGACTTGACAATTGGTATGGGGGGCCTGGAAACAAGGTTCTATCGGCCAGTACCGTGCACCGTCCGTCTCACAAACTATAAACTACTTAAATTTTAAGTTAAAGTCTTCTTCAGGCGCTAAAAAAGAGGAGAAAAAGTTTCCAAAGTGGTGCTCGGGAATTTGATTAGTGTGATCCCTTTTCTGTCTAATTAAATAAGTATCTAAACTTCTAAGAGAGTCATAGCGATGCCATTTAATGTTTTGTTAGGTATGGTTTTTCCCAAAAAAATTACGGCGGCGTGGTGTTTACCTTGGACTTGATTGCTCGACCCGGGAATCCTAGTTCGAAACCGGAATTTTTCGAAAATGTTGGAATAAGCGAGACAACGGTGTCTTAGTAATTTTTTAGCTAGCTAAAGGTTGGCAGAGCACGAGGTAAAGGACAAAACAGTAAACTACTTTATTTTGCAGGGATTTTATTATTATTTTTGTGCTATTAGAGCACCCTTAAGTTTAAGAAATTGTTTTACAGCTTGTAAAACTTTAAGCGTGGCTAATTGTTATCTTTTTTAATCTTGCTTCTGTTTTATATTTTTCTGTAAAGAGTAGCTATTTTTTGGTCCTACAGTTTTGCATTTTGCATCGTGTTCTGTAGCTAAGTCACTTAATACTTCTTTTTTATATTTAGTTAAGACTTTGGTGGGCTTTCTCAAGATGAAATTGTTGAATTCAAAGATGTTTCTAGCTAGCTAGCTAGCTAATCTTGCTTTATTATCACAAGATTGGGTGCTATTTTATACAATTTATAAAGAAACACAAAATGATTGCTTTGTATATATATAATAAATAAAATATTTATGCACAACTTGAGGTATTTTTTTCTAGCATGATAAACTAAAATGTTGAAACCGTCGACTCTGAATGACGTTTTATTTAATATATAGATGTCACATATTTGGCCGAAACACCTTAGGACCAAAAGTGACCCTTTGGACAATTTCGGACAGTTAAATATTTCATCTACATCATCTTTAATTACCTCAGAATCCAAAGTAATGTTTTTTATTCAGTTAATAAACAAATTTTAAGCATACATTTAGGCTCTATAGGCCGTTTTTCCCCTTTTTTTCACATTTGGCCCAAAAATAACCCTTTGGACAATTTCGGACAGACTAATATTTCATCTACATCATCTTTAATGGTCTTAGAATCCAAAGTAATGTTTTTTATTCAGTTAATAAACGAACTTTAAGCATACATTAAGGCTCTTAAGGCCGTTTTTCACATAGTTCTCACATTTGGCCCAAAAATAACCCTTTGGACAATTTCGGACAGTAATAAAATTAAGTAATTTTCATTCCAGATATTTAACCTAACCTGTGGACCATAAAAAACATGTTTTCTTAACTTTATTCCAGAGATATTGTGGAAGACATTCATCTAAATGATAATTTTTAAGTCATTTTTAGACATTTTGGCCTAAATTTACCAATTTCGGACAGGTGTCCAAAATCTTTTTTCTTTTAATAATATGGAAAATTTATCTAAGATTATTATTCTTTTTACAGAATATAAAAATCTTATTTTGTTCTTGAGATATCCTGTTTTAACTGAGAGGGTAAATCGAATTATTTTTTCGTAGCATTTTTGTCCGCTACGAAACAGCCGTGCACTCCCCAGTGTGCTAGGAGTAAAGGTTAAATAATTAAAAGTATTTCCATATGTAATCATTGGCCAAAACGATACACCGTCTTCCTCCGCTAACCATCCAGAAGTAATGTCCATTGGGTCAGGTATAACACCATCTTCAACTAATAATTTGCTCACATACTCTTCGTTTAACTGCTCTTCTACCTGCGCTGCAGTTTTTACCAGCTTTACATTATTCTCACTAGCAGAAAATACCCTTGCCACCAACTCACATTTCCTTCCAGACACCTTTAAACCCCGCATTCTTAAATATTTTTTTAATTCTTCAACTTTCATCTTGCTTATCATATCAAACTCCATTGTAAATGAGCGTGTTTACTTCTTCTTGTCCCTCCTATACTAGTTACTAGTCTTTTCCTCCGACGCGGTTTCATAATGGTAGCCGGATGGGGTTGATTGGTGTATTCACCGTGAATGATATTTCAATATGGGTCAGAGAAAAATTGTTTACTATCCGCGGTCAACCTACAGCAGATAAAACCTTTTTTGACAAAGGATCTTTTTTTAAAAATGTATCCATGTACTTTTGTTATGTGAGTAAGCCCACGGCTTTTAAAGGCGAACGAAAAGAAGAAGTAAGGCACAAAATGGCAGGAAATGGATGCACTTCACGTAGTTGGATAAAATTAAATGTCGGTGGAATAACTTTTCTAACTACAAAAACAAGTTTAACTAAAGAACCAGAAAGTTTTTTAGCCAGATTAGCGACAGAAGATCCCGACCTGCCTTCAGATAAGGTAAAAGACATATTAAATCAAAGTAGAAGGTGCAACACTAACAAAGTTTAATAATTAAAATTTTGCGTTGTTAATTTCATTTAGCTAGCAATAGCTAGCTCGTTGTATAGTTCTTAAAAAGCTAACAATAATCTAACAATAATCTAAATGACTACATAGTTGGCTAAATCTATAGTTACTTTAGGCACAATCTTTTAGATACAGAGTTAAAAGGTGGATATGTTCTTGCTTAGATGAGTGTTTCATTTTGGCACATGTTGTTTATATTCCCAAGACCTCTTATGCAAATTAACAAGCAAAATAATGCAGGTGGTAAGCCGTAGACTTTTTGAGTGGAGGAATTTTTTGATCTTGATATAAACCTTTTTGAATGTTTACATTTTTCACAGTAAGCCACGAAAGGGTGCCGACTAGCCGAAAGCACCGTATATGTAAGGGCGACAGCGGGCGTTTTTTTCGGGTTTTTTCACGGTTTTTGTCTGTAACCGACCGGAAAAGCCTGGGCCCGTCGGAATTGCGCCCGAAATGCAACGCGTGCGAGCTTATTGTTCTCATTTAAATTTTGTTGAGAAGAAGGAAGGTGCTATTTTGTCGTTGTACTCTCGGTTTATTATTTGTGGGATTTTATTACAGCTATTTATGGAATAAATGATATAAAAAACAGTTTCTTCCAGAACTCTTCCACTACCACTGCTCGACATTGAAAGAATAAATTATACATGGTAAAAATTGTTTAAAAAAATGTTGTTTCAGGTTGATTCGGGTTTCTCCGGGCGAAATTTTAATTTTTTTTTAAAACGTCGGAAGTCTGCCGACAGCCCGTGGTTTTTGCAGCGTTTCCGGCGAATTGGCACCCTCGTAGTAAGCCATTCTGGCTTTAACAATTGTGTGGTAGGCAAAAAGATGCGAGCGAGTTGAATTGAGGTCCTTTTCAGTCTGTTTCTTCTCACAAAGGTATCATTACCACTTTATATGAACATTGTTAATCAGAAATTATATATCCATCTACACTGATAATAATTTAAAACCTCAACAATGTTTCCGTAAAAGGAAATAGGCTAAAAAAGACCTTTCTTTAGCAAGCTCCTACTTCTTTCTGCCTGTCACGCAGTTGTTAGAGCCAAAAGGGGAAAATGTGAACATTCAAAAAGGCATTCCACTTTTCTTGCCAACTTTCTCTGTTCACTGCTGGCAAGACTGCATGGCTATGACCTGATATCCTTAGCCTTAAGCCTATGATCTACCATATTATCAATTTAACCTACCAGTACCAAAACTTGAATATTTTACAAAACAGACAGCCCAAACATCGCTGGAGTAGCTCATTGATCAATATCAAATTGGATAGGTGAAAACATATTTATATTACCACATATACCTTAATAAACCCTTAAAATAGCATCTTATTTTTTTTAACATATGATGTCATGCATAATTACCAAAACTTTTAAGTCAAAAATCTTGAGAATCAATCAAGATTTTTCAAAAAATAAAAAGAAGCACTTGCGCGCTCTCACACATGCCACTATTTATTTAGGCGTATGATGAAACATTTGTCTTTTATTTGCATTACGCTTTTTCATTATTAAGTAGGGAAAATAATTTTCTAACCTTTCAAATATAGACCTTTTCTTGAAGGTTAGCAATATATAACACCATTAAAAATGATACCCTGGCCCTAACCCTAAACCATAGATTAGGGTTAGGGCCAGGGAATCATTTTTAACGGTGTTATATATTCTAACCGTTCCTGAAGAAGATAGTGCTCACATGATAAAATCTGTACATTAATATGTGATCATGTAACCTTACTTCCCTTATGCAATTTAATTATTTCTCCTTAACTAAAATTCTCACGCTCTCCCTATAAACAACCCTTCTGTGTTCAATGCTATTCTAAACTATATATATCTGTGCAATCACATTGAGCATATTGAAATGATTTGCTTCTGGTAAAGTAACAGTATATAGCAGGTATCATTTCTTGGTGTTGTTGAAATGTATTTCACAACCTAGTGCCCAGGATTTAATTTTTAATTGCAGTTGAAAATAATGAAAAATGTTGAAATTAAATTTAAATGATAATTTTTTGTTTGTTTATTTTTTTAGTTTAGCTACTTTCAAGCAACAGGTGACTTTAAATATTAAAAAATGAAAAATTACAATGAATAAAGTACATGCAACTCATTTTATTATACACATTGTGATTGCTGAGATAAAAACAGATAATAAAATTATAAAATATCAAAACAAGAATCTTCCGAACATCATTGTTACAGACAATATGTGATAATTATTATTTTTTTATTTTTATTCCCAAAAAGTTACCGACACAAAGATTAACTTTAACCCTAATGAAACTCTAATTTAAAACACTTTCTCAAAAGTTTCGAATGATTTCTTCGTTTGATGTCACACTTTCATTATGGTATAACCAGAAACAATCATAAACAATATACGTGAGATACATTTGACAAGTTCTTTTGACCTGTTAGAAGATGTAAGATGTGTTAACATGCACCTTAAATTACGAAAAATATGAATCACTCTCCCTCGCCAGTTAAGATGTACAGTATTCGTAACGCATCTACGTTTTAAGGTGAGTATCGTGTCACTCAGCTGCTAAAATCCCCACAACCAGGCCTGTGTCTAACATAAAAATGTCTGAATCATGAAAGTGGTGATGAGTGAGAAGAATTTATTGAAAGAGACGATTAACATATTTCATTGTATTTGCATCAAATGCATTAAAATTTGAGTTTCTTTAGTCATAAAATTTTGTTCATGCAAAATTTCTCTCTCACAATCCATTCATCTCTCACAAAAAAAATTTCTAAAAAAACATTTTTTATGTCATTGTTTACAAAGTTTACAACAGTTTTAATGTGACTTCTTCTTGTTCCAAGGTTAGATGTGACTGACAGCATAAAGTCACCAAACTAAAACCTTTTGTTCGTGAATAACCTAAAATAGCAAACAATGTATTATCCCTTGATCTCAACGTAGCCATTGTACACTTATCTTGCGCTTCACTTAATGCCAGCCATGGTTTGAATATAAAGAAAATCCTCAGAACTGGTGTTAAATGACAAACAAAAACTCATTTTAGTGAAATATATAAAGTCAATCAGACCAGTAAATTGTCAGATGTTTTCATCCACTTTATAATTTATTTTGCGGCTGAGTTTTGCAAATGTACAACTTTTTTTTCAGCGAAAGTAGCATATAAGTCTGATCCCAGGTGCCCCCTGATTACACATGTGGAAATGACACTGGTTATTTCCATTTGTCGTTTCTAAGATATTCTGTCTTAAACCCAAAAGTGCAATGCAATGACTTCGCTTATTTTATAAATGCTATTGACGTTAGTCTAATGTACTGATATTGTGCCAGAACGTTAAGAAACTTAACACATTAGACATGCCTTTTGGCTACTTCAAAAAAAAAAATGATCACATCCACTTTGCCACAGACAGACAGACACATGCAATTGATGTATCATTGCATGAGATAAAAGTAATAATAGGTATTTGTAATTTGTAATTACACAGGAATAAATACTGTTGTAAAAATCAAAAACCTTTAAATATTATGAACAGAACAGCAACCGATTATCTGTTCATGAAAATAATTAATTTTTAGGATGAAAACAATGCTTATCTGATTGATCGTGATCCAAAGTATTTTAGTCCCATACTAAATTACTTACGTCATGGAAAAATTATAATCGATCAAGGTTTATCTGTGGAAGGTCAGTGATGAATATTGTATGTTCTTATTCTCTTTCATTGACATGGCTGTTTGTACCAATTACCTTGATTAGAGGTATATTTTCTGTGTTGTCTAGTCACAACAAAATGCCCCAAAATTTTTGAGTTTTGAAGAATAATATATTCAATAAATTTTATTTCATTAGTTTCCTAATATTGGGCAGTCTAATATTGGGCAGTCGATTAAAATTATTAAGAAAATTACTTGTCAACCCTTCATGATAAGATATTAGAAATGTAAAAATAATGCTAAAGAGAAAATGAAATTCAAGTGTCTCTTACTAATTTTCGTTTATTTTGAAAGCCTCAGTAAGAACAGTCTGACTATGCTACTGTAGTTGCTTTCTTAAATTATTGATTTGAGCTAATTTTTCTTTATTTTTTTAACTTACTGCACATTTATTTCAGGTGTTTTGGCTGAGGCAGAATTTTATAATTTAAAGTCACTAGTTCAACAACTTCAAGAAAGACTGAAAGTGAATACAGTGGTAAGCATAGATCATCCGTATCAACAATATGTATTAGCACCATTTAGGTTTGTAGAGTTGACTTAAGGGTGATGGTGCTTATATACATATACAGCTTATTTTTTCTCTAGGCTGGTATGAAACATGTATATAGAGTTTTGCAGTGTCAAGAGGAGGAACTAGCACACACAATATCGAACATGTCAGATGGATGGAGATTTGAGCAGGTACAGGTTATTTCGTCTGTATTTGTTCTTCTATATTGTAACTGGGATTTTTAAGGTGGGTGTTTAGGCAGGAGCGAACCTAATTGTAGGAAGAGACTTATTGATTTGAAGGGAGGGAATTTGAAGGTGTCTGATAAGAATCTTGAATCGTTGGTTGGGGAGGGTGTTAATAAATACGGGTCTAAGAATAAAAATTAATTAACTGGGGAGGTACAGTTTTTTTTCAAATTGTGTTATCAGACTTCCTTTGAACAAAACGCCTTTGATTTATTCTGACTCCTTTGTCCAAAAGTTGAACTATTTCTTATATATTTATATTATTTATATTTGCATATATATTCTTATATATTTGCAAGACTTTTATTGAAATTTAAACAACTCAAATGATGTCATTCTGTTTATAGTTGTTAAACATAGGAAGTAATTATAACTATGGACCAGATGAGCAAGGCGAATACCTGTGCATTGTATCCAAAGACATTACAGATTCACAAAATGCATCAGCAGAAGAAATGTTCCCGACGAATTTTAACCCCAAGGTACTGGTTGCGTTCTGTGTATTTACCCTCCATCATCGACATGCTCGCATACGGTGGAGTCTCTGTCTCGAACATTTTTCATCTCATAAAAAATTATCCCTTTCTCGGGAGTTCAAGATAGGGTAACCCTTTGTTAAGGATATGCTTTATAAGAATATCGGACTGGGATTTTTAGGTTGAAAACAATAAGTCTATTGTTTAGAACAAAATAGAAATAAGAATTTTTGTATTCTTAAAAAAATAGCGTGTAAGAATGTATGGAAAGAAAAGCCAAAGAGACTAAACCTGAGGTTTAATTTCGATTGGCGCACGAACTAGTAAACAATTTGTGGTCAACATTCATCAAATTATATGTCTCATTTCCTTGATTTGAAGGGAATAGAACAAAGACAAAACGTATATAAACAAAAAAGTCATGTTTTCGGCAAAATTTTGGTCTGAAAGTGATTTTTGGATACAATCTCTATAAAGCGGACACCTCTATAAGACCCATGATAAGACGGACACTTTTTTTTGCACCAATAGTGTCCGCTTTAGAGAGATTCCACTGTAACAGAAAAGAGAGATACTTGAGCAACATTGTGCTTTTACTCAAAAAATTTTGTTGCTTCTTTTGCTTAAAAAAAGGCATATATTGTTGTTATAGACACAAATAGTGAACTTTTCCTGCTTGCATGATTCGATCTTTTTTTGAATTTTTGAACCGTTTTACGCCTATATCTTTTTGTTCCAAGATTGACTGTCACTAAATCCATATATCGTGATGTGCTTACAAACAACATGCTTCTGTTACCGCACACTTGTTTGTAAATTAGTTTTTGTCTTCCAGTCTAAAGTAACACACGCTTAGAATTTGCTGGATTAACTTTTAAAAGTAAAATCATAGGTGGAAAAGTTATGTTTACCTTTTTGAGTTCAAATACTTTTTGTTTTGTTTCAGGTGTTCCAGTTAAGAGGGACCTGATAACTATTTGAACCACGAGAAAAGTTTTCTGTTATTGTCATACGAAACAAATATTCCATTGGAAACCACCCCAAGTTGGCGTTTACGCAGAATATTAAAGCGAGTCAAAAAAAATTAAAGAATTTATGCTGACGTCAGCAGTTATAGCCGGAATATAATTATGCTGACTTTAAGTTGAAGATTCTCGTTTGGCTGTGAATCTGAAAACAGATAATGTTGACCGCATTCATTGTTTTTACATACTTGTTAGAACTTCTTTTTTTAATTTTTAACTTTGCAAATAGTATGTTTGACCATGTACTTTCATTTTAATTAGAGAATGCAGATAAAATTTTGCATTGTGTGTTTTTACAAATTTTATTTTATTATCATTTTGTTTTGGAGAAATATTATATAACATGTTCAAGATAAAAACAAATCGGAAAGTCGGGTTTTCGCTGGGCGAATTTGATTGCGACGGGTGCAAATAACCAATTCGCGAATTGTCAAACGAAGATGCGGCTTCGGGATGAAATGTTTATATGGAAAATATTTTCTCGGTTAGCAGGATAAGTTTTAGCATGATATAATTTTACGCTTTGTTCATACGGCATGGGTAAGAAAACTTTTACCCAAGTGAGAAAGTACGAGTCATTGTTTATTTTGATAAGAATCTATTGTTTATGTTTAAAAATTATGCCAAATATATTTATTCCGCCTGCCGAGGGAACGTCTGTTTATACTGAGATCTCGATCATGCGCACCCGAGACTACGGTAAGGGGGTAAATATTTTTTTCATATTAACGCAATTAAGTTTTTGAGTTAGTTTGTTAACAAGATTTGGACCTGAAATCATGCTCAAACACTTTCCCGGTTCCCGAGGAAATATTTCCCAAAAGGGAACAGATATTCTTTTTAAATGTCTAATTAAAGGAAGTGGAAGTTTGAATAATGTAAGGGCGATATGTAGTTTGTATGAAATATTTGAGAAATAGTACAAGTATATCAAGCTCTTAAAAGGCAAAAGTTTTTCCTGTTTCGTTATGACTAGATAGGGCTCTCGACTTAATGAACGTATTGAGAAGTTAGCTGCGAATACTCTACAAATAAAAAATGTTACAAATTTGTCAGGTTGTATTTTTTTTTACGTGTAACCAATGCGGATGCTAGTTTTGTTTCTGTTTGAACTAACTTGTGTTGAGGAGTTTTTATTTATTGATTTCCGCCAGCGAAGGCGGAATCTTTAAAATCGCCTGAGGAGATAGAGAGATAGAGAGATAGAGACAGCGCAGCTAGGCTGGACGCCCGAAACTTATCCAGGCTAAAGATTTTTTTCTGAGAACGAGGCTAAAATGAGTTTTAAGCCAATAAGAATCCTAACAGTGCAACAGATTGTTTTATTATCCAATGAACAATACTTTATTTTAAAGTTTATATGCTATCGAAAGTTAAAGCTCGTGCAGTGTAGCATAATGAAGATCGTCTTATAATGCGCCATCTTTGATGTTACGTCATTTCTTTCTGTACAATTTTTCAAGCACGTAGACTAAGGGGGTGATTACATGGAGAATTTCAGCCCGGGCTGAAATTTCAGCTCGGTGCAGGTGGCAAAAATTTCATCCCGCCTTTAACTGAAAATTCACTAACATTAGGAATTGTGATTACATGAAAAAATTTCAAACCGGGCTGAGATTTCGCCCCGGGGCGAAATTTCAGCTCGGGGTAGAACAACCGAGCTAGGATTTTCGCCCCGGGGCGAAATGTCATGTAATCGCAAATATTTTTTCAGCCCGGGGTGAAAACAACCATACGCATGCGTATATGAAAAAATTGTAACATATTTTCACCAAACATGTTTTGTCACCATTGCTCAGTTCTCCCCCGTTGAACCCCGATAGATTTGGGTTTTCTTTGCATACGTTGTAAATCCGATCGTATCTTTTTTTGCAACAAGTAATTCTTTTTAGCTTTTTAGCAGATAATTTAGCAGATAATATGGCACTAAAAGGCATGTTCCTCTTTGCCTGTAACAACTTGTAAATAATTACCAAACCCTGCAATTGAATAGTCAATGCTGCAAGCAGTCCAAATTGTGTTACCAGAAGCAATAATATCTTGCGCATTTGTGTGATCGATAACATTTTTCTATATAGCCAACTTCTCTTCTGTACAACACAACTTTCAATTTTGTTTGGATGATTGTTGTTTACAAAATTTCGCGCGTTTCCAACGAGCTACCATCTTTTCTATGGTTGTTCTTGATTGGTTAAAACTTAACTTACATTCCATATTTGGAAAAAGATGTTTCAACCCGGCCGAGTTGAAAAATGTTCAGCCCGGGCTGAGATCATGCTCAAATCTCCATGTAATAGCAAAACATTTTTCAGCCCCTGCCCCGAGTTGAAATTTCAGCCCGGGCTGAAATTCTCCATGTAATCACCCCCTAAAGCTATATTCAGCAGAACTAATTAATTAATTATTCATGAATTTTATTTTTTATTTATTGAGTTGTATTTTAACATTGCAGGTTAGTTACAATAATAATTGAGAATACTCAATGATTTATTTACCCCACAATTCTCCGTTTTCAAGATCAACTTCAAATTTTAAAATCTTTTAGGCTAATGGCGGAAATCTTCAAGCCCCTGGGCTTCTTGTTTTAATTCTTATATAACAAATTGTTAAAAATGTAGCATCCACAAGACATAAAAACCAAGATTTTTTCGACTTTCTATTCAAGTCCTTGTTTTCTCTCTGGGTCGATTCACAAAAATGAAATCTATTTTTTTGTAAGCATATGTTATAATTCAGTCGTACTGCGAAGCAAAGTATGAGTGTTTGGTTCAGACAGCAAAATTTTGTTGCTTAATATTTATTTAATTGGCTGAATGGACGATATTGAAAATAAAATGTAAGGTAGCTTTTGAATTAAAGCAGATGTGACCACTAAGAGGTACGAATATTAAAAATGGCAGTGTGTTATGGCGGTGGACAAAACGTGGTTTATAAACAAAACATCAAAAGAGAACGTGTAATGGCATTGTAAGCTATGCAAAAACGAAAATACATTGTACTTGTAGTGCAGTTGACTCTCGAATACTCGAACCTTCACGGGACCTTAAAAAAAGTTTGACCTATCGAGAGTTCGTGTTTTCGGAAATTTTGGGAAAACTAGAATAAAGAATATTTTCTGTGAAAAAAGCCCATTACAAAGCCTTGTTTAAGGTTTTCAACCCGCTCCCGGGCTAACAAGCTTTCCATGAACAGGGCAATTGTCAATCAGAAGTGCAACATTTCTGTCTTGAGCCCGAAAAGACGTGTATAGTTTTCTTACCAGATCTTCAAATAAATCTAACTTATTTAACGTCAATAGATTTGCTATTTACCTTATTAATTTTCACAGGTATTTTATTTCGCGAGTCGAAAATTTTTACATTTCGCTGGTGTTTAATTTCGCGATTTTTCTATTTTGAATTTTTTCGCGGGTATTTAATTTCACTATTTTCAATTTTGAACACTTTTTTGGTATTTAATTTCGCAAACTTCTTATTTATTCGATTTGTAAAATCGGCGAAAACGAGAAAAATATTTCATCTTTTTCATCTTGAATTTCTTATTCAAATAAATCAAAAACATTTCTTTCTTGATTTTTTTCAACTATATCTTGATCACTCAGATCACTTTCTTCACTCCCATCAAAATTGTGTTCTTGATCACCTTCATCTGGATCGCCCGGATCGCTATCATCATCGCTGGACAGCTCCGTCACCCCTCATCTAAGCGTGAATCACTCGTCGCCAAAGCTTAAATTGTACCTCTCTTCTTCGGTTACCAACGGGTCGATGTCATGATACGGATCTAAAGGTGGAAGCTTCGATCTCCCCATTGCTATTTCGTCGGTAATACAACCTTTTAACCATCTTTTCAGAATGACTTCCTTGCCTCATTCTGATGCCATTTCGTTGAACAGTTTAACAATCCACTTGACATTTTTCCAATTGGATAATTGTAACGGTACTTCGATGCTGTCCGGCTCCTTGTAGCTTTCGAGTGCTTCCGAAATATGCTTAGCATACCATTCTGTGAACATTTTCTTCATGAAAGATTTCGCGAGCCCGTTTACGGTTCGATCGAGTGGCTGGTAGAGGTTTTTCATATTTGCTGGTACTTTGGTGAAAAATATATCGTTTTCCTTAAGAAGATCTCTGACGTCACGGGTTGTCTATCCCTTGAATACTTGTTCAGAAGTGCAGGATGTTTCATTTGCAATCCAATTCTCCTTCGTTCATTTTTGAAGAACGAAATAATGATCTTTGACATCAATTTGAGGGACTCCTTTTCGTTGCATAAATGCTCCGGATTTGCACTTAATGAAACTCGATTTTTGGGATACTCCGTTCGGTTTTTCCAGAGTAGATGAGCTGCATGGGCAAAAATTGACCATCTAGCGCAAACGCAAATGTTGTTATTACGATGCGTTTGTCTGATACGTACTGTACTAGACGATTTTTTCGCGAGTGTAATTTTTTCACAACGAACAGTGTTTGGTCGAGGTTCAAAACAATTGATCAGTCATGGTCCTCAACTAGTCGGACGATCTCATAAATAAAGAAAAGAAGTTCTGCTTCCCTTTTAAAACCCTCTGATATTTCAACTTTCCTAGTTGTTGCAAATTTTTGTACGAATTCCATTCGACGGAATAGACTCTGCGTCCATGGTCTTGTACGAATTTGGTGGTTGATACTTTCAACATTGCTGTTATTCATAAAACCAATAGCGGTTGCAAAGCTATATTTGAATTTATAATAGCTCCACGGTTCCTTGATAATTTGAAAACCTGGATTTGATATTTTGATTTGAACGTGCGTACGGTACTTTCTTTGGAGTCTTTGGATTTGAAATGTCTCAAAGCAGCAGCGTTCCCATTTTCAGAGACATATTTTTCGATTTTGTAACGTTCTTCAGCAGTTGGTAAATCTTACGCTTTTTTCAATTTCTTTGGCAGTAGAATTATTGTAGTCAACTAGACCTAATTTTGCTTTGGAAACTGCGAATTTTGTAGTGAGAACTTGGAATTTACGGTGAAAATTGCAAATTTAAGGGTGAAAACTAGGAATTCTGTGGAGGGTGACTGGAGATTGGGTAACTGAGATTGCGGTAGAAATAATTTCGTAAAATTTTGTGACCTCAAATCTTGCTGTTCAGGCTGTTGTTGTGTTTTGTCACTGCGGTTTCTCGTCTTATTCTTTCGAATCAAAACATTCGATTGTAAAGAAATTGAAATTAGAATCATGAAAAATCTCTTGAATGGCGTAACTTTTGAAATATTTGTTGCATTACATAAACAAGAAAGGCGCAGTAAAGAGAAGGTAGTATGTTGAAAATCATAGAGCAAAGAAGCTTATAACGATGACTTCACAATACGATAAAGAAGTGCAGTTTACATGCGTTGTGAGGGGCTATATGACTACTCGGAGAGAACGGCAACCAGAGATAGGAGAAATACTTGACTGCGCTCACGAAAAAAATAATCGATTTGATCGTTTTTGCAATCAAACAACAAAGAAAGAAACTGCTACAATTGTTGGACATCTACCCGTTAAAACTTCAAAAGTTACAAAGTTTTTGATGGAGTACTGTCGTGACTGCGAAGATAACAGGCGGGCATTACAGGCGATCAGCGGCTAGAGATCCCTTGCATCATATCATACCATTATGTTGTTGAGAAAGTATGAACAGTTGGTCCGTTCTTAGTGTGCAAGGCCTAAGAATGAAAAAATCTTTGCTTCATTCCTTGTTCCTATTACGAATCCCCGGAATTCTCGAGCAGCCGCCGCTGTGCCAGCAACAAAACATGATCAAAAAAAGAAACAAAACAAAGCTACGCCAAAGAGTGCCGACATTCGTAACTTCTTTCAAGAGACCACATCACGTGTTACAAGAAGTACAGATTTTGCTGTAAATAGTGCAATTGTTTTAGACTAAAAGAAAACTGTTTATATTATAACTTTGTTTTGTATTCTCTGTTCGTAGGTTCGAAATAGGCAAGTGAAAAAGCTTATAAAATATAGAATAAAAATACAGCAGAAAATTTTGCAGGTAGAAAATTTCGCGGGGTAATTTCCGTTTTGCAGGAGCCATCTCGCACAACAACAACCACAAGCCTTGTTTAGTTTTGGTTGCCTTAACAAAATTTTCAAAATTCGAATGATTTGAAAACATTCTAGTAAAAACTTCAAATTCATCAACTAAAAAAGTTTGACGGAAAAGGAAAAGTTTGACTTGAGGAGAAATTCCTCCGAGGGACCGACAAATTTGTGCGTCCAACTGAGATGTTCTAGTATCCCAGTTATAACAATTTTTTTCAGCCTTAAGATGGATTTGTAGGTTATAGGGGCCGACACAATTGTTCTACCTAACGAGATTTCCGAGTTCTCGCGAGTATTCTAGTTATCGAAAGTCAACTAAATTCGGTTTTATCGTGTGGTTACATAAAAGAAAGAAATTTAAACGTTTTAGAAATATGTTTATGTATGTTTTGAATTTGCAAAAAGATATATACAGAGTTAAGCTTGTAATTAGTTTCGAGTTAATTATTAGTTAGATTAGTTATTAATTAGAATTAGTTTTTTTGTACTCGGCATTAATAGTGTGTTGGGTAAATTTGTTATTGGCTTAGCTTCGAAAGCATTTTGGAAATCTACTGATGCTCATTGAACAAAAGTTGCAATGTAAGCTATGCATTAAGTTTTCGAATGGTTATGCTAAGAAAATCATACGTTACGATAATACGCGAACATATTTCCAATTTTTTCCAAGGTGATGGTGGTGCATTTACAGTCTACGCTCGTTATGTCGACCTTAAACGGGACTAGTGAAAAAGGTGGAGATAACGAAAGTTCGAGATAGTGGATAGTCGAGATAAGGAGCGTCGATCGTGAAAAAGGTTGAGATAAGGAAAGTTTGTCAATATCATGAACACATTTGAAATATTATTTTTAAACCTGGTCAGGGATGGACTATTAATCAGAAGAATCAATTATTACTATTCTCATGCTATATGTATTTAATAATTTGAAAAAACTCAAAATGCTACTTTGGATCACTTTTAGAGCTTTGCATTTTTCAACAAGGTTTTTACCTCGAGCATACGTTTTATCCCAGACATGTGTAAACGAAGAGAAAATTGTAAACATTCGAAATCTTAATTTTGAGAAAGTTTGAGAAAACGTTCCAATGTTTTCCTGATCGAATTTTTTTGTGTGATGAAATTCGAAAAATTACAGTAAAAATTACAGAAAAGATAACGTGATAAAATGTACTCAAGGGACCGTAAAAAAGGTCGAGATAAGGAAAGTTCGAGATAACGGGTAGTCGAGATATTGGACGTGTTTTAGCCTACGGGAGGTTGAAATGCCGAAGGGACCGATGAAAATTGGTCGAGATACGGAAAGATCGAGATAATGGGTAGTCGAGATAACGAGCGCCGACTGTTTATGCTTTTTTATGAAAATTTCAACCTCATGACGCTTATAACGTAGAATAACTTGTAATCAGAAGAGTTAAATGCTTTTTTTGTTAGAAGTGGTTCCATGCCACGAACATATGAGATGAACCACCATATTAAATGTTTAAAAAAATACCACGCGAATAGTACGTTTTCCCATTGAGTTCCGGCTGGCAGAAAAATATTTACGAACAACTTAATTATTTTGAGCTTTGTTTACCCTCTAGGGCACAGAATATTTTTTTTTATTTCTGGACGAAATTGTTGGTAAAATGTCGGATCGAGAGTCCTGCGCAGACCCAGAAAAACGACCGAACACGCTCTGTTATATAATGTGTTTTTGATTGTGTGCACTTTTTTTTATATAAATAAGGGCCGGTTTCCATACTACAGCATTTAGCGCACTTTATCGCATATGCCAAAACTATTTCCTCCATTTTTTTTTTTTTGCTCGCATACTGTTGCCAAACATAACTGATGTAAACAGAAGATATACTGTTGCTGTACAATTTGAGACTCGTCAATATTTATGATATAAACAACAATGAAAGATACGTAGAAAAGCATGACAGCGTCGTCATCATACTCCTGCCTTAGAGAAAAAAGGTTGTTGCTTTGCATTTCCACTGATTCGTGTATTATTTCGTCATTTACTCAGATCACTTACTTTGGTAGCCATCTTGAATTGAAAATCTTATATAAAATTCTTGCGTAAAAATGTACAACAGCCAGTTTAACTTTTTTGCAATCATTCCAGGGCGAGGTCAGCGGAATTATTCTGAGAATGCGTGGATCAAAAGTCACGGCGCTTTTTACCACTGGGTGCAAAATGCTGTATGGAAACCAACCTATCACATTGCAGATATTCGTATACTCCTGCCTGAATACCTCCAAGAAAAATGTTTGTTGCTTTGCATTTCCCTTGATTCGTGTATTATTTCGTCGTTTACTAAACTCACTTAAAAAATTTAAAGAAATTTTGCCTGCCACGTAACTGCTGGTTATTGTCGTGGAGGAGGTGAGTTGGTCACATTTCTCTTTAGAGGACAATAGAGGACTTTAGAGGAGGCCTGCATGAACATTTGATATATTATTTCAGCATAAAACAGGAAACTAGAGGAAAAGACAAAGAATATAAAATTAATGCTGTTCTGTTAATTTTATTTGTATCACATCTTACTACAAATTATTTAACAACGACTCTCCCTCCACTTCCAGTCCTTCAATTTTCCTTTGTTCGGGTAATATTGAACATTTGTGCCGTCTGGTTTGATAGACCCATCTCGTCGACGTTCAATATATTCTTCGCGGTCCCATCTGGTAAATCCCCATTTTTTGGAGACAAAGATCTAGAAATTTAACAAGGCTGTAAGTTTATCGTAGTGTAAATTAATATGATATTACAACATCATTCGAATAGAGTGCAACATTCCTTGACTGGTGTGCAACCGCCGTTCAACAAAAAAATAATAGGTCATTGAAAACCAAGTTATAGGAATATTAAAACTGCAGATCAGAACTTCATCAGTATCATTCTATTCAAAAACACGGACCTGAAGTGCTAAGCTCATCATATCTACAAAATCTATTATGTATCTATCAATACCCTGGCTTTATACAACTTAACCCTAACGAATTTACACCTTTTACGTATGCACCCAGCAAAAACAAAGAAAATGGTAGTTTACCTTTTGACGACCTGGAAACTTAAACTTAGCTCTTCTCAATGCTTCAATTGCAGTGGCTTCGTGTGTATCTTTACATCTAATAGATATTAAAGGTTGCCCTATGTTCACACGTGCTACTGTTCCTTGTGGCTTACCAAAAGCACCTCTCATTCCAGTTTGAAGCCTATCAGCTCCAGCACACGACAACATTTTATTGATGCGGACAATATGGTATGGATGGACTCGGATACGAATGTGGAAAGAGTCTTTACCAGCAAATTTGATCATGTACTTGTTAGCACAGATACGAGCAGCTTCTAACCCCTCGGCAGACAACTGCTCGTATTCATCTGACACAAGATTGACGGACTTAGGAAAGTCATCAACTGGCGTCCTTTTTTTACCCAAATCAAAAATTCTGATTTTGGAGTCTAAAAAAAAATAGTGGGTTTTTAAAAGAATAAAAAAAAAGAAATGATCATTAAGAGAGAAAGTTATGGATATGTGCGTTAAACTAGTGCTAAAACACATCATTGGCAAATGTTTTTACTAGAAGACAACTTATGCTTTAGCATAGAGACTGGCCCTTGGAGATGTTAAAACATATCTTCAAGGGAATCCTGCAGCTATGCATCAATAAAGAACACAAATACTTTTTTCAATATTTTTTAATTGTACGCTTTATCCAGTATAATAAGCATGTAACAATACTAAAAGCTTATAACTAGAGTCTGGCTTATGCTTTAGCATAAAGACTGGCCTTGGAAGATGTGAAGAAAACATCTTACAAGGAATCCTGCAATTATGCATCATTAACCATATAAGAGAATACACTGCAATGTATTGTGTGAGAACATTAAAAATGACAGAAAACCGTAGTCTTAGTTTGGTTGTATTATTATAGGAACAGCTGAACTAAGCACTTTTTTAATTTTTTTCTTAACCTTTTGCACATAACAATCCTTAATGAGGTAGAGTTGATGTTTTACTGAAAAGCACAGATCAGAACTTCATTATTATCATTCAAGTCAAAAACACGGACCTGAAGTTTGATGCTCATCACATCTAGCAAATATACCAAATCTCACAAGAACAAAGGACACTTTTTAGCACCTCACTGAATCTCTCAGATGCTTTTAACATTTTTTTCCCCCTACCTTTTTCTATTGTCTTTAAAAGGACCTGAATGTGAAAAAATGTTTTATTTTGGCGACACATACTAAAAGAGATGAGTATTTGAAAAATATAATGGATGTCATCATGAACAATTTTGGGAGATATTTTGATTCCAAATTTTACGTTATTTGGGAAATTTAAGACGGTTTTCATTTTTTAGGTTATTTTATTTCAGGATGTGTTGCATCCCGTGTTACTGTAAAAATCTGCTCAGTTATTGTACATCAAAAACATCATAGATCATTTGATTATAACAGAAGACGAGGCCTGATGAAAAAGCACAGATCAGAACTTCATTATTATCATTCAAGTCAAAAACACGGACCTGAAGTTTGATGTTCATCACACCTAGCAAATAAAGTAAATACTCTAACTTGTTCTAATGCATAATGGTCACTAAAATACAACATCTTAAATAACCATCAACATAAAGGAGTGTAATTTAACAATCTCACAACCCCTGTTTAGCATTACAAATTATTATTGCATAGTGTCTGGCCCTTCATGCAATTAATACACAATGAAGAGAATTTGGCTATGCAGTATTTTTACTGCATTTTAACATCAACCGGAGTTTGAAGTCCTTATTCAACCAGACTAAATGAGAAGTTCACATTGACAAATGCAGAGTGGGGGATTTTATTTAAATGTTACATCTTTTTGGACACGAAAGGTCACTTTTCAGATTTCTGGGTTACACCCTGAATCGTCAAATTTTAAAACCAGTCACTCCTTGAGAACTCTAACAGGGCTATATAAAAAACTTTTGCATTACCTGGTACACCACGACAAAATCTTGACTTGGGATATGGTTTATTTTTACAGTAACGGTAACTAAAATGCAAATAATTAGAAATATTTAATTTTAACATACGGCACTTTAAAGAAAATTGTGCTAAAAACACTTGATGTTACCATTAAATTAACTAAATCATTTGCTAAGAGGGCATTTAAATGGTAAGAAGAAACAGTATTAAAGACGAATCCAGAGCTCTATATGTAGCCATCAACAAACGTAATGAATATAAATTGCGTGCAAGAATACTAACACAAGAAAAAATAATGTCAACCCCCGCATGGACAACGAATTACTGACCAAAATTGTTGATCAAATTACTTAGAGTTTCCTTAATCATGACAGTCTGTTCTGGTGTTTACATTTTCTGTCCCATAATCTCATCGCAGGAAACTTATTTTTTCATTGTAGTGATAAAGAGACTGAACAGACAGCACATAGCCACTTCAGCAATGGACCTATAGATAAGGATTGACAATTAGGTTATGTCACCATTAATGCCAAATTAATTGTTAAGATAAAAGAATTGGTACTTCAGTTTATCGTTGTCCGCAGTGCAGAAGTACAGAGGAAAATTTTATTATTTTCCTTCTGCACCACTAGGAGATCCTTGTGCTTGTTTTACCGTGCAAAACATAGTTTGAAGGTTATTTTAAAAAAACAATTCCCTTATTACAATATAATAATTAAAGCCACCAAAACTTCCTCATTGCATTCGCTGTGAAGTTTTTATTTTCTATGTTTACACAGACATGAAAATAAATAAGGCCAACAGCCCTGGAATTAATGTCCATGAAGCAAGTGCAATGGGAGCAGTGTTAAAGTTGGTCAAAATTTTATCGAAATAGAGCAAAAAAAACAAAATGTCAATGCAGTAATTTGCTCGAAGCATTCCAAAAGGCTTTTTCGATTTTCCTTTGGAAATTTATGACTAATAAGAACAAAAATGTTGAAAAATACCTTTAAGGGAATTATGCGGCTATGCAACAACAAAAAAAAATGCCTTATGCCTTAGCATAAAGACTGGCCTTGGAAGACGTGAAAAAACACCTTACAAGAAATCCTGCAATTATGCATCATGATTCGCAATGTATTCTTCGAGAACATTACAAATAACGAAAAACCATACGTTTTGGTTTCATCATTATAGGAACTCAACTTTTTTTTTTAACTTTGGCAAATGAAGATCAAAGAGTTAATGTTCCGATTACAATATTTTACTGAAAAGTGCAGATCAGAACTTCATTATTATCATTCAAGTCAAAAACACGGACCTGAAGTTTTATGTTCATCACATCCAGCAAATATAGATCAAAGTTCACCAGGAAACTTTTTTGCAACACTTTTTAGAATCTCATTGATCTCTCTACTAACAAAAACGTGCAATGGCAGCAGGATTTTGGTTAATATTTTATGATAAAATAGAGTAAAAAACATAAAATTTTAATGCAGTGACTTGCTTCGAAAAATTTCAAAAGGTGTTTTAGATATCCCTTGGGTAATTTATGACAAATAAGAATAATAATGATTTATCATGCAGTGGTAAATATTACACATGTGGCCAACGATAAACAGAGGTACAATTTTCTTGACCATCTTGACCATGAGCTTTTGAAATAAAGAAATAGAGATGAAAACTAAAGAGGAGAAAAGAGAAAGAATTATAAAAATTAACATAAAAATACCAACAAATATGATACCAGAACAAGGTTTACAACATTTTTTTGACCCACGCATATAACAAAATTATTTGTGCATAAAAAATATAATATTTGTTACGCAGAACTCCATGTGGTAACTAAATAAAATATTTGGTTGCTGAATGGACTCATAAGTACTATTAATTTTATTATAGTATATTATGGTACAAATTTTAAAAAATTGCATGCCATCAACATCAACATCTAAAGTGGCAAGCCACTTTAGATGTTATTACAATTATTATTATTTAAACTGGTAATAACCTTAATTTTCTAGTTCCAATATTTTTACATTTTTCTTCAGGTTGAGAGTGATAGTGTAATGTTACGTAAGTTATTGCGAAGCAATTGAGCTTCGCGAGCGAAATTGTGGAGCACGTTTACTACACGCGAGGTATACCAAGAGAATTATTGAGATTCTCAAAATTTCGATAGAAAAAAAATCATATAAAATCAGGGTAAAGAAATAAGAATGATATTTTTTCACCAAAAGGTAGGTTATTTTTTTGTCTACTAGAACAAATAAGTTTGGACCGAGCAGCTCTAATCAAAGTTAGCTAAAAATGCCAATAAATTGGCTTTGTACCCCCTTGCCCCCGTCTTTCGTACCCCCCTGTGATTTCCCGATTTTCCGGGAGCGAAAGACTGGAAAGTACACTCGAGCAGTTAGAAAACGGCGATCGGCTAATTTGAATTATCGTGTATTTTACAGACCTAACACAAATACATAGTTTATACCAAGTCCTGATAATAATTGGCTTTGCTGGCCTGCTTTTTCTCTTAATATTTCGAGTTGGAAAGCTTGTACCTTTTCTTTGAAGACACACTATATTAATTTGAACGTTTATAATGCGCAAAAACGTGTTATATTTATGGCTTCATTAAAAAGAAGATTTTAAAGTACCAAATTATCAGCTTGAATTGGCATGTTTGTGGTATCCTTTTCATACAGCAGAAGAAAAGTGAGTTGCGAAGGTATGGATGATTTGAAAGTTATTTTACGTTTTTTCCTTGGTTTGACGTAGCTAGCTAGCTAGCTAGCTAACTAAATTACTTTTTGGTGCCTGTGACCACCATGGGAAATATTTTTTGCTGTCATCCTTCAATTGCATCATTAGCTAGCTACCTCTAGCTACAGTCAGAAGAAGAAAATTCAATCCGTAAAGTATTAACAAAACTCTTTCTTTTTAAATTTTATTATACAATTTTTAAATATTTCCTAAAACTCAAGTTGCTTCTTTTTTTTGTTGCATCGTGGAAATAAATTTAAGTCACCAATCCAAAACTAACGGGAAAATATACCTCTTCATTCTTTTAGGTATATATTTGCTCATTTGTGGTTAAAAACTTTTGTACTAGCCTCTTTTTACTGATGTATGTTCTAAATATAAACTATTTTATCAAACGGTGCCTTTACCTGGAAGTTCTACTTTGTTTACCTACTTCCGCATGTTAAATTCTTCAACACTCGAATCTTGCAATAAATTTTTCAAGAAGTGAGCTATGTACGACGTGTGAAGTCACGAATGACCAAGTGGACTTTTGTTCGATAATTGTGGCGACCGTTAATGTAATTATTGTTTTTGGAAGATTAAGGTTGGACATATATAAAGATATTTAGGGCTTCGTCATTTTCTTTACTACCCTATGTTTTTGCATTGTGTTTCATGAACTTACAATAATGTGGTATATAGCTAAGTTATGATACGTAAAAACTACTCTTGAATGACCCTTTAAGAATGTGAAACCACATAATAGACCTTAATCAAATTTTGTGTTTTTCGTAACTTTTGTGTTCAGTATGGTAGATTAGTATGCGTGTCAACTGGCCAAAAAAACCATAAGTATGAGGGCAAGCTTGGGCAAATATTTAAATACAATTTGTACTTCCCAAATGAAAAACAGTGCTTTCAATTTTGTTGTCTTGGCCACAAAAAGTAGTGATCTATATTTTATGTGGTTAGCCTCATTAATTCCAATAAATTTACCCTGTCATTTTTTTTCCAGAAGGGACAACATAGACGGTTCTAGAGTGTTAAAAAGCTTCCATTTGAGTTACAAAAACCTTTTAAATTTCTGTTCAATAAGCAACAACTGTTATGTGGGATTGAACCCATATGAATATGAAGTGAACGCTCTACCGACTGAACTACCAACCCCTTAAAGTAAACAGAGTTGCATGCCTTTATTAATTATATCAAGCATATTGTATCTAGTAAACACTTTTTGAGCACTCTGTCCCAAAAAATGATATATATTTGTAGTTTAGAAATTTAGCTCTGAATATCGTCCCTCAAAGGCACTGGATTTTAATGTATTTAGAGACTTTACTATATATATAATATAATATACTATATAAAAATGTTTTCTGTTTCTTTTTAGATTGCGTACAATGAGAGCGAGAGATGTTATCTTTCAATACGTGAGATAAAAAGAAGAAAGCGAAACCTCACACCGCGTTGTTATTGTTTTTCTGTCAAAAATTTGAAAGCTGTTTTATAAATCTTGATAAAGTTAATAAATTGTTTTCGTTTCTGTAGATTGTTTGTTTTTGTTTATTGTTTCCCGTGATTCATTGCAGCAGATTCCGTGGATTCCGTGGCTTCAAGAAATCGGTTTTCATAACTAGTGCCGTTATTTTTACGACCCCACAAGCTGCTTCGTTCGCCTTCTCATCTCCGAAATCGTTAACGCGAAAGTCTCTATTATTATCTGCGTTCCAGGTATTATTTTCCGGTTGAAAGAGTGTACCTTACGACGCGCATCCCCTTAATTCGTGACATTTTCGCACACTACGGATTGTACAACTCGATGCATTTCTTTCAGAATAAGGGTTTTAACTTTATAAAAGTATAACTTTGCATGGATTTTTGGCGCTAAAAACTTCAATGTTGGATTTACGTCGGCCAACACTGACAATATTGTGATTATTATCAATATTTAATTTTATAATTCTGTGGTAAGAGGTTTTACGAAATTTCTCAGTAATCGTTTTTGTTTAGTTTCGCGCGATCTAAATTTCTCGTACCTTCTGAAAAGAAATATTCCGCATGTATATATTGTATTTTTGCCAAAAAATCACTACTTTTGCGCAACGAGTTGTTGTTCCTCGGTGAGTTTATTTTACAACCTTGTCCCCAGGGTTTTCTACGTCTATGATATTCAGTTTTGGTGTATTCCCAGATATCAGCTGCAGTAAGATGTAAGCACCTCGCCGTATTATATCAAAGAGAAACAAAAGCACTAGGGACAACTATTGGCTAGTTTCAATTTTGCTTGCAACTTGCGTAATGCTTCGCAACCTTTTTTTTAATTTCTAGTTTTAAAATTAAAGATACATACCATCTGGCTGGACGGCGCCCCATCTTTTAGCCTAAGAATAACAATATATATATATATAATTTAACTTTAATATAACTTTATGGTAATATACATTTCGCATGAAGGAAGAGATTTTGTACTCAATTGTTATCCTGGTGTTTTTTACGCAAAAAGTAACAGTGCATACGTAAATCGAAAGGTAGCTAACGGCCTGAAATCTGCGAAACGACTTAGACTACCAAGAACTATGACTTGTGCAAAAATGAAATCAGAAGTCGTATACTAATGCATTTAAAAATAATGCTGACAAACAAAGTAAAGATGTTTACAAAGAATGTTCTAGATATAAGAAGGTTAAAATAATCAGGTAGACATTTTCTATACTCGTACCTCAGTGATGTTGTAAAGGGAAGGTTGTTCTAGAGTATTTCCTTTAAACGAAGCGAAACACACCAGCGTTGCACATCATACTGCAATTATAATCTAGTTAATAAATACTGATTTTGGATTATAGGTTTAATTGGCTATCCGATTACCATAAATTCAAAATGACAGATGTCATTACGATGGATCAAATGCACAAATTTGACGATGTCTTTTTGGGAATTCTTCAAAATTGTGGAAAAATAGAGCCTTTTCTTGAAGCAATATTTTATTTCCTAGCTCGAAGAACAGATTTTTTTCGTCTTATGCACCAAAAGGATGATAAACTAGGCTTTCCACCTGGTGTTGCAAGAAAAACAGTGTTAAAGGTAGACACAACTACCATATATATTGTAGCTATTATAGATAGATATATAGATAGATAGATAGATAGATGTGCTTATTTTACATGGCTAGCCTCACAAATATCGAGGGATATACCCTGTCTATTATTTCCAGGAGGGGCCATGGCTTTGGTGGGGAGTCCTGGAGTATTTAATGCTCTCTTTGAGCTCTGCACGCAAACTCAATTAGGGTCAGCTCTTCTACCGCCATCAGACAACTCCCTGCAACATCCAACGGCCCACACAGTGTGCCATCTCCCCAATTTCCCTCAAATGGCTTGGGTTAACCCGGGGTTATGGTAATATTCAATTGCCCCTATTGAATATATCGCTGTCAAGGGGATTCTGACCCTGGTCTCCCGCACAACAAAGTATGAGAGTGAACCACAAACTATGGCGCGCCACACCCCGGTCTCCCGCACAAAGTACGAGAGTGATAACCACTAAACTATAGCTAGCAAAATGTTTTAATTTTGCGTTGAGAACAATAGGCATGCGCATGCATTTGGTAGGTAGGTAACAAATGTTAACAACAGACTTCAGTAACCAAAACAACTCATTCAAAAGAGAAATATCCGCGAGAAGAGAAAACAGGGTGAAACTTTTTTTTAAAAAAAATAGCAATATTTCTGGCTATCTAGATTCCAATCACAGAGATTGTTTCCACATGATGCTGTTTAAATTTAAAATATTTTTATTTAATAAAAAAATATCCTTTAAGATAAAATTTGACTCGTATAAGTTTGCCAACATTTCACTAAAATGCCATAAGCTTATGCCATGTGCCTGTTTTTTTAAGAAGCGATATTTAAATTTGTGCTGCGTAACATCATTCTCACTTCGATTACACAACTTCACAATCAGGAAGAACTGGTAATTAGTTTGTAATAGGATAGTTAGCTGACTGCCTTACATGCCTATCACCTATTGCAGAAGCTATCCACCTCTCCCAAAGACTCATAAATTCACCAGGTTACGTGTAAGTTCGCTATATTGTTTTTGAATGTCTCTCAATTGATTAAATATGATTAATATCAATGGAAATCAGTAAAAATAAGCCACAAAAAATGTGAGGTTCTAAGTTTAAGCATTTGTTGCTTTACTACAACCAAAAAGTAGGTTTTGTTTTTAATTTTAAAAATGGATGCAGACTTTTTCGGACTAGATTTAGGAATTTGTTTTTTTCATCATCATCATCATCATTCTCGGCTTAACGTCCGTTTTCCATGCTAGCATGGGTTGGATGGGGTATATTAATGACCCTCTTCCAATCTGATCTAGACTGTGTTAGATCTAAACTCAACTTCCTCTGTATCAAGTCTGTCCTTATAACCTCCTGCCAAGTCTTTCTCGGTCTGCCTCTGGGCTTTGCCCCAGGAACTATCAAGTCTCTACACTTTCTTACCCAATTATCCTCCTTCATTCTTTCCAAGTACCCCAGCCAATTCAATCTTCTTATCTGGATAACATCTTTAATTCTACGGATACTTAGCCTGCTTCTTAGCTCATCTGAACTCTTTCTGTCTCTCAGACTGGCATTACACATCCACCTAACCATTCTCATATCATTCCTTTCTAAACGGTCAAGATCTTCCTGCTTCACTGCCCATGTCTCACTACCGTACAAACATAACACTTCTTACACAGGCCTCATACAACCTACCTTTTACCTCAATTGACAAGACTCTGCTAGTCAACAAAGGAAGTAACTCTCTGAACTTTTTCCAAGCAGAACCTATCCTGCAAGTAACACTTCTTCCAACACCCCCTTCACTGCCCAACATATCACCTAAGTAACAGAAGTTCTCAACTATCTCTACTGAGCCACTGTTGTACATCATTAAATCTGGAAATACTTCGTTCTCTATAATCTCACCTTTGCAACGCTTGCATACAAACTGAATGTAAGCTCTTAACCTTCCACCAATACTACTGCACTTCTTATGTACCCAATGCTTGCAAGTCTGACAAAAAATTGAGTTACTACCAACCCCTTTCCTACAAACTCCACAAGGCCACTTTCCAACTACAAGGTCACACTTGGCTGCAATGCTACTAATCATGACTTTAGACTTTGCTGTGTTCACCCTTAGCCCTTTCTCTTTAGTCCTTTCTTCCACTTCTCAAACTTTTCAACTAATTCTTCCATCGACTCTGCTATGAGAACCAAATCATCTGCATACAATAACTCCCATGGACAACCTGTTTTGCCATCGACAGCGCTTCTAAGACTAGAACAAACAACAAAGGACTAAGTACAGAACCCTGATGTACACCAACATTTACACTAAATTCATCACTAAGTGAATCGTTAATCCTGACACGACTTCTAGCATTGCTGTACATAGACTGTACCATCGTAACTATAGCCACTCATCCACACCTAATTTTCTCATAGCCCACCAAATAACTTTACGTGGCACTCTATCAAAAGCTTTCTCTAAATCTACAAAGGCAAAATAGATATTCTTTCTCTTTCCTGAATACTTTTCCTGAAGCTGTCTGAGTAAAAATATTGCATCTGTAGTGCCACGCCCTGGAACAAAGCCAAATTGCATCTTATATATATTCTTTCTCTAAGTAACTTATCAATCACTCTTTCAATAACTTTCATTACTTGATCAACCAACTTCAAACCTCTATAGTTACCTCTTTCTAATGCATCACCCTTGCCCTTGAAACAATTCACTATTACACTTGACTGCCACTCACTCGGAATAGCACTATCCTTTATAATCTGATTAGCAAGACTTGTAATAAGCTCAACTCCAATATATCCAGATGCTTTTACCATCTCTGCAACGATACCTGATACTCCTGCAGCCTTGCCAATCTTCAATTTCCTAATAGCCTCCACTACCCATTCTGTCTTGATCTGCATAGCTGGCCCTTCCACAACATCATCATCAGACAAATTATCCTCATCCCAATCAAACTCAGTGTTAAGCAACCTCTGATAATAATTCTTCCAAGCTACCCTTTTCTCCTCCTCTGTGCTAGCCAAAACACCTTCATCATTACGTATACACTTCTCACCTACAACATCTTGATTAGTCTTCTTCATTTGCTTTGCTATCTTGAATACCTCATTGCGCTGGTCTTCCCTTCTTAACATATCTGCAAATCTGTTTCTCTCTACTTCTGATTTTGCCTTATACACTGCTGTACGAGCACGACGCTTAGCTTCTAAGTAAATATTTTTACTACCACCTGTCTTCCACTCTTTCCAAAGTTTCCTCTTTTCCTTTATACACTGGTCAACCTCATTATTCCACCACCAGGTCTGTCTATGTCTAGCTGGTCCTTTCAGCCACCCACAGGTATCATCAGAAGCTTCTAGAAGACAATTCTTCAAAGTAGTCCAAGTACTTTCAACATTGTCACTATCACATTGACCATTGTGGGCTAACTGCTGAACTTTTGCACTAAATTGTCTTGCTACAATCTCTTCCTTCAGCTTTTAGACTTTACGACGGGGCCTGTACTTTCCCTTGGCTTCTTTAACACTCTTCAAGATAATATCACAAACCAGCAACCTATGCTGGAAAACACACTCTTCCCCCGATATAACTTTCACGTCCTTCACCACTTTCTTGTCTGACTTTCTAACCAGGAAGTAATCTATCTGTGTCTTACAACCACCTGACTCATATGTTATCAGCCTACTCTGTCTCTTACTGAATGATGTGTTGCAAACCACCATGTCCGTTGCCATTCCAAACTCAAGCAATCTCTCCCCTTCTATATTTCTGCTCCCAAATCCATAGCCTCTTTGCACACCTCTATAACCTTCAGATGGCTTCCCAACATGACCATTAAAGTCACCGCCCACCATGACAAGTTCAGTGTCTCCAAACTTTGATGTGACTGCTATTAACTCATCATAAAACTTATCTTTATCTTCCTCACTGAGTCCACACTGTGGAGCATAAACTGACAGAAAAGTGACAATCCTATTACCTATCAAAAACTTTATCACTGTAATACGACTATTAACACGCATAACATATATTACTTTTTCTACCAACGAATATGCCAACTCCTCCATATCCATCACTATTACCAATCCAAAAAGGCTTATACCTTGCCCTCCTACCTTCCACAAATCTCACTGAAGCTCCTCTCCACCTGACTTCCTGAACACAACACATATCAACAGATCTACGTTCTAACATTTCAACTACTTCACCTGCTCTACCTCTCAGAGTACCAACATTTACACTAGCCATCCTCAACCTAGTGTTATCTACCTTGTGATGTGATAGCTGGGTAACGGTCTGACGATGCTCACACCTTACATCTGTCCTACCGTGCGCGACACCTTCACTCCTTAGAGTTCCAGCCCTGTTTACGCAGTTTGTCTGATTCACTGTTCTTACTGCCATTAATAAAGAGTTTTGGCATTGTTTTTGAATTACTCAATATTTGCTACAACCTTATTTTGCCATTTTACGGCGAGTCGGAACTCTTGTCCATGTTTTACCCCATCCGAATGTGAGAACGGAAATATTACATGACAATGTGTCTGTGAGTATGGCTAGCTGGCTTTTTATGTGACATAACTGCTGTGATTTTGCATTGAAAACAATTGTGCATAAAAAAATTACTCTGTATGTACATATAAACAGGATTTTTTTCTTTACCCATGCCAAAAAAGTCGATAATATTAGAGAATAGAATTACTATGCACATGTAGAATACAACTCTTACAGAAAGTTTCTGTATTAAAAAAGAAAGTAAACAAGTAACTTCCAGCAATTTAAATATTTATCATTTTCTAAAGATATGATGGTTTTAAAATAAAATTTAGTGTGTTGGTAGACAATGAATTTTGTCTTTTTTATTAGCATTATGGCTGATTAAAACTTGACACTTTGCTATTATCCTCCCAAAATATGTAATTTTGAAAACAGTGAAAAAAGATCTTTGTACTGCATGCAAAGTTTTTTTTCACAGTCAGTCAATGTCAGGGCTTGAAATCCGACCCTAGTTCAGGCGAGTCTTAATAGACTCGCGTCAATTACGCTGCGCGAGTCCGCTGAGTCTAAAAAGACTCACCTAAAATAATTTACTCGAGTCTAATTTTGTTGTGGCGGGACGGAAGGGATTGCACAATATCTTTCTCCCAACCTTTTTTTGTGAACGAAATATAATTAAATCTGCCATATGATCAGTGCTTTTTTTAATTGTTGCTCTAAAATAAAAGTAAATTATGTCAGCATTCAAAAGATAAAAAAATTGTCTAATATAACATGCAGCTCTACAAGAAACATAATTCTACTTTCAAAAGTATGTTAGGTTTTTCCCCTGAAAGTTAAAAACATTTTTCACACAAGCCTGGCGTAATCCGCCGATTTCATCGCAGGATTTAACTTGGTAAGTCTGACCGTCGTAGGGCAGCAAAACATAGCGATGTTGGCATATTGTGAAAAATGGTGGATGGGACATTACTTACTATGCTTGGTTATTAAGTTTAAACAAAAACTCTTTACTATCGCTTTATTGGTTATAATATACAACGAAACTAACTAAAAAGTAACTAAAAATAATGCACAATAAAATATGCTTGAATAAATCTAAATAGCTAAACTTCATTTTCTAAACTTTTAGCGCGAGTCCAAGTGGACTCGCGTCACCATGACTTACGTGAGTCTCAGCATGTGTCGGACTCGCGGAATCGCGTCAGATTTCAAGCCCTGAATGTATATATATATTTATGATTGGGTAACTAGACATTAAAAATTTTATTGTATAATCAATTTTAAAACGAGAATTTGAAATGGCCACTAAAAAAATTGACTTGACAAGTCAATTTTTTTAGTGGTCAAAAAAATCAAAATTATTGCTAAAAAATATTAATAAGTAAGTGACCAGAATTTTGGAATGGACCAGAATTATCGTTTTTTTTACAATTTAATTTATCCACAAACAAGTGATATGAAGCTTTAAATGATACAGTTAAAGCTCATTGAAACGTTTATTGGTTATCTGCTCAGGGTGTTTTGTAGTTATTCACTTTATGCTTCTATTATATGCCTTAATAAACAATGTGTTTTTTGTTGCAAAAATTTCAAGAGCGTTTTTTCGTTTGTAAAAGGTATGATTATTTCATGTTAACTTTCTATGGTCTGTGACTATTGCCTGGTCATTATTGGCCAGGCAATAGTCCTGTGCTGGCCATGTGCTGTGCATCTTGTATAAGGGAAGTACACCTAGAAACATGACAGGGTTCGAATTACAAAAGTGAAGTCGGTTCGCAAAAATTTCGGCACTCTGTAACGAAGTAAACCACCATCTAGATGTGGCCTGGCAACACCGTAGATCAATTACCATTGGCTTGTTCATTAGTAGCTACTTGTTTTTTGACGAGACTTTGTATTTTTTTGTGACCTGCGAGCTTTACTTTTTCCTGCGTTATTATTTTTTATGTTGGAGACAAGTGGGGGACATTGAAACTCGTGAACCCCAAACACAAGAACTGAGCGTCTGAGCTAGCGACTCTCTCAGTTTTAACTTTTTTGTCTCGGATAGCCGAAATAATGTTACAAAAATGAAATAAGTTTATCTTTATGGCATGCCGTAAGAAATATTCAAAATGTAATTATTGTTTCAAGGGTTCTTAACCAGTTTTTGTGAACATTACAACGCAAGTTAAATACAGTATACTGATTAAAGTTGTTTTGAAACTTCACAAGTTCTTTAATAACACAACAAATTTTTTCCACTTTACCTCCACATAAATCTTTTTCTAATAAGCAATTTAACTCATTTATTTACTGTTTTTAACGAGGCTGTAAATCCGACATTTTTCTGCTATATAAAGCTAACTGCGCTGAAAATAAGAACACTGATTTTCTGTTAAAAACATTCTAATTTTTTTCTTTGCGCACTTTACTCATAAGAAGTTAATAATATTAATTGAACTATATGCCGATATTGAAACTGAAAACTATAAAAAACGATTTAACTTTATAATTTTGTGTAAACAATGTCCTTATGATAAATTAACATTTAAATATTTTACGCAATCATTTATAATGAGCTGCGCTTGTAAATAAAATAATCAAGCAAAACATGAGAATTAAATGGAAACACAACAAACAAAAAGAAGGATTGATTAATTTTTAATATCACAAAAAAAGACAATGAAGTGATACAAAAATATTCGATTCGCAATTTTATCATATTCTTCGCAAAGCGATTTGCAAAAATGGCATTTCGATTCGCAAATTGCGAACTGCTAATTCGAACCCTGTATGAGACCCATTGCATGCGCAAATCAGTGTGTTCTGTTTTTTCAAATTATCGTAATTATGAAGTATCAAGTCAAAGTGATGTCAACCCTTATCATTGCTTATGTTTAATCTTCTTTAAAGGTGATTTAATTGGCTTGGTTTTATTTGTTAAATCACGGTAAAAAATAGCGAAATATAGTTTTATGCAGGCATGGATCTAGCCAATTTTTTTACCATGTCAGAGCATTAAATATATATATATATAAAAATAATGCTGGGAGTTTAGGCGTGTTCTACGCCATTGATTCAGAAGCTTTTGCTACTAAACCGAGTTTTACGTACACTAATCCACCAAGTTGTTTTCCTTAACAAGGTTGTGACACAAGAAAAAATATCAAGCCATATCGAGGTTAAGTTTTAGTAATACATCTTCCAAAATCTCTTGAACATTTTGATCGGCAGCGTTAAGTTTCTTCAGCATTTTTCTTGTTGCTGTACCTAAAAAGTATAAAACACATTTTTGAATGTTGCAAGTGTTTGCTGCATTTTCTGTACAGAAATTCGAAATCAGCGATTGAAAAACAATCACATTGTTTATTACATTAGTTACGGTTGATCCACTATTGCATTGTTTTTTTAAACCAATCAGCTTGATTTTGGGAGAATTTAAACCAATCAGGATATTTTAAAATCATAAACTTTTTTAATCGACATGTGAGCAAACGCGAGCATAAGCAAACTTTTTTTGATAACTAAAGTCAATTTGTTTTGAAAAATTAAATCACTAAAAAGCTTATAAAGCTAACAAAAACAAATGATACCTTTCGGTATAGAAGACTTAAAAAAACTCAACAAAATTTTTAGCTTGATGCCTTCTTAAAATGTCCTCATTTTACAACTTTTTGCAAACGAAATGTAATAAATTTTGTGGACAGTAGTTATAAGTAGAAAGGATACCTATCTCTCTTCCCCGCTCTCATCGAAAATATCAAAAAGGGAAAAAAGATGAGTTTAGTTTACTAGACTTTTGTTATAAGATAAATGCTAGAAATTAGCTAAACAAAATATGTAGCAACCTGACACCACATACAGCTAAAATTGACTGAAAATTGCTCTTCTCAATCTAATATTTCGCACGTTATGATTAGCTAAGATTATAAACAAAACATTTTAGCCATAGTAACAAATAAGGAGATACACATAGCTTAGCTATTATAGAAACAAAAAAGATTAACAAAAACAACTAACCTTAAAGTTATTGCGCAGCGATCCTTGTTTGTTTTTACATGGGCAGGAAGATAGTACTCTGTAGGTTGATTTCTTTGGAATAAACAAAAATCAAATTGTTTTTGTAGCACGTCAGGAAATGGTAACATAGAATAACATTTAATTTCCTCTAGCAATTCGGCATAAATTTCATGTATTCCATCAGAATTTTCTCATTCGTCACTGTTGCAAGCCATGTTGAGAACGGAAAGATCCTTCCGACCATGTGCAACCGATATTTATACCAAACACCTATAATCTTTATCAATGCCTAGAAACAACCTTGACAGGGTTTGTGTGCTATAAAGTCTAGTTCCACGGTCAAACCCTTACGAAAGAACATACCTAAGTTATGTCTAGAAACAACCTTGACAGGGTTTGTGCACTATAACATCTACCGCTACGGTCAAACCCTCACGGAAGAAGATATGTGATGCTCTCTAGGAAAATCGACCACTTCTATTTTTAATTCGTATTTTTAAAACAATAGAATTCCGTATTTCGTATTTTTAAAAATACGAATTGCGAATTAAAAAATACTCGTATTTTTTTAAAAACCGTATTTCGTATTTTCAAAAAATACGGAATTCTTATTTAAAAATACGCGTATTTTAAAATACGAAATTCGAATTAAAAAATACGCGTATTTTTAAAAATACGTATTTCTAAAAATACGCATTTCTAAAAATACCCTGTAGATTTAAAATACAAAGACATAAAAAAGTAATGTCTGGCTAGGGATCGTCTTGTTTCATTTTTTATACGAATTGAAAGTTGCCGTATTTTACTCTAAAATGACGAGAAAACATCCCTGCGAAGCTCGAAAATTACCGTATTTCGTTCTAAAATGATGAGAAAACGTCCCTGCGAAGCTCTAAAGTTGCCGTATTTCATTCTAAAATGACAAGAAAATGTCTCGGCGAAGCTTTAAAGTTGCCGTATATCATTCTAAAATGACGAGAAAACGTCCATACGAAGCTCTAAAATTGCCGTATTTCATTCTAAAAGGACGAGAAAACGTCCCTACGAAGCTCTAAAAGTGCCGTACTTCATTCTTAAATGACGAGAAAACGTCCCTGCGAAGCTCTAAAATTGCCGTATTTCGTTCTTAAATGACGAGAAAACGTCCCTGCGAAGCTCTATAATTGCCGTATTTCGTTCCTAAATGACGAGAAAACGTCAATACGAAACTCTAAAGTTGCCGTATTTCATTCTAAAATGACGAGAAAACGTCTCGGTGAAGCTTTAAAGTTGCCGTATATCATTTTAAAATGACGAGAAAAACGTCCATGTGAAGCTCTAAAATTGCCGTATTTCGTTCTAAAATGACTAGAAAACGTCCCTGCGAAGCTCTAAAAGTGCCGTATTTCGTTCTTAAACTACGAGAAAACGTCCCTACGAAGCTCTAAATTTGCCGTATTTCGTTCTTAAATGACGAGAAAACGTCCCTGCGAAGCTCTATAGTTGTCGTATTTCGTTCTTAAATGACGAGAAAACTTTCCTGCGAAGCTTTAAATTTGCCGTATATCATTCTAAAATGACGAGAAAACGTCCCTGTGAAATTATGGAGCTAATTTAAAACCTATTAAAAACAAACTTGTAAAATTGAGGAATTTTTCTATTCAGTTTATTAAACCACTCACTTGATACACGTAATAGTTTCGATTTTTAAAAATAGAATGTTGTATGTTCTATCTTTAAAAATAGAATTTACTATTTTCTATTTTTAAAAATACGAATTTCGTATTTTTAAAAATAGATTGTCGTATTTTTAAAAATACGAAAATTCGTATTTCGTATTTTTAAAATTACGCGTATTTTAAAATACGAAATCCGTATTTTTTAATACGAAATTTCAGTATTTCGTATTTTTCAATACGAAAAGAGAAGTGGTCGATTTTCCTAGAGAGCATCACATATTATAGTAATACCTAGAAACAACCTTGACAGGGTTTGTGTGCTATAAAGTATAGTCTTACGGTCAAACCCTTCATTCAATGGTTATACCTAGCAACAACCTTGACAGGGTTTGTGTGTTGTGAAGTATATGGTTACAGTCTGACATAAAATAGGTTAGTCCAATTGATCGAATTGTGTTGTGAGGTATGTTATATAGTAGATAAGGCGAAGCAAACTAAGAAGTATATTTTCATCCCAGGAATTCCGTGTATAATTTGAAAACACTGGGATTTATTTCGAAAATCATTTCCCATGCACTGCAGCGTAATATTTGGCTAATTTTTTACTACATGGCTTGACAGGGTTTACAGGGTCTAAATCTGCACCTGTTATGGTACTATAACAAACATTCAAGCTTTATGTCTTGCGAAGAAAACTAGTGGCTAACTCACAAGTTCTTCCCCCTAAGGTAGAACATGGAAACTATATGTGGAAATTGACTATCTGATTGATAAACAAATGTATTATGTTTTAGATCTTCGATAAATATCAACAAATTGTACTGCAGAATGATCCGCTCCATCACAAGGAAGACAAAAAAGAGGTACAGACTTACTTGAATTTTTTCTTCCTTCAAAAACATGTGTTTGTAACTGACCTTTGAAAAATCAGATTGAGTGAAATTAGTCCGGAATATGTATTATTATGTAGGGAAAAGCTTAAAACCTTGAAACCTGAAAAAGAATGCTGTTTCTGTGTCTTAAAATCCAATATCTCTTGTACAAAACTTTTGATTGACAATTTGGTATATTGATGTAGGAAAAAGAAAAATTGCACCACACCAGGATGTCATGTCTTAAAAATGTCTTGAAAATATAGAAATGTGAAAAGATGCACGTTATCGGGGGGGGAGGGGGGAAAGTCGGGGGAAAAGTGACTAATTTTTTTGCAAATGTCTTAATTTTTCCCTGACCAAAATTTCCCCCGATTATTTTTTCCCGACTAGTAATTTAACCCGATTTTTTTATACCCGACTAAGAATTTACCTCGACTTTTTTCTTTTATCCTAAACTTTTTTTCTCATTGTTACCGCCTTAATAAATTGCAAGGAAGATTACAAAAAGGATCGGGGACATAAAAAACATAATGGAAACAAAAATTGTTTTGGACTAGATTTTTGTACTTATTCTCGTAGTTGTTTTTTGTATAAAAAACATACATAGATAAATAAAAAATAATTGATTCAAATTCCCTTGTGAGGTTATCTACAGGAATATCAAAAATTAGTTGGGGAAAAGTGACTTATTTGAAAAATTAGTTGGGGAAAAGTGACTTATTTGAAAAAGTGACTTAATTTTTTGGAGACTAAATTTTAACCCAACGAATTTTCCCCCGACTTTTTTTCCCCGATAAGGTATATATATGAGTTGTAAAAGATTTGTATAATTGCTTGGAATTTACACCAATTAGTCAAAACATTTGATATAACATTTTAAATATTTATTTTTGAAAAAATTGTGCTCAATTTCACACTACTCGAAACAATGATTACCATGGCAACACAGCATGTTTTTTTAAGAAATATTTTTCTGGAAAATTAGAGCATTTTTAAATGATTTTTACTTGATCATCTATATTATAATACCCGTGTACACAAAATGGTACCGTAAGTAGCGAGACGCGCTTAAGTGGTATAAAAAGGATGGGCGGACCCGTGGATTCTTCCACGGGCCATCGACTAGTCTTTTAAAGAATTTTTCATTTGAGAATCTTTACTTGTATTTTGAATCAATAGAATCCGAAAGAAAAAACTAAGCATTTTAAAATTCCAAACATGTGTATAAATTACATGTACTTTTTATTTTTAAATGATCGTTTTAAAAAATCATTTATTAACTAGTCAGTGGCCCGTGGAAAAATCCACGTGTTCACCTGTCCTTTTTATACCAAATTGTGTGCATCTTGCTACTTGTGGTACCCTTCTGCTTAACAGACGTATACAGGTATTATAGTATAAGTGACTGTATGGGCTCAGAAATACTATCATTTTTATAATCATTGTTATTGTTTGTTAAGAATGACATTGTATACTGAAAAAAATGGCATAAATTTTAGTTAATGAGCCTGGTGGTCAACCCTGTGTCTCAAGGCGGCAAATTTATTATACCTATTTGGATGTAGGAGGTGTTTGAATATTAGAAAAAATGATTTTTACCACTTTAAACTTTTTTCCACATGTATTTTGTAGACCCAACATTTTACAAAACAGAATTTTATACTTAATGCCTGCTGATACTTATTGAATTGTTAGTCATCCAAACTTGTTACAACTAATTATATTATACGGTTAACTGCCACGCCAAAAGAAAAAGTCACGCCAAAAGAGAAAAGAGCTCACGCCAAAAGAAAAAAGATCACGCCGAAAGAAGAAAGACCACGCATAAAGAAGAAAGGTCACGCCAAAAGAGAAAAGGTCACGTCAAAAGAGAAAAGAACTCAAGCCAAAAGAAAAAATATGACGCCAAAAGAGAAAAGCTCACGCCGAAAAGAAAAGAGTCACGCCGAAAAGAAGAAAAAGCTTCATGCTAAAAAAAATATCAACAAAGATGTTGATTGAGAGGCTATGCAGGCTGTTAGGTATGCTTTCCCTGACCTGAATATGGTTGATACAGATTCGGATATCGCTGATGATACAGATTCGGATTCAGAAATAGATGCTTATTTTGACGAAGAAAGGTTATTAGATATTACTTTAATAGAGGATTCAGTTATTGTGAGATATTGAAATTCTTAAAGCAACATCATGGTCATGATATTAGCCCAAGGACAGTATTTCGAATCTTAATCCAAGTCACGATGAAGTTCGTCGAATAATATCAAAGATAATCAATGGGCCTGGTTCAAGTGGTGGCTATCGCACTGTGTGGCATTCGCTGGAAATGGAGGGTATATAAGTACCAAGATGTGTGTGATAGGTGTGATGAATTGGGATAACAAGTTGTCAGTGCGAGCTATCCCATTTGAAATGTTTAAAACATTTAAGCCAAACTCATTGGCTCTTGTGAGAGCAGATTATTGCATGGATGATGATAACATTGGTGAAATTTTTAATTGTGATGACGAGAATTTACCTGTTTCATTTCTAGATGGTTTAAAAGAAAACCATGAGCTTGGGTCATCTTATTGAGGTGTTAGTCAAAGTTCCAAACACTATGCAACAAACATTTGAAATGATTCCAATACTTGTAACATCAAGGATACCGTTAAAGAAGCAGCCATTGAGGCTATAAATTGCCAAGAAGCAGATAAAATTAAAGAGGGTTTTAAATGTGTTTGCTGCTTCGAAGTTATTGGAACTGACCATTCATTCTGTGATCGTTGTGGTCGATATATTGGGTGTTACAACTGTATTAGTAAATTAGAGGCATGCCTTATTTGTAGAAAGGCATTTATTTATCATGCTCCAAGAAGAACTTTTATCCCAGGTTTAGCAAAAGCACTTGATGTAAAAATGACAACAACATCAGTTATCCAATTAGAAGATGAAAATGAAGAAGAAATGCTTCCATCTGATGGATTATAAACACTCATTGTTATACTTATTATTATGTTGTTTTATTTTGGTAGTAACGTTTTAGAAGTAATGTTTTGTTTGCATGCAGGGCATGCTAGATTTTTTTTGTTATGTGCAGCTTAAAAAAATTTCCTTATGCTACAAGGAATTTTTCAAGTGCTTTCTAACATACGCATATATGAAAAGATTTTTTTAGCTTGCAAGTTATATATACATAATATATTTATAGTCTTTATAATTGTGTTGAGATTCTGTTGATTTTTTTAAATAAAGTTTTAGAAAACGTTTGTTATAAATTTTTTTTTAATAGATGTCTAGTAATGCCATAGAACATAAGCAATGCTTTTTGTAAAGATTTGAACTTCCATGTACGACATCTGGAAATATTTTCCGCGGCGTGGGCGAATTTGCAACGAATAACATTTCTCTTGATTCAAATATATGAGATCTTGGGATCGTGGTTCAAAACAAAATTTCCATTTCTGCTCAAGTTGCCCCCGTTAGCTTTGTATAACGCTACAGCTTTGGATGTACTTGGGATCAACCATGGCGGTATAACAGCTGTCCGGCTCGTACTTCGCATGTTCTGAACAGGAACGAGGATCCCGGAAGTCGGTGATAATTCCAGGAATCGAGCAAGTGTTCTACTGCATCTTTAACTTTAGAAACATACAACATACTGCATGACAATATCGTCTGTTTCTAAATCTAAGGATTCAACTAGCATTAACCGCTCTTTTCAAAGGGTAATTTATCCGACTATTTACTTCTGGCCAAAATCTTTCTGCCACGTAATTTTGCGTTGATATTGGGTTTGTCTAAAGTGATACCGAGACGTATCTCGTCTATACGGCGATAACAATGTTTGAACAAAAATGACAAGACAAAACTCTGTGCCATGGTCCATATGTGTTTGATCCCATATACCATACTTGCAAATGGCTGGCCTGAACACAAAATGATATATCAAGATTTGATTTTTTACAGGCATTGAAGCATATCCCGCAATGAGTCTTGAACAACCATCTATATAGTACATGGGTGCAATCTCTGAGCAATTTTTTCGTTTTGATCAAAGTGTCCTTTGTAGCCAAAATATGGTGCATAATGAGGCACATGGTTCGTTCTGGTGATGGTGTCAGTGGCCCTCGCATTATATGCCCGTGGAGCAACTCGTCTTACGCTCTTGCTACTCTTCTTTGACTGACACCAAGATCTGAATGAAAACTGCCTTGTGTCAACCGTCTTGTGTATCTTCATGTAATAACACACGACCTCAAACTACCTCAGTTAATTCGTTATCAGTTATTCTGGAAATATGCCTTTGCCTACAGTATCTACGAACACTTGTGGTGCTGATTCCTCGGTACCCAGGATATACTCCAGCATAATAATCAATGATACTTTCATAACTGGGCCTCTAAAAACCATTGAACGAACCAACAGTTCATCTGCTACTGCGAAAGCTGCCATCGCCAATATTAGTCTGAGAGCATAATTTTAATAAGTCATTGTGAAGGAGAGTGGTAGAAATTGAAAATTCAAAAAGTAAGAAAGCAAATACAAGATATACAATCGAAGAACAAAGTTTTATTAATTCAAAATGAACGTTGGAAAGTCAAAAAGAATTGTTTAAAAGACTAATTCAAAAACATAAAAGGAGTAGACGATACACAGAAACCTGATTGACCGCGGGGGTACCGTGATCATGTACGTATATATCAGCGATGATATCTATTATATCTATTATATCTATTATAAATGGCTTCAACTTTGTAACATCTGCTTTGGTGGTAAGGCACACACTGACTTGAACTTTTTTGTGGCAAGAGTTTTCAGTATAACTTCTTTCTGCCCAGTTTCATTAACTGTGGTACTGCTCACCATATCTGCCCAAGCAGGTGTTTCATCCATTGTGATGATATCAGAAGGGTTTTCCTAGCCAGTCTGTGAAGATGGATAACAAAAGCCACCAATCTGCTGGGATTGATCCTTTGGAGCTGTTGTTGTTCGTCTAAAAAAATTTGTACGTGGTTTAGCGTTTATCACCTTTTGGATTAAAGAATTTATTCAAATGAGGGTGTAACTGAAATAAACATTTTGACAATTGTGCTTACCTGCACGAGAGAGAATTTCTTTTCATGAATTTCTTCAACCAACCACGACTTGCAGCAAACAAATCTTTCAGAGAGCATCTTCACCACACATCTTATCGAATCGTGACTTGGCTTTGAACATGTTGAGCTTCCAAGAAACGTGAAGCATTTTGCTACGTTGCTCTAAAATCCATTTTAGCAGCAGTTTGGTTAATTTTTTGCCTGCTCATCAAGACGTTGAGGTTTAGCTTTATCTGTTTGAAGTTACTTGCTTTTTAAATTCCGTAGAATAGAAGTTACGTTTCTCTTCCTTGTGGGACGTTTCTTAAGAATCAGCCATTTTGTTTTGATTTGAGAGAGAGAATGTAATGTTAATTTGCTTTGCCTTGCTTGTTTAAATTTGAATATTTGAATGTTACATTGCTCTGCGAGTTGGAATGTTTTTAAAAGTTGGGAAAAAAATCATAAACGATATCTCAATGCAGAGTTGGCACAGGCAGATGAACCTCACTGTAAATTCGAGCAACTACACAGAATAAAATTGGCACCTGTTTTGAATGAAAACCAGACTCGAGAGATGAAGCTAGAGAGTAGGATAAATTTTCAAGCAAGATTTACAAAAGAAAAGAAGATGGAGAAAGCAATTTGGTTGGTCTCTTTGGAGTTATCAAATTTGATGTATTCTTAAATGCTGATCCAGCAAATTTCATAAAGTCCACTGTTATAATTGGAAAGCGGTAAAGGGAGATTGCATTAGTTGTTCCTGAAAAATTTGACTGTTATACCTCTTGTAAACAGACTTCTTCAGTATTGAACGAGCAGTTGAACAAGAAAAAAGAAAAGTAAAAGACTCTGGAAGTGCATCACAAAACCAAAAAGATATACAGAAAGTTTCCATTTATTGTATGAGGAATAATATAGCAAAAACAAAGCAAAAAAAAGACGGACACATTTTGAAATGATTGGTTTTTCTTTTGTCATTACCTGTAGGATCTTTATAATATGCTTGGTTATATTTTTCCAATAAACTCCCCTTTTAGTGGGGGGGGGGGGGGGGCGTTAATTAGAGGGCGCATTATTTAGAGGATGGGCGACGTTAATTAGGGAGGGCTTAAAAAAAGGGGGCGTTAAAAAGAATGGGGCATTTATTAGAGGACTTACGGTACTCCAAAATCAATATTTTTGTTTTTTGTTACCAATGATCTTTAAAATAAAACAGTAAATATGAAAAGGAAGATATGATGGACTTATAGTCAAGCAGGACTTACCTGCACAGAATCTTATTCTCTTAAAATAATGATGTTAGTTCTAGTGTTTATTTTCATAACTCAATTTGTAGAAACCAAGGCCTTCCCCGAAACAGTCGATACAAACATCCTCCACGTCCACACCTGCAGAGATGCCAAATGTAGCTCATGAGGTGGAAATTAACACTGAACAGAAGACTGAGCAGAAGATTGAAGAGGTGAATCAGCAGAAGACGTCCTCGTTGGAATCTTCAGAGACTGACTTTAGTAAAGCTGCTTCACAAAGGTTAGAAAGTAAGGTATATCTGTTGTTAGACATTTAATTGTAATCTGTTTTCAAAAAAAATGAGAACTTGGCTTGCTGTTACCATTGTATCTATCATATTAGTCAAGGGCTAGGAGGTAAACGTACTAGATCATGGTGACAAATTTTGACCTTTACTAAATTGTAGGGGTATCAAGATTTTAAAAATTATGTTTTCCATTTTAATTATTCTTGTAAAAATGTATTTTACAAACCAGAGCGAAAACAGACCAGTAAAAAATCGTATCCTAACTGATATGGACGTAACGCCGGTAAAATCAAAAACGTTTTTATTCCAGCACTCCATCAAGCTCGAACGACTGTTTTAATGGTGGAAAAACTGACCGGTACACCTGGTCTCAATCCATATCCGATGTCGACATCATAATACCAGTACCAAATTTTGTGAAGAAATCAAAAGACCTCTCTATCGATATTAAACCAGAACATTTGAAAGTGAGGCTGAAAAATAATCTCCCTGCTGGTAAGGGTTTTGTTTGTCCATTTGTTCTTATACAGAAAAACGTTATCACTGAATTATCACTGAAAAACGTTATCACTGAATGTTACCCCTAAAATTCACTGTGTAATCCGTTGCGGTTGTGTTGCACATGTGCTGTTTTGTTGTAATGAAATCGACAAAGCTGTGCTTATTGCTTCTACTGTAAAATAAGAGTTGCTTTTTGAGATATGATTGATGTGTCAGTGGACCAACCAACAAGTTTTTTCAACATATTTCGAAGAAGAAAAAATATCTAGATGTGTGAGCTGTAAAAATTAGTTCCTTTACATCAATGGTTTTGCGTGCTTTTAATTTAATTTCTAATTCGCCCGAGTTCACGCGAAAAAATGACCATTTCCGAAACGTTGTGAAGAATTGTAATTTGACCAAGGTTGAATCAATGAAAGTTTGATGAGCTTTGTAAGTTGGTTTAGTCAGCATAGATTTTGCCATACCATTTCTTACTCATGATGACAGGCCAAACGCACGATATTGAAAATAAAATGTAATGAATATTTTAAATTAAAGCAGATATGAACACGAAGAGGCAGATAATCAAGGCACAAATTCAAAAAAATGGTGGCATGTTGGTGATGGACGGAACGTAGTTTATAATTATAGTTTATAAACAAAGCATTATGAAAAAAGGAAGTGAAAATGAAATTTTATTGTAAGCTATGCTGACTAAACCAAACATCCATACTATGCTTGGCAGTATGACTGAATAAATAAAAAGTAAAATCATGATCAAAACCGTTGTTTAATAAAAGTTGTATAAACATAAATTACCTATTTTAGATTTTTTTGCAGTATTTGAAATCGTTTGGAGATGTATAGTATTTAAATATTAAATAGCAAAATGAAAACGAATACTTATAATTTATTTGTGAAACTAGACCAATTTTGATTTGCATTTAGGCTAAAATTTTAGTGTAATTACATTTCTAAATTTTTATTGGGATAAGGGATGTAAATTAATAATATTAATGAAGCTTTTGAGCGCTAATCAGCCATTAAAAACGAAAGTTTAAATGTTCATCAAAATTTTCTTTATATGCCACAACCTGTAAGAGAGTGTGCTAAACCTACGCCCCCACCCCTCCGAAAATTAATTGTTCGCTAAGCCTGGGTGCGCAAAAGTTAAATTAGTAAAAAAAAATAAGCAAATTTTAACTCGCACAAGAATTTTATTAAGGTGGTATTTCTTAAAGAAGGACGTCTTTTCTTTTCTAAAGATTCTCTCTCTTTTTACTCCCTTGTTTTGATCTCGCATTTTCATCTGATTAGACGAAACTTATTAGATTGCTTTCGACCTCGGGTTTGCGCATTTGACTAAAGATAAGCCAGTCATTTATAAGTTAAGAATCTGTAAGCACACAGTTGGAGTTTACGCTATGTGGAGAAAGTTTTTGGTACCATAACGTCGCAACAACACAAAATTTAACAATAACATACTGAATTATCGTTTGGTCTTTTAGTGCCTGCTTCTGTTTGTGGCCCAAAAGTGACCCAAATAAAACATTCTTTATTTTTAACAAATCTATGCACACTGAACAAATAAAGTTTGCTGACGACCTCAAAAATTCTTTATTTTTAACAAATCTGTGCGTGCACAGTGAACAAATAAAGTTCGCTGACGACCTCAAAAATTCTTTATTTTTAACAAATCTATGCACATTGAACAAATAAAGTTCGCTGACGACCTCAAAAATTCTTTATTTTTAACAAATTTTATTCACATTGAACAAATAAAGTTCGCTGACGACCTCAAAAATGTTTCCGTTAAAGTGTTCATGTAAACCCGTTTCCAGAACTATTAAAAAAACCGAGCATATGATGCTACGTTCGACAGTTCGAAAATTACCGGAATGTTGTTTCGGACGTTGAATATTCAGCGAATCGTTCAATCTCGTTCCCATGACTTTTTTCCCTTTCTGATATGTAGCTAGCGCTTTCGCGAATCGATAAGCAATCTCGAAGACGAGATTGCTTATCGTCATCTACGTCTTTGTGCACAGATTTTTAACACGCAAGCATTTAGTTTTTGCGTTGTATCTCATTGTTTACTCCTTGAGTTTTTGTTGGATTTTAGTTGTGTTTTCGTTGAGTTTCCGTGGTGTTTTCGTTGAGTTTCCGTTGTATTTTCGTTGAGTTTCCGTTGTGTTTTCGTTGAGTTTTTGTTGAGTTTCCGTTGAGTTTCCGTTGGATTTTTGTTGAGTTTCCGTTGGATTTTCGTTGAATTGCAATTCAACCAGTTCATGTTTCTCTTTAGATTGTGAGTTAAAAGACAACTTGTTAATAGAGGGTGATCTGACCAACCGCATTATTTGCGAAGACAGCTTGTGGAGCCTTACACCGGGCGAACAAATCTCCATCAATTTAGAAAAAGCACAGCAAAAATGGTGGACGGGAGTGATAGTGGGTGACGCAGAGATCGCGCGTGAAAACATCGATACGACGCAACATGTTCACGAGTTCGACACGCAAACACAGGCTGATATTCGGAAAGTGATGTATGATCAACAACAGAAGATGATGGGCAAACCAACCAGTGACGAACAGGTTCGTTTTTGTGTTGTAGCATAACTAACAGAAACGAATCAACAAAGGGGAAGGACACTCTGGAGTACTCCATCGTCTTGTTGTTTTGGTTGCTTTTTAATTTACATTAGAGAAATACAAATGAGAGAAAATGAAAGAAAAGTAAATCGTCTTTTGGTTCTCACTGTCCGTATTATACAATTCGATCGATTCATAAAATACGTCTATGATCGAATCTTACATATGACGATGAAAATTTTTGATATTTTTCGGGGAATTACGAAAGGATTTGTTTCCAAGCTTTTGCCATGAAGCCAATTGTTCTCAAATTTTTAAATTCATAAAATACTAAAATATATATATTTTTTCGTTTCTCTAGTTCTTGACTCAAACTATTTCGCTTTCCTTCCTATCGAATGTCTGTTGCGATAAGTTTGTCTAACAGAACACCTCGTTTGTTGTTCGTTTTGATGCTCAATTATTCCTATAAGTTTTATAAAAAACGACGATAGTACATATGTGATAAGGAAATAATCACATTAATCTGATGTGGACGGTAATCCAGTTAGTAAGTGGCTTGTCATAATTTTCCTGTTATTACAATCTATTTTTAGAAAACGCATGACTTACTAAAAGAAGCCTGGGACGCTGAAGGTTCGCCGTTTAAAGGAACGCCGTTTGACCCATCAAGTGTCAATCTAACTGGTAATAACACGTTTTAACGACACGACATGTTAGTGACGTGATGATGACGTGTTTTTCGCGACGTATCGTTTAACCTTTATTAGTTGTATATCTCCTGCGTTTATTAAAAATACATTTATCAAAAAGAAAAAATTTGTTTTTCTTGATCTAAGCATTTCAGTAATTTTCTTCGGAATATGTTATGGCCTTTACCGTTGTTTTGATGACTATGTTTCTGTTTAAATTAAATTTCCGGGCCGATTTTTTTTTTGAGTGAGAGCTCGACCTTAGCAATTAGCCACTAATAATTGAGCTGGATTCTCCGTTGCATGGCGCGTAGCGGATATCAAAATATCCTTCATAATATGCATCATGTTAAAATAATTTGTGATGGATCATACCACGGAATACCTTAAAACAAAGTGGACAATGTGCTTTGCAAAACAACAATGTTATCATGCATATAAAAATTGGTATTCTTTAGAATATTAGAATTTTTTCATAAATATGTTACATGCTGTTCAAAAACAATCATTTTTTTTCCTCATTTACTTTCCACTACCAAAGCGGTATTAATTTAGATCCTGCTTTTTATCTGATCCCAAAGATTTGCAATAAAAACAAATCTCTCCACCGGGATTGATATAAAGTTTATATTTCTGCAAAACGCCTACAAAGCCCATGAATGTTAGAACATCAACGAAGGATTTATTTTTCCCATGCATGCGACCTATTAAATTTTGGTAATAAAGAATATCTTGATTGGTAGAAGATTTTCCCATGGATAGATATATATTTGTGATGGTTAGATAACTCGTCATCATCTAGAAAAAGTTTTAACCAGTATTTTTCATGCTTTCTCTGTTGTCATTCCTGGGATCTCGGTTTGACGGTGCAAAAAGAAAAGATCTTGTTGTGTGGTATATCTTTTTATTTTATCATATTATGCTATAATGTTGAATCAGTGCATTCAGCATCAAGTTTGGTTTAGGTTGTTTTATAGAGAATTGAAAACCGCTTACAAAATAGATTGAGTGTTAATTTACAATTTTCACAATTTAACATTTTTTTAGTTGTGTTAGAATACCTTATCCTCGTTCCCAGGACCTTTTCTTTTCTATGTCTAGTTCATTATCAGCAAAACAAAATGTCCTGAGGAAGGAGGTTGGGAACTATCTTAACATTTTTTGTACTTGTTATGCAAAATTTATTGGAGTCTTTCCTAAACAGAGAGATGTTGATAACCAACCACGCTTCCAGGACACTTTTACGCCTTATGCTGACAGAATGGAAATGAAAAGTGAAATGCGAAGTTGGATTAAAAAAAAAATCTTTACAGTCTACTCTTCTCAGATAACTTCCAACACTTTGTGCCTGGAAATGACGAATAATTCAGTCAACCCTGGGTTTATAATGTTGAGGATAAGATAACCTTGGGTTAATGTTTTAATTGTCTTGCTGTGTAGCAGATAAAAGTTGGGCGAAAGTTATTTATGCAATTACATTTGAATGTTATTTTCTGTGAGAATTTGTATGTCGGAGTGTTTTACAACGATTGATTAGCTTATCGCTCCAATCATTTTCTATCCGCTATGGATTTGCGTTTGTAAAATTTTCAAATGTCTGTTTTGATTGATATGATTGTTTAAAAATCCTCATTATTTTCGGTCTCTAATACTGTAATAGTTACAACGCGAAAAACAGAAAGAAGTTAGTTGTCCTTATAATGACTTTCTTGAAAATAAGGAACTCCCTGGGAAAGTTTGACTAAATTGTTAAAAAATATTTAAGATTATAGGTGGTAAATGTTCTTGATGGATGTTTTAAGCAGGCTTGAAAATTTTTAAATATATAAGCTGATCACTTTTATATGACGTTGTTTCCGACACGAATCAAAGAAATCTAAAAGACACGGTCTATCTATTTTTGCTTCTTAGAGAGTTTGTATAATAACTGAAAACTTGTAAAATTGTGAAATCGGTGTTGAAACATGGAGGTGGAATACCCGCTGCAACAGAAACTACAGAGAACAAAATCTTGGAAGGAATACGATGCAAACGAAGAAATCCCGATGATTCTGAACGAAGGATATTTACCTGTGAAGTTTCAAGGTTCAGAATTTCAGGTAATTTATAATTATTCGACTTTCTCCAGACACCTTTAGATGCAAGCGTTAACGCATTAGATTGCAGTTTTCCCATTCTCGTTCCCAAACCTCTTTAAGATAAATTTCAAAGTTTATTTATTTACAAGTATGACTAGCGAGTAACAGTCTATAAAACAACTTCAAAATTACCCAGTGCAGTTGCCAAAAATTTTACAAAAAAGAATGTGTAAATACTTCCAAGTTTCAAGCTACTTTACAGACACTCATAAACGAAACGACTCAATCAGGTTTAAACTCAGACCTTGTTAGGTTTTTGCTATTAGATTTCGTCTTAATACAAAAAGTCTTACAGGCCCTGGGAACGAGATTGGTAGATGTTTGTTGTTGTTTTTTTTGCAGAAATTTCAAACAACTTTAGTTCTGGTACTTAATATCTACCCGTTTAGTTAGCTCGGGTGTTTTTTAAAAAAAGAGCGAAAGCGATAAGATGGAGAACAATAATAGCAATAGCACAATTGCGCAATTACGATTTTTTGGTATGCGCGTTATTGAGATAAAGATCTTCAAATATAGAAAAATATTTATTTTTAAGTTCTGTTTGTCTTTACAAGTATAAATATGAAGTAATTCAATCGATCGTGTCAAAGTTTTTCTGGCATTTTAAGAGACCACTTTATTATTATCGAGGTAAGTAAGTACAATAATACAAGAACCAAATCGTTTCAATTGATGTTCAATTTTGGATTATCACTACAGAAAATAGTTCAAACTTTGATGTCCCTGTTAAAAAGTGCACTCTCGTCCCCAGGGGATTTTTGTTTTTTTATTATGAGGGAGAAGATAGCGAGAAAAAATTCGCCCTCTTTTCTCATTTTAAAAAGGTAGAAATTCTTGGGTTGGGGACGAGAGTTTAAGTGCAAATTAAGGTTTAAGCATTTAGGTATAAGTAAATTATAAATTAGTCAACTTTTAAATAAGAAGCCACTAACTAAGATTTTAGATGCTTCAGTAGAGACGAAATTCGCAATATACAGGCAGCAATGATAATAAGCTGGGTTGCATCCGACTTTGTCTGGTTTCTAGGTGTGCATATATAGAAAACTTTAACCACGCGTAAATTAGGATGCACCGTTATCCTAATGTAATAGCTACTAAATAGCTTTTTCTGTGCAAACAAGGAACATAAAAAGCATCTTAATCACTCACTCAACAGGATACAAATATGTACTTTACTACCATATATGGTAAACCTCGTCTCCCGAACTGAACGATTCTCGTTTGTATTGTGAAAATATTGACAGAAAATAAGCTTTCCATCGTTTTGCCTGTACCTTAGACGGAAAAGAAAAGGTCATTGGGGTGAAAATGTACAAAACTGTATCTTCCCGTGTATGTTCAGTTATTTAGTTATTCAAACTTGCTCCTTAGAAATAATAAACTGAGAGTAAAATTTTAATCAAACAAATTCTACTAAAATAATGACGAAACAAATTAATAGACACTGACTTATTATTGTTATTGTTTGTAGGAGGTGGATTTTGAAGGAGCTTTACGTTTTTATTATATCGTGGATGGTGACAGTGAACTGACAAAAGCTGTTCAACTTACAAACAAAACAACCGTAGGAGAGTTAATACCAAAGCTGGTAGAAAAATTTAGTCTACAGGAAGATAAACAATATTCTCTCTACGAGATCAGCGATGGCGGTAAGTGGTGTACGATTTAAATGAGAAACTATCAGCAACAACAAAAGATATTAAATAAAAATAAATCTATTTCAGTGACTTTTAAAATTGTCTTTAAAAAACTTACAAGCACCGTGGGGGTGTGTTGTTATTATCACGTGACTTAATAACAATTTTAGAAATGGTAGCAATTAGTAGTTCAAAAATCTAAAACGAGAAAGTCGCTATGCTTTGATTTTGTTTATCTATTGCCAATCACTTCAAAACTTGTCATTTTAAACAATCATATGCGACACTTAAACACGCATATGTATAAGTGGTTTAAGACAGTTTACTACTGGGTCAAAAACCTTTCTAACAGACTTGTTCTGGAAAGCTAGGTAGCCAGCCAGCTATATTTTAGCTAGCCATATATTTATTTGTGTAATTTTTCTATGCTTTACGTTTTTGTTTAGAACAAGTGATATTGTTACAACCAGAAGAGTGTCCATTAGCTCGTGCAATTAGTACCAGAAATGTGCCACGCTTTGTTCTTCAGGATAAAATTGAAGACTTGGACCACTTAAGCAATCACAACGAACACAACATAGAACGAACCGAGGAGGATCCAGGAGCAATAATTTCACCCAAGAACGGTGTAACTAAATCAGAAAAAAAGAAGAGGTTGTTTAGTTTTAGTGTTGGTGGTGTTCACAAAAAGGATCCTAGTGAAAAGACGGACAAGAAAAAGAATAAGTCTAACTCAGAAAAAAAATCTAAAAAGCATAAAGATAAAAATGTTAAAAACATTGATAATGATAATGAATTACTGAGTAGTGAGGATGAATTAAGTCATGTTAATGGTGGTGAAGTTTTCGAAGCTGATATTATAGATGTTAATGCAAATACCGTAGAGTCTTCTCCCTTTTCTGAAGACAATAAATCAGCTGACGAATACGAAGACACAAATTCTCCAAAAACGCTTCTTACAGTTGCAGCACCCCATCTTGAAAAAGAAGAAAAGTCGGTATGCTTTTCTGACCCCTTAGAGAGTGAAAAATTGGGTAATACTAAGGGGGAAATAAATGTTGGATCATCTATATTAGTTAATTCCGAAAATCATTCAACAAAAGATTGTGTGGGTTCACCAATTCCAGTTGAACCCGAAATTGTTGCAGCAGAAGTTTCTGCTCCAGATTATTCATTACCAGATTCGTTTCTAGATATAACTGATGCTGAGATTACCCAAAGCAATACATCATATGACAACAAATCAATCCCCATCACAGAAACTGTGACAGAAAGTGTTGAAGCAAGTGTTGAATCAACACCAGAATTTGAAAATCCTGACTCAAATCATCCTTATTCCCACCACAACATTGAGGAAATTACTGAAAGTGAGCTAACTGAAGAAAAAACAAACAGAAAATTATCATTTTCTAATTCTTCTATCTTTTTTGAGCAAGATAATAATCCACCCCAATTAGACATCAAAACATCCCTGGAAAAAAAGAAAAAGAAAAGCAGAAAATCAAACAAAGAAAAGCCAGCAGAAAAAAGAAGCAAATCATTCTCCAATATGTTGAAAGGACAAAGGAAAAAAGATATAAACAAAGATGGAACATTGGGTCGCACTGAATTATCCACAAATAAATTAACACCTGGCATTCTAAAAGTTTTTGGTGATCATGTCTCAAAAGGTTCGAATTACAAGGCAGTCAGGGTGTCAACAATATCCACATCACAGGAAGTAGTTAGAATGGCACTGGAAAAGTATGGGTTTGAAGATGGTAATCCTAAAGATTATGTCCTTTGTGATGTTGTGGGCCAATTTACATTATCTGAAAGTGCAACATCCACAAAAGGGAGTAAAAAACAGAGTAAAACTAAGAAAACTGAAAGCATTAATGAAGAGCAACCACAGTGGACAACTGAGTATGTCCGTGCTATTCATGAGAATGAGAAACCTCTGGTTTTGCAATCTTTATGGAAACCAACTAATGGTAGATCAAGGCGATTTGAGTTAAGAAGGAGAATTGATGTGGAAAGCTCTTGTTTCTTCATTAATACAGCTGAGAGAATGGGCCGTAGTAACTCTGAGACTAGCCTGTTTGATGACTCTGATCACTCAAGTGTTGTAAGTGGTGGTGATGGAGCTGCACACACCTCTCCAAATACTGAAAAGACAGAATTTAAACCTGCACCATTGTCTCCTCATTCAAAAAGTGATAGGATATCAAGCCGCCAGGTTGGCCAGGACCAAAACATGGCACCACTTTACACACCATATTTGCTACTTATTCATGGATGTAAAGATGCTTCAGATGTTCTTATTCATAAGTTAGATGATCCAACTGTCATAGTCGGTCCCTATATGGAAGGAGAAGAAAAACAATGCAATATATCTCTACATGCCTCTGATATTCTTCTTCCGCATTGTTGGATTTATAAAAAAGTAAAATTAGAAGAAGAAACAGCTGAAACAAACTTAGATGAAATAAACTTTTTAGTATTTATTGAGCCTGCTAACGGTGCAGACATCACTATAAATGGTGCACAGATCTCCTCCACAACATTGGTTAAACCTGGCTATTTAATCGGCTTTGGAAAGCAGTACTTGTTTATTTTCAAAGATCCGACCCAATTAAACAAGCCTGCATTTTCTTTAACTTGGGTAGATACCTTAATAAATGCAGCTAACTCATCATCAGTTTTGGAGGATGTCACAAATCTTTATGCAATACCAAATAAAGTAAGAACTGATCAAGCTCCTTCAGAAGATAAAGCTGTCCAAGTTGAACTAATTGAAGCCCCTGTTTTCTCAGAAAACACAGAGGGTAGTGATGAAGAATCAGATGTGTCTTCTGATGATGCATTTCTCACGAAAGGACATACAAATCTTGCTCCTCGTAAGCAAGTTAATAAAAGTAATTTGCAGCTGGCATATGCAATAAAAGATGAAGAGGAACTGCTTCACACCATAATTGATATTGCAGATGAACCAACAGGAGGTAGGATTACAATAAATTGTGTCTACAAAAAAGTATTATTTTCTGCCACCTGCTAAAAATATGCATGTTTAGAGATCCGTAGAACATAGAGGGTACTTATTGCAAAAAAATTTAAGCACATTGTTGTTTTTAGATTTTAAATTAACACCTGCATACTTCTTTATGATGGCAATTGAACACTCTGCTGCCACTTTCACTGAAATCCAAACTCGGAAACTTCTATTAAAAATTTCAAGTGGACTCCAAGGTATCGCCTGGGTAAGTTATTAGGTTTATTCAAATTTATGCAACTTTTAAAATTTGTGCCAAGAACTATTGTGTTTATTTCATGATGACAAAAATATCTTGACTTTGGTTCTGCATTGAATTAACCTTGTTTATTTAATTTTGTTGTTTGGCACAGTTATTATAAGTATAGGTAAATAATAAATACAGAAAAGTAAATAATACTTATAAATAACATGAAATAAATGCGAAAAATTTATATACTTAATGCAGAATGTGTGAATTTGCTACGGTTTATTAATTTTTTTGATTTTAAAAAACAGGAGTACATTAAATTTTTAGTCAAATTTCTATACTCTTTCATGCAAAAAATAGAAAGGGGTTGAGTGGGTCAGAATAAATAGGGAATTGAAAAATTCTTAGATTAGATTTTCAAGTTAGAAAGAAAATTTTTATGCCTTTTTTATATGCTTAAATTGAACATGAAGATCGTTCTTTGTAATAGAAACACGTTTTTCTGTTATCTTGAGGGAGGAGGGTGGTATAAGGTACTAGATAGTGGAATGCATTTCCAGAGAAATTTCTTAAGGGAGAAACTCAATAATGCTTTCTGTTGGCTTTAGTGAATTTTAAATTTATGGTTGTTTGATTTTTTCTTTTCTGCAATTATAATATTGCATTTGAAACTCCCAATGCATTTCAATTTGTATTGGCAATTATGTTGCTGCAAATAAATTACGTGAAAGTCAATTTTATGCTCATTCATTTTAAAGCAAAATTTAATGACTGTATGTATTTATATGTTAGTTGTTTATCTTATTGCTAATCAGATGTAGCTACCAACTGTATGTGTTTCTCTGTTGGTGTTATTATTCTTCTGCACCAAGGCTTTAGAAAATGTGAAATGTGTTCTATTCCTTGTTTTCACAACTTAAGAAAAAGCTCAAAATTTGATAAATAACAGCATGCTGAGAAAACCCACAACATTAAGAAACTTACATTTACAACAGTTAGAAAGACAGAATTCAAAGGTTTTTAGTGAAATAGGAAAAACGCTTATTTACTCACAATAAAAGAATTGTCATATTTTTATTGTGCTTACGAAAAAATAGGTACAAACATGACAATTGTTGTTTTTTTGTATCAAAACTGCACACCAAACCTTAAAAGAAACTCCAGGCTCAACCAAATGTCAAATGATATTTTAAAAAAACAAAAGCATGTATTATTTTGTGAAAAATCTTAATATACACACATCACAACCGACCATGCATGTTAAAGGTTGGTTTCTGCTTGACACCATTTTCCACTTAACAATTGGACAAAATCTTTAAAAGTGTGTATGTATATATCAAAAGCAATAAATTGTGAAATGTATGCCACACCAGTTGCATTGACCACAATTGTTGAATATTAAGGAAAGGTCAAGATGTAGGGCATACAAATTTCGAATAACTTACACAGCAGCAATATATTGCTAAATAATTAAAAATGAATAATTATACATTGTTCACCCATGGCAAATGTATGTTTTTATTTGGAAGTAACAATTCTTATCTGTGTCCTCAATAGTTGGTATTTTTCGTCATGTAACTTTTTTTACTTTCTTCCTTTTTTGACTTCTAAAGCCCCATATTCTCTTCACATTATGATTGTACGCAGCCAATCACAAGTTGCACAAAATAAACACGTTGGTAATCATAAGCTACGTATTCTGCATATAAATTTTCAGGCTAAACACAAGTCAGGTGGCACAAAATAAACATCCTTTATTACGTCACAAGCATACCATGTGCATCTTGATATGCTCTCACTGACCTAATGCAAATAGCCACAAGCTGAAATTAGGCTGATACTTTTATTGTATAAAAACTTTTATTACTTTTTTCAGGAAAAAACCAAGGAAATTGGAAAGCAAAGTTCTGTTAAGTAAGTTGCATTTTTTTTAACCAAACTTTTGCTTATTTAAAGGAGAGGATATTATTCTTGTGGTTAATTATTTACAACTAAAATGATTTAATATGTTAATATTCTTGAAATTAAATAGTTGTCTTTTTAAATTTAGGCTGAATTGTAATTTTACGGATTTTCCTTAGAGTTTGTACTTAAAAGAAAATTTAGAAGGTGGCAAAAATTATTGCAAGAAAACTTGAAAACAAAAAACTTTGATGGTTAAAAAAACATGGACAAAAAGGCTGAAACAAACTTAATTTGCAATTGTAGATATGACTATTTTTCAATAAAACAGAGGCAGGTTGAAATAGATTTAAGAAAAATTACTTGGATCTTATGAAATAACCAGGCTGAACTCAATAAGTTGTCATTTTTAGAACAAAGCAAAAAAAGAAGCTGAATGGCTATAAACGGCTATATTTACTTCACATCTTAATGCTTAATTTTAGGGAGGAAGATCCTGCCCGTCTTTTGGACCGTGTTTTACCTGAATTGAAACCAGTTCTTTTTTGGATGGCCAGTGCTTTGGAAATGTTACATTTTCTCCAATGTAACTTAACTGACTATTTGCTACCACAAGAGAAAGTGACGACAAGTAAAGAAGCTCTTCTCACTGCCGATGAAGAGTTATTGACCGTCCTTGAAGAAGTCATCATGTTTACTTTTCAACAAACAGTGTATCATTTAACCAAGGTGAGAATTTGTTCATAACATTTAAAAACTTTGGTGAATGATTTTTATGTTCTAGTTTACATTTATAACTGAAGAAATGGTTGTGAATTGCGAGATATATAAAATGTAGTGGGTGCAGAGATGTTGGGATCTTCTTTTAATTCGTTTGAAATTGATTCAATAAGCAACTGCTACTAGTTTCATCAAATCAAACTGATTTGATTTAAAAAAACTTATGACCTTTAAAGTCACAATATCTTATACATCGTGGTTACATCTGTACAATATCTTGTACAAGAATATACAATTTTGTACAATATATTGTAGCAGTGGAAACTTAGTACAATAAAGGACAATTAGGCTTAAAATTTGGGATGACATTATAAATTTCCAAAAGGCTATGAAAAGGCTAAAATGGCGAAACAAAAACTTTGAAATAAAAAAGTCCTACAAGCAATTTAGATGCGTGAAATTACTTAATGAACACATGAACACATGGCGAGCATTATACTAAAGATTGTTTTGTTTAGGTGTTGTACGTAGCTCTGCCTTCCATTATTGATATCAATCCATTTCAAGCTGAAGAAGCAGAAAATGAAAACGACAACAAGCAACAATCAGTTCATCCTGCCATTGAAAAAATTGTCAATATTTTCAACAGCATTTTTGAAACAGCGAAGGAGTATCAAGTGCATCCACAAATCATATCACAGCTCTTCGCCTACCTGTTCTTCTTCTCAAATGCATCGCTGTTCAACACACTCATGGAGAAAGCACCTGGGGGAAAGTTCTTGCGTTGGACAAAAGGAGTGCAAATGCGTGGCAACTTGGATGTGCTTGAAGATTGGGCACAAAGCAATGGATTGGCAAAACCATTTGAGCAACACATGTCAAGGTTTTTAGCTGCTGTTGATTTGTTATCGACACCTAAAGTTCAGATAATGCAGGTAGGTGTTTATTTTAAGTTACTCTATGAAAAATTATTGTTCAAAAGTTCTGAGTAGGCAACTATTCTATGTTAAAAATGTTGAACCATCCATAGAAAGTATGCTTCTTATTGTTAATCCTTTTTTTAGTTTGACTGGAAGCAAATGCGAATGGACTTCTCCGCGCTGAATCCAGCACAATTACAACAGTTATTGAATGAGTATCAACTTGGTGGCAAGCCTAAACCAAGAAGCTGGTACCCTCCACCAGAAGAAGTGGAACCTGCTCTTAGATCTTGTAAGTGTTTTATACCCTGCCCTTATGTTTTTATGTCAATTTTTTTTTCAGGAGAATATTTTTTACAGACAGTTGAGTTACAACTGGCAGAAAAATGTATAATAAAAACGGCCTAATTTTGATTACCATTTCACGGTTTTAAATGTCTACAATTTTTTATGCAATTCTGATGAATCACGTGATAGTCACGTGGTTTGTAGTGCAATTACTTATTTGTGTTCTCAAATTTTATTTTAGCGGAAATTTTAGAAAGTTTCGCCACTCATCCGCCATTGATGCTGCCGTCCACAAATTTTGTGCTTGATTTAAATAATGCACCAGACAGCGAAGAATTTTCACGATACTTGGTCATGATTAGCGACAGATTCAACAAAAGCTCCGAACCTAAGCTCAGCACAGGTCTGTTTCAGCTGTATTGTTTTACCTTAAAATTACCACGACTACTTATTATTATTATAATTATTGTTCGAATATTTATGCAGGATATAGCCACTTCAGTGTTAGAAACACTGTTATCAATGTGAGTCCTGTGTTGTAATGATTGTATACATTAAGTATACACCGACATTGCCTACCCAATTTCCCTCATGTGGCATGGGTTAACCTGTAGCTGTGGTAAAGGCACTTGCTTAACATGCCCGCTCTGTGGACCGAACCACGTACCTAGTGATTACGAAGCGAACTCCATAACCCCAAGGCCACGCGCCATGACAATTCCACGCTTTCTTACCCATTTTTTATAGGATTTTATCTCGTTTTCTTATCTTTTTTTATGTTTACTTTTGTATGTTGAAAATGCAAGAAGCTGCTCCACAAACTCGTTTTGAATGCTTTGTATTGTCTGTTTATCTTGGCGGAAGCGTGTATTTCTAAACTCCATTTTTTTTGTTTTAGATGAGGAAAAAATAGTAGCGACAGAAATTGTCGCAACCGAATCAGCGAAACCGACGAAAAAGTCGAAAAAAGTTCGTTCACGAAGTAACATCGACATGGAATATGTTGAGTCAGCGGCTAAAAAGGAGCGAGAAAAGAACGCTATTGCCGTGAACGGGATCATTCGCACCACAAGCAATCCGCAAGCACAAGTGGGTTCGATAAAATCAATTCAAGTACAATCGAAGAAATCAACCACGGTGACGATCTCGTCGAAGAGTAACAAATCTGAAACAAGCCAGAAATCAGAACAGACCGATAAAAACGTCAACGGTGTCGACGATCTCATCAAACAAGCGCGTGTACTGATCAACGCTAATGATGTGACGTCCGACGACGAAGATGTTGATCGCGACTTGTCGGGAAATTTAAACGGAGACGACGATGTGTTTGTTGTGGATTTGACACGCGGTGAGAGGGGCTTGGGTCTGGGTTTGATCGATGGAATGGTATGTGCACGTTCTCTTTGTTTGTTTGTTTGTTTTATTTTGCACGTAAAACTGCAGTAGAGCTCTTTTAAAGATTAATTAATTTTTTCGAATTATGCAAGTTTTCAAATTCTCAGAGTTTTCGTAATACAGTGGAATCTCTCTATCTCGAACTCGCAAGGGACCAAAAAATTTGTTCGAGATAAAGAAAGGAAAATACCTTAGGCAGACCACAAAGGGACCGAGACTTTAGTTCGAGATAGAGAGAAGTTCGAGATAGAGAGTAGTCGAGATAGAGAGATTCCACTGTAGTTTGTTTCTGAATGACCAGCCCAAAGATTTGTCGTCGTGTGATGTATCTCAAAAAATACAGCAATATTTAGCTGCCATCTCTAGCACGTTGTTCTTTTATGTTTTTGTAGTTTACATCTTTGAAAAACAATGGAATATACGTGCGTACTATCGTTCCGAATACCCCTGCCTCAGAGGTGAGTCTATGCTTTTTTTTGAGTAAAATGTCTTTAAAAGTGCTGAACAAGTTGGGGTCAGGCTCGCATCAGATTACAACCAACGGGTCTATGTAGGACCATCGATTCTGAATTTTAGAAGGTTGCGCTAGTTTCGCGATGGCGATGACGACGACGTACCATTAGAAATTTCCGGTGACTAGTTCAGTGTGACTCCCGCCATTTAACTCCAGGCTAGTACGCTAAGTTTTCGTGATCCAAGTGTTTGTTTGGTTCTATCATGATAATTTTTTTTTTGCAAACATGTATTTTGTTAAATTTACTGTTCCTTACACGAGATCTAACAGATTATCGGTGTGAACACTTTCATGGGCCACAGAACGAATTAGACGGGCAAAAGTTACAATTTCATTGTTAAAATAGTATTGTTTTATACTATGTAGACTTTTCTCTTATAATTTTTTAAAGTTTTTTTTAAAACTTTATTTTAAAATTAGGGAATTATGTAGCCTAGTTAACTAAGCTTTCTTCGAGGACATTAAAATTCAGTTTTTCTCATACGAAAGCACAGACACAAAACAATTTCTCAGAGCAAATCCTGAAAATCAACCAATGAGCACAAATCGAGCGTGATCACATCTTACCCTCTTACAAAGTACGAGAATTAATTATATTTGTTCGGGTGAGTGAAGCCATTCGCGCTCAAAACAAAGGGTTTCCTGATAATGATCACGTGAGTAAAAAACAATAGAAGTAACGAATCGAAAAGCGCGATTAGCATTCTTTCCCACATTACCTATCCCGATTTATTATTAATTTGATAAATTATACTGGGTTTCCTGGCTAAAAAATTATGAAGACCCTAATATTTTAGTAACATCTTTTGACAATTCGTATATATTAAATCTATAGTGCAAAACTATAGTCTCAAATTGAACATATAAAACAAGGAGAAACAAATGTTTTTTTTGTGCAGAATGAATAACATTGTGCAGATTTATGCGCAAAAATACTAATAATTAGATTGGTGGCTTTGTGGTAAAGCGTTCGCCTCCAGTGTGAAAGGTCTTGGTTCAAACTCCGGCCGAATCATGCTAAAAGTGTGAATCGATCCTTTCTGCTAAATTCAGCATGAGAATAGGATTGATATCTTCGACGGTTGTCTGGTTGAGCGGCTATTGTGCTTGCACGACTTATGTAGCTCAAATGGGAGCTTTAAATGTACTAGAACCCCCTTCGTAGTACCCTCATTGATAACAAGACCCTTAGGAGCTGAAGAGCCTACCCTGGGTAAATAATAGTGATAAAGATACACCTCTGTGTTTTATAGGAAACGAGGTTGCGTATCGGTGATCAGATACTCGCTGTAAACGGCACGTCATTGGTTGGATCAGACTACAGTCGGTATGTACTTGCTTACTCAAGACTGTTTTTTATTGTCTCGATTATCACAACTGATTGCGCAGTTTTTAATGCAGATAATGTCATTCTTGTCTGCTTTTGGGTCAAAAAGTGTCGGACGAAATTTTTACGACTGACGAATATTTTGCCCGACGAATTATGAATTAGAAACTCACCTGAGAAACTTTAGTGTAGAGATGTTATAAGTGTTTTTACCGTCACACGAAAAACGCGAAAAAGAATGTGACGAAATTTTTTCTTGGTGACGAATATTTTGTTCGACGTATTTTTTTTTTGACAATTTTTTGTCCGGTAAGTTACGCATTTCTGGTTACAATTTTTCATTGTTTGTATCTTACCTATGTTTGTTTTTTTAGGGCCATGGAATTGATTAAGAAGGCTGGGGCCAAGTTAAGTTTTTTGATCGCCAAATCAGATGATGACACCATGAACCAAATTCTTACCGCGTCGACGTAAATAAAAAAAATAATTTATTTCATATCAATCTTAATATTTAATCCCTGCAATTCTTTTTGTATAGTAAACTCTTTTTACACTTGATACTAGGACGTGTAAACTGGGCATTGAGATAATTTTGTAAAATAAAGTCTGGTTTATATATAATTTATTGTGCTTTATGTACCGGACACCAAAAATTGTTATCATTCGTTTACAATAGCCAGTTTCTATAATAATATTGTCTGCCTGTATGTCAGCCAAAACCGGTGGACTTTCGTTGGGTTAACGTCTGGTATAAACTTATGTAGGGAGCGGAAACACATTTGGTTCCGGTGCGCAAAGGAAACTCGATAATTCATTTATTTTTATACTTTAATTTTATACAGTTAGCTAGATGTAGCGAAGCCCTAATGTTTGTTTTTTAGTTGAGAATGTGTGAATATAGTTTGTGGTCTTATGGTAATGTAGTTTTGTCACTTTCTTTACCTTTTTATACTTGTATGAGCCAAAAACATAATTATGAAAAGGAAATTTCTCGCTTCACACTATGAAAGTATTTCATATTATCCAACTTCTTTTTTTTTTTCTTCTTACAAGAATTATTTCTGCGCAGTGTTTTTTATAGCAATTACTTTTATATCACAACCTCTCTTTCATCACGTGACGAACGCGTAATTATTTTTAACCAATCATATTGATTAGTTTTTCTCTTAATGACATTGTTACTATGATTACATATTTATTTAATCACGTGACTGAAAGATTGTCTTTTTGACATTGTGGTTACACATCATTTACGCAAATAATATTTAAGAATTCTTTCCGTGTTGGCACATCATACTGTATTTAAAATTAATTTGTAAATAAACAAGCTTATAATATTCTTACTTATGAATTTTTTCTTGCGTTTGGTACGATTTGGTTTATTTATGTCAATTTTAATATGTTAGACCACAGCAACATAACAAATCAACTTACGGCACGCGATTAAACAAAACTGTTTGCCTCGATAATTCCAAACATTTTAAGGGCGATAATTTTAGAACACTCGGAGGATAAAAAAAGAATCTCACATAGGGATCTCCATTTAATTTGTATAATTAATTTCATGCGCTACATTATTCCTGCCATTTATACCAAACCCTAGAAGTCCGTTTATGGTTACAGAAGTAAGAATTGAAAGAAGCTTCTGTGCTGTAAAATCGCACTGATTACCAGAGGGTCTTGTAACAAGGTGGATTCAGGAGCTTTAAAGCCAGAAGTTAGGACCGACATTGTTGAAATCAAAAATCATTTGATCAAACAAATTCGTCATTTCAGATCTTTAAGAGATGCGACCGTGTCATCGGGTCAGAATGCTATTTTTGTGACACAGGAATTTTTTGCAAGGATAAAGGTAGTTTTGTTATGGAAAGTACGACCACAGATTTTTCTTTGTCAAGGAGGTAATACGACAACTGTTGGGAAACTACGAGAGCTGTGGACTGTTTCGTGTAAATTATATGGATGTTTCAAAGAATTACTTTTGGCTATGTCTGGTAAGGTCACATTGGAGTTCCTCGCTGATCGCTTCTTTTCGTTCTTTTCAACTACTGAGGTGGAGGGCGGAGGTGAAACTGCCAATGGTTTGAATACCGGAGATGAGGAATGTCGGAAAGAAGGAGAGCATTGTTCACTCTGTAAGTTTCGCAACTGCGATATAATCCGCACAAAGTTGGAGTGCTTCACGGTGTTTTGCTTGTCAATAGCTTTTAATGTGATTGGCTGAGCTCGCGTGGCTGTCTGACGATGACAAATAGTTTTGTTCTGTAGAAATTTTTTATTATTTGGGCACAAAGTTCGGTCTTCTTTCTTCGGAAAACTTACTTCAAGTGTTGATTTCGTTAACTTTGGAAACAGCTTGAAATGTTGCGATATATGTTGAACATGTTCACCGCCATGTTTTCTTGCGTATGTAACGTGGTTACCATGACAACTTATGCATATTGGATTCGCTGGTTTGTTTGGCATTATTCAGGAACTGGCAACCCACATGTTTCTCGTTAACAACTAAAACACGCATAAGAATTGATAGAAATAGAACTTAGGTTGATCAAGAAATGCGAGATACGTACAGTACAAATGTAAACAGAGCAACCTCGTTTTCAGGTTTCTTGTATTGTTTTCACTGAGATTGATTGCGAGGTAAATATGAATAACAAGAATATCTTTTTAAAAGGCCTGCAAAATCTTATAAAAGCTTGCAGATAAAAGTAAGTTATAGTGACCATAAGATTGTTTATTTTTTTGTATGGGACACGGTTTTGTTTTCATTATAATCTTTAATGCAGTGAACAGTGTTCTAAAAATCTTATGTCTTTAAACTTTTACGTAGCTTAACTATCCTCCGAAGCCATTCTTGTTACTCTTAGTTCTGAGTGTTCTTATAAAACTTTTTTGTACAAATTTGTGTGAATGTGTAAAGGTCAAAACAATAGAACATTGTGATGCTTGTCCCTCAGGTAGACACTATCATTGCCTGCTCCAAAATGATTTAAAAAATACAAAGGGTTTTTTGCATCAAGGTGGAGGGTTGAAGCCAGGAAGGTTCTATAGAAGCATCGTATATAGCTTGTTCTTATAAATTAGTGACACTGTAGCACAGGGACGGTGGGTGTGATAAAAGTGAGATAAAAATACATTACTTTTTTTATTTATTTATCAAAACCAACAGTGAGAATTTATATTACATCAATTCATCGTTTTAGGTGTTGTCTGAAGAGTCCATTTTGCAAGCTCGACCCAGCAACTTTTCGAACTATCAGAAAACGCAGCACCGTTTGAGAAGCAGATAGTCCTGGGGACGAGGTTGTCCAATTTGTAAAAAATCTCTGCCTCTCCGGTTAAATAAAGATCATACACAAAAATGGAACCGTAAAAAAAAATATTAAAAAAAACACAAAACATGTTTTTTTAACACAGAGTGGGTTGAAACCAAGGATGAAAATATGTGAAGTGTGAAGAGAAAGAAGAAATGGGAAGTTATAATATTTGTTTTCAGTCTTCATATGCAGCATATTCTTTCACCAAAAGCTGATACCTACATCCATCGTCTCTCTCAAACTTTTCATCGACTGTATTTCATTTTTTACATACAACACAAATTTTTTTTTTTAAAAGTACACATATTGACTTTTAATAAACTTTTAAATTCTTTGGTTACTAATCGAACTTGTTTGTATATAAAAAGAAAAGATAAAAAGGTATGGTACTTAAGTTGTTTTTATCTGATTGTGTACCGTGCCTGAGAGGGAATGTCTCTCTACAAGTTTGTTACCAAAGATCCCTGGATGACACACATTTAGCTAGTTCACAAACATCTTTTTTTTGTTCCCTAGCACAAAATTGCTCCTAATCTTCTAACTTATTATATACATGAACAGCTACCTTGTTACCAGTCCCTTTTGACCAGATGTGACAAAGGTGGAACAGTTTAAAATTCTCAGGACACAATTGGACATTTGTTTTAAATTCAAGAATCTTCGAGTTATAAACAGCATCAAGCACCAGCCTCGTCTCCAGGGCTTTTTAGATTTTATATTAGGACAGAATTTTTCTTGCCTGAGAGGATAACTAAATTTCCTAATTTTTCAAACCCCTAAAATGTATCGAATAATGTCATGCTGGTGTGAGATTTTAAAATTCATATACTTCACTTTCCGCCGAGAAGTTGTTTTCATTTTTATTGATAACACACCATAGCAAATACGCAACTAATTAAGGTGGTCCTATACCTGAAAATCTCAAAAAAAACAATTTTTCAAATTTATCGTTTTTATACATTTTCATATGCGTAGAAAACGGTGGCGTAGTTCGTTTTTTAAGAAAAACCCCGGAAATTGCTCTATTTTGTTATCAAAGATAAGCGGTAGTTATCAGAAGTCAGAAATTTACCTTGGATACGGCCTTAGCAACGCCCTTTCCCTTCTTATTTGGCCTAAAATTCAGTTTTTATACCAAACCCAGGGTTTCGTTGTGTTTTGTGGGCCCTGGGCTTTCAGCAGTTGTTTTACAGTATAGCTAAAAATTAAATAAAAGCGTTTTTGAAGAGTGTAGTTTTGGTGGGAAGTGGGCAAGTTTTTGCTTCTCTTCTTGTTGCTTGTACTCTCATCAAAAAAGAGTTCTTCTTCTTGTATAAATAAAATAGGAAGCTTTTTTTCCTGTTTATTATGTGTGCTGTACATTACTGTATATTTTAGTGATTAAACTAAACAAAAAATGAATGAAAATAAAGGAAAACGTAGGTCAACTTTACGTCGAAAAGCTGGTGGTAAGCGCCTGTTCAAAAAGAGAACATACAAGGATAAGGGGGAAACTCTGAAGCCTGTCGAATTAGAAGAGCAAGAGGAAACCACTGATTTCTCTGTTTCCTCAACACCACCATCTTATATATCAACATCTTCTAAAAAGCTCAATATCAGCAGCAACATGGCTAGATATGAGACAACATCAGATATCGAAGAAAGCAGTGATGATTTATTTCTTCCTTCAACTTACTTGCTCCTTGATAGTGACATTTTAAAGTCAATAATAGAGTTGGTAGGGGCATGTCCTAACTGCAACCATAGAGCTGTTCAAGTAGAAAGTGATAAATTATTAAAGCAGGGTTTGTCAATGTTATTGTATTTTGTCTGCGACTCCTGTGGATGGAAAAAATCATTTTACACGAGTAAACGTACTAAACGAACAGCTGCCGGTAATGGAAACCAGCCATTCGAAATCAACATACGTGCTGTAATTGCAATGAGGGAAATTGGAAAAGGATATAATGGGTTATCACTATTCTGTGGGTTTATGAACATGACACCACCCATGCAAATCAAAGCGTTTAACGAAATGCAGCACAATATTATGTTGGCCTATAAAAATGTTGCAGAAAGTTCTATGCGACGTGCTGCATACGAGTTGCGTGTAGCTCAATGCAGTAATGATCAGGATGATGATAATGTTTCAGCTGATGTCACTGTTTCTTGTGATGGAACTTGGCAGAGAAGAGGATATGCCTCTCTGAATGGTGTAGTTACCGTTATTGCTGCTGATACCGGGAAATGTGTGGACTACCGTGTACGTTCGAAACAATGTGCTGCTTGTGTTTCGTGGGAACCACGAAAAGACAGCGAGCCTGAGTTGTACGATGCCTTTATATCGTCACATAACTGTGACATTAACCATGAGGGCTCTTCAGGTTCAATGGAAGTTTCTGGATTAGTGGAATGTTTTTTAGAGTCCGTAGCTAATCGACAGTTGCGGTACACTAAGTACATTGGGGATGGCGATACCAAGTCATACAGTGAAGTGGTCAAAAGTGACCCATATCCAGGCACAGTGGTGGAAAAGTTGGAATGTGTCGGACACATTCAAAAAAGAGTTGGTGGACGCTTGCGAAAACTAAAAGCAGCAAACAAAGCTCCATTATCAGATGGGAAACCCTTAGGTGGAAAAGGTAGACTCACAGAAAAAGTGATAAATAAGTTGCAAAATTATTTCGGTATAGCGGTCCGTCAATGCACTGGAACTACTGTCTATCAGCTGAAGAAGGCAATTGGTGCAGTATTGTACCATTGTTCAGATGCATCTGATTTGGACTTCAGACATCGAATGTGTCCGCGTACTAGTGATAGCTGGTGTCACTACCAAGCCGACCGATTAAATGGCACAAGTACATATAAGGAAACACCTGGCATACCTGAAATAATCCGTGAAGCTATCAAACCAGTGTTCTTAGATCTCAGTGATGACAAGCTTCTAAGCAAATGTTTGCATGGAAAAACGCAAAATAACAACGAATCAATAAACGGTGTTATATGGAAGCGTTGTCCGAAGGATGTTTATGTTGGACGCAGTACCATAGAAATGGGTGTTGCGTCAGCTGTGATTTCATTTAACGATGGATTGTCTAGCGTTGTTAAAGTTTATGAAGAACTAAACGTTATTCCAGGTGATTTTACTTTTGAGTTTTGCAGTAAAAAAGACACGTCGCGTGTTACAGTTATGGAAAGAAAGTCGTCAGTTGAAGTAAAAAAGAGACGTAAACATCTACGTGCTGTAAAGAAAGGATTTATAGACACAACTGAAGAAAAGGAAGGCCTTGTTTATGGAGCTGGTCTTTTTTGAATTGACTTTATAGCTTTTATATATTTTGGCTTTGTAGCTTTTATTTTGTTTGTATTTCCTTTGCTTTTTTACTCTATTTGACATTTGTTTTTATGTTGATAATTTTTTTGAAAAGTGTCAAGTGTTGATGATCAGTTACTGTATGACCAAATTTAGTATTTGAATGGAGTTTTTATGGAAATTAATATCTGTACTAGCTTAGAATCATCACAAATAAAAGTTTTTGACATAACAACTTCACAGTTACCCTAAATCTTGCTTAAAAATGAATTGAAACCGGAAAAATATGTTTTCAAAACTTTAAGTCGATTTTTCTCATATATGCTTTTTTTCAAACGCTGCGGTCAATAACTTTTTGTCACTTTCACCGATTTATCTGAAATTTTCAGGGAATGTTTATCCATATAAAAGACAGGTACTGATTCATTTTGGGTATGTGATGATTTTTCATTTTTGAGTTATGGACCTAATTTTTTTGAAATTTGGGCAATTTTTTTACCCGAAAACTCAAATGCGCATAAATAGGTATCCATTTTACCTTTTGTCTTGAATATTAACCAGTACCTGTACTTTCATAACATGAATAAGTAGTGAAAATTTGAAAAAGGTATCTTCACTATTTCTTGAATTATTGACCGCAGCGTATATAGTACTTTTTTGGTCCTGATGGACCGAAAAACCATGATCGGAGTATAAAAAATTATTTTTTAATTTTTTATTGTATTTTATACATGTAATGGTACATTCAGTCAAAAAATATAAGCAAACAATGCAGTAAATCGGATTTTAGCATTTCAGGTATAGGACCACCTTAAAAATGATTGTTTAAAAAAAATTTACTCCCCCAACACGCGGCCAGATCCCGTACGATAACTGCTAAAAGGGACAGCTACCTTCTCCTCTAAATGTTGCACTGATACCTCATGCTTTTATTTATATTTTTACATTACATTGACATCACATTTCCATCCCCTGTATATATATTTAGACCTGCATGCGCTAGGTTCTTGCAAACATTTACAGACTTTTACTGCCCAAAATGGCAAAATTAGAATTCCTTTTAAAAAAATGTTAAGGATATTATTGACAGGTCTTTGAATATGATTGTTTCAATCGCAAAACTCCTTTAAAAGTCTTTATTTTTATAAGATCTATAATATAATACCCGTATACAGTGAAACCTCTCTATAGCGGACACCATCGGGACCTCAAAAAAGTGTCCGCTATAGAGAGGTGTCCGCTACAAGAGAGGTTCTTCCCAAAATTAGCTCAAATTTCTTCAAAAACCATCCCGGGGCTATTAGGGCGTATTGAAATCGACCGTAAATTTTCGTTTTTATGGCCCTGAAAAAGCCATAAACTGGCTGAAAGATAACATACAAAAGATTAAAGAATTATTAAATAACTAGTCGTTGGCCCGTGGAAAAATCCACGGGTTCGCCCGTCGCAGCTAAGCTACCATTTTGCGTGACAGACAGACAGACGGACAGACGTATACGGGCATTATAATATAGATAATGTAAAACATTGTCTTAAGTAAATATAAACAAATTCTTTACAAAAATTTGTTTTGTATGACCCATTGTTAAGCCTGTCAGCTGTAGTGAAGTCAGTTCCAGGGGGTAATGTCAATCGGGACCTTGAAATGATGTCCGTTATATACAGGGGTCCGCTATAAGGTGTCCGCTACATGGAGGTTTTGTTATGAGAGTTTGACCGTCGTTTCATCCGTTCCCAAGAAAAGTGTCCGTTGTAGAAAAGTGTCCGTTATAGAGAGGTGTCCGCTATAAAGGATGTACGCTATAAGGAGGTTTCACTGCATGTCTGGTAACCGCAGTAGCGAGACACACGAAATGCGGTAAATAAAAGGACGGGCGAAACCATGGATTTATCCACGGGCCACCGACTAGTTCTAAAAAATAACATTTAAAAATCAAGTGTAGTTTGTTATAGTGTAGAAAATTCATGAATTTGGATTTATTTTTTAAAAACTGGGGACGAGGGTTTTTTGATATCGTCCCCAGGGTTTTTGTCTTTTTGATATGAGAAAAGACGGCGAAAAATATATTTTTCGCCGTCGCCTCTCATATCAAAACACCCTGGGGACGAGGGTGGCGTTTGGGGTATAGGAAATTTTGAAGATTTTGATTTCGAATTATTGATAAAAAAAGACCTCACAGGAAAGTTTCATGTCAGAAGCACTTTCTTTACTTTATCAGTTTTTGATATTAGTCCCCAAAAGATTTTAATGAAAATCACTGATGATCACCAAAAATGTCGTCATTAATATCATACTGTTTGTTTTCCCAAACACCGTGTAATTTTCTTCTTTTTTACAATTTTTTCAGTCTTGTGTTCTTGTTTGCGTTAATGGAGATTCAATTATTCTCCATCAAGAGTTACAAAGATATTACAAGACTTATTTTAACGCTATTCGTGCTGATTTAGCATTCAGCAATTCAAAGTTAGTGCTTTTTTTCTATATGTCACCGAATTTGATGACGTCATCACCAAAAATGCTGCCGTCATCAAAATTGTTTTTTCACCAAATTGTTTATTAATACCTGGACAACACTTGTGGTAAGTTTCAAGTCCAACGGACAACAATTGTAGAAATTACACAGGGGGTCCTCCCCCCAGCATTGAGGAGTCCCTAAAAGGCCCAGCAGGAAATAGGGTTAAAGCGTTTCAAGGCCTCTTCACATATTATTGAACATTTCGGGGTTTATGACCCTCAACCCCACTTGGATGGCCTCTGCAGCGCTTCTCCCAGCTGCTTCGACTCGCTTGCTTTGCTTCTGGTTGCAGTTGCTTTGTAAATCTTTCCACCGACAACAGTCTTGTTATTTCGATCTCTGTACATGTACTCACAAATTGAAAAAAATCAATCCGACTAGGGAGTTTAGAGGGTTAAATTCTTTGGTGTCTTCATCCTGCGACACCATTTTTTTTGAGAATAAAAACAAGTACGAAGCTGATTTGTTGTCTACAAAATTTTTAGGGACGCATGTCCGAGAGCTTGTGATTTTAGACATACGATGCTCAAATATCACTTTTTTTTATTTTACATTTATGACAAGAAGGAAGAAGGTAAAAATCTAAAAGACGAACTAGCGTTACGTACACTTTTAAGATCTCTGTTAAAAAACTGTTTAAAATAAAGTTTTTTTAGACTCGACTAGAATTCTTAATCTTCAACGGATTTCAGCCTGCGGATGTGCATGGTCGTAACAAAAGTTTGTGAATTACTTTCTCTGGCTTAGCTACCTACATGCATGTGTATGATAAACAAGCTTTCTTCTACGTCATAAGTCAACTCAACTTTAAAAAATGTTGGGAAAGTTTAAAGAAATTGACAATTTAAAACTTTTTCTAACGGAAAAATGTGGTTATATTTTTTCGTAGTTACAAGAAGAGGGTCGCCATCTTGGCTGTACACAGCCGTTAACGTAAACAAACGCATACGATCGCTTTTTACAACACGTCGTTCCATTTATCAAACATATATATTCTTGTTGAATTGCACCAATCAGAAATCAACTTGAATTTGCAGATTAATATTTTACGCATGCGCATTGCGTATTACTTTTTGCTCGTGATGATAAGTGTGGCTACTTCTTTGAGTTACAAATTTACTTGACAACGAGCTTGCAAATTATATTACAATACATACGTTTTACTTTTAGTCAAGATTTCTCATACCTTGTAAACAAACGGTAAGTATACGTTCAGGTAAAAAAAATATTCTGTTTTTAAAATTTTATAACCTTAAAAAGGCTAGCCATTTTTGTTTGGTAATTTAAGACAAAATAAATCCATTGAGTCGATAATATCATGTGTTTTGTTTAGTGAAACGAAACCAGGGCGTACAAAATTCTTTTATGTTTTTACATCGTAATTAGAGTTTACAAATTTGTACTAAAGTTTTTACGGATGTGCAATTTACACAAATTACTTTCTTTAAGCAATATACTTTGGGCAACCTGAGGCTGGTGTATATGAAAGAATAATAGCTAGCTAGTAATGGAGAAATTGTGGGGACTCTACGAACAAAATAGCGTCTAAACTTTTGTTTAAATCTGCAAAACTTTAGTTTACCAGAACTTTTATGGTACAGTCAAAGAACATTATTATTTTTGTATATTAAAGTTGTGTTTATTTTAGAAGGAGCCAGCTTCGTTTATTGTCGCTTTTTATTAGTCGTTTCGACAGCATCTTTAATGTTTTGAACAATGCTGTGGGTATTCATGCATAATTAATTTCTTTTCAGATTTTATGGCATAAATTAAAACGATTTGCATATTTAAAAAAAAGTGTTGACGGCTGCAAATTTCTAGCGGGAGTAAGAAAATATGGCAACCACGACGCAAAATCTTTAAATTCATAATAAGATTTTAGAGCTACACGCTTTTTGTTTAAAAAACATCAAAATTCTAACCAGAATGGTCATTATTCTTGTATCTCTATTGTTCTAAACAAAAGAAATATTGTTATTAACTTGAAATCCCGGCCTGACAATCTTAGTAAACATTTGCAAGTCAAAGAAAAAACGTGAAGCTTAGCTCTCTAGCTAACATTAATTATTATTTAACTTAAAATTCTTAGCTATCTTTAAGTTTATTCGCCTTTTATTCCTCTTACATAGGATTGTCCATCTATTACTATTATGCAAAACCAGCTATATATATAGCTAGCTGGTTAGCTAGCTAGATTTTCTTTAGACAATCTGTTTCCTTTACTATTTTTAATTTAAGCAATAGCTACATAGCTAGCTGTATTTAAGTACCAACATTGCATTGGGTGTGAGAGTTGTGGCAGTTATCACCACGCATCATCATGCAAGTTTTGAGATGGCAGGAATGTTCTGATTATTCACATTGAGATAAGATTTTCTCACATTTTCATTTTAATAGATAGATAGATGTGCATATTTTACATGGCTAGCCTCACAAATATTGAGGGATATACCCTGTATATTATTTCCAGGAGAGGCCATGGCTTAGATGGGAGTCCTAGAGTATTTAATGCTCATTTTGTGCTACGCAGACCCAATTAAGGGTCCGTGCTCTACCAGACAACTCCCTGGCAACACATGGCTTGGGTTAACCTGGGGCTATGGTAACATTCACTCGCCCATATTGAATCGCCACCAAGGGGAATCGAACACCGGTCTCCCGCACAAAACTACAGCCCGCACAAAACTACGACCACTAAACATGGCACCACTGTAATTAGACTATATGTCCATGTTTTGTAGTTGTAATACTATCATTGTTCACCAATAATATTCAGTTTCAGTGCTATGTGCTTCTAAAATTGTGCAGAAAGAAATGACAAAATTATTTCCTAACAACAAAGATGACACATAACAAAATTTTCAATCAATTATATATATAGTTCTTTATTGCGTTTTTATGTTAAACTTTCAGACATCTTTGTTAAATCATTTAGCTATCATTTAGTATGCAGAAATATTTTTAGTCTGAACTTTTTCTTTTAATAGTGTTTGAGCAGCAGTGGATGCTGCCTAACAATCTGTCAAACTATACGAAAGATTTTTGTTTGAAAAATATAAACAATAAAAAATTCTGCACACCCTTTTAACGTTGTTAACGCAAACTTTATTTAAATACAGAAGCTAATGAAAAATTGCAAGGTTGTAAAAAGATGAAGCTTGTGAAAGCTGATTTTTTCTTGTTTATTGTTTAAAACTGGAAATTTCTGCTGACTCGGCTGTTTAGAAAATTAGTCAAAATCGTTTTATTGCAGCTGTTTGAACAGCTAAAAAAGAGTTACTGCCACCTTAACTTCAATAATCTCAAGAAATATATCCTGTCAATTGTTTCCAGGAGGGACCACAAGGGCGATTCTAGAATGTCTAAAGCTCCCATTGAGTTACAGAAATTTCTATAATTTCTGCCCAAGTGGACAGTATCCTTGTGGGGATTGAATCCACAACCTTTCAGTATGTGAGTTGAACGCCCTCTACCAACTAATCTTCAGATAGATGGTAAGTGAAAAAAAAGTGAAAAAAAGCGTATTTTAGATATTCACATAATGTGAGTGGTATATATACACTTAGTGCACTGGGAATATTTTGGTCTGGGAATATATGGAAAGTCACAAAATAGGGAAAAATTTGGAGAATATTTTTCTCAAATATTTCTTTGTTACCTAGTTTTAAGTCTGTTGAACTCATAAAAAAAATGAGTGAAAAAGAAAGAAATTAAAATAAGCATACTACAAATTCAGTACAGATGGAAAATTTATTCAGTAACAAAAAGGTCACAAGTAAACAAATTCTCTGCAGTTTCAATAATTATAACCTTTTTCATTCTCTTAGAGTGTAGGTAATGTTTTTTTTAATAAAACACAAATGAGGGGAAAATTGCACCAAAATTAATTTCACAAACAAAAATATCAATGTATACCTGAATGTAGAAATTCCTTTGTATATTTCCCAATTACAGCTACTATATAATATATTTAATTTTCAGGGAACGTTATGAAAGATGGAGGAAAGGGAAGATCAGACACAGGTCGGTATATAATTTTCACCCTGTTTGTTTGTTTGATTTAATTTTATCAAAAGTTGGAACTGGCACAAAATGTTAATCGTATGATGACGTTAAATATTCTATATCTTTTCACCCACTACTCCTTTTACTTCAAGCCGGATCAGCAAATAGAATTCATTATTTGTGATTTCTAAAATCTAAAATTGAAGGCCCTTGACTACTGACGACCCTTGACTCCTGTCCTTGAAAATTAGTGTTTTGTACTACGTTCCATTAATTCTCTTATAATTCTGTGTACATGAAGATTGTAAGTTTTTACAACAGGGCAATACAGGTTTTTAGACATTCTGATTGGCATGGGCCTAAAATTAGAAATAAGTTAAATGGAAACAAACAGGAAAAACAAATTGCAGGAAGCATTGGAATTACTTTTATACTTAATTCCTACAATACATTAATCTATAAAACATTTTATATGAAAGAAACAACAGCAATTTTTAGTTACCCAGTTAACATTGTTAAACCCCACAACATCCTAATTAACGTCCTTGGCTAGGTAGTCGAGAATTCACTTCAATATTCATTGTAACTAAACTTCACACATTTTCATGTTTAATAATAGCAAGCTTCTGATCATCACAATTTTTTATTTCCTTGAATAAATGAAAGTAGTAAATTACATTATTGTTAGGGGGTGATTACATGGAGAATTTCAGCCCAGGCTGAAATTTCAACTCGGGGCAGGGCTGAAAAATGTTTTGCTATTACATGGAGATTTGAGCATGATCTCAGCCCGGGCTGAACATTTTTCAACTCGGCCGGGTTGAAACATCTTTTTCCAAATATGGAATGTAAGTTAAGTTTTAACCAATCAAGAACAACCATAGAAAAGATGGTAGCTCGTTGGAAACGCGCGGAATTTTGTAAACAACAATCATCCAAACAAAATTGAAAGTTGTGTTGTACAGAAGAGAAGTTGGCTATATAGAAAAATGTTATCGATCACACAAATGCGCAAGATATTATTGCTTCTGGTAACACAATTTGGACTGCTTGCAGCATTGACTATTCATTGGTAATTCATTGGTAATTATTTACAAGTTGTTACAGGCAAAGAGGAACATGCCTTTTAGTGCCATATTATCTGCTAAAAAGCTAAAAAGAATTACTTGTTGCAAAAAAAGATACGATCGCATTTACAACGTATGCAAAGAAAACCCAAATCTATCGGGGTTCAACGGGGGAGAACTGAGCAATGGTGACAAAACATGTTTGGTGAAAATATGTACAATTTTTTCATATACGCATGCGTATTTGTTTTCACCCCGGGCTGAAAAAATATTTGCGATTACATGACATTTCGCCCCGGGGCGAAAATCCTAGCTCGGTTGTTCTACCCCGAGCTGAAATTTCGCCCCGGGGCGAAATCTCAGCCCGGTTTGAAATTTTTTCATGTAATCACAATTCCTAATGTTAGTGAATTTTCAGTTAAAGGCGGGATGAAATTTTTGCCACCTGCACCGAGCTGAAATTTCAGCCCGGGCTGAAATTCTCCATGTAATCACCCCCTTAGAAGGATAAACTAAACTTTTTTTCCAGCTTGGTCAGCACTTGGACCTTGAACGATATTTTGCGGTACAGCCCAGACAGTATTTTATAGGATTATATTCTTTAAAGTTAGTTATTGTTTCCTTGCCAGCAGGCCTTTTTACAGTGAAGAAAGAAAACAACTTTTCCCTGATAATTGATATTTGTCACTCTTGTTCCCAGGAATTTTTCACTGTTTTTCTTCCATAATAAATTCAAAAAATCCTAGAAACAAGGTGCCATCCTATGCCATCTATTTTATATGCTTCGGATACTATTCCTTAAATGCCGCAACGAGTACAATACCAACCTCAGTAAATTTGTCAACAATACAATTTGGTCTGTTTGAAGAAAAAATAGACTCAATTAGCATTGTGTGGGTATGTGGACAACACACCCACACAATTCATAGCTGGGAATGACTTGTATTAAATCTATACTTGATGGGTATGGCCCTGTTCAAATGTGGTCATTATTTTTATGATATACAATCTTATAACACATTTAATCACTTTGTTTTCAAGACTGTTCCTATAAACAACATTGAAGATAATGCCACTAATACTTCACAGCAATTTGACGAAGAAGATAACGAATTACAATTTAAATATGCAACATGTAAATATTGCAAGGGGATTATTTCAAGATTAGCGAAGAAGAGTGCCATCCATTGTTCTAAAGTCTGCATAGAAACCAACAAAGTGGTACGTATTATCAATGTTTTTGTCTGAAAATAATGCTCTATAATAAGTGGTTTATAATCTGAAAATGCTAATTTCAATTTCTTAAGATAATTAAACTAAATTTGGTTCAAATGTGTTTTTTCATTTAAAGAGAATCGAAGGGTACAACAACTTATGTTGTAAAACTTCAAAGTTCTTTAATAGCTCTTTTTTAATTTTTGAAAAATCTCTTTTCTTTCCTTTTCTAAGTATATTCATGTTACAAAATTTTGACATTTAATTATTTTGCATAATTCTTTCTATTGTTATAATTTTTGATTTGTAAAAGGATATAGGTTAACAGAAACAAAATGTAAAACATTGATCGTTAAAATGGTGCTACTGGTATCAATCCATGTATATTTATAAAGATTGATCTGTAACTTTTTATTTGCTTGTTGGTTTGTTGAAAAAGTTTTAGACCTGTTCCAATAGATTTTATGCTCACAAAATCTTTACCAGTTGGTTAAACCAAAGTTACAGAATAGCTAAGAAAATATACTGGTAGAAGTAGAGTAGCATTTTTTTAAATATTTTGTGGTGTTTTCTATGGAGGTTTATTGTTCATTATACTACAATCTGGCTGGTATCAGATGCCTTTGTTGTTTTATATTTTTTTCCTGCAAGAGCACAATACCAATGTCAAATCATATTAACTAATTTTAGGTTCCAAACGAGTCAGCTGATTCTGGTACTAGTGAAGGAAAAGGTAATGCATCACTTTCGCACAATAAAGGTTATTATAAATGAGGTTATTATTTATATGTTTTTTTAATCTAGGATTTTTTCCTGGTAAAGATTTAAGCTATTACCTTGAAGTTATCAAGGAAAAAGCTGCTCCACCATCTTCTTTTTTTCAGGTAGGTCTTGTAAGCAATCATTACTTGGGTGGTTAGAATTGGTCTATTTGGTTTTAGTACATCCAAACTTATCTAAGTAAACAGTTGAATGTCTCTGTATTCTGTTTGAAAACTGAGAAAAACCTATGCATTGATAAGTTTGATTATCCCTTAACATGTCAAAATTACTGATGACAGAATATATCAGAAATTTGCTATTTCTTAATACCTTAGGATAACTTTTCGCAAGGACAAATTTTCGCAAAGGCTGGTTTTAAAGATTTCCTGGATTAAATTTTGCAATGGCAAACTGTTTCAGATGTAAATACTCACTGACTGTCTGTGCGCCAATTTAAGGGGTTTTTATAACTGAAAACGCCATTATAATCGCACCTACAATCATAGTAATAACCTCATAAATTATTTTGTTACTTAATGCTAACAAGCTGGAAAAAATGTACAAAATAGCTATAAAGGAAAATCCTTTGTGAAATTTTCCATATGATAACAACTAGAAAGCAAGGCAATGGCATTAATGAAACGGTTGCAAGTAAAAAAAAAACAAGGGATATTAAAGGAAAGAAAAAAGTTGAATTGTGTACTTCTTGTTAAATGAGAGTGAATAAAATTGGCCCTTATTAGTTTTTAAACTATTACTTATGAAACTATGTTGCATAAAAATTCCTTTTCCTGTTTTTCTGTGTCACTTTGTTGGAGAAGAAAAAATGTAAAGTGTTTGTAATCATGTGTCTTCTAACTTGTCTGACTCTAATTATAATCATTGTTTTAGTTATTTATTTCCTCTTTAGATCACAGAGAATGTTGATGGACTGGAACCAGGAATGAAACTCGAAGCTCTCGATATAAATAATCCAGTTAATTACTGTGTTGCCACAGTAATAAAAATTATTGGACATCGACTTCGCATACGTTACGATGGCTTTGGTGCTGAATCAAAATACGACTTCTGGTGCAACTTCCAAGCTGAAGAGTTATTTCCAATTGGTTGGTGTGCTAGTAAAGGCTACCCTCTTCAGCCACCTAAAGGTAGGACATATACATAAGAATTTCTTAGGCATACATGTTTTACTTGCATCTGTTTTAAAGAATAATCTGTAGGATTGAATTTCTACTTATTTGTTATAATTAGGCGTTGAACATATAAGTTCCGAACAGTCACATTTTGCTTATTTTTACCTGAGTAGCTTTGGAGTGACTGTTCTGTGAAGATGGTAGCTATTTAGGTTTAACTTTAGTGTATTCTACATGTATTCCCTTTTGTTCAGGATAGTATCTGATCTTAAAAATTCACCTACATTTCATTCAAAAAGCGTGTGTTTACTTTCTTTTTGTAGGTATTGATGGCACATCGGCAGAATGGAAAGCATTTCTAACCAGAACTCTAACTGGTGCTCTGGCTGCTCCGATGAGCCTATTTAGAAAGGTATTAATTGGAGTTTAACTAATTATTAAAGTTAAGAAATACGCAAACCTTAAAATTGTCGCATGAAGTTTTCTTTACATCACCAATGAAAGGTTTATAAAAACCGAATATTTATTAGGCTTTTAGCTTTTTTAAATATTAATTTTTACAATCCTTAAAATTTGCATACAACCTGGTTGGCAACATTTTGTGTATGTTTTATAAAAAGGAAATCATTATCCAGGTTTTTCTTTTTATACGAACCTAATTTATAAGAATATTTAGACTGAGATTTTCCAAGAACATTATGAGCCTTGATTCAATTTTTCAAGTCACAGAAATTCTATAAAAAGTTACAGCACTACAAAAAAATGAAGAACTAAGATTATTATTGATCAACGAAATGTCTTCTGTTGCAACGGAATTCAACTCTGTGCCTTGCAGCTGTTGCACTTTTGTAATAACATGTAGCAATGTTTAAGATTTGGTACAGTTAAATTAAGATTATTTTAAAACAAAATACAGTACTATTTAGGTTTGTGAAAATGCTACTTGATGTTTTTTTTAGCAAAGTAACCATACTTCGCTATAGAGGGCTAGATTTGTGCAACCATTCTGGCCTTTTAATAATTTTTAGCCTGCCAAATGTCAATCACAAAAGTTAGGCAGGATAACTTGGACTGCTTGCATTATCCTCACTTTTTAAACAAAAATTGCAGATGTAAATTTGTAAGTTGCCCATGTTTTTAAAAAGAATTTGAGTTTTATTGTTTCATTGTGCTCCAGAAGTTCATCATAATTATATATTCATGTAGCCTGAGTTAAGAAGACAATTGCGTTGTCATCCTTACTTGCATGGCAACAAAGTCGAAGTTATACACCCAAAAAGATCCGATCTTATTGTTCCTGGCACAATTACAAAATCACTTGGTCCATACTACTTTTTGGTATCAAGTGACCCTCTACCTGGTTTACCAAGCTATATGTTTTATGGTTATGCTGATTGTCCAAATGTATACCCTGTAGGTTGGTGTGAGTCCAGAGGACTAGAACTATATTTTCCTTGTGAGTATTAAATTGTTTGCTTTCCTGAAATGCCTCGTTACATAGAAATGTAAAAGATAATTTTGATAGTCAAAATTTTTATAGCAATACTAAAAGTTTTTAACAGAGAAAAACACAAAAATAGTTGACTTTATGTTGAAATTACCAACTTGGAAATACAGTTGATAAGCCTGTGGAAAAATCTACCTAAGCAGAAGAACAGTGGAAAAGATATGTCCTTTGAATTTTGATGACCTCAGCAGAATGTGAAACGCTGATCAAGAAAGATTTTAACAAACAGTTGAAGACATAATGGGGTTTATAGGCTTTTTGATAAAATCAATCCGTCTGTTCCAAATTGGTTCCTTTTTGGTCCGTGTTAGTCCCTAATGGTAATACAAAACAATTAGACCAAAGACCTGTTGCCATTTTTTCAAGCAATTTTAAATATAAGTTGTAAAATTACAAAAGTTTATTGCCTTTTTGATTGCTTCCAGCAGCCAATTCACACTGATAGTTTTTTGAAAATAAAAACTGTATCAGCCAAAAAGCATGCTTGATATTTTTTAGCAAAAGATTCTTCACAAGATTTAAAGATGATTAGAAGACTGGATAATTTGGTGGAAATGACCAGTCATGGTGGAAAGGTAAGAAATCTTTTTTTTTGTGTGGAAATGACCAGTCATGATGGAAAGGTTACAATTTTTTTTTGGTGAAAATGACCAGTCATGGTGGAAAGGTTAGAGATGTTTTTTTTTTGTGAAAATGACCAGTCATGATGGGAAAGATAGAATATTTTTTGGTGGAAATGACTAATCCTGGTGGAAAGGTTTGATTTTTGGGGGGTGGAAATGACCAGTCATGGTGGAAAGGTTAGATTGTTTTGGTGTGGAAATGACCAGTCATGGTGGAAAGGTTAGATTTTTTGATAGCAGCATGGTGTAAATAAGAAACAAGATATAAAGCTTTATTTTATGTGAAGTACATAGAAATATACAGTTTGCAATAACACCACAGTGTTTCATGTTGATTCCCTTTAGAGAAACAAGTTAAATCCGTTGAAAATAAGTTACAAAGTAGAAACAATGGATGGAAATGTTGTACGGATTGCAACGGTAGCCGAAGTGTTTGGACGTGTTGCAATGTTGTCTTTTGATGGTACAAACAGAAAAAAGTTCATTGACAAATGCGCAACAGACGTCTTTCCAGTTGGATGGTGTGAACGCACAGAAATTGTGTTGCTAACTCCATATGGTCCAAGTAAGCTCTATGAAAAATAACTTTAGAATGTTTGCTTTATATCTGTTTCTGATAAGTAGGGATAAGATAGAACAAGGGAGATCCGTATATGCAAGAACCTTAGCTCAACTAACTATATTCCTGCCAGTCACAATTATCAATACAATAATCAAGGCAAACATCGTAACCTATACTCGAGGCAAATCAAGGAATTGCTGTGGATACAAGTTTCCTTATGGAGATGAAATTTATACAATAAATATGAATGCAGAGGTGTCTTTCATGTATTTAAACTTTACTGACTTTGCACAGCATATCCCCTAGTGCTTTCATTAATCAAAGCCTATGTTTGCCTTAAATTTATAGTGTTCAATTTTGCTGCCATAATGCTACCACGTGATGTTTCATAAAAGAGAAAAATACCCTCATACTTTTTGTAAACAATCTTCAAGAACATTAGTAAATTTGAACCAGTTGATTATATTTTTCAAACATAAAGATGATAGATTGGTTGACCTACAATCGTTAATTTTCATTTAATTTTTTTTACATTACCTATAGCTGTCATAGAATTATCTAAACACAATGTCTTTTCCTTGTAAATATTTTCAATGATTTGTAGCCATTATTGATTTTTTAGTTAACTTTCAAAAGCCTCCACCTGAAGTTAAAGAGAAAAAACGGTAATTATTTGTTGAAAGATGTACCATCTGTACTTATTTGCCTCTCTGTACAATGGAATGTCTAATCAGGCGTACTTTATTGGAAGAAATTTTTGCAGGTAGAAATATTTACAATATCTCCATGATTTTCAGAAAATATTTGTGATTCCAACCCCCAAAATAAATCTGTAAAAGGGAAATGATGAAGGTACATTCTGCTTTTGTGTTAGTCCAAATATACTATTAACGCCCTAAGGTGGTTGACCCTTATGAAAATTTCTCCCAAATTGGTTACTGGATCTTGCTTGGCGAGAGTTTTGTTGTTTTAAAATTTTGAAGGAAAACAAATGCTTACAAAGAAGGGTCTAAACTTAATAGTTCTACAAGCATATTATGCTGCTTTGGTAATGTCAAATATTGTTGATATTATTTATCTGAATATTCAATTTTATGTTTTAGCCATGATGATATCAGTTCAGCATCATTCACTTCATTCCAGGAATTAACTGTGCCAATATCACCAGTACAAAGTAGGTTGTCTTTATTGTTTAGATAGTGGAAATACATCATGCTTATGGTTAACCTAATCTTACTGCCTATTTTTTGTAGCAGCATCTAATCATGATGAAGGAGGTGCATCTGTTTTGACAACCAACCATTCTCTAGCCTCTCCATCATTGGTGCAGCCACCACCAACACCAAACTTATTGTCAATGTCATCAAAAGAAACAAAAATGTAAGAATGCTCTCCTTATTTGTATGTATGTTTCGATTGATGTTAGTGTTTAAATGTTTGAACATCGTTTTGTAGGGAATTAGATTGTCACAGTATGGAACCAACTGCAGCAGACATGGATTTGGATGTACCTTTTTCTCCAAAAAGCCCTTTAAATAATGACAAACAAAAACATGACATGGAGAAGTTTGTTGTATGGTAGGAAAAATATTTGTAAATTTATACTCGACTCACGTAAATTCAGGGAAATCCAAGTTTGAAAAAATCAGGAAAACTTAGATACTATCAAAGAGGTTCTCTTATGGCTTTCCGCATCTATTATTTAAATTTATTTTGAATGTCCTAGTTCATAAAAAATTTGTTTAGATAGAACAGAGAAAATAGAAGGAAAAATATAAAAAAACTTGTTTTTTTCAAAGAAATTCTATGTCCAACTTTGTTATTATCATTTTTGAATGCGTGACCATTCTGAGGCATCAATTAAACACAACTTTTGGTCTCAATTGCAGTAATAAAACTTTAACATTTAACGAAAGACTGTTCAAGCAAGTCAGGGTGTAATTTTTAAATTAACGATAAAAAGCACCAATATTACAATGAAATAGAGGAGAATATAGAAAAGAAATAACCAAAAATGCATCTTAAGTATCATTTCAATTAAAATACTAAATAAAATAAGAATCTCCGACACTTATGCATTAATGCAGCTCTAACGAAAGTATAGTTTTGTCTATAATTGCACTCCTTGTAAATCATATTCACATTGTGGATTTTACCCCTGTGATTTGATGCAATAAACTCGTTTTTATCCTAAAGCAAGCCATTGCTATGTTAACAGTGTATACTAAGCCTTAACCTTCTAGCCCACCTTTATAGAAGGCTATCTCATCTATTCTGCAAGCAAATATCTCTCTGTCTGTATATTTATAAAGATTTTATATGACGAATACCTGCTTTGTTTCATTCAGGTTGCTGAACAATTTCGAGTATACTTCAAGTGATGCACATTGCATTGTGAAGCCTGATTTGGTGGACAACTTTGTGAACAGCACAAACATCAAATTATCACCCCGTTGGTTTGCGTTGATTTACAAACTCTTCCCTGGTGTTTGCACTGTAAGAAGATCTGTCGATGGAAAGTTTGTGTATCCTCTTCACTGGCCACACTTCTTAAAAGCTCCTAAATAACTTAAAAAATAAAGACACTCCTAAAATTAAAAAAAATGCCAGGGGAAATGGTCTATTTTAATTTCAATGTTATGCTTTGATAATAAAATAATACGTTTTCAAGTTCAATCCTTGAAATTTTTAAGACTTAGGTGATCTTTTGGTGATTCGCGAGAGTTTTGTTTTCGCAAAATCTTTTAATATGGCTTTTTCGCGAAAGTTTCCCACACTTAAATTAGTCATCATTGCCCATCGCGTTCATGTCTCAATATGACACTAAAATTATTATTCTCATGTTCCCTTCCATGAAAGTTGTCAACACTTAAGGTTTTATTGACTATTATTTTTGTGTGTATTTATTAACTTCATGTTTTACCTTGACTGTGACATGTCCAGTAATGGCATTCGAAACTTAAAAAAGAGTAAAGAAAAAGTGGGCGATCAAATCTTTGTGAAAAATGCTGTCAGTTTTGTTCAGTCAGAAGGTCTACCAGTGCTACTACATGAAGACAAGCTTGTAATATACATGGGTATAGGTGATCACTACATCCTCCCTGAAGACACACGACAGCTGTTTGAAACTTCTAAAGCAAAAGCAAACTCGAATGTTTTGGTTATATCATGTGACGTTAGCAAAAGCGACTTCCTTGCGTCGAATTTTTCATTCTGTTTTGAAACTTCTCCCTGTCAACCTCCACTTCAGCAAATCACCACCATGGATGAGTTTCGAGCGTCGATCAAACTCAGCAGGAACGCCAAATTGTGCAAGGGAATTCAAATCGTACCGAAAGCCGATAACACCCCACCCAACTTTCGCCATGGTAAGGTGATAAAGAACGGCCGTCTTTTCTCGAGTGCTTGCAACATGTTAGCGTATCCACACAAAGGAGATGTGTGTGTGTACTGTAAAAATATTCGCTGCAACAACAGAAGTTCTTTAGCTTCGAATAGTTCAGCAGCTTCACAAGAGCACGATTTTGTGGAAAGTTCCGATAAAACAAAGTAAGTGTCTATACCAAAGCACTGTTACAACTGTCACAAAGTGGTCCGTTCATTTAAAGCACTGCCATAATTGTGGTTAAAAATGGTAACTTTCTTACCTTAAGCGTACGAAGGCCAGGGTATGATGATCTTAAGTAAAATTATTTGTCTCTTGATATAACATGCAGAGTTAGAGTGGAAACTTCTTAAAGCTGGAATACACTTTGCTTTCTGAAAATGACTGACCGTGTAAAAATGTAACCTACTTGATACATAAGTCGACGAAAAAAGGAGAAATAAAAGAAAGTTTTGAATTGCAGAATTACGGCAAAAAAGTTATTGTCGATGAGAGGTCAAAAAAAATAGTAAAATATAAAAGAATTCTTCCAGAAATAAGTACATGGCTCGCTTTTAAACAAGACTGGAGAGTATCGAGAATACTAGAGAGTGTCGAGAATACTGGGAATAAGATGCATGATTACAGAATGCTTTTACTGCTTGGTTCCATTTACCTGTATTTTCCACTATATCACAAAAAGCTCTTGATATTTTTTGTTAGCGAGTACGCACTTGTGCAAAATCTAATGGAAGCAAGCCTGTGTTGCAACGTACCTTGAATTTTTTAGATTTCATCACTTGATTTTAAACTTTCTATGTTTCAGGGAAGTTCATGATGAAAGCAGAAAAGGTAAATATAACATCTTTCTAACAAAAACTCTGTAATTTATAACACCAAGTTGTTGAATTGGCGCCTGTTAGTAAATATAGGAATCCGTGTGATATTTCGTTTCTTTGGGTTTGCATATGATTAATAAAAGTTTCTGAAACTGTCAGATGGAGGTAGTGATCTAACAAATAACCGACCATGCCTGCAGACTGAATGTTTTTTTCGTTAGCTTTGTACAGAATGAGCTGAACTTTGTATAAAATGAGCTGAAGTTTCTATAGAATGAGCTGAAGTTTCTATAGAATGAGCTGAACTTTGTATAGAATATGCTGAACTTTGTATAGAATGAGCTGAACTTTGTATAGAATGAGCTGAACTTTGTATAGAATTTGCTGAACTTTGTATAGAATGAGCTGAACTTTTATAGAATGAGCTGAACTTTGTACAGAATGAGCTGAAGTTTGTATAAAATGAGCTGAAGTTTGTATAAAATGAGCTTAAGTTTGTATAGAATGAGCTGAACTTTGTATAGAATGAGCTGAACTTTGTATAGAATATGCTGAACTTTGTATAGAATGAGCTGAACTTTGTATAGAATGAGCTGAACTTTGTACAGAATGAGCTGAACTTTGTATAAAATGAGCTGAGGTTTGTATAGAATGAGCTTAAGTTTGTATAGAATGAGCTGAACTTTGTATAGAATGAGCTGAACTTTGTATAGAATGAGCTGAACTTTGTATAGAATGAGCTGAACTTTGTACAGAATGAGCTGAACTTTGTATAAAATGAGCTGAACTTTGTATAGAATGAGCTGAACTTTGTATAGAATGAGCTGAACTTTGTATAGAATATGCTGAACTTTGTATAGAATAAGCTGAACTTTGTATAGAATGAGCTGAACTTTGTATAGAATGAGCTGAACTTTGTATAGAATGAGCTGAACTTTGTATAGAATGAGCTGAACTTTGTATAGAATGAGCTGAACTTTGTATAGAATGAGCTAAACGTTGTTATAATTTTTGTTGTAGAAGATGATAATCTACCTTCACCAGATATTAAGATTTATTTCAACAAGTCGTGTTATCCTGGAATTTACCTGGATCCAGCCAAAGTGGCAAAGATATGCGAGTCGACGCATCTCGAACGACCCGCGCAGACGTTAAAGAGCTTGATCGAGCGGCTAATTGAAGTATCGTTGAGCAAAGAGAAGTTGTTGGAAATTATTGAAGCTGGTTTTGGCGTGAGAATTTTTAATAAAGCCAAGAATAAGGTTGTTAAAAAGGTAAGTCATGGAGCCTTGTGTCAAATACCTGATCACCTATCATTGTCTTGCAAGCTTTTTGTCACTCATGAATATTTTCTTCTAGTTTCAAATCTTCATATATCAGGTTAAGGTATAAAGTATCTCGGGAAAAAAAGGAATCTTTACATGTAACTTTCTTTCCGAATGTGTGTTCTATTTGCTTAAATATATATATATTTTTTTTTGCTCCAGAACAAAAACTTTTGATTTGGAAAAAAAGTTTTCTTAAACGAAAATTATTAAAGGCATGCAAATTTCTTTTTTCCATCCAAGTAGTGTTTATCTTGTGTATATGTATCGCTAGCTTTTTTGATTTTTTGTTTATGTTCTGTTTTTTATTATAGGGTTTATTTCGTTACAACACTCGAAGAAAAGTGATACGTTTCTTAAAACGGTTGACAAAACGTTTAAACTGTTGTGAGTATTTTCTGAGCATCGACCAGAGAGATTGTACGGCCAATTGCAGAAAATCAACACGTAAGCCGTTTTATTTATATTTTGTTGTTGAGATAAGCGGTGGTATCTTGTCGTTATCGAGGCTGGTGCATGCAGACTTGTAGGCGTTTTTATTTTTTATTCTTTTAGAAACAAAAAATGATGGAGCTGTTGACAAACGTACAGTAAGTATGGTTAAAGTTTGTTTTATATATTCTTCTTAAACAACAACAAATCGTGATTTTTGCGATTGTGGAAACACATTGAAAATTTTTCTTTTTGCTTTGCTCTCAGTTGAATGAATTATAAAAAGTTTACTTGGTGACTGCGGGTTCGACTTTCTGAAATTTTGCAAAAAGAAGAAGGGTTAAAAATTTCCCATTAGAAAGGGTGGGGTAGGGTAAAGATAATAGCTTGAACTTAATTAGGGGTTACTCTTAAAATAAGTAGGATTGGGTTCCTAATAATAGGGTTCTTACCCCTCTGCCAACTATGGTCTTTCGTCCTTCGAAGTACAGTGTATTCTATTTAATGGGTCTGTATTTTATCATACAAGATCTTTCTTTAACGAGTTTTCATTCTGTTTTACTTTCTCTGATTAATTTATTTAGGTCACTAGTCCAGTATCAATGCCTTCCCGCTCCTCTATCGTGACCAGTGGCAAGCCACCTGTTCTGAACGCCCTGCCTACTAGCAATTTGCAAGTACTTTACCAACTACCAGTGGTTACTACCCCGAAGCCACCTACACCTGGAACGCCACGTATAGTTGTGCAGCCACCTTCAGACGGTGGCAATTTGAACCTTCAAAATAGGTTCCCTCATGGAACTCAGTTTTTTCTTCCATCGAGTGGAAGCAATTTAGCGTACATGGTTATGACAAAGGAAAATGCTGTATCGTCTCCCCGTGCACCTGTCAATGTCTCCTCAGAAATTTTCCAACATCATCCTCAAACAATAGTCACCAGTCCTCCAAGTGGTGTGACTCAGATGATGGCAAACGTGGCCAAGACCAGTCTCGTTTCGGATATTGACGAGCCGTCGAATACTTCACTCAATCGAACATCACAGATTTCTATTGTAAAAAGCAGTGGTCAGCCATGTCAGCAGATATTGGTGAAAAAATCTCTACCTTATGATAGCACCGAATCCCATTATGACCAAACGTCAGACGGACAAAACGTCCGGCAGCCGGGACGCGACAATCACGGTATATTCTCAATGCACAACCCTATTGTGCCTATTGTGAAAGACCCTCCTCCTTACCACGACGCTGCTAGAAGCTATGCAACACCGTATTCGCGTGTTCAAACAATGAACACCTACGGGGGTGAACATCACACTTCACGGCCAACGGGAGAAAAACCTCAACAAATCCATGTGCACAAAGTTCATCACGGCAATGCTAGGGTAAAATACGTCGAGTTTAAGCCTGCTCAAGAGGGCGGTCCACTCAAGCAACAGATCGTTGATACATCGCACGGTTACGCAACTAAACAAACTGTCTACTATCCGCCGCATCCTTCTAATCAATCGAACCGTCATCTCAGCGTTCATGCTCCTGGTGTATCACCACGTAGTCCGTTACATAGTCCACCAGCACTTCGCCCTCCACCCACTGTACCTTCTAGGTCGATGGCACTCTCCAGTCCTCCTTCGCTGGTTCCTTCTCCAGGTTTTGAATTTGTGAATAGTAACATGCAAGCAAATAACTCTACCAGTAGCGTTGTCAGTCCTGCACAAGTGACCAACATGAACCACCCTAAAATCGTGCAAGGCGGAAAGGCATTTCATTTAGTTGGCAATCAAAACATAAATCTACCTCGAATTCCACCAACATATCAGATTGGTCAGCATAATCAAGTAAATATGATACCGCGTAATAAGCCGACGACTTATCAGTTTGTGCGTACCCCAACGCCTGACAGTCCTACTCCACAAGGACGAACCTCTGGTGCTGTGTCGTCAACGGCGGGTAAGACTTCATGTAGATTTCATACTCTTTACAAAAATTTCAGTTCTTGTTTTCTTTTTACAGAAAAATTTAATCAAAGGCCGCACTTTAGATCTTGATTATATGGCTGAAAAAAAATTATCAGAAAAATAAGAAAATTGACCCACATAAGACAAAATTAGGGAATAAAGTATGGTCCGTCAACTTTTGTGTAGTGGTTACCGAAAAATCAACAAAAAGTGATACTAAGTAACTAATATCCCTAACTAATAAGTCGAGGGCCGAAGCAGAGAGAAAATATTCAAATGAAAGAAAAATAAAAACTAATCATTAAAATTGACTAATTTATATAGTTTTTATTGTCCGATTGTTGAAGTTTTTATTAAAAGAAAAAAAAGCTTGATCATTAAAACTTTTGAGGTTATTTTCAATTTGGAAATTAGTATGCACAAAGTGGCTAAATTATGTCAAAGTGACTAAATTTTTGCGGACTTTTTTTTACCATTATCTTCAGTGTTACTTTTTCTACAACACTGGGGAATCTAGGTTGACAAATTCGGTGTCTAGCCTGTGAAGGTGTCATTGAAGGTGTCATGGTAGAAGTAGTACACTGTTTGCAGGCGTATTCATATATCTCTTGTTTACCTTAAGAAATTGTGTAAAAGACACCAAAACGTCCTAGTGTGTAATTTGCTTCTGCTAATACAACAAAAACATCTCATGAAGAGTAATTTCTTTTTATTTGTAGCCACGACAACGGTTACCGTGACAATGACGTATATACCGATACAAACATCCACAAAAGACAAATTCGTATATGTACCTGTCAACTCTCTGCAAAGTGGACAAGGTCAGCCAGTCGTGTTGTATCAACAAAATCAACAAATAAAAGACGCGAATGGCAAACCCGTTCTCATACCACAACATTTGATACAAAACGTTGAAAAAAACGTTCCTTCCAAAGCTCAAAATAATTCGTTCACTACTGTACGTATACAAGGTACGCAACAAGGGAATTTCCCCACCGGAGCATCCACTCCTACGGCAGCGACGCCTGTTCCATTGAAAACTTTCAGATATCAGTTCGGCAGTAACATGAGTCCAGTGGTAAGCAATGCTGTTATGTCGCAAAGCCCTTCACCCGCGAGTCGCGCTGATTCTAAAGACATTCACAATTTTAACAGTGCGCATAATGAAAGCATCAAGAGGGAGGAGAGTGGTCGCAGTCGTGTCAAGACAGAGAACCAGGGAGAAATTATGTCCATCATCAACAATCAATTACGGATGGTTCCGCCCAACGTGGGTGTTCAACAGCAAGTACCAACTCCACATCAAACTGCAGGTGTGAAGAGGAACAATTTAGGTCTGCCATTAGTTAGTAAAAGTCAGCTACATACGCAGTCGATGTCTGTGGATTCGTCACCTTCAACTCCACATAACCAAGACAACGAAAATATGGATGCTAGAGCGAAGAAAAGAAGAGGAAGACCTCCAGGTCGGTTACCGTAAAAGTTTGTCTGTGTAGAAAGTCAATTTTAGGAAACATGGGGATGAATTATATTTATTTTTTACAGTTAACTAGTCATATTATGAAACAATTGAAAAAGTAAATTGATAAACTGATAGGACTAAAAAGAATTTTAAAGGTGTAAAATATGGGTCAGGCTGTATAGTCCGGCGGCCAGATGTAGTCTTTGCATATCAGGGGTGTAAATTGTGGACATGTCCTAAAACACCTAAAGTTACAGAATTAGTCTGCCATTTTTCTTGCGAGTGTATTTTGCCGAATAACAAAAATGTACTTTGAGATATACACCTTAAGTTGACCATGATCACATTATCGCCATAGCAATCAAGTTAACTACAAAGCAAGAACATGCTGCACGATCGAAACTTCAAATGATACAAGTCAATCCTTTAACTCCGTCTTCTTCTGTTAATCCTATCACACTGGCAAATAGAGTACTCACTGAAACCTTCTACAAAAGTAAGTACGCAAGTCTTTATGTTGCATGTGATATCCGAACCGTCCTGTAAAGCTACCATTCATAGGTCCACTTGCTTTGACGCTTCGTCCTGCAATTTTTATTTGTTTACACTGGATATCGAAAGAAATCAGTGTCCTTAATAAATAGCTTCGCCTAGCCTGATTATTTGTTACTCTATCATTGGGAGTAACCGGTTAGCCCGCGTTTTTACATGTTCACTAGGCCAGTATAGAATTTCCAGGTTTCAGCTCTCTCAATTGAATTCATAGTGGCCGAGGGGTTAGGGGGTTGAGTTCCTAATGACGAAGTCGGTGGTTCAGTCCACAGCGTGAGCATCTCATTAGCAAAGCTACGGCCCAACCTATGTCATGTGAGGGAAACTTGGTAGGAAAACCTGTATTATGTAGTTTATACATGGAGGAGAACACAGGAAATGTCTATTCTGTATAATGACTGGGAAATAAAAGTAATGTTGTTTATTTATTTCATTTGTATGGTTACATTTTAGAACAGCAACAATTGCAGAATCGAGTGAACTTCTTGCATGAACCATTGTTAAAATTACCTGAACTTCCTACGAACCCTGAATTGTGGTCATCAGATGATGTGTATCGGTTTTTAAGCGAAACAGATTGTGCTTTATATGCTAATATGCTGAAGAACGAGGTAAAAATTTCTTCTTTAACAGAAACTTAATGTTCGTCTCATTCACACAAGTTCAAGAAACAGACAGTTGCAACCTATGTATAGTTATTGAAGCGCATCTACTTTTACTGAATAAGCGCCCATCTAAAACCTAAATTTTCAGAAAGCATATATACTATATATATATAGCATATAAACATACTAAAGAAGTGTCGTCTGTAAAATTCTAATATGTGCTCCTCTTAAAGTCCCAATTTCTCATAAATTCTATTATATTTCGTTTACCAATACTTGTATTATTTAGGAGATCGACGGGAAATCATTTCTTTTAATGACTCGTGAAGCTTTAATGGAATTCACGGGATTAAAATTGGGGCCAGCCTTAAAAATATCTGGTCATGCTGCGTATCTACGTGCTCGTCATCGCATGCAAACTATGCCATCGAACGGTTTGCAGCGCCAGTCGCCTCACATACAGGAGAAAAAAATCGACGAAAAAAGAGAGCGAAAATCATACAAGATCAAACTAAATGTTACGGCTGCCGGCAATAATGCATCGACCGTAGAAGATATGGAAGTGTGCGATAGCACCTTACAGGAACCGGTATCAAAAGTTTTGAGTGAGGATGTTGTGGGCATAAATCAAGAAGACGAGAGGGCAGTCGAGAAGAACCCAACCAATTCAGCACCTGAAGATATGAGGACCGTCGAGAAAAACTCAATCAATTCAGTACCTGAAGATATGAGGGCAGTCGAGAAGAACCCAATCAATTCAGTACCTGAAGATATGAGGACCGTCGAGAAGAACCCAATCAATTCAGTACCTGAAGTTATGACGACCGTCGAGAAAAACCCAATCAATTCAGTACCTGAAGTTATTAGAACCATCGAGAAGAACCCAACCAATTCAGTACCTGAAGTTATGACGACGGTCGAGAAAAACCCAACCGATTCAGTACCTGAAGTTATGAGGACCATCGAGAAGAACCCAACCAGTTCAGTACCTACAGGGAGCGATAAGACCGATCTTACTGTCATGGAAATGAAGAAAGTTGAGAGAGATAATGTTACACAAATAACTAATAACGTTAAACAACAAGAAAGTAATTTTCATGAAAGTGATAAAGAAAGTTTAAATGTTACGCAAGCTGATGCCCACTTCGGTCATGAAAGGACGTGCGTTTAATGAAATCGTTGTGTTTTTATGAGAATGGAAATATAACTGGTTTAACGAGACGTTTTGAAATTTGGATCTTGTTCTTGTAAAAAAAGGAAAAATTGCTTAACTATTATCATCGTTTTAAGAAAATTCTTTATTTTTTTGTTACTCGTAAATGAAATGTTGTATGATATATAAGTTTTGTGTTTGCAGTAGATATTGTTTCATACAAAGGTGAAAAGATACCTATCTGCTTTTAGCAATAAAATATGAAACTTATTATGTTGAAATTCAACCTTTCAGCACAATTGATCTTGCAAATGAATGACTGGACATTTTTTATACTGAACTGAATTTAGTTCAAACTGGGAAACCACATGACTCGAGTTGGTACACGACCAAGTTTTTTTTTCACTTTACGTAATTTTTATTTTTTTGGTTGCATGCCAAGTAATTGAAGTCAGATCATCGTATGGGCGTGTTAACTAGGAGAATCAGACGATAAATCTCAACGCCTAGTATGTGCGCATGTAAACTAGCCCTTAATATGTGCGCATGTAAACTAGCCCTTAATATTAACACGAGATAATGGTACAGGTTTGAGTTAGCTTTGTTAAATTTAGGGGAACCTATGACTTTTTAAAATCTTCAAGCAACTCAAAATAATTTTTGTGTGTTGTATATATATACACATGCATACTATATGTAGACTATATAAATAGGTATGTAGGCTATATATTTGAATATGTTCAGTGGAAGATATTGCTTGTTCGGTTATAATTGTGAACTTTCTATGACGAAATCGGTAAATTAGGTGCATTACTTTCGAGTGAAATTATTACCTAGACTGGCGAGTAGAGAAGGAAATAAAAAATATCATTAATTGTATTTATATTCCATATTTTCTTAATTCGCACATAAGTATTTCTTTTTCCTGACATTGCTCTAGAAAACCTAGATATATAAAGAAATGAAGTCTTGAACAATAAACCCTTAAAGTTCTGAAATTATGACCTCATAACATGGAGGACATTCTTGTGACCACGCCAAATTGTTGTTATGATTTATTAATACGAAAAATTTTTCTTTATTTCTAGTGTAATTACCCACAAGTACTGCAAATAAACTTGGTAATACATGACGCTTAATCTGATTGGTTAAAACTGGTTTCGATGCTCCGGTAACGACCCAACGAATTATTTCACAATACGTTGTCCAGAATCACAATGCTTCAAGAAATCATTGACTCCATCTTTACACCCGGAATAAACAACTCGGTGCGAACTTTCACATGCTTGGTTTTTCTTCTTTTGATTATAGTTTTATTGATGATGATGGTAGCTACAAACTTTAATATACATGTTATTATTATGTTGCTATTAGCAACTGGTGTATTCGCATCGCTATGTTGGTTTATGTGCGAATTGGAGATGGCTAAAACAAAAAATGGGAGCGAGGAGAAAAAGGATTGATTGAAGGACAACTTGGTGTCCAGGCCTTCTCTGTTAAACTTGGTTACCAATCAGAACTCCGTGTGCAACTGCTATAGAGATGTAGAGAGTTTCTACAGCATTTGTTGTGCAACATATTGTCATTTTAATCTATAGAGATCCAGAATATATAAATTTAATTTTAATTATTTTTGCCGAAACTTAGCTTATTTAATTGCGTAAAAATCTTTCGAGTGAATTTTTGTTGTTGTCTTGTGTTTTATTCCTCGTAGTGTAATGCGATGGAGAGTGAGATGTGAAGAGTGAAGAAGGGTGACATTATTAAGAGTGAAAGAAGTTTAAAACCTCATAAAGAACGAAGAAGGGTGAGGAGTGTGGAGAAGCGTATCATGTCAAAAAGAGTAAAGGAGGGTGAGAAGGCAAGAAGTGTGAGGGAGTGTTACAATCAAGAAGTGTGAGGGAGGGTGACATGTAAAAAGAGTGAAGGAGGGTGGCATGTGATCAGTGTATGATTCCTACAAAATTCAAAGTAGCGTCAGAGCCGATGTAAGAGTTGGATTACTTTTGATAACAATTTTTATGATCAGTTTGCAGTCGTACAGTTAATCTGGCGTTGTCTTGCAAAGTTTGATATATTGACTAAAGTTACATGAAGTGATATTAGAATTATGTTAGAATTTCTGGAGAGGAAGTTTTCGCGTTTTTTTTGTTAAGGCTAATTTACACTTACTTTAAGGCTGATTTACACTTACTTTTTTTAGCATAAATGATCACACGAACATGTTGTTACCGCGCATGCTTCTGACGTTTTTTTGAGAAAATATTTACGTGCTTTTTCAATTCCGCGAGAATGTGTCCAATCAAATATTTCAGTGGCGGATGTTCTTTTTTACTAAAACAAACAATTCGGTGGATGTGCTTTTTTGCTAAAACAAACAATTCAGTGGATGTGCTTTTTTACTAAACAAACAATTCAGTGGATGTGCTTTTTTGCTAAAACAAACAATTCAGTGGATGTGCTTTTTTACTAAAACAAACAATTCAGTGGATGTGCTTTTTTATTAAAACAAACAATTCAGTGGATGTGCTTTTTTGCTAAAACAAACAATTCAGTGGATGTGCTTTTTTGCTAAAACAAACAATTCAGTGGATGTGCTTTTTTGCTAAGACAAACAAATTTTCTTCTTTTACTTTAGATTGTCTTACTAGCGAAAGAAAAAAGGATTTTTTTCACTGGTACTTATTTTGCTCGAAATTATTGCGTGGAAATCATTCTACCCTATTTAGGACTAAAAAACCCCCTTTTTCGCGTTTGACTTTCCTAGATATTTTGAAGAGAAGTATTTCTTCAATTTAAATACATTAAATGTAGAAACTTCTGCGGATATAGAAACTTTCATTCGTTCATTCGTAAAAAAAATTTGATGGGCTTAACTTTTGTCAATCACCGAAAGTTAACCTTGAGAATTTCAAGGATTGAACCCAAAAACGTATTCTTTCATTATCAAAACAAAAAAATTAAAAGTGGGATTATATTTATTCGCGAATACACGTTTTTTTAATAAGAACCTAGTTTATAAGAACGTTGCGGCTGAGATTCTGCAAACAGTTAAGAACATATTAGGAACGTACTTAGCCTAAATTTTTTACATTCTTAATCTTTTGATGATCGAAATTCTCCACTTAAAGTATTTTTTTAACTAACTATAAAATTGTCAAATTTAAATATAAACCCAATACAATGTTTACACTAATGTCCAGCACGAAGTATCGACGAAGCATCAAATTACATTTTTTTTACTAGACAAAGAAATTTCAACATGGCGTCTAAAATCGCGTTGCAGTTGTTGTACCACTTCTCTACTTTCACATTCTATATGTACACCGAATACAATCCGATTGTCATACCGGGATCCAATCTCATCTATGGTGGTAGATACAAGTACCTGACAGTGTTGAATATTTTTTTATCAATTTTCTACTTCGGTTACGCTACTTTGGTGGATTTGAAAGACTTAGTTGTCAACAAAGGAAAGCTTCAACGAAAGAAAAAAACCGATCGTAGCCGAGAGATACGCGATTATATATTTCTCGGTGTACTTTTTCCAGTATCACTTACTGTTAGTATTTTATTTTGGGGGATATACGCAATCGAACCAGATTTAATGTTACCAGCCTTAAAAAGAAAATATATGCACCCTTATGGATTTTACAATCAAGCCATTCATACGGGACCGATTGTAACATCGTTATTGGAAACATTGATTACCTTTCATATGCCAAGCGTCAGTTTTGTCAAAGGATGCATCGGTTGGGTATTGTACGCAGCTACTTATCTGATGTGGATTATGTGGGTAGCATACCGTGGTAACTTCTGGGTGTATCCCTTCTTGAGAGGAATGAATATAGTGCAGCGTGTTTTGTTTTTTGCTTGCGCCTTTTTGTTCGGATCGGCGCTTCATAAAATAGCTGTACTCCTGACTTGTTGGTGGTGGAAAGTTGAGTTAAAACAAACGAAGAAAATTCATTAAGGCGAAGCAAAGAGGATTTTTTTAGAATATGTGCCACGGATTTAAATTTTGTGACTATACTTAGCGTAATTATTAGATGAAATTTTGACTAATGTAAGATTGCATTTGTTTTTTTTGTCCTTTATATTTAGCCTCGTACAAATTAAGTAGTAAAGGAATTCCAAAGTTTGCAAATTACAATTTATTTTGTACAATACAAAATATTTGTTTCCAGCTAAACCATCTTTTTTTTTGCAGTAAATCCGTGCGCTTTTTTGATATCGTCATCTCCAACGGTATGAAACGAGGGGATTTTTTTTTTGTAGTAGACCAAGTTTCGCAGGATTTAAAAAGAGAAACATGCATGATATCATCGACTTAACAGTGTCAATTTGGAACAGACGTAACCAAAATAAGGATCTACCTCCGGATGAATCGAATAAGAAACACACGCACGCAATTCGTTGATCTTTTTTTATGCGCAATTCTAATACGAAAGATATGAAAATCGACGTGGTTGGATAAACTTATTAATAAACAACTGACCGACTGACTGAATTGGATACACCGACCGACCGACCGACCGACTTCACTGACTGACCAACTTGGTCATCATAGAATGCATTTGTGTATATTCATTTGTGTTTATTTTTTTTCTATATTAGTGTTATAATCCCCCAATACACACGAAGTCAAAATCCTTGATAACATTAATATTACGTGCTTTGATACATCCTTCTTGTATACCAGAAAAATGCTACATCACCCGAGATCGAGGTTGTCAAACATTGCAAAATAAAAATATTCTCACGACAGCAATTTATCAGAAATGTATCAGAAATGCTTTTTCTTCTTGTTGAGACAAAACGTGTTTACATGTTCTTTAATTTCTACCGGGCGACAACCTCCTCTCCAGGTTTTTCTCTCTCTTTTTGACAATCTCATACGGCTTGAGTTTGTCAGAAGAGAAAAAGTGTCCTGTGTACGATGTTGACTGCGTGAATTTTGAACATAAAAAGGAATCTGCCGAAACTCTTGAGCATTAAAGGGGCTACGAACCGGTTAAAATGCTCACATTCCGTATATCCCGCGCACATATTAAAAATCAGGCAAACGCGTTTTGTGCAATGAACAGACCAGCGCTGGAGAAGATAAAAATTCTAGATATATCATCTATATGTTCGAGTCTGTAAATTACATACATGCCGGAAAAATTGTTTTTCGCCGCCATCAGCTCGACTTTCGTGTAAGTCACTAAAGTCGAAAACCAACAGCCGTTCCGTAGCCCCTTTAAAAAAAAATTTTTTTTTTTTAAATTTGTTCAGCATTCTAAAAATAGGAATTGTGTTTACTTTTTAAAGAATCGATTGTTTTGAAGAAAAATCAAAACAAAAAAGCAGCGCACGACATCAGATATATTTCGCCGGCAAATTTGCCGTGTAGTAGTGTGTATTTTTTTTTTCGTCAAAGAGAGTTACAAGTTCGTTTATATATACAAGTTCGTATCGTTTAAAAGTAAATAGAAAATATATACATACATCAGCTAGTATATTAAAGATCTTAAACCATACGAAGAAGTTTAAAAGACTGACTGGAGCTTGCAGAAAGCAATTTTGCCTTATCACCAAGCCCCATCATAAGTTTCGTTAGAGTAGAGAGTTATTATTCCTTGTTGTTTAAAAGAAAGTAACTTCGTTTTCAAATTTCGCAATAAAATTTTTCACACACTGCTTAAAAACACATAGTGATGTTAATTTTTTTAAATCTCCGTCCAAAAAGTTATTCCATAGACGTGGTCCTCTTTTAGATATAGCAAAACTAGTTCGCTGCGTAACAATTCTTGGCTGCCTTAGATTATTTTCACGAAATCTAGTCGGAAAATTGTGATTTATTTGCTCGAAACTATTGTGGAATGTTTTTGGTGCTAACTTATTTTTAACTTTAAACATGAAGATTGAGTGTTGATAGATATTTATTTGATAAACGTTAAGTGCCTTTAAATCTTTCATTAAATGCCTTGAGTGAGTGCCATGATCCTGGTGGTAAATTATCCTAGTTGCTTGTTTTTGTTTGCTTAAAATTGGTTTTAATTTGGTCCTGTGTGTACTTGCCCATGCAATGTTTGCATAGTTTATGTACGAGTGAATTAGTGAGAAGTATATGTTTTTTAAACACATCTGGTTCAAAATAAATTTAGCTCTACCAAGAATACCAATATTTTTCGAGATTTTATTTTCTACCAATTCAATATGTTTATTCCAAGTAATATTTTCATCTAGGATTACTCCAAGAAACTTACTTTCTGTTTCCCTTTCAATTTCAATTTACCTATTGGGAATATGGAGAAACTTGCCCTTTTTTTCAAACAGCAGCAGACTAATTTTTCTAATATTTTGTCCGATTAAACGCGGGACTACATTATTCGGATTTATTTTTGCGTAAATGAATTTTTGCGAGTTTTGTTAATATTGGCGAAATTTGCAAAAATAACTGCAAAAAAAAAAGCACGCAAAATTTAAAAAGAAGTTTATTTTCCTTATCCGATTAGAATTATTTATTTTCGCATCAAACACATCTCTTATTTTTATATCTTTTAGTTATCTCCTTGGTTTTATAACTCGGATCAAAAATTTTTAATCTTTTTGATTGAAATTCGCAAAATTAAATCCATGCATTTTTTGTGAATTGCTGACTCGCAAAAATAAGTTAACGCAAAACGCTCGCAAAAAAATAAATTCGTGAAAAAAAATTCAGACCCGTAACAAACCACGTGAAATCTTGTGTTCAGCTCGGATTTCATCATATGTAATAGGGTGCGTACCAACTTCGTCCCCAGGCCATCCTGTATCTTTTCAGCCATCGGGACAGGGATGAAATTCGTCGCGGCCGTCCCGATTTAAAGAAACAGACAACGGGCGCTGGTAACGAGGTTGGGTACGTAGGTTTATACAGCGTTTTAGTCGAAAGAAGGAAAAGATCTAGTTTGGAATATTGTAGTGAAAAAGAGAGAGTATTTCTTCATTTAGGATTCTGAGAATGAATGAAACTAGATATAAAAGCTACAAAAATCTATTTGAAAAAACTAAGCAGCAATAAAAAAAACTCCATTATCAAGACCTCCTAAGCAAAAGTTACGGAACAAATACAACTGAACAAAGAACTGTCACTTGTGGGGTACCACAAGGCTCAATACTTGGGCCACTTCTATTTATACTATACATCAATTATATACATTGTGCGTCGAAACTTTTAAATTTTATGTTATTTGCAGATGATACTAATATCTTTTACTCGCATAGGGATATCAGCACTCTTTTTGAAATAGTTAACAGAGAATTAAAGCATTTAGAAGAATGGTTCAAAAGCAATAAACTTTCGTTAAATGTAGATAAAACAAAATATACTCTATTTCACATTTCACAAAGCTTCTAAAGTCGACGACATAACTCTTAAGTTACCTAATGCTCAAAACTGAAAATGATGTAACTCAATTTTTTTAATCGTTTTATCCTAGTTTAATTCAAGTTTTTAACACATTATAAGCTGTAAATAGCTCAACGACGGGGCTTGATGATAAGACGGTCCACGTCTTCTACTTGCTCCGGCCAATGTATTTATAATTTTAGTAACTGATTATTTGTATTCTTATTTAACGGCGAAATATATCTTATCTATCTATCTAAGGTTTTCCAAAGTGTGAAAAATTATTTCACTTGTTGATTTTTCCGAAGCAAAGTTTCTAAGTTTTTTGGTATGGGACTTTTTATGCGATTTATGCGATAAAGTTCGTTTGTGGTACATCGCAGTATTTGTACAAATGAAAATAATAGTCCATTTTACTTGTTATGTTTTTCGAAAACGTTGGCCTTTAGAAAACCTGAGAAGGACCTAACAAAAAGAAAAAAAAAGTCTTATTCCTTCACTAGACAACCCCAGGATTTGTTAGGTTCTTTGTAATTAAAAAGACGGAACCTGAACTTATTTAGGTTCCGTCCAAATACGGCAAAACTAACAAGTCGTGCACATGACAGAAAAAATGTATCAGATTACCGGATTAACATATGTTTGTTCACTCTTTTTTCTAATTAAAACTTTTGCACGAATTGAGTGAAGAATGCTTTGGTATTCTAAAAAGATTGCGAAACAAATTGTGAGAGATTAGTAACAACATGGTAACACAAAGATGGATTTTTGCCGGGCTAAAAAATTTACAAGTTTGGGCTTGAAGTTTAGCCTTCAAACACAACTGGCATTCTCGATCCCAGAGCTCTTTTTGAGATAAACATCGAAACTTTCTCTGGGGACGAGAATGATAACCGGGCCATTTCTAGGCTAAAAATATCTATGTCGTTAATTTTTTACGAGACTTGGTTTTGGTTCCTCAAATAAGCATCTTCCTTTATAACCCTATAAACACACAGTTCATAGTCCATCCTGTTTATTTTTCCAAGTAGTTTTTTTATGTATGACTAAAATACTCAGAAATTACTAGTGAAACGGGTTAAATAAGACAGCATACCAAAGAAGAGCGTCAATCTAAAAAGCAGGACACTGTATTTTAGTGCAAAATGCCAACAACAAAAAAACTTGAAAGACTTGCGTTTTGTTTGCCAAAAAACATACAAGATTTTCTTTGGTTTCGTAAATGGTGGCGATCAGACCGAGCCGTGTTTGCACCAGGACTATACTTTTTGAGTAAAATTTTAGTGGAAGTTCATCAGCTGAATGGAACAAAGCTTCCCTCAAGCTTTTCGTATCCAATCCCGAAAATTGAAGCAAAGTTCCAAGTGCAGAGTTTATATATAGATCCTCAGCCAGAAATCTACACGTGAGTGGATGGTGCAAGCAAGAACCTATTTTCTTGTTTTTGCAGTTTTAACAAAACTTAGATAACTTTATCTACACGAAGCATTCTAAGATATCAATTTCCACACTTCTTTAGAAGTGCCCAGAGTCCACATGATGTCTATTCTTGATTTTTGATAACCTTCTGCCGTCTGTCTTCTGCCACCTAGGAAAGGCATGGTGGTCCATGCAATTCTTGTTGAGACAACAAACTGATTTTGACATGAATTCCATGTTTATCTGATCTAGTGAGTTACCATAATGTAATGTAAATAATGTTTAAGATACAACATTAGCCTGTTTTTTGAGATTACTTCTGCACACCTGATGATCATCTCAGGAGTGTTTTAGTTTGGTCATTTTTTCTGCCATAGAATAAAATATATAATGCAAATTTGTCCAAATAAAAAAAAAAATTTTTCTACCCATCCACAAAAACAGCCACAGATGCCACTAAAACAAAGAAAAGAAGCAGTACTAATCTTGTCTTCATTAGTTATGCAATGTTCATCTACAGTAATCATGGAATAAGTGTTATCTGTCCAAAAGTTATAAAATTTGAAAACACGAAGAAAATAAGTAATAAAACATAGCGTAATGTGATAACTCGGTTTTGTTGCATTAAACTCAACCTTTGATTTTACTACAACTTTTATTGTAATGTCTTTTGATTTCTTAAAGCTGAAACTTTTACAAATTGTCCCATTTTGTATAGACGACTTTCATCGTGACGCGTGTTGTTTTTAATCCTCAGACCTCTTACGCAAATCGACAGGCAAAATAATGCAGGCGGTAAGTCGTGGACCAGTCCATTTCAAACTTTATTTTCAGTTAGACGAATCTTTTGATCTTGAAATATAGAATATATAGAATATTAGCTTTCATGTAGTTTAGATTTAGATCATATATCAGTGAAAAGATGCTAGTAGCCACAGTACAAAAGTTTTTAACCATAATTTGACTTTCTTCACCTAAGGTCTGCATTTTTTTGCCTGTCGATTTTTCTGATTTTTTCCGTGCATGCTCAAGAATCCCGTAAAAACGTAAACATTGAAAGTCATCTATATTTAGAAGTTGCTGTGATGATTGGAATCAAACTTACGAGGAAACTTTTTCAGTTCAATTTTACTCCTAAATTCGCTTCAAAATTGTCAATGAGAAGTGGTAAGTTTTTTTCCTTGGAGTTTATACCACAAAGTGTTGTTGATTTTATATACAATATATACAAGCCTATCAATAAGAAAATAACACCCAAGCAATAATTCGCTCCCCCAAAGTTATAATAATTTAGACTGGGCGAGCAATCTGAATAAATAGAATAAGTTTATAAACGCATATTTTATTACAAAATCTTTTTTATCTATTTTATCTTGTCTTTTTTATATATTTTAGTTTTTTTTAATGCAAATAGTAAGAAAGATAACATTGATTTGCATGTGAGATGAATTGTTATTGCTCAGCCACACAAAATTTTGTGGAATTGGGAGAGCAATTTATGGCTCAGCTAGATTCTCATTTCTTAGAATTGAGCGAGTCTTTGCGTGAGCAAGAGCAATCGCTCTCCCCTTATTGATAGGCCTGTATATACAACTTATTTGTATTTTTTAAATGATTATATATTTGAAATATTCATTTTTATGTATATATCATTAGTTTATAATGGCTTTTGTAAGGAAGATGGCATCATCACCAGACCAGATGTGAAAACTTCATTTGTTTATGACAACACTGTAAGCTTTGTTTAAAACATAGTTTTTAAAAAATTTTATGCAGTTTTTGTAACATAGAGTGAACGCAAAGATACTATTGTGTTCATCACGAGGTTTCTAAAATATTACCACTTATCTGTTCAGTCATTGTCATTGAATAATATAGATATTATCATGTCATGAACAAGCAAGTTTATTCCAGGCTACGTTTCGACAGCTACAGCTGTCATTGATGGGCAATGAAATTGTAAAACTGTGAAAAGTAAATTACTTTAATTGCTGTGATCTGATTGGTTGATTTCGATCCTCTAATTATCTCCTCAAGCAAGACGATTACGATCATTGCCCATCAATGACAGCTGTAAACTCGCTTGTTCATGACCATGATAATATCTATAATTATCCAATAAGGTTTCTATATGCCCAAAATATAGAAACATAATATATTCCAAGCTGTAAATGCTCTAAAGATGTTAAAAAGTTTTCTGACAAAAAAATTCAACAAGGTATTGTGGGGTTTATCCAGTTTTGGGTTGGGTTGCTTAAATTTTTTGTTGAATCAAGTTGTGTGTAGTAAAAAATTACTTGTTGAAAAATTATCCTCAAATTTTTAAATTTGCAACATGGGGGTTGATTCATTTGAACATGTTGTTTTTCAACACTTCATTCAAGGGTGGTGTATAAAAGAGGAGTTATATACAGTATTCAAATAAAACTTATTTATTTCAAATGTTTGTTTTAGCTGAACACTAGTCAGTTGAAAAGAATTGATTACACAAAATGTGTTGGGAATTATGTTGTCGATAACTATGAAAATACACTAATGGATTTATATCAACAGAACGGATCCTTGCCACTAGGTTAGTAAATAAAAAATCTTCTGTTGATTAAAATGTTTGGTTTTGTTTACATTAGCTGGTTTTGCAACACTGTTAACAAATGCTTAGCTAGTGCTCATTAAAGAATAGCCAGAAATAGATATTACTTTGTTTTTTGTTTGTTTTTGAATTTTTCAAGGTTACAACCATCCCAGCCTAGTCAACGCCGTCCAGTCGCTGGAAATGACAGTATGTTTTTTGGCAATTTGTTGCCATTGGCAACAAAATTGTTTCTTTATATGTTAGTAATTTTCACATGCTGAATTATTGTGGCTATTTCTGGAACAAGTTGAATTTTGAATCCATAAATATTTTTGTTTTTACATCTTGTGACAACTGAACTTTTTCTTTTTGAAACTTTTTTTTTCTTTTTATACCTAATGTTTTTTTTTCAGTTATTTGTTCTGCTTTTGAACTTGATTTATTAGTGTTTTTGTCAATTCATTGTTTTTGTTTGTTTGTTGTTTGTATTTGCCCTGTTGTTTATTACATGTACGTAACTTCAATTTTTAATAGCAAGAAATATATTCATATTTTGTAGTCTTCAGAAATAGCCACAATAATCCACCACTTGCATAAAATTTTCTGAAGCAAATGAATACTTTGGGTGGGGTTTTATACACATATATATATCGTACTTTTTAGTTTTAGTTGGGTACATGTGAGGTAAGAGGATTTTCACTACACATTTAGGGTTCAAGTGTTACTTTTGACAGGCTTTTTCATTTCATACACATGTAGCAAAAAAGCACACATCAAATGTTTTAGGTGTGCTCACAAATGTACTGCATTTGTCAACTCCTTAAAAAAGTTGAAAATTTGCATGTGCTATTAATAACACATTTAAATTATGTGTGTGCATGTCTGGAAAAGCCTGTCCTTCCTTATAACCTGTTTATTTTAGTTCTTACCCGTTTTGCTGGTACTAGCTATTTGTACTTCCCAAATCGCTTGTGATGTTTATTAAAACTTAAGAATATCATTGTGAAGTTTTATATTGACGTATTAAGGGTTATGCTTATAAAACAATTTGTATGTGTGTTAGTTTTAATTTTTTTTTTAGTCAATTATGTATCTTTGAAATGCTGTATAGTGTTCGTTGACTGGCGCATTTTTTTATCTCTTTTTATAGTTGGTAGCAATAATGTTCTTACTTTTAGACGGCATACACCAACTTTGGCCCAAATTCATTTCCACCTGATAGATATTTTCAGTTGTTGGATCAAACATTGCTAGCAGTAAGTTAATAGAAATCACCTATTTATTTCCATTTGGAAATTTTACATGGTGCAAACATGTCAGAAAAGTGTTGTTGAGCCATTTTCGTGAAAATTGGAAAGCAGAAGAGTTGATTTCTGTTCAGTCGTTCATCATCCCCATAACAATTATCAAATTCTTTAAGATTTAAGATCCATCAACACCATTACAATACTAGGAACAAAACTGCGGGAATGCTTGACCACTTTCTCTCAAACACTACTTACTATGGTACCAACTCAATTAGATCCCAATGCACTATACTTCCTGGAATAATTTACAAAAAATTACCTCTTTATCCTTTATCACATTTTTTTTCTGGACACTTATGAAATGACCCTTCAGTAGTGTGTGTGCGTTTTTGTACATGCTATGTATTATGTGTCTGTCAACATGGATTTCTATCTTCAAGTGTGTGTGTGTGTGCATCTGTGTCAATTTTCTTCGTCCTATTATTAATATTATTATTAATATTTTTTACCCTTTGGTTCGTATCGGGAAAATGGAATTTCCCTCCCTATACACTTAACCTTTTGTACTCCCCCGTGCCATTTGGTGGCCTTCACGTTATTATTAGCCTCGCTATGGTGTTGGTCTCCAGCCATTGAAATATAACTATATGTAACTGATTATATATTGTATATTATACCCACTGTAATTTCAATTTTTTCTATGGAAAATAAATAAATTGAATTGAATTGAATCTTTAGTTACGTATCAGAGATCAACCCACGCTTCATTTGAATTGACTGACTTTTTTATTCAGATTAGTTGTTTACATAAATTAAAAATGTGATAAAAGAACATGTCAAAAGTGATTCTGAATTAATGCAAGAAATGTCTAGAATAGAATATAAATCAGGGACTATATATTTTATTTTTTTTATAAAAAACCAAAACAGGCTTGCTAAGTTTATATTTACCTGTGAGTACAGAAAAGTTTTTAGTATTACCAGAGTTCTAAAGTGGAAATTCCATTTTAAATATTATATACAATTACTTTGTGGCAAATTTATTTAAAAATTCATATGTGAATGTTTTTTCTATGCAGGTTGCTCCAAGTAGTTTATCATGTGTGCAAACAGTGGGTACCATGTCCAATCCCATAATGCATGCAGTTAATGCAGCTGTAACCAGATACCAAGTATGATTTTTTATTTTGTCATTATTTAATATTAAACTCTATGTGAATGTGCATTTATGTCCTGAAATTTAAAAAATTTTTGTAGCAACCTTTGTATGAAAATAATTTGTTTTGTTAATATCAAAAACATTGGTTCTTGCTTTATTGGTTTATCGACGGATGGCTTTGTGGTAGAGTGTTTGCCTCCAGTGCGAAATGTCTTGTGTTTAAACCCCGGTTCATTCATGCCAAGGACAATAAAAGTGTGAATAGATCCTTTCTGCTTAACGTTCAGCATGAGAATAAGATTGATATATTAAGTTGTTGTTGTTTTGCACGACTTCTGTAGCTCAGATGGGATCTTTAAATGCACTATCACCCTCCTTTGCACGACCCTCATTGATAACAGTACCATTAGGAACTGAAGAGGCTATCCTGGGTAAATTAACGTAAAAATAATAATAATAATAATAATAACTAAATCCAAAAAATTAAAATCCAAAAATTTCCTGCATCTTCTATAATTTGCTGTTGGTCTGTCTATGAGCCAATTTAGAAACCTGGGGTTTTGTAATCGAAAACGTCATTATAATGGCACCTATAATTATAATAATAAACCCTGTCCAAGCAAATTGCATTACTTCATGTAAACAGGCAGCAAGGAAGGATTCACGAAATAACAATGCAAGAAATTTATTAAGTGCCAATGACCATATGCACATATGTTTAGGCATTGCGTCAAGGGATATGGGATTCAACATATAAAGGTTTTCATCACGAAGAAAGAGTATCTGCCAAATGTTTTTCTGTTCTTGCATTTCAAGGCTCCTCTCACAATTTGCCCATAGGTAAGTATTTGCTATGCGCAACCTTATGTCAACTTGTCAGCTCGTGTCAGCATGCCGGCTTGTCAGGCCTCCTCAAAACTTCTCAATTCTCGTCAATTTTGAAAAGTCTCCTTAAACCTTCAAAAAATAGATTTTTTAAGGACTTTCTCAAATTTTTTTATGGTTTGTCACATCTTTATTTTTCAAAATGCATAGAAATGGTACATGTGTACAGATATAATTTGTTCATCACTCACGGCGTTACATTTTATCTCCTCAAATATTCTCAATTTCTTTGGAAAAATCTGAAAATGTCCTCAAATTGTTAATGAACAAAAAAGTCTTCTCAAAAAAGCTTAAAAGTTCTCATCAAAGTTCTCGATTCTTCTCCAATTTGACGCTTTAAAAAATAGTAGCCACATTACTTCTGTTTATATAACAGTAAAGAATATTGCAAAAAATAAAATGTACACTCCAATATTTTTGCCATTTATGTTTACAGCAATTGTTAATGTCTGGTAAGAACAAAATGACAGTCTTAATGTTTTTCTTATTTAAATTTCTTAGTGCCCTTCCATATGATGTACGTTCCATTTCCAAAATTAAAATATCCATTTGATGAATACATTATGTACAACAGAGCAGAAGAAAGTCAATGTTTAGAAAAGGTTAGAGGTGACTTGTATCTATATATTGAGCTCTGCTTGTGTGTGATAATTGTTTCGTCGGGCTTTTAAACTTACCTGCATTATCTCATCAGCATTGTTTATACTTGTTTGAAAAATATATTTTGTTTTTAGTGTTTTGAAACAATCAAAGATTGTGCTAATCAATTAAAGCATGCAGCTGCTTTTGTTGTTGACCCAACCTTGCTGTGTGAAGGTACAACTTGTTATAGATTGTAACCCTACTTTGCACATATGTCAACCATACCTTAAAACATAATCCTAACAAAGTGTCAGTAAAAAATGCTAACAAATATAAGATGAACATGTTAAGGCTTAGATACTTGGAGAGAATCAGCATATTTTAAATTAACTTACTGCTTATGAAAAAGTTTATAGTGAAAAAAAGTAATTGCTTTTAGATGTTTTAGACCTTACTGTATTATTAAGGCAACATTATTCATCATACCCTGTGTTAAAACAAGACATTTTGCACTGGTTGTGTTATAATAATTGACAATTTACAGGTGACGTTTCACCGGAATTTTACAACTGTCTCCGAACAATATGTGAAGAGGTAAAGTAGCTTGTTTGTTTGTGTGTTTGTTTGTGTGTTAGTTTGTGTGTTTGTTTGGTTTTTTGTTTGGTTTTCACTATAGTTCATAATGTCGTTTCCAATAAAGGTTATGTATAACTTTTAGTTTGACGTGGCTTTCATTGTGAATGAAGTTGATACAGGTTTAGGTGTTACTGGAAAATTTTGGTAAGTCTGTTACTTGCCTCTGTCATTTGTATGTCATAAAGGTATGCAGAACCCGGAGAATTTAAACTGTTATGTTTGCAAAGTTTGTTTTACCCCCATAACATAAGAATTATTCTATCATTCTTTTTAGCACTTTATTGAAGATTAAAAGAAAAAAATGTTTCCCTTTTTGACAGAGATCAAATATGCTAAATATGACATGAAACATAAAATTATACGGTTGTTTTGGGGATTATTTTATTTGACCTAATAACCTTTCGGAAGGTGTAGTTAATGTAACGTTCTCTAGCAGCTTAACCCATGCCACGATCGTTGGCTTTGATTAAAATATTGAAAAGTAAATGTAGGCTTAAACGTACTATAAAATAACCATATAATATTTGAAATCAGCACAATGTAAGCATATTTTTCGAGCCTAAGAATGAAAACTTAGTAATCATACCCCAGCCTGTTCTCATATTGTCCTGTATTGTCAACCTTGTCCCCAGGGTCTTGTGGCCCCTGAGCCGTTATTATGGACTGGCCAACAATGATCCTGGAACAGGCTGGTCACATGATACAAAAATGCCCAGATATACTGGGCATTTTTGAAATTCCAAAGATAATGATTTGACGCTCACGTTAAACGCAAGGTTTAGAGATGGTGGGCGAAAAAAGCACAACATCAAAGAAACTTTTTTGTTGATGAAAGCAAAATTGTCAGAATATTACTGACTTTACTCTATTGATCAGGCTTAGCTTGATTCTTTAATATTGGCAAGAGGCCTTTAATTTAGAAAATGTTTTTTGCCATTAAAATTCATGAGCTGTAGCTAGCTGCTGCACTGTGTACTATATAGCCAGGTACCAAGCTAACGTAACATACCGAGACAGCTTTACTTAACCACATATTTATAAACGACATATTCAATGGCTATTATTTTCCAGGTGGGTGATTTTGTTGAGAACACGTTAGAAATTGTATGAGAAGAGTTGGGTACTCTAGTTGCACACATTTTTTTCAATATGCGCAACAATATTTCCTCTTTTTACAATCAAAACTAACGACAGGTTGCAGTGCTAAATTTATGGAATTATTTTGGATCCGGGTTAAAATGTTTGACATTTTCTGATCATTTTTACCAAAAATGATCAACATATTTGAATTCAGCATCAAAATTTATGGAATCCTGCATTTTTCAAGTTTATATACTAATTAAACTGCCCCTATTAGTAGCAAAACATTCAATGTTTTATGATGAAATGACTACACAAACCAACTGCAGTGAAAATGGTTCACTAAAATTAAGATTTCTTATCATTATAATTTATGCTGATAAATCCAAATGTGCAACTTATTTTCTCCAAAAGTTTTTTTTTTTTTTTTTTTAATAACCAAGATCAGAGAATTAAAACTCTATTCCTACCAGTTTTAAAATGTAAACTTTTGCCATGTTGTTTGTTGTTAATTACATACATAAACTGTCACCAAGACAAGAAACCCTTTTTTTCCAGATTAATATTTAGAGATTTTGCAAGATCTTATTTCGTAAAAGGGACAGCATTTGATATCATTTAACGATATAAATAATGGGTTAAGTTAAAGCTGGTTTATTATATAATGCAGGGTATTAATTTCAAAAAGGCTATTTGTACTTGGCCACAATATGTGAAAATATGCCGGTGAAGCATAATCAATTGCTGGCCTAAAATGTAATAATAGGACGTTTTGATGTTAATTTTTTTCAGTATGGTACATTGGCCTTAATTTGTTAAAAAGAATTAATTTGTTAAAAAACCTTACTTGTTTGTTCTTATTTGGTCCAGATTTAGAAGTTTTGTTACAAAACCTTCATCAGACTCATTACCTAGAAATTATAGCTAATGCAAAATCATTCTTTATGTCTATCCTGAAGTATATAGGTAAATAGGAATAAAATTTATGAGAGCTTTCTTCCTTTAAAAGGCAATCCCAAAAAAAGCACAGTACAGTTTACATTTTAGTGCCTCACTAAATGTACATTCCATGGGCCTGGTTAGTATATCAAATAAGCTCATTATATTTACCTACTTATATACACAAGTTCCAATGTTTACGTTCTTATGAGAATCTTGCCCGGAAAAATTGGAAAAATCGACGGCAAAATATCACAAACCTTAGATGAAGAAAGTCAAATTATGGTTAAAACTTTTGTACTATGGCTATCTAAACTACATGCAAATCTAAACTACACGCAAGTTAAATATATACTTTAAGTTCAAGTTCAAAAGATGCCTCTACCTGAAAATAAAGTTTGGAATGGACTGGTGCACAACACAAAGAGGTTAGGGATTATACACAACACATGTCACGATAAAGGTCAGTTGCATGGTTTTTAGCCAACAAAATGTTTCTTAGAAATGTGACAGATAATTTTTGCTAATTTGCCCACATAAAATTTAAAGAGAACACAGCTAGGTTGTCACCAAAATATTTATAAAAATAGACTCAAACATTGACTAACAACATTGAGTTTTGTACCCAAGTAGGGTAATGAATTTAACAACATCGATATATATGGCTACTAGCTAATAATTAAGATGTTCACGTAATTTGGACGGTATATGCTAGCTAACTACCAGTTCTACAGGGAAAGACAAACACCTCACAAATATATCAATTTAATTATCGAGACAAATTTGCTTATATCATGTAGAACTAAAAATGGTCTCTTTTTCTAACATTTTCTCAAACAAGCATCCCTAAAGTTGATACAAAACTTTAGCTGGTCTTTTTATCACATCCACAAAATAAATCGACCGCCATATTTATTGTATTCTTGTTTACATTAAACTCCCGCGGGGGGCAGAAATAAATGTTTTGCAGGGCAAAACTGCTCATAAATTAATTTTTGGTTATAATTATCATAAATTATAAGCGATCGTGTGACCAGCTTGTTCCAGGGCCTTTTCGCCGCTATCAACTTCATCAACAAGGCAAAATGCCCTGAAAACGAGGTCGTTGTATTGTAAGCACAGAAACTTTGACTTTCAAGCATTACCCAACAACTTGCTTTTATTGTTATATTTTCTCTGTAGGGCTCATCAACATTGGAATTTGACAAAATCGCCAGATGTTGTAGTGTTTGGAAAGAAAATGATGATGTCGGGATTTTATTTTCGTCCTGATTTTCATCCGAACCAGGTAAATAACTTTTCGTTTCATCGTGTCACTTGGTGATCCTCGGTATTTGTTTCCATGCCCATGGTGCCCACTCTGTCAGGAATTTTCAAAATATTGTCAAAATGGGGAAACAAAGTCCGGAATATCAGGAATTTCTTTATTATGTCGGTAACATCGCAGGAATTTCAGGTTTATGGTCTAATCAGAACTATCAGATCTGTTCTCAAAGATTTCGAATCAATTTTTTGCAATTTGTTTTATCAATATGCTTGTAAATAGGTTTAGATTTTTAAATAGTATTCAAGCATCCAATGAGTATGAAATTCCACCCGAAAATGTCAAACATTTTTCAAATCCAGGAAAATAAAAGGTAAATTTTTGTTCAGGGTGTCTAGCAAAAACCTGAATTTGAACAAGTAGCCGTAAGAAGCCTGAAATTAAGATTAAATTTAAAAAAAAACATTTTGTAGTAACAGTTTGCCAAAACTATTGTAACACCGATTTTTTTTTCATCTTATTTTTTCACCACGGGTTTCAGTGAGATATTTCGTAACTATAAATTTCTTCAGTTATGACGGTAGTTTCTTACTAATCTCTTTTATGTTGACATATTTTTTAAATATGTTTATTTGAAGACCAGAATCAAACCAGAAACCTAAAAGTCATAGTATTACTCAATAAATGACCCTGAATGGCCCTGGATTTAATGTGGGTGGGTATTTGATGTACAGTTGAAGTGTGAATGGAACTTTTAACTTTTACGCGACTAGTATTGTTGTTTAAGTCATTCTCAACGATTTGCGGCTCAACAGACGAACCGGCCAACTTGGTTTTGTTGGAGACTATACTGCGCACAATATGTGAAGACAATTTATTTGAACGTACCCACGAAGCTTCTCTTGTACTGGCTGCAAACTGCAAAATGTTGGAGGTAACGGTGATGCAAATGTATTGTGTTAACCTTATTCGGTCCTGACGGTTTTTTTTTAATAACTCTTGAATGCTGTGTTGCATAGCTACAATACTTACTGAGTTTCAATATTTATCTATTAGACACCTGCAAGCAAAATATTTAGGTCTCACACCTTTCAGAGGCCTTGATATTGGCTATTACTCAAAACTACCCCTAAAAATCTCTATGAAACCCTTATAATAGGGAAAATATAATAACTTTCGTTAGGATTATGTTTAGAAATTGAAACTTACAACACAACTTTGTTTCATCAAGAAGAATCATTTTGCATGTTTTTGGCACGTGGTTAATCCGATTTCCCGATTTTTTCGGATTTTACCCGAAAATCGGAAAAAACAGGATTTTCGGGCAATATTTGGCAATTTTTCATACGATCTATGTAAAAACCGGAAAATATGTTAAATAACTTTTATTTAGCTTTCAGAAACTTCAAACAGAACGTAAAAATTTGCTATTTTGAAGAAATTTCAAGCGTTTGATGACGTCACAGAAAATGTGCTGACGCAAGCAAAAATTATTGCTGCCATTTTGTTCCTTTTGTGACGTACTATAAGTATGCCAAGTTTGATTCAATTTGGACAAGCCTATGAAAAGTTATGGGGGGGGGGGCGGATTCTCCCCCCCCCGGTCATAATATGTTCCAAAAACCCCGGACCGAATAGGGTTAATCTGTCTTTCGTGGTAGTTGGCGTGACTCATTTTGAGGAGTTTACCAAGGGCCGTCACAGTTAAACTGTCTTTCATACACTAAGTTAATCCATATATATGCAGGCTGTTGACGTGTTTGATATTCTTTGTGTATTAATACCTTACCTGATTAAATGTGTTTTTTGTTTGCAGGAATCTTACCCGGATTTGATTGAATCTATTCACTGTCATGGAACATTATGCGCAGTGACCTTTCTTGATGAGTTGGTTAGTAAAGAAGCAGAGCTGATGTTCCTCAATGCTGGTAAGTTTACACATGTGCAACTTGTTAAACATTGTTACCAATCTTCGCTTCAGACATTATAGCAAAATTAGCTTCCCCTAAAATGCTTATTTGACTGTAAACAACCGCCTTTCTGTGGATCTATATATCTAACGTATTCCCTCAAATTTTGTCGTGGATTTTTGTAAAGCGATGGGGTGAATTTGACGGAGGTGATGTATGTAAATGTATTAACATAAACTTAATGTTTTAAAAGAAGATGTATAATAAATTTATGCACAAAATCTAAATTGTAATACCCGTATATATCTGTCTTTCACGCAAAATGGTACCGCAATTAGCGAGACGCAGGCGATGCGGTAAGAAAAAAAAAAAGGGCGAACCCGTGGATTTTTTCACGGGCCACTGACTAGTATTTAATTATTCTTTGATTAAATTTGGCAGCGACAGAAAAACTTTGACCATGGCATAGAATACTAAATATAATATTCTCCGTGCCAAAAAAGTACGAATAAAGTAGATGGGAATTCATATAACACGTTCCACAGAATTTTTTCCTAAAGTAAACCTGACCGTGAAACAAAACGTAATACTATCGTTATGTCTTCATCATTGTTATATTGTGTGCCAATACCGCGAGAATGGTTTTCCTTGATGTTGTTGTATGGAAAAAAAAGGATGGTTAATTCAGTAAAAGTTTATTCTTTCGTTTAGGTTTGCATTTTGGTCGAACTAACAGCAGAGCCCTGGTATCGAGGCCAGCGTTAATCTTTACAGGCGAGCATGCGCAGTACACACATGATCTGTTGGACACGATGTTGGGCAAGCTAAGCAGAGATTTAGCTCGTAAAAATCGAAAAGTATAAAACATTGTTTATGACGTTTGATTTATCTGTAAAAAAAATTGATTCAGAGTTTATATTAGAGGTTATGTAAATCAGTCGAATCTTTTTGATAGACACGGAGTGGCCGTCATACAGATGTTTCTTTAACAGGAATAGTACTGTGATGCTGTTCCGAGAATACCTCTAACAAGGTGTCTGCTACTTGATGGTTCGCCCATTTAATTTTTACGTGTGATTTTTTTTACATTCTTTTTATTTTTCGCTGGGAAACTCATAATAAAAATTTTGATTTTAACTGCAACCAGTTCAATAAGTTCAATTTATAGGACGTTTGTTTTCATTATATTTCTTTCATTTTTTTCGAATGTTATGAGTATTGTAAAAATGAAAATTTTATGTTTCTGGTAAAAGACAAAAATCTATTGTATAAAAAAGGAACGAGTAATTCTTGTTTCTTTGGAATGGCAATATCTAAAATTGCAACTAATATATATTTTCATGTACTTTAATATATTTTTTCAAAATATCAACAACAAAAATATTTCTGCTATTTGCAATTTTTTCTATGGTCGTTGTTGTTCAAATGAATATGTGGGAATAAGGGGTGGGGTCAAAATTTGACGGTTTATGCGAACATTTTCATTGAGTAACACATGTCGGTACGGTTGACAATATGTTGTGTAACCGAGAAGAGCAACAACTGCGAATATTTTACAGAACAAGAGGCCGACGCAGCTTGAAAAATCACGACCTTCATTACGACCTTCATCCAAACGAATTTATGAGAGATTTAAATGCAATGATTTTGTAAGAAATATTACGTACTGGGTGTGAAAATAATATCACTATCCAACCTCGTCCCCATGTGCAAAATCAAACGTGTTTAACATGATAGTGACCAACCTCGTCCCCAGGGCATCCCCAGGATTTTGCACGTTGTCAAATTTTTTAAAAAGCAGTTTTGCTATTTTTTGAACACACAAGTATTCATGATTTGTTTCCCGATTTTGATATTTTATGCTAAGGATGTACGTAACGGTTCCCATGGTTACTAGTTACGTCATAACAAACCCAAAAAGTTGCTGCGAATTCAAGTTAAGTCGATACGTTTGTTACTTAAAATCGTCTTGAGCTCTCATTCCAAGGTTTCTAGTTAATCGTCTGATTTAAAGAATGCAAAAAATCAGTTTTTTTCAACTGCGTGAAAATTATTATGTGTATGTCATAAAAAACACAACTGCGATAAATAGAAAAAAATTATATAAGTACAAAATAATAGAAAAATATTTAATTGGAATATAAATTTATAGATATATAATAAAAAATTTACAAAAACAATATATTGCACCTTTTTTTTTTTTCACCATTACTTCTTGTTTAACGACGACAGATTGGATAAAAAATTGCGCTCTCTTTATTATTGGTTGGTTGGATAACCAAAAAAAGTCATTTTTATTATTTTTACAAAAACGTTATGATAATAAATAAACTTACAAAATTATTTAAAAAATAAGTTAAAAAATACGTACTTGAAATTTTTTTTTAACTTAATTAAAAAAAAAGTTCGATATTTGTCGCCTGACACCAACAAATCTACTGTTTCACAGCAGGTTAACCGTTAAACTTAATATACATTATCGTCCTCTCTTGTAATGGGATGCAAACCAACTTGGTGCGGTGTAGGCATTTTATAGGACCAATGTTCAAGCGGTGAATGCATTACTTTCGAAACAGATAAGTAAATGTTACTTGGAATGCGTGAACTCAAGTCTCGTCTTTGATAAAATAACAAATAAGCACCCGATGTTACAATATTTTCTTCGCCGATTTGACGGACGTGTCTATCGTCAAATGAGTACCAACATCCATTCACAGAATTGTACGTCATCGCTGTGTAATGACCACTATTCAGTTTGGATCCAATATGGTTGCACACAGCTTTTAAATCATACATGCACTCAGCCTCTGTTTGAGGAGGTGGCTGATAATTCAATCGTGCGCTGTGTTTTAAATATTGTTTGCTGTTCAGAAGTTTGCTGCTTGAGGTAGCTGCGTGCGAAGACATGTTTAAACCTTTCACAGGAAATTTAACCAGCGTGGAGATTTTGTCGTGAAACTCGTGCAACTAAAAACAAAGAAGTTGCGTGAGTCAAATTATTGCAGTTTGTACTCCTACTCCTACAAAACAGAAGTGTCCGAAGAATAAGTGAGTATTCCTACCTGGTCGAATCGTTTTAAATGCAGCACCAGAACGTCAGGTAGTGACCACAAAGTAAGCTTCTTGGTCACACCACGTTGTTCTGTGCGGCAAGATGGACATTGCCATACGTCATCAAGCTGAAAGAAGAAAAAAAGATTTTTACAAGACTCCAGAAAATATTCTTATATTTAAGAAGCTGCGAGGGCGCTTATCAGAACTGTAAGATCTTGGGAGAGGGCGCTTATTAGAACTGAACGATCTTGGGAGAGGGTGCTTATTAGAAGTGTACGATCTAGGGAGAGGGTTCTTATTAGAATTGTACACATTACATGAGTAATTGGAACTAACAAACATGACCACCACTGCTAATCGAACTTTATGTAAGCCTTTAAAACAGGAAATGTGTAAGCTATTTCAGAGCATGAAGATTCTGTAGCCTACTTTGCGCATGATGAATAAACTGGATTCAAATCACAATCAAGAATTCCGTTTATACATTATACATTTTCATAGCGTGCATAGGTGAAAATTTATACCATATCGCGTGGAAAAATGATGGACCTATTATATTCGCGTGCAGTTAGGCAATTTACAAGTATATTGCAATAAAACGGAAGCATTAAATATGCAATATATAAAAAAATGTAATACCCAATATTGTTCATTAGACGGAGCTTTAACAATTAAAATAATGACCACATATTGATGCTTCAAATAAGATTGTTGAATATCGATGGTTTAGAAAGAATGCTTCGTGTGATTAAAGTAATAGATAAGTTTTGTTCAAACATATTATGAGAGGTCAACAAAAGAGCAGGGGGAGGGAGGGTCCTCAAAAGAGCAGGGAAGGGTCAACAAAAGCGGTAGGGGAGAGGTGTTGGTAGACATCTCAACCTACTTTCTCCTCTTCTGTTTGAAGATTTAAACAATCCTCTAAACTGACTGTAAATCGTGTTGAAAATTTGGCGCGAACTTCTCTGCATGATGCGTCTTCTTCCGGTAGAGTGATATTAACCTTACTGACATACCTAAAATTGTAAAGAAAAAAAATAAGGTTATGTTTTTGCGTCAAATACGCTCTTTTATGACAATGTTGACCTTTTGAAGTAACATAAAAGGTTTAGCTATGAAATGTGCAGAAACGATATTTTCCTTGTTCCCCACTAGTGATTTCCGATTTTAAATTGATATATATTTGTACAGTTTTTAAATTTCGCGTTAATGTTCTTCGTGGTTAAATGATGTATCCTAAATTAACGAAATAATTTCCTGTAGTCAAGTATCAGAGGGCGTGTAATCAAAACAAATATTTCAAAGAAATCGAATTTAATTAGGCCAATTATTTTCAAATTCCTATCTTAAGATGACGAAATGTGTTCACTTAAAGGCTAATACTTTTCGTAATAACTTAGATATTTTATCAAATTTAATTATTTCTTTATCGCGATTAGCGCCACGTCATTATAAGTGGGTCACTCACCATCCAGAGGGGACTGGTTCCCACTCAGCTACGAGGTATAAATATTCAACCTGTTCTTTGAGGTCGGTCACCAACGCCCTAAAACAAACCAAAAACAAATAAATAAAAAAGGGGTCAAAATATAAGTAATAGGTAATATTTGCACTTATGGAAAATGTAGTGTACCGGTTTACGCCATCTGTTTTCAGCGGAAACTCGCAGTTATTATTGACAAAAGATTGACTAGCTTCATGCGGGTTGATGATGCGAATACCAAGCCTAACTTGGTGCTCTTTGATCTAAAACGGGTTAAAAATTATACAAAATCTTTTCAATTTGTTGTGCATATTCAGGGGTATGAAAAATACTGTTTTACAAAGCGCTGCCGATAATTCCACCACATGGATATTTCTTGAATTGTATTTCTTGATTTATTGATAAAATTTCAACATGGCTTTTTTATTGGCGCGAAAGTTCCATGCGTAATATAAATGCGTAATCCAATTCAAAATATTATTCACAACATAACAGCAACGGAAACTATGACAAGCTTTTGTATAGATTTATTTATTGTCGTTGATACGCATATGACTCTATCTAATCTACGCAAGTTATTCAGTTTTTTTAAAAAGACGGCGCCATAAAACACAATGACATTGTCATATATTTTTCGTTTTTTATGACCGTTGCTAGAGAAATGCATATTAATTTGGTCTTCACACCAAACCCTAGTGAATTTAATGGATCAATTGAACCGCTCCTTCGACCCAGACAATTAATTCAAGGATCAGTATGCTGACATAAAAACATTTTAATAACGAATTTTGGCTAATTTTACTATTGCGAAAGTGTATTCTTGACAACAAGAACAAAGAAATAATAGGAGTACTTGATAGAACCATCCTCGTCCCCAGGGGTTCTTGCCTTTTTGACATTGAGGTTGGCCTTAAAGTAAGCGGTTTAGACATCAGGTAACAAACCATTAGGACGAGGATGTAATCCAACAGAAAAAGAAATCACTTCTAAATAATTGTCGTTGAAAAACATCGTTTTTTCTCGAATAAAAACGCCGTGTTGAATAGACTTAAGAAAACAACAAAAGAAACTAACCGTCTTTTTCAACACAGTCCTCACTTCTTCGGCAAGATTTTTTCGGATTAATACTTGTATTTGTTTAAAAGAAATATCCTTGGTTGTATTGATAGTGATGGGAGTTCCAAACCTTAAAATAAAAACAGATATAAAAATCGCAGGAATAACTGAATATTGATTTTCATTTTTTATTTCAAGCAGAAATAACACAAAAGGTATAAAAAAATAAAAGTTCATGCAATTAGTTTATTTGTTGGAAATTACAGATTTTCCACGTTATAAATTTTGCAGATACTATGTTTACTAAATTCAGAATAAAGTCAAATGTTTAAATTTAACTTCCCTAAAGTAACATTATTAACATACATACCTTCTATGTTCGGTACCCAGAATTTCGACATTGCTGACTACAAGAACAAAACGATTGGTTGCCTCTTCCAAATTTGTCCCTGCAGGCATATGAACTTCATCACCAATCTCCACAGCATACACAGAATATTCCTGCTTGGACAAAATTTTAACAGGACTGCTATCTTGGAGAATTTTTGGTGTGCCATTATACAGCAATTCAACTAAACTGAATTTTTCTAATTCGACTCTTTCTTTTATTTTCTGTTTTAACACACCAATTAAAGTTTTTCTATCAATGTTAAATGCAATCTTTAGAGGTTTCAAGGAAGCATTCTTGTATACGATGGTAACATACAAAGCTTGTGTTTTTCGTTGTGGAATTGACAAGGATACACAGGTATATGGATCGAATGTGGAGGACTGCCTGGAACAATTGGGACATGTTATTGTTGATCGATACTGAGAGAGAAACAACCCTTGAATGTAGCTCTGATGATACTTTGTGTATGAAGCGAAAGCTATAACGGCTTGTTCATGCTCACTTTGATGTTTCTTTTTCTATAGGGTAAAAAAAGATTTGTCATTCAAAAAATATCCACCCCTATTTTGTTTAAAATGGTAACCAAATTGCTATTCAGTGCTAAAGACACAGAAATAGCAATGCCCAGGATATGTACAAAAAGAGAAAATTCAATCACAGGAATATTTATGATGGTGATTTTTTCGGTGGGTTAAATAACTAGTGTAATTATGATTTCATACAAAAAAACAACTTTTATGAAAAACTTTGGAAAAACTTTTTTCAAAAATCAGGTAAATTTGCAGTAGCTTAATTTCTCAATTTTGTTACAATTAACCTGTATTTATTTTCTATTGAAAAGATTGCTTTTTTTAATGTTGGAAACTAATGACAAAGTGTTTGATATCTTATGTTGTGCCCCAGTGTGGCACAAATGTGCACAGCAAATAATGTGCAATAAGAGAGGACTAAGTGGAAGAAGTGCAAAAAAAGTTGTAACTTTAATTGTTTTTAAAATCATTTTAAGTGGATTTTTAAACTAGATTTTTCAAAAATAAGTTACACATGTGCTTATTGAAATACACATTCCCAGGGACAGATTCCATCAGATATCAGATTTTTTACAATGTATAAATACTTTAAATGACTGAGGGAGTTAAAACAAAACAAAAGAAAAACAAAATTAATAACCTAAGTTAACACACCTAGTGTCCTTTGAACTAAATAACAACATTTATAAACAATAATCCGAGATTCTCATTAGTTCCTTTTTCATAAAAGGGAGGTATTATGTTTTTCATAATAAGATTCCATTGATAATGAAGTTTTTTATCCATCCCCTGGCAACTTACAAATCAACGGACAAAACTTACACATTTCTTAATAAATGATTGGACTAAATTGGTCAAAGAGACAAAAAAGAGCAGATATACAAAAAAAAAGCCATGAAAATTAGCCATGATTTTTAATCAACAAAACTTTCTTCTAATTAGATTAGCTTAATTTCCTTAGAATCATTGTAACTGAAAATAAGTCAAATTAAAAAGAATAAAAGATAATAATTGCATAACGACGATTTGCTGGATATGATCAATATGATATTTCCCTTATGAAGCGAAAAATATGAAAAAAAGGAAAAATTGAACATACCAGCAGAGAAAAAATAATGTATAGTCACATAAAGTAACAAAATATTTTTATAAGAAAGTTGAAAACCCACATCCAACTATAAAATTTTCGTCAAAAAAAGTTTTTATAACATAAAGAATTAAAAAAGAAAGTTAGGAAGTTACTTCTAACATCACTTTATTTTTTCAGACAAAAGACATAATAAGTTTAAATTGGGAAATACTAATTGAAACTGTCACTTTTCCAGGGGAAAAGAATTTACAATTCAGGACAGGAAACTTTCTTCGGGCTATCACAATCTATATCTAACTCACTTATTTTCAGAATACTACTGCTACTACTACTCATAATACAAATAAAAGTAGATATTCAAAGAAGAAGAGGTAATAAATAAACATAACCCAGAAAAAATAACAAGGAAAACAAAACAAACAAAAAATATAGAAAAATAAGTTTGTATACATACTTTAACATTTAAATGCTTTAAATCTTTTTGCTTTGCTTTTGGTGCTATCGTGCTTTCTTCATGTACTTTGTCAATAAGCCACATCAAAAATTCAAGCGCATCTTGCTGCTCTCCACCTTGATATTGCTTTCCATAATATCCAATCATGTAATGAAACTGTTGAACTAGATCAATACTGTACAGTTCATTCTGCCACAAACTTTTTATCATTTGTGACAATACATATGATAGTTGACCATGTTTATTGTTGTTATTATTTACAATCTGTTCTGATTTTACTAACTTATATTTTTTGTCGCCTCTTTTAATAGTTGCGGATGTGATATCTTCCCAAAAATAATCAGTGGCATAATACTCACCAATTATATCAATATGAGCTAGACATTGCAAAACTGAGTTAAAGTAACATGAATTTCCAAGGTTATGTAAACCAACGAGACCTGGTGTTTCCACTTGGCCAGTACTACTGATGGTTGAAACAGGTGTAGATGGAATTGAATCACCAAGATCTGATGTTTTTGATGATGTGTCATATAATGAAAGTTTTGAGGGCAACATAGCTGGTAGACTTTTGGTCTTTTGAAGGCGTCTATGTTCTGCTTCATTGTAAAAATTGTCGTCAATACCTTCATTATGTGGCAAAGTCCAACTTTTACTATTTCCTACTTTGAATAAACTCCAAATGCTTCCACGTTTGGATCTAGATAAAACTGGCCTTTTGTTTTTGTAAACATCGATTTTCTTTTTTTCATCGCCTATTGAATGCCTGTCACACACTTCGTTCTCGTCAACACCACTATCATCACTGTTTCCATCTTCCGTCTGAGCTAAAAAGGCTTTGGTAGACAAATTGTTTCCAAGTTGTTTTGAGTCTGTAAAAGATTTGTTTCGGTTAGAACTTACTATTTCGACGGTAGTACTCATTTTCCTTCAGATGGATATCTGACATCAGCATGAACTGATTAACAATTATGACGAGATATGCAGTGAAGTATTATAATCCCAGTGGTATTCTAGTATGTAATTCAAAGAGTAAAAAGCACATTGTTTTGTTTTTGTTTTGTTAACTCGATTACTCAAATATTTTGTACTAATTAAGTAGGCCAGTATACCCGGCGTGCATTCATTGTTGATTTATATCAAAGTCCCGTGTTTAGTGCAAATGCTAATTTGGCTTAGCATATCGAAAAACGAAAGCTAATTGCCTTGAACTGGTTTCTATTCCGTTATAAATTCTGATACAGCTTTTTTTTTTTATAAACACATAAGTCTAAGAAAAGTGAATGTAAAAGTAAATTAACATAATAAAAATTTAAAATTCAAAATAAAATAATTCATAACGTCTGTAGTATTTTCTGTATTGTATTTCCTTTCTATATCGCTATATAATAACCGGCGCGGTTTACGGTAATGTCTCGTTTATTTGGCGGCAACCGTACTCTGGACCAAAACACATTCAGACACGGTTCCTGCATTTATGCATAAAACTGTATTCTCATCGCTGACTTTGTTTTGTCACTTGTTTCTAACTGTTTGATGTCATCATTTTATTTAGTGACCAATATAACTATGGTTTTAAGTTATATAATTTTTACTACATTATTATATTCTTGGGTAAAACTTTTTATTTTACTGACTCAGGGAGGCAAAAATCAGCGTCTAGAGAATACTCTGAAAATGCATTTTCCATAGACCTTTTTGAATGTTTACATTTTCCGCGGTAAGCCCTTCTGGCTCTAACAACTGCGTGGCAGGCAGAAAGATGCGGAAGCTTGCTGAAGAAAGGTATTTTTTAGCCCATTTCTTTCTACGGAAATATTTTTGAGGCTTTAAACTATTATCGAGTGTAGATGGGTAACTTCTGACTGACATATATTCATATAAAGTCATAATGATACCTTTGTGCGAAGAAACAGACTAAAAAGGACCTCACTTCACCTAGCGCCCCCATCTTTTTGCCTGCCACACAATTGTTAAAGCCGAAAGGGCTTACCGCGGAAAATGTAAACATTCAAAATGGTCTATACCAGGGAAGAAAACACCAAAACACTCCTGCAATAGTGATGTAATGTGCTTATTTTACATCGTTAGCCTGACAAATATTGAGGGATTTAGCTAGATGAGTTTCTATGTTTACATTTTTAGAGGATTCTCTTGCATGCAGAGAAAAAATGAGAAAATTTGGAAGGGACTAGTCCACGGCTTACTGCCTGCATTATTTTTTGCCAGTGGATTTCAGGGTTCGAATTAGAAAAGTAAAGTCGGTTCGCAAAAATTTCGGCATTCTGTAACGACGTAAACCATAGTAAATCTAGATGTGGCCTGGGAACACCGTAGATAGATAGATAGATGTGCATATTTTACATGGCTAGCCTCACAAATATTGAGGGATATACCCTGTCTATTATTGGCCATGGCTTTAACGGGGAGTCCTGGAGTATTTAATGCTCTCTTTGAGCTACGCAAACTCAATTAGGGTCAGCGCTCTGCCAGACAACTCCCTGCAACACCCAACGGCCCGCACAGTGCGCCATCATATGGCTTGGATTAACCCGGGGCTATGGTAATATTCAATTGCCCATAGTGAATCGTTGCCAAGGGGAATCGAACCCTGGTCTCCCGCACAAAGTACGAGAGTGATAACCACTAAACTATGGCGCTATCAATGACCAATGATCAATAACCATCATTAGTAGCTACTTGTTTTTCAACGAGAATTTGTATTTTTTTGTGACCTGCGAGCTTTACTTTCTCCTGCGTTATTATTTTTTTATGTTAGAGACAAGTGGGGGGCGTTTAAACACGTGGACCCCAAACACAGAACTGGGCGTCTGAGCTAGCGACTCTCTCAGTTTTAACTTTCTTGTCTTCGATAGTCAAAATAATGTTGCAAAAATGAAATAAGTTTATTTTTATAGCATGCTGTAAGAAATTATTCAAAATGTAATTATTGTTTCAGGGGTTCTTAACCAGTTTTTGTGAACATTACAACGCAAGTTAAATACAGTATACTGATTAAATTTGTTTCAAACTGCTAATTCGAACCCTAGATTTGTGTAAAAAGTATAAACAACACGCGTCACAATGAAACTTATCTATCCTTGTCTGTTATTTCTAAGAGGGGCCATGGCTTAGGGACTCCTAGAGTATTTAAAACTTATTTTTAAATACCCAGACTGAATTAAGATCCACCCTCTACCGAATTAAGATCCACCCTCTACCGGACAACTGCAACATTCAATGACCCACACAGTGTACCATTTTCCTTAACATCATTACCAATTTCCTTCACATCGCTTTGGTTAACCCGGGGCTATGGTCACATTCACTCGCACATTGAATCTCTGTCAAGGGGAAGCGAAACCCTGTCTACCACACAAGGTGAGATTTATAACCACTAAGCTATGATGTCATGGTATAAGCATATTTAGCCTATTGAGGCTAGTCTGGAATTAAAAGTCCTGGTAATAAGGTTGCCCAAAGTAAGCCGAAATTTACACATGGCATGCTTTCACTTGTCAAAAGCAAAAATATGCTTTTTTATCCAATTTCTTGCATACACATAATCCATGCCAACAAAAATTGTATTCAAATTGCAAAGTAAATTAAGTTGACATAAACTGGGGAAGTAGCCAAACAAGCCTAATTAATACTGTATAGATGAACAGATGTCACACTAGTCGATTTAAATTAAAAGTTTGGTGTAAGAAATTTGTTTGTGTTATCCTTAAAAAAGCCCAGAACTAGGCTATATTCCCACTTTGCACTCTGTTTATTGTACATAATGACTAATTACACATTTTTTAGTCTGGGGCTTTAGGCTGTATATTTTTTCTAAAATACATAGTAGCAAAAAAAAAAAAAAAGTCTATATCATATACACTAGAGAATCAATTGTTAGGCCTGTATTGCAACAACATTCAAGCTAAAAGTTTAATTTTAGATATGAGTACTACTCTCTTGTTGGTCTGCTTTACATGACCATTCATTTTCACGAATGAAAAGAAAGAAAAATGGATACAAATATTTGTAGCAAGTAAAAGGCAATGGATGTGATGTGACATTATAATGCTATTTAAACACCAAAGTGTAGCAGTCAGGGTTGCTATGCCTTCTCAAAACTCCTTAATCTCCTCTGAAAGCAGATTTTGAACAACTTTTTAAAATATTCTCAATTTTATAACAATGCTACATCTGAATATAGAAATAATTTGACCATCTATCCTATCTTTTACATTTTTTGACTGCATTTTATTTAATAAATTTAAACATCCTATTTTTTATGATTTGTTGTTTTTAGATTACATATATATACAATGGATTTTTCCAGGAGCCCGGAGGATAACACAGCTGTTGTTAAAATGATGAATGGCTTAAAAAGTTTCCTTGGACAGCCTCAATATCCACATGTTCGTCAACACTTAAGCATGAGTAGGAGCCGGAATTCATCACATTCGTTTACTACGGATTCTCCTCACAATCTATCCTCGAGTTCTCAGAGAAAACGAAGTATTCATGAAGATTACACGACTCTAACTAATAATGAAAAGGCAGATATGATATATGCCAAAAGCAAAGCTGCAAAGTTGGAAAGTGAGATTGAGTCGTTGAAAATGGATCAAAAAAAAAAAGAAATTGAAGCGGAGAAAGAACAAAACTTAAATTCCAATAAAATGCTGACAGAGCAAGGACAGTGTGATGCATTAAGGAGAAAGTATGACAGTTTTCAAATCAACTTTAAATATATCGGAACTCTAAAAATAGGTGTTACAGAATAGCCCCCCCCCCCCTTTATATATTAATATCCATAATTTATTTGATATAAGCACTTATACCTTGCTTTTATACTAAATCCTTTTGCAAGTAAGAGTTTAAAACCTTTTGACCTAGCCAGCTACATTCTTCTAAGTTTTGCATGTAAGTATCCGAAAATATTGCACAAAGAACAGTCAAGACGACACATTTTTCACAGGTATTTATTACATTTTATAAAAAAATCTTATGTTGATTTTGCTTCCCTGTCAAAACAAACTTTCCGTTCTACTGATATTTTTAATTTTGTAGAACATAGTTTATTTTATCGCCAGAAAGACTTACTCTTAGAATATACTAGTCGATAAAGCCCGTGGAGAAATCCACTTAGGCAAAAGGTCAATAAAAAGAAAGTTGTTTTAGATGTTTTGCTCACGTCAGCAGTGCAGTGCAAATAAAAAAATTCGCGAAATTTGTTTATTCTTTGTCTGTAATGTGGAGAGGTTGAAACGCTGGTCAAAATAATGTAGAGGATCATATGTTCTCGATGAACGCCTAAGGAGATATCAGGGATTAAAAATTTTGCTGACGTCAGCAAAGACCCGTCAAAACCTCAAAATTTTTTTTTAGAAATTTGTATACCTGTTGCCTTAATCGTATAGATCTTGAAACGCTGATCAAGAAAATGTATAGGATCATGTACTTTTGATAAACGGTTGCAGAGATATTAGGGTTTAAAGGTTTTTTGATGACATCATCAACCTGTCCATTCCGAAACTGATTCGGGGACCCAGGTTTGGGAAAATTACCCAAATTGGTCCTAGGTGGTCCTTAGTTACCCATGCGGTGAAAAATCATTGACGTCACCACCTCGTTTCCAAGTTATTTGGCCTCAGTTTTAAGTGCACTGTAATGGCTTCATTAATTTAATATAGGATATTGACGTTAAAGTAGTGTTATTGACGTCGCGCAGTAACATAAAATTTAACATTTGAGACATACTTTTTTCGGCAACTTCAAATAAAAAGTTCGGCGACTTCAAAAGAAAATGAACACATCCAATATGAACGTCACATACACTTCGTATTATTATATAAGATGAATTACAAATTGCGAATTCATCATCATTATACTCAACTTAACATCTGTTTTCCATGGGTTGGACATGGTATATTAATAACCCTCTTTCAATCTGATCTAGACTGTGTTAGATCTCAACTCAAATTCCTTTCCATCAAGTCTGTCAGGATTTGTTTTACAAAAACAATTATTCTTTATCAGGTTGTTCACAGGTGTTTAGTTTTAATCCAAAATCTTCTGTATATAACCTAAATGTATATGTCATTTTGTTAAATGAAATGTTCATATTATCACCCAGCTTTTTTAAATGAGTGTCGAGGCAAATGCTGTGTTAACAGAGCAAACAGAAAATCAAACATATCACTGACGCGAATAAATCTTACATTTTATACCTATAGTTATTGTTAATAAATAATAAAGGGTTTTTATACAAGAATTAGCCCGCCTGGTTTCAAAGCAACCTTGTGTAAGCCTAAAACGCAGAAGTAACATTACTGGAATTTGTGAGTGATCATTAAATATATAATAATTTTCTCCTTTTTACAGATTTCGTCATATTGTCAATGAAAAAGATACAACTGTTGAGGACCTGTCGCTACTTCAAAAGAAATTCAATGAATTAAAGCAACTTTATGAAGAAGAACAAAAAAAATGGCAACTTGAAAGATTAAATATGACGACACAAATTGGAAATGTAAGCAGAGTAAAGTTTTCACATTTTCTGTACCTGTGGCCACACCTTACTAAATTGTTCTTTTTGTCAATTCTTAGTTGCAAGTATCCTCCAGTAAAAACGTTTCAGAGTTGAGAGAGAAGAATTTGAAGTAAGGAAATTTTTAGTTTATAATTTCAAGTCAAACCTGTTTAAGACAGTCACTCAATGAAAAGCCAGAAAAAAGTGGATATTTTGTAAAGAATGTTTATATAACCAGCCTTTATAATTCCCAACAACACTCGCATTTGGCGATGTAATTGCCGACTTTTTTTAAGAATATATAAGCTCACACCAGCAATTATTTGTTTTGGTACATAATAAGTCAGTAGAACTTGTGCAATCTTTGTTATATTTTTCTCTTATTGTGCAATAAGAGAAAATTATAACAACGAAAAAGAAAAAATGGTTTTTTCAAGGCACCGTTCAGTTGCCTCATATGGCAATGCATAATCATTAAAAACTCTTAGCAAAAAATCAATAAACATATTTTTTACACCCAACTACATCATTAAAAACAGTTTGTGGTTTGTGTGCACTAGTGGTTAATTAAATCATCACTGAAAATGCAAAAATTTATTTAATTGGTATTTTTTCTGCATCACATTTTAATATTTATTTATGTTTTTCATTGCATATTATTTTATAGTTTTTATTTATCATAAATATAATTTTCCATTAAAAAAAATAATTAGGAAGTAAAGATGTGCTGCTATGTAATGTGTGGAAACATAAATTACAAAAGTAGTGCAGCGTTCGAATTAACAGCCCGCAAATTGCGATTTGCAAGTCATTTTTTTTACCTGCTTAACATAAATTTCGCAGATTGAAACTCAATATTTTAAAAAATATACAATGCGCATAAATTTTATTTTCTGTGTTTTGCACATTTTTTTATTATTGTGAAATATCCAACAAGTGGAAAAACTCACGTGTACTCATTGTTTAAGCCTATTTGGTACAGGGTTTTTTTAACATATTATTACTGGGAGGGGAAAGGGTGGATATCCCAAAAATTGGCCAAAAATTCCGTTTTCGGGAAATCGGATTAATTATGTGTCCAAAATTTACAGACTGATTCCCCTTAACGAAGTAAAGTTGTGTTGTAAGTTTCAACTTGGTAGTATGATCCTAAGAAAGTTATTATTATTTCCTGATTGTAAAGATTTCATAGACATTTTTAGAGGTAGTTTTGAGTAATAGCCAATATCCTCAGCTCTGAGAGGTATGGAACCTAAGCTTCTCAGGAAAAACAATAAAATAATATAAATTAAGAATAAACTTATCTTAATTTTGCATATCACTTTCAATATTTAATTCGAACACTCTGTAGTGAGTTTGCCGACGTGTTTTCTTGAGTTTTAAAATTACATTGGCAAAATTTTAACAACATGAGATACGAAACTGTTGCAGTGTTCTAATAAGTGGGGAATTGTTGCAGCAATTATTTGCTGACACTTAAAATGCTTAATTACAAGGGCTGATAACAGCCACAGTCAAAATCTTGCATTATTGGCTGTCATAAGCAGTGTATTTCAATTTCACTACGTCAAAATAATTCTTGTACAGTAACTGAAGCCATCAGCAAATAAATCAATTGATTTGTGTGTATCAACATTAAAAATCCGAGACTTAGGTGTTTATAAATAATTTTTAATTTTGTGCTTTAATTGGCAGTTGGCGCTGTAGCATTTGGACTAAAAAATTTTTATGGATGGGTCAATTTTGACCATGGTAAAGAGGTGGCTGAAGGTTTGATTGTATTTGTTATTGGCATGTCATTATCCATTTTTTCCATTTTCTGTTTTTTTTGCAGGCAAGAGAGAGAACTAATCAAACTGAGAAATTACAAGGGTGAAGCCGAAACTCAACTTGAAATGTATACCAGGTAAACACAAATTGATTTCAGGATTTGAATTAAATGTTTATTCAAATTAATATGCTAATTTTGAACTTACTAATTTCTACAATTTTTTTCTTCTGGACATTTAATAGAAAAATCAGCGAAAACAATTGGAATTTTATTGTAAAATTGTTTATGAAGCTAAAACCCTAAAATTATTTATTTATTTATTAATTTTTTCAATAATTTTTCAATAAAAAAAAGACACGTATTGTTGCTATGCTGAAAAAACTGACGCAAGTTTTGGAAGTTTTAGGGGCTGTTCATATGAGGCAAGCTGCTCCGGTTAACCAAGCTAGCTCGGTTAGGCGGGCTGATATTTTGTTACGTTCATGAGGCGAGCTGGCCCTGTTAGGCAGGCTGAAGAAAGTCACAAAAATTTGTTTATATATTTTATATCACGTTCTAAAGGAAATTAAAATTGCAAGGAATTCTTCAAAAAATATAATCCATAAGAATGCTACAAATAATGCCTTTTTGTCAAAACAACGATAAATACACAACAATAAAATTTGATAATAATGTTATTCTTCTAAGTATTTTTATATTTTAATGTTCTCATGCATGTTTTAATTTCACCAATAGTTATATAAACTGACAAAAAAGTTAAACCTTCGATATATTTGGTAAAAACATGCTTTTTACAAATAAAATAATCTCAATCATGCTCAGGAATAAAATGAGTCAGCTCGCTGGGCCGTGGTGGCCCGTTCATATGGAAAATTTTTATCCCGCCTAGCCGAGATCTCGTTAAAAACAAGCAAGATCTTGGCACAGCGGACTGGCCCAATTGTCATATGAACACATTTTTATTTTTGTATGTGTTACTTGATAGTAGCGAGATCCCGCCCAACCGAGCTAGTCTGGCCAGCCCGCTTCCATATAAACAGCCCCCCTTAATGAGAAACAAAAATGTAGATTTAGGACTACCTCGAAAAGAAATTAAATTTCATATTTCTATTATTTTATATCCAGTATAAATGGTCTGAACCATTACAGTATTCTTAGACAAACCATAGTGAATTTTTTCGTACTCAGTTTTAACTTATGTTAGTCTTGATTATAATGGAAACTAAGCCTAAAAAACTTGTAACAAAAAAGATGTTGTGGAATATGGTTTTATTAAAATGAATAAAAGATTCAAAACATAATGGGAACATTTTTTACAGCCGTCATTCAGAAGCGAGTGAACTCATTGCAGATTATAATCAACTAAAACATCGATGTGAAACAGCTGAACACAAAGTAAAGGTAGGAATCGTTGAAATCGTTGAATTAATACAATGTGTGTTATGATCACCTTGTTAAAATTTTCACTTTTCTTAATTTAACTTTTTAAAGGGGTTGTTCTTGTTTGTGCTGTGAGATACAGTTGCTAATTAGTGAGAAACAGGTGTAGCAATTGTTTTTAGAATTGCAAAATCAAAAATTATATCTTTTATATTAATTGGCTAAGTTTGTCTGTGATTGAAAATACTGAACCAGGCTGAAATTCAGCTTTCTAAACGAGCTAATTTTTTTTCTAAAAATAAATAAATTCGAAAAGTCTATATTTGTTTATCGGTTATTTATAAATCGTTTCAAAGATTGACGTCAATAGTAGTATTATTAAACTTAGTGAAGCCATTGCAGTGGTGTAATTATAAGTTTCAGGCTATATATTTTTTTCATGGGCTTTTGACTAGTATATCGTAAATCAATAATTTATTCCACACACCGGTTACTGGTCACCAATCTTCTTAGGTTTTAGAAGAAAAACTGTCACGCGTAGATGAAAGTTCACTCCTTATGCAGAAAAATCAAGCGGAATTTGCAAAGTTTCGGGAACTTCAAAAACACAACAAAAATCTACTTGAAGACAATAGATTGTACAGGTAACAAAATGCTTGAATTGTTAAAAAGGAAAGAAGTAAAGAACCTTTCAAGTGGATCATTACTTTTTTTAAATTTAAAAAAACAAACTGGAATTGTAATCATCAAGCTTGATCTAGGGGACAGTTCACATATGGGTCATTCCGTGTCAAGTGGACCAAAATTTTTAAAGTCCCCACATGCACCATCTCAGGTTTTGATAAAATTTGATGGGAATGTTTCTACATGTAAGATGAGTTAATCCTGAAAATTTCAGCTCTGTATCTTTTCTCGTTTTAAAAATATGCCTTTTCAAAGTTTACCAGTTACTCGTAAAATCCCAATTCTGGGGTGCAGAACCAATTTTTGGCAGACTTTGAGCACCAGTAATTCTTGATCAAATTGCATTAAGATTCTCAAAATTAACAATCTCAAACGTATCCATGAGTACTATGGAAAAAATCAAACAAAAAAGTTGGTCGGGCAATATTCAAGTCATAATGGCGGCCTAAAAGTGCCGAAAATTCATTTATGCAAGAAAAAAAATGGAATTTCAAAGTGCCTGTGACCACAATTGGGCATTTTGAATATGGCAAATGTGATTGATTATACATCTATACATAGAATTATTTAATGAAAATAATATTGATCAGGTTACGTTCAATCAGTGGACGAAGGCAAACTTTGCATGTAATTTATCTCCATCTACTCTACCTGTAGAAGATTTCATTGAAAAGGTTTGCAACCAAATTGAAAAGTTACGAGAACACCACTTTATAGCTAAAAGTCAAGCAACCTATTTACAGCAATTAAAATCTACATTACCACCTGATCATATCTTGCTGCTACTCGACTTTGCTGAAAATTATAGTTTTCTCATTCAGGATGCTGTACAAGGGTTTCATTGGAACAATAGCCAAGCTACGTTGCACCCCTTTGTGATCTACAAAGTTAAAGGTGATAAACTAGTTTCTCAAAGTTACTGTCATTTCTGACCATTTGCAGCATGACACAAATACAGTCCATTGCTTCATTCATCAACTGCTTCAATGTATAAAGGAAAATATGCCAGGTATAAACAGATGTATTTACTTTAGTGATGGTGCTGCTTCCCAATATAAAAATTATAAAAATATTTTAAACCTTTGTCATCATAAAGAAGACCATGGCATAGAAGCAGAGTGGCACTTCTTTGCAACATCACATGGAAAAAGTCCCTGTGATGGTGTTGGGGGCACTGTCAAGCGTCTTGTTGCTCGGGCAAGCCTGCAATTACCAACCAAACCAATTGATTCCCCTGAGAAAATGTTTAGTTGGTGTTCAACAAACATACATGGTATAAAGTTCTTTTATATTCCAAAAATTGATGTTGATACCAATTGTTCAAATTTCAAGTTGCAAGTACGGTATGAAAGTTGTTCGACAATTCCTGGAACTAGAAATCACCATAGTTTTATTCCTCGGTCAGTGAATGAGGTTGAAATGAGAAGAGTTTCATTTGATGAGTTGTTCACTAATATAAGTGTGTCAACAATACACCAAAACCAGATTGACATTTCTTTGTACAATCCTGGAATGTACATCACCTGTGTCTTTGATGATGATTGGTTTGTTGGCAACATAGTAGAAACGTCGTTGGAAAACAAGGACATCCTTGTTAAGTTCATGAAACGATCAGTATCTGCGAAAACGTTCACTTGGCCAGATAAAGATGACATCTGTTGGGTACCTGTGACCCACATATTGTGCAGAATTGAATCATTAAATGTACAATCAGGTGGAGGTAGATGCTATGGAATATCCTTAAAAGAACTTAATGATACATTAAGGTCATTTGAAAACTTTAGACCTTGACAACAATTGTGATTCCTTTAAAAGTTCGATAATTTTTCAACAAGTTTTCTTTAGTTCTTAGTGTTACTTATGTATATACATAGATTATAGTTATAGATTATAAGTAAGTACTCCTTATGAACCTATTCTGAAAAAAAATCAGGTCGTTTAGTTTATTATAAAGAAGAAAAGTTTTGAACTTTACCGTTTTTGTTGAATTTGCCTAATATTTCAGAAAAAAAGTTTTTATTGAATATTTGAGGTAAATTTTTATGCCTAACTCATTGCATTGATTGTTTTAATTGCTTATTTCCTCATAGTATTCCTTCCAATATACCTCTTCTGAGAAAATCAGGTCTTTTAGACAATTAGAAAAAAAGTTACAAGGTTTTGAACTTTACCGATTTTGTTGAATTTGCCTAATATATTTTAGAAAAAAAGTTTTTATTGAATATTTGAGGTTAATTTTTATGCCTAACTCATTGCATGGATTGTTTTAATTGTTTATTTCCACATAGTATTCCTTCCAATATACCTCTTCTGAAAAAATCAGGTCTTTTAGACAATTAGAAGGAAAGTTACAAGGTTTTAAACTTTACCGATTTTGTTAAATTTGCTTAATATTTTGGAAAAAGTTTTTTATTGAATATTTGAGGTTCATTTTTATGCCTAACTCATTGCATTGATTGTTTTAATTGTTTATTTCCACACAGTATTCCTTTCAATGAACCTCTTCTGAAAAAATCAGGTCTTTTAGACAATTAGAAGAAAAGTTATAAGGTTTTGAAATTTACTGTTTTTGATGAAATTTGCTTCTCTAGCTATGAAATTGTGATTTTTGTGAATATTTTCAGGACTATATATATATATTTATCATCTAAGATGTTTAAATCATCAGAATACACCCTCTGATGAATCATTTTCATCAATTTTCATTTAGCTAAAAATGTTACCTTACTTGCATCAACGCCCTGAACTTGTTATTTTTGCATGATTTTTACTTTTTTGACAATTTTAGGCCATACTGAATGGCGTGAATATACACCTTCCCCATGAGTCCCCACTAATTTTTTTGTTGATACTACAAGTTTATGGTTGGAGTGAACAGTGAAAAAAGATTCAGCCTATAAAGTAACTGTGACCATTGGTTTCTGCGGCTTTAAACAATGACCTAACTTTTTTCAAATTCCCTGCGGGTGTATTTTCAGGACCCAATAGCTGTTGATCTGACTTAATATCATTTTTTTAATTTTCTTAAACCTAATGGTCCCCTATGTATAGATGTATAATCAATCACATTTGCCATATTCAAAATGCCCAATTTTGGTCACTGGCACTTTGAAATTCCATTTTTTTTCTTCATAAATGAATTTTCGACACTTTTAGGCCGCCATTATGGCCTGAATATTGCACGACTAACTTTTTTGTTTGATTTTTTCCACAGTACCCATGAATATGTTTAAGATTGTTAATTTTGAGAATCTTAATGCAATTTGATCAAGAATTACTGGTGCTCAAAGTCTGCCAGAAATTAGTTCTGCACCCCAGAATTGGGATTTTACGAGAAACTGGTAAACTTTGAAAAGGCATATTTTCAAAACGAGAAAAGATACAGAGCTAAAATTTTCAGGATTAACTCATCTTACATATAAAAACATTCCCACCAAATTTTATTAAAATCTGAGATGGTGCATGTGGGAGCCCTAGTCCACTTCACATGGAATGACCCATATGACATTATCAAGTAGTTGTTGATTATGGGGAGGGGTTTAAAAAGTACGATAACTGAACTAAAATCTTGTCTTGGCAAGATTTTATTTTGTTTTGTGGAATACTGTTCAGGTGCTTAATAGAAAAAAAGGTTTGGATAACAGTAGTATTTTAAATCCATGCGTGTGTGTTTTTTTTATTGTATAATTCAAAGAATTCAAAATAGCTAAAAAATATCATAAGAAAGTAATCATCCTCACATCGTTATTAAAGAGGGGGTAAGAAGACACCGAGTTAATTATGGAGGAGTATCTACAAAATGATTTTGCGTGATTACAGGGAAGTCGGGAAGTCAAAAAGTCCTAAACAATTGTTGACCTAACATGTGAACGGTTTCTAACCTCCAGAATCGTAGTCACAAAATGTTAGACCAACATGCAGATTGGATAAATTCTTTTTTGTTACCTTTCTTAGAGATGCTGCAGACAATGCTTTAATTCTTCAAGAGAAAGTTACCTACCTCACTTCAAAGCTGGCACGTTCTGAACAACAAATCGAAAAGTTGAATAACTTAGAATATGAGAATGAGGTATTTCTTATGACTTCAGTCGATGTTTGTGCAGTATCTTATTGAGCTAGTATATTACAAAATTTCATCCTGGTTGAAATTTAATTATCTGTTGTTACATGTTTTATAGTTTGCTAATAATAATAATAATAATAATAATAATAATAACGTTAGAAAATATTTTGGCATAAAATAGTTTTTTTTGCCTTCTAATTTTACAAACAACGCTAATACCAGGATTTGTTTCTAAATCAGCAGCAATGAATTTTTTCTTCTTTGCTGTTAAATTAGCCTTTACTTCGCAACAAGATTATCTCTTTAATAATAGCCGTATTCCGTCTGCCTGTGTGTCCGCGAAAGCCGCGTCCTGTTACGGAAGCACGAAATGCGATATATAAAGTTAGGGCGACCCCGTGGATTTTTTCACGGGTTAATGGCTAGTCTCTATAATAATAGCCGTATTCCGTCTGTCTGTGTGTCCGCGAAAGCCGCGTCCTGTTGCGGAAACACGAAATGCGATATATAAAGGACGGGCGACCCGTGCATTTTTCCACGGGTTAACGACTAGTCTCTATAATAATAGCCTTATGGCTGTTCAAAATGGCTTCCCTGCGGCTTTATTTCAAACCCCTGTCAGAGTAGTTTTATCACTTCATGTGGAAAAAATGCAATGTATGATAGGTAAAATTCTGAGGACCGGCGAACCCTTAAATTTTCCACGGGCTAACAACTAGTTTTATATATGTTTTCTCTGCTGTGTTTATAATATAAACATGACACATTCAGATATTAAGCCTCTACCATTTGATGGTGCTGAACTTTTGCAGATGGTAATTTTTCGTTTGTAGAAATTAAAAACAAAGCTGCAAAAGTGGGAGTCCTATGATGTATTTGGTGATGACTTCAGACCAAGGTATACTTTTTTAGTAACACTGTCAAAGTGAGTGTTTGCATATAATATATATTCCAAAAACCAAAAGCTATGTTAAAATTCTCTTAATGACAAAAATGTAGGGCAAAGCAAGTGTTGTAATTTCAACTTCTTTTTCTTCGTGTAGGAAGGCCTAGTCTGAAGGTTTCATTTTCTTAACCGGGATCCCTGCTGGACCTTAAAGACCTTGTGCAAATAATTATACAATATTCTCTACAGAAAAATCTTGAAAACCTTGAATATAAAATTTTTTGAAAACATTTCTGTCTATTTATATATCTCCACTTTTTAATATTTAACTTTCCATAACTTCTCAGCAGTGTCATTTTATGAGTATTCTTTACATGACCTTAATGTGTACCGAAGTATTTTTCTTTTGTCAGTATGCTGCAGGACCTTAAAATATAGCAACAATTAACATGTTTAGCCTTATTTTTAAGTATCCAAACTGGATGTTCATTTACGATGTTATGATTTAACTTTGCTTCTTAAGGTCACCTACAGAATTGACGAGGATGATAGCTGAACTGCAAAAGAGTCAATTGTCTATGGTAGAAAAACAAGGGGAACTCGAAGCAAGGTAGCTTTTACTTTTATATGTGCCCTGTTCTAATGTAGTGATGTATAAAGTATATTTTTGTAGCAGTTGAATCTTTCTGAATGAGTTAGGAACATTTTACTCAAGAGCTTTTGTTAAGTGTCACAAGCTTGGACATAAACTGACATACTTTTTTTATTTTAACGTAAATTTGGTTTAACCTCAAAGCTTACTTCTGTCCACGAATCTTACAAAAAAATAAGGACATTTGTTTGGGTCGTTGATTACAGTTTTAAAAAAAATGTCTTGAACGTGATTAAGATGAGTAGGATATAAATCATATTAGTATAAGTAAACTTGCACATTATTTCCCCAAGTACTGTAAAGATGATAGATCGAGTGAGACTTAAACCCACGACATTTTGCTTGCCGGGCGATTGAACCCACAACATTTTGCTTGCCGGGCGATTGAACCCACGACATTTTGCTTGCCGGGCGATTGAACCCACGACATTTCGCTATCGATCTGATGCTATTTCCCTAGCACATGTAGTAGACAAGGCGAGGATACTACCTCCTTGCAATATACCACGAGGGCAAGGCGTATGTCCACTTGCGACATACCTTTCTACTAACGCGTACCAACGAAATATCATCGAATGATGCACAACCGGAGCTTAAGTACCAACCGACCAATCATGTCCCACTCGATCCTTCTTCTTTGCAGCACTTAGGAAGATAATGTGCAGGTACTGTTTGTTTTGAAAAATATGTTTTTTTCCCTCTGATACCTTGTGCAATATGGCGTCTATTCTTCTCGTTCTTCAACCTTTGCAGTTATTTTATTCCCCAAAGGCTTAAAAATAATCTTCTGCAAAATTTGAAGAACTTGAAAATTTTACGCCATATTGCATTCATTACAGTGCGCGATCATACTTATTTTGTGTTGTCTTTTTTTAACCAGTGTTTCGATAAAAGACACAACGCTATCAAGTAAATATGCTGAGTGCTCAAAGTTACATGAAGTTTCAATGCAGTTGCAGGTAATTTGTTGTTGTTGTTGTTGTTTTTATAGTTATAATAAACAAATCCTTTCTCAACTTTTCTCGAAAATTTCCGTGCTTTTTTTTGTTGTTGTTTTGTTTTTGAGCGATTTTTTTCATTTTAAAAGATTTAAAAAATACAGTGGAAAAGAGGATTCGATAGATCTTTAACAGAGCTTTCAAATGCACCCAAACTTGACCTATTTTTCGCTATCCAGTCTCAACATACAACCATTTAAAGCAAGAAAATTTCCCACTTTTAAAAATAGGAGAAAATGAATTTACACTGTCGTGAAAGAGATAAGACACAACCTAGGACTATCTTTTTTTTTATTTCAGGATAAAAATGAGCAGTTAGAAGACAGATGTCAAAAATTACAAAGACGGTTTACACTGGTGTCATCAGACAGAGATGGACTTCGACGTGTACTGTCTAGTTACGAAAACGAAGATGGCAGCCAAAGTAAGATTCGTGTAAAAGAGGTAAGATCGGCCAGATAATTTATATTCGTTTTCTTTTTGGAAGTTCGATATGACATAATAAAAATGTGCCATCCTTGCTGTTTAAGCCTTCTGTCACACGGGGGGTTTATAAGCAACTCCAGTTTTTATTTGTGTAATATTTTAAATTTTACATAAGTTCAGCTTTAGGTTTTAGATTATTCAGCCTTAGTTGTCTACCGTTTTAATCTTTTAGGCTGTACCTGAGCTCCTAGCAACTCAGTTGTTTATAAAAAAACGTATACTTGGATTCTTGAATTTTGGTAGAACTTCTCCGTAATTTTATTTTTCAGGCTGAAGAAAGAATAAAAGAATACGAAAATCAAATCGAAAAGTTAGAGGTAGCTCCTTTACAACTTTTTTTAACGGACTGTAGTGTCTCTTATAAACACTCTTGCAGTTTGTTAATTTTTTGGTTATTAGATGGATCTATTCAGGGGGGAGGGGGGCGTTTAATATACTTTTATTGTAAAAAATCATTGAGATATGGCGTTTACCTGAAGCATTGGTGTGCTTTAATACAATACCCTGTGGTGTGTGTTCCTGTTCACATTTTGTTGTTTTTTGGCTAATTTCGAAAGTTAAATTTACGGTATGATTCTGTTTGTAAAACGTGCTCTATTCAGCCTTTTTTCTCACCTTTGTTTTGCAGTCTGAGCTATTAGCATCAAGAAAAGAATGTAGCACGCAGAAAACATCACTTCTGCAGGTAGAATTGTTTTGTCGTTGTTGTTTTTGTTTGTTTGTGTTTGTTTGTTTGTTTTGTTTGTTTGTTTGTTTGTTTGTTTGTTTGTTTGTTTGTTTGTTTGTGTTTGTTTGTTTGTTTGTTTGTTTGTTTGTTTGTTTGTTTGTTTGTTTGTTTGTTTGTTTGTTTGTTTGTTTGTTTGTTTGTTTGTTTGTTTGTTTGTTTGTTTGTTTGTTTGTTTGTTTTGTTTGTTTGTGTTTGTGTTTTGTTTGTTTGTTTTGCAGTCGTTGTTGTTTGTGTTTATTTTGTTTGTTTGTGTTTGTGTTTGTTTGTTTGTGTTTGTGTTTGTGTTTGTTTGTTTTGCAGTCGTTATTGTCTGTGTTTATTTTGTTTGTTTGTGTTTGTTTGTTTTGCAGTCGTTGTTGTTTGTGTTTATTTTGTTTGTTTGTGTTTGTGTTTGTGTTTGTTTGTTTGTGTTTGTGTTTGTGTTTGTTTGTTTTGCAGTCGTTGTTGTTTGTGTTTATTTTGTTTGTTTGTGTTTGTGTTTGTTTGTTTGTGTTTGTGTTTGTGTTTGTTTGTTTTGCAGTCGTTATTGTCTGTGTTTATTTTGTTTGTTTGTGTTTGTGTTTGTTTGTTTTGCAGTCATTGTTGTCTGTGTTTGTTTGTGTTTGTGTTTGTGTTTGTTTGTTTTGCAGTCGTTATTGTCTGTGTTTATTTTGTTTGTTTGTGTTTGTGTTTGTTTGTTTTGCAGTCGTTGTTGTCTGTGTTTGTTTGTGTTTGTGTTTGTGTTTGTTTGTTTTGCTGTCGTTATTGTCTGTGTTTATTTTGTTTGTTTGTGTTTCTGTATGTTTGTTTTGCAGTCGTTGTTGTCTGTGTTTGTTTGTGTTTGTGTTTGTGTTTGTTTGTTTTGCAGTCGTTATTGTCTGTGTTTATTTTGTTTGTTTGTGTTTGTGTTTGTGTTTGTTTGTTTTGCAGTCGTTGTTGTCTGTGTTTGTTTCTGTTTGTGTTTGTTTGTTTTGCAGTCGTTATTGTCTGTGTTTATTTTGTTTGTTTGTGTTTGTGTTTGTTTGTTTTGCAGTTATTGTTGTCTGTGTTTGTTTGTGTTTGTGTTTGTGTTTGTTTGTTTTGCAGTCGTTATTGTCTGTGTTTATTTTGTTTGTTTGTGTTTGTTTGTTTTGCAGTCGTTGTTGTCTGTGTTTGTTTGTGTTTGTGTTTGTGTTTGTTTGTTTTGCAGTCGTTATTGTCTGTGTTTATTTTGTTTGTTTGTGTTTGTGTTTGTTTGTTTTGCAGTCGTTGTTGTCTGTGTTTGTTTGTGTTTGTGTTTGTGTTTGTTTGTTTTGCAGTCGTTATTGTCTGTGTTTATTTTGTTTGTTTGTGTTTGTGTTTGTTTGTTTTGCAGTCGTTGTTGTCTGTGTTTGTTTGTGTTTGTGTTTGTTTGTTTTGCAGTCGTTATTGTCTGTGTTTATTTTGTTTGTTTCTGTTTGTGTTTGTTTGTTTTGCAGTCGTTGTTGTCTGTGTTTATTTTGTTTGTTTCTGTTTGTGTTTGTTTGTTTTGCAGTCGTTGTTGTCTGTGTTTATTTTGTTTGTTTCTGTTTGTGTTTGTTTGTTTTGCAGTCGTTGTTGTCTGTGTTTATTTTGTTTGTTTCTGTTTGTGTTTGTTTGTTTTGCAGTCGTTATTGTCTGTGTTTATTTTGTTTGTTTCTGTTTGTGTTTGTTTGTTTTGCAGTCGTTATTGTCTGTGTTTATTTTGTTTGTTTGTGTTTGTGTTTGTTTGTTTTGCAGTCGTTGTTGTCTGTGTTTGTTTGTGTTTGTGTTTGTTTGTTTTGCAGTCGTTGTTGTCTGTGTTTATTTTGTTTGTTTCTGTTTGTGTTTGTTTGTTTTGCAGTCGTTGTTGTCTGTGTTTTTTTTGTTTGTTTCTGTTTGTGTTTGTTTGTTTTGCAGTCGTTGTTGTCTGTGTTTATTTTGTTTGTTTCTGTTTGTGTTTGTTTGTTTTGCAGTCGTTGTTGTCTGTGTTTATTTTGTTTGTTTCTGTTTGTGTTTGTTTGTTTTGCAGTCGTTGTTGTCTGTGTTTGTTTGTGTTTGTGTTTGTGTTTGTTTGTTTTGCAGTCGTTATTGTCTGTGTTTATTTTGTTTGTTTCTGTTTGTGTTTGTTTGTTTTGCAGTCGTTGTTGTCTGTGTTTATTTTGTTTGTTTCTGTTTGTGTTTGTTTGTTTGTGTTTGTGTTTGTTTGTTTTGCAGTCGTTATTGAATTAAATATAACTTAAATGAGCTAGGTTTCGCGAATTTCAAAAACTTCTTCTTGTGGAGATTTTTTAAATATATTCTCCCGAACAGTGCTTTACTTTTTGTGTAAAGAGCAGTATAAAAATTAAAATTTACGCGAATTGTTTGCCAGAAAAGAGTTTTGCGAGAATTAATTTTCGCGAATTAGGAGCCCTTTTCGGGCGTTAAAATTCGCAAAATTGCCGGAAAAAATCAAAATTTGCGGAAAATCTTTTCCTGAAAATCAGTTCGCTAAGATAAATAAGGCATCTATTAAACCTCTGCTGTTCTAATTTTTCCTACTTCTTATATTTCTTTATAATTCTTAGTTACAATTAGAACACGAGAGGTTAAGAACAGAAGGTTACACTTCATCTGTGAGTGTAAAAGAAGGTGTGGAGATACGAACAATCAAGTATGTTGGGTTGAATTTTTTCTTTTATATTGATGTCTTCACTTAAGTTGTATGTAAGCGTAAACCTCCTGTGTTCACCATCTTTGTGCAGGACGCAACTGGAAGCACAAGTCGCGAAATTAAAAGAAGAAAAAGAAATATTAGAAATAAGATTGGAAAAGAAAGAACTACAGGTATTTTTAAATTATTTTTTTTGGTTATTGAACCTTTGTTTTGTTTTTGTTGTAGATTATTATACTAGGATGGGTTACACTAACGGCTGGCTGTTTTGACGTTGCGCTTCACTGCATCTTCTCTAACTATTTCATCTTTAATTATTTCTTATCTCTGTTGTACATTCTAGGGCGATTATGATCCGTTTAAAACAAAAGTACTTCAAGTGAAAAAAAATCCCATCCAACTCGCACGCGAGGCGTATTTTCGCGAGTTAGAAAACGTTAAATTGGAGAATGAAAAATTGCGTAAGAAAGTTGTAAAGCTTCAAACAGAACAGGAGAGTAGCCAAAGAGACGCAGATGAATCTTTGAACGTTTCGAAGTTGATCAAAAATTCCAAGCCGGTGGAAGGTATGTGTTTTGCAGTTGAACTGATCTGAAATTGTTTCCGAAATACGAATTGCCATTAAAAGAATTTTTGAACTCAGTTTTTCACCTTTTCTTTTCAAATTGGCCTGGTCTATGCCACTCTTTTAAAAGCAAGGTCAGGTTTTGCAGTTCAAACACACCTGCATCAATCAAGCTGTTCTGTTCGTTCTGTTATGTGATAACAATTACCATTTTTAATTTGTAGAGGCTCGGAAGCAGTTGGAAGCGGAAAAATTAAAAATTAAGCGGTTGACTGAGGTAAGGAAGTCTCACTTATCCAAACAATATTGCGGAACTTACCCTGCCTAGCCTGTCTGTCTTTCCCTAATGTGCTAAATTCAAAAAAATGTACGATCGTCGTTAAGGATGACAAAAAACTAGAAAACCTATAAAAATACAATCGGGATAATCAAGAAAATGGATTTATTGAAAGGGCTACTTGCCTGTTGTAACGACATAACGAACAATCCTGTTCTAACAATTTTTTATTCTAGCAATTCACGAAAACAGCAAAAGAATTTCGTGAGGCAGTCTTCTACATATTCGGGTTCAGCTTCAAAGCTGTTAGTGACGATCGATATCGTGTGCAGAGTATATACGCCGAGCAGTCTGATGATTTCTTTTTATTTACAGTGAGTAGTTTGTTTGTTTGTTTGTTTGTTTGCTTGTTTGTTTGTTTGTTTGTTTGTTTGTTTGTTTGTTTGTTTGTTTGTTTGTTTGTTTGTTTGTTTGTTTGTTTGTTTGTTTGTTTGTTTGTTTGTTTGTTGTTCTGTTTGTTTGTTTGTTTGTTTGTTTGTTGTTCTGTTTGTTTCGCTCTTTTTTACTTTGCCTATCTCGAAATGTGATAAATTTATACCAAAAAATTATCGAGAAGATGTTACTCCTTGTGTTAAAAATAATACTTTGCCTATCTCGACATGTGATAAATTTATACCAAAAGCCTCCAAAAAATACAAAAGTACAAAAAAATAGAAAAAAATTATCGAGAAGATGTTACTCCTTGTGTTAAAAATAATCGCGACAACGGGACTGTGCTAAGTTTTCTGGAAAAAAAAATGGTAACTAACTTCAGTTTGGCTAACTAAAATGCTAAAAGTGTGGGTCGATTGTTGTTGTTGTTGTTGTTGTTGTTGTTGTTGTTGTTGTTGTTGTTTTGTTGTTTTGTTGTTGTTGTTGTTGTTGTTGTTGTTGTTGTTGTTGTTGTTGTTGTTGTTGTTGTTGTTGTTTTGTTGTTTTGTTGTTGTTGTTGTTGTTTTGTTGTGTTGTTGTTTTGTTGTTTTGTTGTTGTTGTTGTTTTGTACTATTCGTAGAAGCTTTTGTTCTAATTGCCGTCAAAACCTCGTTGTTTTTAGTGCGCCAAAAATAAAGAAGGTGTCTCCGAGACTGGGATGATCGAGACAGCATATGCACGTGAATGGACGGAACTGCAAAAGGATTATTTACATAACGGCGACTCGATTCCAGCATTCCTGGCAAGCGTCACGTTAGAACTCTTCAGTAGAATGACGCAAATCAGGGACATGACAGTTGCCAAGAAAGCTAGGCAACTCTAGTGTCTTGCACGTGTGAACATCTTCTTTATGTATCTTGTCGGGAAAAATTGAGAAAAGTGGTTTTTTACAAGCATGTAAATATTTCCCTGACTTTTCTTCTCCTTAATAGGTGTTGGTAAGAAATAACTTTTGAAATTACACATTCCATCAGTTGTAAATTTGTATTTAAATTAAGCAAACAAATCAACGGGCGTTGCCCGAAAACTTTTTCCAGTCTATTTTTTTCCACATTACACGTTAAAAGGATAGAAAAAAATTGTCCTGCCAGTTTCAACAGATGGCTAACATTTTACCACCCCAAAAACCAGTTTTTGTAACCAGTTTACATTCGCAGCTTTAGTCTGTTCAGATTTTACATAACAAGGCCTCCACATTTGGTCTTTATTAATACGTATCATGAGGTCCTATACTAAGACACACCCACTTACTTGTTTAGTAGTATTTGAATTTATTTAAAAATGCATCCAAAATTTTAAATTACGTTTTCCAGAATTATCTTTAATCGTGTTTCTTCACTTAAAAATGAAATGAAGAAAAATCGCTAGTAAAGGTTTATTCTGAAACATTTACAAACACATTGTATCTCGCAAAGTTTATGCGTTTTTGTTTCTCGCGAGACGTTCTGCTTTTATGTATGAGGGAAGGTGGTCTGTGTGAAATGCTTAAATGTCTTATAAAAAAAAATGCAGCAACATTTTTGCACAAGATTTGAATTTTTATATATTAAAAAATATTGAAAAAATTGTGTCAAACTGTTAGAAGAGCTCTGTTGAACAATTAGGTTTCTTTTGGCAGTACATCAGCTTCGATGACTCATTTATAATTGGTACCTAAGTCAACTTAATTAGCTAAACGTTTTGTTTTACAGCAGGTATGGCAAACCTTTTCTCAGTATACCAATTATCTACAGAAAAAGGAGTCCTGGGAATGAGGTTTATGCATTTTAACATATATACCACAAAGAACCAAACCTTGCAATTTTAATGAGAGTGGATTTAAAATGATGTCAAAGATGACTACTTTTTACATGTCGGAACTTCACATGTCACGTTCGATCTCAACAAAGACTTATTTATGAGCAAACTTTCTTTCAAAATGTCTCAATGACACATCCAGTGTCCAAGGTTATAACACAACATTACATTTGTGAATAAGTTGTAAAAGTGTTTGAAAGAGAAAAACTGTTTAAAGGTTTTATATCTTTTGAAGTGAAAAATGAGTACATTTTTAACGGTCAGTGTTCAGGTGAGAATTGATTTTCATATTTTTTTTATACATATAGCTGGATAACTATTTCGTTGCATCTTCGCATTCTTCTAAGGGTGCGATCACGTGGTAGGCAACCTATAGTGTAAAATACCAGACTAAAGTAGCCAAAAAAAACAAAAAAAATACTTTTCTTTGTTTGTATCTCCTTTTTAACCCTATTAGCAACGGGGGTGCGGGGGAGGGAGGGGCACAAAGTGCCCGCGGCCTATTTGAGTGAGCTTAACTTTTGTTTTGCATGTAATTGAGTGCTGAAATTTTGTGACTTTTATTGGGGCGTGTAATCAAAAATTTATAGTGCGCGGGACGGGGGTAATTTTTCGTACATTTAATTGTGCTGTCATGCTCGTATGAATGTCGTAGGATGTTGTATTATTTATAAAATTATTTATTACATGTCCGTTACTAGGTTGTTACTAAGGTGTTGCTAAGGAGATATATCGGTCAGAGGGCTAAAATACAGACCAGATCTGAGGGAAATATTGTTCCATTGAAATGACGTCATCTCTGATCCAAGTAACGTCATAATATTGTTTTCCTTACTTCAAACATCTATCAATGTCATATTCTGACCTTGTACTAAGTTTAATGACAAAAACATCAATATTTTAGAGAGAAGAAATGGGTTTTACATTTATCGTAAAAAAATGAGAAACTTTCTTGCAAATATCCCAATGACGTGATTAAAATTCATTTTTTTATATCAAATAAATTCTTTTCTATCCAGTGGATAAATCTGCCAAAAATTAAAGCCATGTCCTCAAAAATACTTGATAAATTCAAATGTATTACAAATTTTTTTGTAAAATGGCCAATTTTAAGCATGTGTAACGTCATTTCTGATCCCAATGACGTCATTAAATTAATTTTACCTTGGAATCTGTTTGTATTTAGACTTTCTACAAGTTTGCCTTAAGCATCAGATTAATGGCCCGCGGGCACATTACGCCCCCGATGCCGCCCTGGACCAGAAAAGCCCGGTGTTAATAGGGTTAAACAACCTGGTCACCATATGATATTTCCCTCATGATATTCTGACGCGAAAGCTCCGTATTACAAAACCCCGTCCCGTAAAAGAGCCCTGGTGACGAGGTTGACTTTCAAAGTTATTTATAAATAGCGTTGGTGTATATTTGACCAATTCGTCTTCAAAAGTGTCAAATACGTTTTATTTGTGTCCATGTAAAATGACACTGTTAATTCTTTCTGATAATATTTAAAGTAATGTACACAAATGGAAACAATTGATAAGAAAAATAAACAAAAAATATAAAATTCTATTAAGGATTACACACAAAAAGCAAAAGGTATTTTCTTCTGTCTAAAATTTGAACTCTTTTATGGTGTTCTTTTAACCGTATGTATTTGTGGAATCCACCCTTTTTTCCGCGCGGTGGTACGTGTTCTTCTCTTTCTTCTTCTTCTGTTAAAAGGGATGGAATAGTGATAGCCATTTTTTGAAAGCTTAAACAGATTTTTTTGGCTGATCCTTTATGTTTTATTTTTAACGCTTCTACTTGGAGAGAATTAAAACGCGTTTAAATATTAAATAATAAAGAAAGAGAAAAATAAACAAAAGTATATATTATATATGCAAACTAAAATTTATTTTAGATTTTTATGTTTAAATATTAATTTAGTCTTGGTGATCAACAAGAATTTTTTTTCAACACGAACATATGTTTCAAGCAGAAGAAGAAAGGCCTTTGAAGGAGAAGGTAAGTTTTTATGCGAAAAAAGCTGGCTGATGACCTTATGCCTTGCACGAGCAAGTTAAGAAATAAATAAATCAATAAGAGCATGTATCAACTTTGCTTTTTTATTTCCCGCGAAATAATTCCAGTTCTAAACAAAGGTCGGAGACAATAAAGTTGTTTTGCAACTTGAAAAATTTGTAACGTCTCAATTTGGAAGGTGGGTAGGCAGGTAAATAAGCCGGTTAAAATTAAATCTAGTATCAGCCAAATTACCCCCTAAAATTCGTTAAAAAAGTCGTTAGTGTGTCGGATAAAACACCGTCGAAGACTTTGTGTGCCGCGCTCTAAAAAAAGACGTCATTTGCCGGCTAGAACTCTGTTCAGATAATGCTGTGTGTCAAATGTTAGTTAGGACACAGGTAAGAAGACGCGTCGTGTGTCGGTTGTAACATTTTATGTTTCAATTTTGTTGTTATGATTGTCTCTTGATAATTATGAGAAAGTGTATTATGTTGGATGGTGGATCATCACCTGGTCAAAAACGTATGCAATTTTAAAAAACTGATCAGGGAATTGTACTTAAATCTTTAGAATCTTTTACCAGACAGAATCACGTCAAAAATATAATCCCCTAGCAAATCATTTCTCAAATGACAACAAAAAAGAGATTATTTTTACATCTCAGAACTTTTTCTGTTAGTTTTAGCTGTCAAAGTTACGAATTAGGAAAAAGTTTTAAAATATTAATCTTGCACTGTTTATTTGAGACTCTTAAATTTTTATTCCAAAGAAGGAAATGTTGATTGACAGACCTTTAATCCCGTTCGCAAGTATGTAGAGTATGTAAAGCCTCGTCCGCAATATTTTTCTTACTTGCAGAGAAAAAAGGTTTCCGCCATTTTAAACTTCTCTAATACGTCATGCTTATATAATTGTAATACTTTGAAACCACGCCAGCATCTTGTTCGTTCGTTCGTTCGTTCGTTCGTTCGTTCGTTCGTTCGTTCGTTCGTTCGTTCGTTCGTTCGTTCGTTCGTTCGTTCGTTCGTTCGTTCGTTCGTTCGTTCGTTCGTTCGTTCGTTCGTTCGTTCGTTCTTATTCTATTACTTATTATTTAGTTTGACCGAGAACATTTGACAAAAAACACGAGGTCGTGGGTAAAAAGAATAATTAATTAAATACTACAATAACGTCAGATATTCTACATTAATTATATTTCCCTAATCAAAACTTAATTAGATGATCATAGTGTTTATAATTACAAAATTAACCCTTAAGTAAATTAATGTGGACCATTTTAATTAACGGATAGTGACTCGTGCTGATATCGTACTGGTAAAAATAGAAACCTTGAGGTCGAAAGTACAGGTCGACCTTGGAAAGGTACAACTTTAGAAATCAGCTTAGACGGCGTCGCGGCAATCAAATTAGATGGATTTTCACACTTATTTTTCAAGTCGTTGCTCCGTCGGTTTTGTTTTTATATTCGAGGCAAACCTGAACAATAATGCCTAACAAGATATAGTTGAGATAAACACACAAATTATTTGTCTTACACGTCGTAACGTCAAGTTAAAATTCAAGTTTTGTCGTCAAAACTTTGCCGTCGTGTCGTTGCAAGTATTAACACGTTAATTGTTTCAGTCATTTTAAAAGCAATCAAAAGTATAGCTAAGTAGAAATATTTTGGGGATAACAGAAAAATAAAATTCGTTGCCCAAAATAACATGCCTGTTTATGCGGTCATTCAGCCTCTCCGTGAATTACTCACATAAGCAATATAATTTCAAAACATGTCCCTACTTGAAGAGGAACAGTTAAAACGGGATTCTTGTTACAAGTGCCACTCGAATTGAAGTGTTTTGAAGCGACGTAAATAATCTTACTAAGTGATGAAACATAAATATCTTTTATCACAGCTAACATCTTATATTACTCACAATATTTGATTAACTAAATAAAGTAATTACATAGATAAAAAATTAAAAAATTATTGCCACATTGATGATTTTGAAATCAAGTTAGTTGCTTATACGAACTAAAGGAGAGTTCCTGTTTCAGAGAGGTAAGTACTTGTAAATAACGCAAAGTATTTCGAACATATCGAGACAACCTCATGGCAAGGTATTTTGTCTCGTTTATTTATATGTCAGGATATTTAGAAGAACGTCACTGCAGTTGTTGACAGAGTTGGTTCTGATTTCTAAAAAAATCTTATTTCATTTTTACGTCTCAGTAGAAATCGCAAAACAAACATGCAAAAGTGAATCTTTTTAAATATTATTAGAACTAGATAGTGTGTACAGAACAACTTTGATCTAAGACCCTGTCTCTCATATTTGATGTCGAGCAAGCGTTAGGGAGAGAGACAAGATTCCCTGGTAAAGAGGTTGCTATTTAGAACTTTTACTCACTGTAAATTAGTCTGGAAATGAAGTAGCTACGGTACATTAACCTAAAGTAATGTATCCGCATTTAGGTAGCCTAGAAACGAAATAGTCTACATGGAAATTTAAAAAAAGCCTAGATAGGAAGTGGTGTAGGCAAGGTTTTAAGATCATCTGTCAGAGTTAATGCTTTCTTGATGATGAAAAACTTCACCTTAATACGAGATTGCATAATCGATTGTGAAATAACAAAATCCTCAACGCTCTTTGTTTCCGATGGTTTCCGAGAGAGTAAAAATATGTATCATCGGTTAGTTTATTATTATTTGTTGTTGTCTCGAGATTTGATGTGTTCAAAAGCGATCACGTTGTTGTGTATTATGTATTCTTTATAGCAAGCTGGCTATTTCTCTGAAGCTCGTTCGTATGTGAATAAGTATATTGTCATTTTATGAATAGACGTTTCAGATTTCGTATTTGTTTTTTGGCTTATTGAAGAACGTTATAAATTTTAGTCTGCAGTGAAGCGTGAATATCTTAAAGAATTTTTGGATACGTCTAGCTGATTGTTATATTTCAATTTTTCGCCAGAATCTTTTATTTGCGATCAAGCGACCCTTGTGGTTTCTTAAATCGTAGGCTGAATTTTTTCGTGAGCGTTATAACAGTTTTCTATAACTTATTTTTAGATTTCGTATTAAGATTTTTAATTGATGTCAAAAGTGCAGTGATAAGTTTTAATCTTTTTAAACGGTTGAAATCTGCCATTTTAAAATCTGCCATTTTGAATTTGTTTTCGCTGCTATTTGTGTTCCCGCTAAATTTACTAGAGCGAAAGCATTTGTACTTTTTATTTTTAGAACGTAAAAATAAATCAATAAATCAGAGGTCGCATCATGATGATTGAGCTGGTCCTTATTATATCATTCGTCAGCGCGTGTTTGTATGTATTCAACGAATTCCGTGTACATTATTACATCAAATCACCTGTTCTGTATTACAAAGACACTGATGTTCACAGAGAGTTAGTGAAAGGATGTAAAACTTTAAAATATCCTTTCATCCCAACCTTTTGGGCACCAACACATCATTTTCAAACGTGGTTAAAAACATTTTTAAATTTCCGACGAGAAGCGAAATTGAATGTGGTTAGAGAATACATTGAAATGAAAGACCAGGGAATTATTTCTTTGGACTGGATAAATGTTGACAAATTAAAATCATTAAGAAAAAAATCTCGTCGAAAGTCGATCCGACCACAAGAGAAACCAATGTTGTTAATATTACCAAGCGCTATCAATACCAATGTTCATGATTATTTCGATCTGTGTCGTCAAGCCGTCAGAATGGGATTTAAACCGGTATTTTTTAATCGTCGCGGCTACTCAAAGACGCCGTTAACGACACCAAAAGTCGTCACCTATTGCGACATATCGGATATTCGGGAAGTACTTGAATACATTAAAAACCAAAATCCATTCAGCGACATTTACGCCCTTGGATTTTCCATGGAGTCTGGTAACCTAATAAGTTACCTTGGTAACGAAAGACGCAAAAGCATGGTGTCTGGAGCTGTGTGTGTTTCGTCAACATTTGGGTGTGAGAGTCAGTTAGACGAGCATGCAATGAAACAGCCATACAATTATATCATCACGGAGAAACTTAAATCTATATTTTTAAAGCAACATTTGCTGGGAACGGAAGTTGACTTTTCGCAAGCTAAAGTGAGTAAAACTATTGTTGATCTCCAAGGTGAAATTCACGCCAGAAGCAACCATTATGACTCCATAAAAACATATCTCGAATATAACAACCCACTGGCTTACTTGAATAAAGTAACAGTTCCGCTTTTATTTATTCATGCGAAAGATGATCCCGTGATCCCCGATCAATGTATTCCGGTTCCATTTTTTCAAATATCGGATTGCTGTATGTTGCTCACCACAGAATATGGCGGACATTGTGGCTTCTTTCAAGGTACAAGTCCAACTTCGTGGGCAGATACTGTTGCATTAGAATTTTTAAAATCACTACAAGTGAACAGAAATGCTTTATCTGCAGATGCACTGCAAAGGAGCAGAAGTATGACTACTGGCTGTTTATAATGGAGATAACAAGTGGTTGATGTCTAGCTATTTGCTGGTTGTGTTTGAGAAAATAAATCACATTCAATGTCGGGGATTGTGAAGACACTGGTTTATTTGTGTGTGAGATAAACATATATTACTTCCATTAAATAACAAGTATGGGAAGATGAAAAATATTACATTCTACGACATACTTGGTGATGAACATTTAGTGATATATAACATATACTTACTATTACAAGATAAACCTTATTACATAAGTTAACACATAAGCCATCTAACACAATAAAATCACTTCGTACGCAGACTTATACCCGGATACTTATACTTTTGATCTTTCGTTTGAAATTTTGAAAATGAATTGTTTTCTTTTCAAAAAATTATTATGAAAATAAAAAAGCATTTACGATTATACATTCTTTAATTTTTTATAATTTTTCTTGGCAGCGAATATATAGTACTTCTACTTTTCGGTGACGGTTGAGAAGACCGTAACTACATACCTAGTTACCAGTGTTTACAAAAAAAAAATAGAATGAGTATCTTGTATGTTTGTTTCTTTTTCCTTGTTCTTTGTTTTCATTCAAGGACCGTTTGTTAAAAATAGCTGGGTAAGGTAGTCAAACAGACTGTGGTGAGCGAGACTACTAGTAATACCCAAAATATGCTTCGATCAACCAGCCTAGTGATATATTCAGATCGATTTTGAACGCGCTTGTTTCGTTCTTCTTCGTAAGCTGTGTCGTTTAAAAACTGAACTTCCTTTAGGATATTTTGCTTGCCCACTTTCTTTGCTTTCCGCACTTTGTCGAAAGATTTACCAAGCAGTGGATCAAAGATAAAATTTGCTCCATATTTCTCTTTAACATTTCGAGCGATCAGCATCACCCCCTCCATTTTGTCTTCTCCTCTGTTTTTCGATTTTTTTTGGTCTTCCTCGATTATCCCGTCAGCAATTAAACTCGATAACCAGAGTTCTTTTGGTAAGTATCTTTTCTCCACCGCAGTGGGTAGCCAGGTATGATGTAAATCTGGAGTGTGGTACATGATCAAAACCAAACAAGTCGCTAAGGTGGAGAACAATACTGTGCTGATGAGCAAAACATAAACTTTGTAAATCATGGATACCTCGCTTGTACGTGGTAGCACACGTGAAGTAATAAGGTTTAGCATAAAGTAACATGCAAGTCCGACTGTTATGCAAAGCACGATGCGTTCCCCACTCTGAGGAGGTACCCAGTGGCTGATCAAAATCGTTGCTATAAGAAATGTACATGGAAGAATAAAATTGAAATGATAGAAAAGAGGTTTTCGTTCAAGCAACAGTTCGACCTGCAGAAGCGAGAAAGGTTTTTCACAGCACTCGTAGTATGTATCAACAATAGTTTGACTCGCTGATACAATCTTCCACTCCACATTCTTCTTAAAGTCTGTTGTGATGACCGAGAGATTGTTTGAATAACATCGGATTTTGCTTGAATCGGTCCATGGACCCAGCGTGATGACACAGCGTTGCGCATCATGCGGTAAATTTGACACGTCGAAACTGCAACTACTTTTTAGCGTGAGTGGCGATAACCAAGAATTGATGCCATCACGTTTAATGTTGATTTTTGTTTTGATATCATGTGTGGTCCATTCTTCTGAAGCTTCATCGTGACTGCTAACCTTGCCGATACTAAAAAAGATGTTACTTCATGAAAAACACATATATAGTAGCGGAATAAATCCCTGCAAATTTTCTTCTAAATTTAATGTACTCTGTTTAATATTAGGCTTAAAACGCAACTTTTTTTTTCTAGAAACATTCTAATTCCTGTTCAGTAGACCCTCTTCAATATTGTTATCCCCTTTTACCTCGGATATTGACATACACTCGAGCGATTAATCGCTTTCTTAACTCGAATGTTAACTCGCTTACAAGTTTTTACGTAACAACAAACGATATAAAGCGTTACAAAAATTTTAGGTCTCATTTCATCAATCCAAACGGAGCGACGAAATTTGCCAAAATGCTACCTCGACCCCAGGGCTTTCTGATCTCGCTGTTCCGATATAAAGAGAACAAGACAAAGAGTCCTGGGGTCGAGGTCGTTTACGCTGCGGTTTTTTGAAACTTCGCGTATACCAAACTGAAATCAGAGTTTCTGAGTTAGGGTATACGATTTTTTAGCGTTCTTATTATTTTCTTAAGGAACACAAATATAACACTGCGCTATAGTGTTTTTGCGTCTTCCACCATCAATAATGAATAGTTCTATCAAAGATCATCCTCGTCCCCAGGGTCTCTTAACCTCTGAGCCGTTATTACGGAGCGGCTCAAAAAGGCAATGCCCTGGGAACGAAGTTAATCAAACATGTTTTATTTTTGCAACATCAGCTACTTTTTCAATCAATAACAAAAAAAGCAAAAAAAAAATGGTTTAATATATCCGTCGACCCTAAGTGACGAGATTTTGAAATGGTAAAAAAGAATAGTCCTGATGAAAAATGAAGGCCTGGTGAACATTTTGGTCGGCAAAGTTTGTGCCAGTAAGATATTTGGATTTTCATCTAAGAATATTTTAAGAAAAAAAAACATGGCGGCCACTGAATTAAAAGCGAATAGTCAACAAAATGTTCTTTTAATGTCATTGTAACCCTTTTTTATGTTTTACTAACCTACCCATTGTAAAGAACTGTTTCAGGGTGCCACACGTGCTCCATGTCGACATTGACGGCTGTTATGTTCGAATAATTATCAGGATCCCATCCCATTAATTCATTTTTCCATTGCTGAAAGAAAAACATGTTCATACAGAAAAATAATACTGACAATAATCACGGCAGTAATACTTTCTTATAAATCTACTTGTTGTTAAGCGCAATCAGTGATGCTATCTTTCAGTGCGGAAACTCGTCAAACTTAAACTGGTCAAAAACGTTTTGTATTGCGTGACCGACGCTGCGCTAAGGAATATAGAGTAGGTTTTAGGGAGAAATTACCTTTTTGACCAGAAAGTGTGTAAGTAGGGGCGGTAATGGAGGATTTTAATAGCTGCATTATTTCATACTAAAAAGCGATGTTATTTTTACTACACATCTCAGAAATATAGTTTTGCGAAGTATTATATATTCGTAAAATTGTATACCCTGTGATCATTTTCCGCACAAAAATTTATGACCGGCAACTTTTTTAGGTTCCTGTATTTGCGAATATCTATGTCTTGCATTATTTTTCTTAATTCGCGAAAGTAGAATGAAAAAATTCGCAAATATTTGTGCCCGCGAAATTTTGAACTCTAAGAATAGGACATACCTGTCGCAAGAAACCAGTCACGTGCATCACTTGTCCTTCAGTGGACTAAAATGGAAGTAAGTAAAACCTCGTCATCAAACATAGAGCCTAGGAACGAGGTTAAGCTAGAATAAAAATATAATGATTAGGGCTGAGAAAAATGTGTGTAGTTTGAACAATGGGGTATATAAAACGTTTACCTTATTCCATGAAATGAACGAGTCATGAAATTAACGCGTTTTTTTTTTAAATTCGCGTTAATTTATTGACTGTTAATTAAATGTAGTGTTAATTTTAAGACTGTCAATTTCATGACTCGTTAATTAAAATACTGTTAATTTGGTGACTTTTTTATAATATATAAAATCAAAAATACCTTTTTTTTACAAATTTTCTACTATTTTCTCCTCATCGGACGATAGCTCAACGGTGTTCTCTTTTTCAGCGATCTTTTTTAAAATAGCTTTTGTATAATCTTAATACCCTGATCCAAGTGGAAAATTAATTGAAAGCACTTTTTCTTCCAAAATTTTTAAATTTTTAACATTGTCTTTCCAAACAGCAACAGACTGATTCGACTGTTGCCGTAATTTTTGCTTTAAGTGATATCGCGTATTATCAAATTCGCGTTAATTAAATGCATTTTTGAAAACAGCCTTGCTCAACCGCGTTAATTAAATGCCTTTTTCACAATAATTTCATTGAAGAACCGCGTTAATTTCATGATCGTTAATTTAATTCGCGTTAATTTCTTGACTCGTTAATTTCATGGAATGAGGTATTTAAAAACAGGTCGCATTACAAGATACGCAATATATTTTCTTCTGACTTGCTTTGAAATAGAAAAGCCGTGAACGATACCGTTTTTTTTCTCCTTAAATCCCTTGTGTCGTCATAACAAATTTTATACAGATGATATAATCATTGTTCATAAATTGTTAACTTTGAACAATAGTGCTGCGAATTGATTGGTTATTTTGCTAATTATTCTTCTGTTTGGATTAAAATTATGTCAAATTAAAAATTAACCAACACTATTATAGAATAAAAGTTTCTTCCATTTTCAAAGTATGAATTCAGATTAAAACAGATCCTGTTTTGCAAGCAAACGTTTGTAGTTCGTAATCTATGGCATTGTAACAAAACAGTAAAACCCCCAACTGTTTGAGTAGCTTACTTACCACATCCAATATCTGAGTTATTTCCAGACCGATAGAGTATTCCATGACGTCACTTGAGTTAAGTATGGGCCGTGCGTGAGATTTTCTTTCTTCTGTTATGATGGATTTCAACAGAGCTTGCTCGGCTGACGGTGATGCAGCTATAGTAGAAAACAAATCAACGGTATTTTAAAGGAATCGATCCACCGTTCAACAACCTCGTCCCCAGGGGTTCTTGCCTTTATTGTTTGACCGTCAAGTAAGCGGTAGTGGCTTTGACATAGGCAACAAACCGTGGGGACGAGGATGACCGTTTAATCCATACCACCGATGGATGATTCAAAATTGACTTTAATAAATGTGCTATGGCAATAAATATGAGAACGAAACGGTCACAGTTACAGTCCTTTGAGAGTTTAACAATTTTATAAATTATATAGTGGTTTTATTGTCTAGCAGTGTTACTTACCTGACGATGTGCGTTTTTATTGTACATTTTTGTATGTTATTGTATATAATAAAACAGCCACAGTTTTGTGGCTGTTTTATTACGAATAATTGTGAACAATTACGAATAGTAAAAAGGGAAAAATATTTTTTTTATTTTACATAAACTGTGTTGTGTCAACCGATAAAAACATTGCAACGCAAATGACTGAGCGAACACCCGCCCAAACTAACACCCTATTCCAGAACGAACGCCCTTTTTCTACCCAACGCCCTTCTTGAACTAACGCCCTTCTTTAGCCAAAATTAAAATAAGGTGTTCATGCAGTTATCATGAGGAAAAATTTTTCACTCTTTACTAGGATAAAGACGCGAAAACGTATTTATATTATTTTTAGAAACTTCTAAAAATTATGATGGTAAAAAAAGGGATTAAATGTGGGCTTAATAGATCCACTTAAATGCTTACCTCCAGTCGGGAGCACAAAACACCCTGCTATTAACAGCACTAAAGAAAATAAGAACATGTTCATTTTCATTTTCTTCTTCAATATTTCTTCAACCTTTCACTAAAGTTTATTTTTCAGCTAAATTTTTTTTTGGTTTATTTTTGAACGTAGAAATTGTTTTGAAATTTCGTTAAAATAGAAAAGAGCAGACTGTCTATGAGTTTTGTTTCCGTTGTAAATAAAAATAAGATAAGATGAAATAAATTAATATTTAGTGAAGTTAAAAAGAAAAAAAAACCTTTGAGTCTCAAAATTTCTATACGTAGCAGCACGATCTGACTTCTATCTAGTTACTCGTCGAAAAATATAAGACAGCGACAGCTGAAAACGAACGAACGAACGAACGAACGAACGAACGAACGAACGAACGAACGAACGAACGAACGAACGAACGAACGAACGAACGAACGAACGAACGAACGAACGAACGAACGAACGAACGAACGAACGAACGAACGAACGAACGAACGAACGAACGAACGAACGAACGAACGAACGAACGAACGAACGAACGAACGAACGAACGAACGAACGAACGAACAACGAACGAACGAACGAACGAACGAACGAACGGAACGAACGAACGAAACGAACGAACGAACGAACGAACGAACGAACGAACGAACGAAACGAACGAACGAACGAACGAACGAACGAACGAACGAACGAACGAACGAACGAACGAACCAACGCACGAACGAACGAACGAACGAACGAACGAACGAACGAACGAACGAACGAACGAACGAACGAACGAACGAACGAACGAACGAACGAACGAACGAACGAACGAACGAACGAACGAACGAACGATTAATTATTAATTACGATCCATTCAATTTTAAACTTCTCGAAACAATGAAATCTTTTTAATCTTATTTCGATGCCAGTTCCGTGTGTCTGTCTGTCACTTTTGCAAAGTCGATTAAATTTTTCATAATTTTCTTCAATAAAGTCTATAAAACATCACCTATAAATTTGTTCTGTAATTTACCAAACTTTGACGTTAAAATAATATGAACGTCAAAGGAAAGTATATTTAACATTAGTGAAGCCATTACAGTGCACTTAAAACTTTGAGGGCAAATAACTTACTTGGAAACGAGGTGGTGACGTCAATGATTTTTCACCGCGTGGTTAACCAGGGACCACCTGGTACCAATTTGGGTAAGTTTTCCAAACCTGGGTCCCCGAATCCGTTTCGGAATGAACGGGTTGATGACGTCATCAAAAAACCTTCAAACCCTAATATGTCTGCAACCGTTTGTCAAAAGTACATGATCCTATACATTTTCTTGATCAGCGTTTCAAGATCTATGCGATGAAGGCAACATGTATTTAAATTTCTAAAAAAAATATTTTAGGTTTTGACGGGCCATTGCTGACGTCAGCAAAATTTTTAAACCCTTATATCTCATTAACCGCTCATCAAAAGCACATGATCATATACATTTTCTTGATCAGCGCTTTAAGCTATACACAATAGAGGCAACGTGAAAACAAGCTTCTGAATTATTTTTTTAGTGGATGGGTTGCTGACGTCATCAAAATTCAAATAACGCTTCTTTTTCATTTTTACCCTGCCTCAGTGGATTTTTCCACGGGCTTTATCGACTAGTATATAGTAATATGACAAGTCATGGATAAATCCTGGTTTGTTATATTACCCTGTCTCGAAATCCCAGGGCTTCTTTCTTTCATAGTCACAAGAGACTATGTTGCTTCTTGGCCTAAAAGCGCCAGCAGCTCTGACAATAGACAACAAACACATGGACAAGGATTGTAAATAAGATGCAATAAAAAAATGCATTCGTCATGCAGAAAAGACTGACTTTAGCAACAAATTCACAACAGTTTAGTGGAAGATTGTCACATTCACACTTTTTATGTTTCTTTCTTGAACCCACTCTTTTTTATAAAGAATATTTTTTTAACATTCTTATCTTTGAAAATTTTCTTAGACACTCTTACAATTGTTTATGCTCGCTGATACAAAAACTTTGCATTCCGAAAGAAACCAATATTTTGACGTGATTTGACGTTGGACGTGTACATACGCCACGCTAAAAGCAGTATTGAAAGAAATAGACTGCATAATCTCGTACCCAGTCCCTGTTTTTCGCTTTTTTGGCGCGAAATAACTTGCACTGCAGAGGTTGATTAAAACATAAAAATAAACTGTTTGATAAACCTGGTAGTCAGTTTTTGAAATAGCCATTGTAAAAAAAAAAACCTTTTCAGGTACAGCTTTTCGAAAATCAATTCTACCAATTAATATATCTCTATCCACAACGTGTGAACATGGTCTTAATATATATGTTGACGTTATTGACGTACGACACAAAATATATGCTGACGTTATTGACGTACGACACAAAATATATCCTGACGTTATTGACGTACGACACAAAATATATGTTGACGTTATTGACGTACGACACAAAATATTTGCTGACGTTATTGACGTACGACAAAGAATATTTGCTGACGTTATTGACGTACGACACAGAATATTTGCTGACGTTATTGACGTACGACAAAGAAGTTGAATGATAAAATCTCTAATTTGTACTAAAAATGAACTCGCAAGTCAGGTTAGTGCCTGGAGGTTTAAAAAGTAGGAAGCTGCTTTAGTCAAAAAACAATTGATTTTTTTAGGTTTCGTATTGCGGCTTGAACACCTGTTGTGTGTCAACAATTAGATAATTTTAGAATGTCATAAAATGACATAAAATTCTGTCATGAGAAAATAATATAAATGATATATAAAACATAAATAAAAGAAATAGACAGAGATGAAATAAAACCAGCAAGACGTTATTCAAACATTCTTCCGCTGTTAAAAGTATCCTACGGAGAATATATACCATCTTTTAGATGTATTGTTGGTTCACGAAAAAGAGAGAGTATTATGTTTTGATGAAGTGAACGTGAGAGCTAGTGACCGTTTGGGATGCATAAAAATCTCTATTTCACTTTATTCGCGTTGGTGCAAGTTTGGAGAAATAAAGTGGTTTGAGCATTTAGTTTGGAGAATATTTTATGAAGAAATTTTTTTTTTCTTCCCATATAATCGTTGTATGTGTAATGATAAATTTATTTGTCCAACATTGTCTACCTGTGACTGAATACAGTATATGTATGTTGTGAAAATTAGTTTAAGAAATCTTAATGTTATCATTGAGCTTATTTCATTCTAAATTTTAAAACTCGCTTCGTGTTTGTCTTACTAAAAGTCATAAGTTGTAATAAAAAAAGATTTTAACATACTTAATGCTTCGATCTTAACTTCGATCTTGGTTCAGAAAAAAAAATTGATTTTTTTTTTACTTTTAATATATTTTTTCATATTTGCTTCTGAACCTTAAACTATGTATTGATACAGCATATAACAGTAGAAATGAAGAAGTGGCAACAACTTCTCTTTTTTGTTTATATCGTGCAGTTTGCTGTCAAAACTTCAGGTAGGGTACCACATAAATATTATATTATGACAGAAATAGAATTCTTGTTCCTTATGCTCCCGAGGTAAAATAGTGTCAATGTCTTGTAGGTATCTCATCTCCGGAAAGCAGACTCCGTGATGATTTACTCGAAACGAAAGCTTATCAAGGTCGTCCGGTGACAAACGTGAGTACCCCGATGAAAATAATTGTCGGATTGGAAATAGCACAGTTGATTGACGTGGTAAGTAATACCCACAATACACTGCTGTGTTTTTAAATATGTGGTCAAGAGACAAATGAACAAGAGACAAATGAAAAAAAAAAATAGCTTCATGAAGGTTATTTTCATTCTAAATGCTTAGCAGTTTCTCAAAACATTTTTTTTACAAAGTAGTTTTTTTATTTTAAACTTGGAATGTGTTGTGTTCAGTGTCCTGTGAATGTTTGTTAACCCATCTATCGAGTCTACTAATATCCTAAATTAACTAAGCTTTCTGCCAGGGTATCAAAATTCAGGTTCTCTCATATGAAAGCTTAAATACAAAAGAATGTGTCAGAGATAATCCCTAAAAATCAAATCAACCAATATGCACAAAGCAAGCGTGGTCACACCTTACCCTCTTAAATAGTAGCGAATTAATTGTTTGTTCGGGTGAGTAAAACCATTCGCGCCCATAACATTAAATAAGAAAGGATTTCCCGACAACTATCACGTGAGCAAAGAACAATAGAAGTAACCAATCGAAAAGCGCAAAAGTATGCTGACAGCATTCAGAAAATTCGTTTGCGACGCAGCGTAATTTTTCCCACCTTACCTATTCCGATTTCCTGGTGGTAAGTAATATTATTCTGGGTCTCCTGGCTAGTTTACCGCTGGACTAAGCTTGGTTGAAAATTCTTCACCTCTGCAACATTCGAACAAACTTTTTTTTGCTCCACAAATAGAATTTATGATTCTTTCTTTCAGTCCACAACTTCTCAAACGTTGGTACTCACAGGATTTTTACGAAAGGTAAGAAATGTTTAGTTGTGTTCTTAAAGACAACGGAGACTGGGATCGAAGTTGATATTGTTGTGTTTATCTTTAACAGAAAACTCCACAGTGGTTTTACGATATGTATTTTTTATCAGTTTTATAATTAATATAAATTCTGGGGCATATGTACACCTTATTTTAAGGCAGAAATTGTTACAGCGATGTTTTGATCTCTTAACGTTAAATTCGTGTCGCACTATGTTCACTAACTTACTTGCAAGTCATGCAGCAATTACCTGAGCGTGACTGAGAGTACGGTCAATGTACAGGGAGAAGGAGAGCGGTCAATAACACTCCAAAATGGGACATACTTTTTTCAGTAACCTCGTTAAGGTGCTGCTTCAGACTTAACGTTTAAGTTTTAACCATCAGCTTTTGTCGGTGCTTATGTAACAAAATTTTAACCTTAATTTGACGTCGTTTACGCATTCGTTTGGAAATACATAATTCTGTTCGTACGAACTATAAATACGTCGCTGTTTTTATAGCAATGGAACAACTCGTTGTTGTTTTGGAATCCACAAGATTATAATGGTCTGCAGACGATCAACATTGACGAGGTGGAGGGTTGGACACCAGAAATTGTAATTTACACAAGGTGAATGTGCTTATTGATTTTTAAAACTGTTAGTCTCTTCAATTGAAGACACTGGGTTATAAGTTTTTCTTATGTAGTCCTTGAAATAACATGAAAGTAACATTAACGTTTTTGCACAGAGTTGTCACACTTATCCAGTGTACGCTAATAATCAAACGTTTAGAAAAGGTTGTAGGTATCGCATTTTATTGTTAAAGGGGAAGGGTAAATGGGTGGCAGGGGAGCATCCCCCTTTTTCACTTTTTTTTGCTAGTAAAGAAACGACTTTTAAACAGCAACAACAACGACGAACTGGCAATGTTTTTTTTAATTTTTGTCCCTCCACCCCCGCTCCCTCCACCAACTTTAAAAACAGGTTCGTGGACCACGTGTCATCAATACCTTGTGTTCCATATTTGATATGTATGTAAACACCATCCTATTCACATGAAATTCCATAGCATGACTATTCTTAAGTTAATGAATCATCACTACCTGATAGAAACCCCGCCACTACACTTGAAAAATTGCTAACCTAGTGGAGACACGTACATTAATATAACTTATACTAACTAAATATCCCATTACATTTCAGATATTTATTTTTGCCAGTGTGAATGCTCACCTAGCAATCTCGTCCACAGAGCTTCTTTTTCTCCTACTGGTATGCGTGAGCGACTCATCAGAAAGCGCTAAAGAAGCCCTGGGAACGAGATTACTTACTTACCAGAATTTATTTTTCTAGTGTAAACGCCTACATATTGCAATTTTTTCTTGTGCGAACGCCTACTTATTAGGACTTACAATTTTAGTGTGAACACCAACACTGGTTCAGGAAAAGCATGGTCTTCGCACGACATCAAGACGCAAGTGACGTTAAAACATGACGGCACAACAACCTGGTTAACGCCTATTGCTTTTAAAAGTTCTTGTACATTTGAGGTGGTTGACTTTCCTTATGATCAACAACACTGTGTGATCGAATTCGGTCCGTGGACAGAAGATTCGAGCAAAGTAATATGCGAAGCTAGCACGCTGCCAATCACAACATCGCAGTACGTTCCAAGTGGTGAATGGGACATCGAGTCAGCGAGACAAGAAACACTTAATGTGAAATACCCATGCTGTGAGCATCCATTTTCTTTGTTGAAAGTTCATTTGCATCTAAAACGAAAACCTCTCTACTATCAATTTAACTTACTCCTTCCCTGCGTCTTTCTCGTCGTGTGCATGCTGGCCGGACACTGGATACCTCCTCAATCAGGTGAGCGCATCGCGTTGGGTATGACCATCGCCCTCACATACGTAGTGATGCTGCATGTCACATCAGGGTCGCTACCTCGCTCTAGCGAAACATCCACCATAACAAAGATTTATAACATCCTTATTTGTGAGGTATGTCTTTCCATATTTGGAAGCATCTATATCCTCCTCCTATTTCACCGTGGAGACGCCTATTTAACTTGGATACCTGGTTTCCTCGAGAGAAGATATTTACCAAAAAGCTTGTGGAAATCTACGCTGATTAGTGAAGGAATTTATGAAGAGAATCCGAGCAATGAGAATCAAGTAGAAACCATCCAACTATCGTCTGTCAATATGATTTTACAGAACTACCACCGGACTAAGTCGGAAACGGAAACAGTACGGAAACGACACGTCGAGATAAATCCGAAAGTGAAAGATATACTTGGCGAAATTAAATTCTTGAATGATGGAGAATATGATGGAGCAAAATCAAATCGATTAGCTGTGCGGTCGATCTATGCAGCAGAGATTTTTGATCGATTGTTGTTTTGGTTTTTCTTAGTTGGCTCGATCCTCACGTTCGGTCTCATCGCAATAGTACACTACTAAGCAATAGCAGCACTTTCCAACCCTTTCTATATTGGATTCAAGGACTCATGCTTCAGCGATCTTTTGAAACCACATGTTTCGTCAGTGTAGCGTAACGGTAAATAAAAAAAGAGTGACAGTATCACAAATTCAATTAAATTGACTTAGTAAGGCTGACCACGCAAAACATTTTTATGCTTTTTTTACGTAAATTCTTGACCTTGTAAACTTTGATAAAGAAAAGTGATTTTCCACCGTTTACTTTAATTAAAAATCGATGTATCGTGTTGTTTCGATTTTGTATCGTGTTGTTTTGATTTTGCATCGTGTTGTTTTGACTGAGAAACGATTTTTGTATCGTTTGTTAGAAATAAAATTTCGTCCCCGCGCGTCGATGACGTCAATTTTCAGGATCAAACTGTCATGAAGGTAAGACATGATGGGATTCACTTTTAAATGCGTCGCAAAAAGTGCAACCACTGTGGCAGTGTCTTTTGATATAACGTAACAGACAGTGACATCGTGCAATGTAAATTTATGGATTCTTTATCGATTACTAACGTGAGACTAAGGCGGTCTCAAATTTCAATCCTCTAGATCGCACTCCAAATTCTAGGACTACAGCATAAAATTACTCCGAAAAAGACGAAAATATATGATGTTTAGTCTAAAGACCTTTTGCGTGTTCTTAATTTTTTGGGAGGAGTGGGTGGGGTACCTGCCTCACTCCCCATTGATTGCGCCATTGTCAAGGTTGATGACTGTTTGTAAATGTATGTTCTCCTCCACAATGTCTCTAGTGTAATAAAAAAGACATAAGCGAAACAAAGAATTGAACATCGAGGATAAAATTGTAAGAAGAACTGGGAAAAACACAACTGAAACTGAACCGGCGTACTTCTTCGTTTCACAAAACAGTTTACAATTTAAAATGTATTTTGTTTTTTAGTGCTTTATTTATTTTTAATTTTCATCGATCGTGATTTTCATAAAATCGTACATGTTTTGTCATCACAAATGTTTTGTCTCGCATCCTTTACTCAGATTCCACGAACAATCAATAAATAAGCGTATTGTTATCAGCAGTGGTGGAGGGAGATGACATGCAGCAAACATTACCGCCATTATTATACGTTCGAAAGCTTGCATCGTTGTTCGATTTTTTGATACTACCTGTCTGGTTGGTGGTGTCAGAATCGTTTCAAGAAACACCGTGCGGCCGAGGAATGGGCGACTCGTTATCTTTCGATTCAAAGAAAACGTAAGATAATATTATTTCATCATACTTTGCCATTTTCGGATCTTCAACGAATTCCGGATCGATGTAAAAGAAAACAGGCATGTCAACCTATTGACAAAAAAAAAAAAAAGTGCACAAAAGAAAAACAAATTGCGTCTTCTGCGCATGCGCATGCTAAAAATAATTTTTTTGTTATTCCAATACAAATAAAAGAGCTATCATGTGTTTGCGCAAACCTTTCCCGAGAAAAGGCTAAGTTTTACATTTTTTATAAGAACGTCTAAATCTCAGCTGAGGCTGGATGTGTTACAAGTTTTGATCATCGAATGTTATTTTACGGAAATATACGGTTAGATTACATTGTGGCTAAGGTTTTATAGAATAGATTTTAAATTTATTAACTTGTAAAAAACATACATGTATTAGTAAAAACAGGATTACAAAACTGTTGAGAAATAATGTTTCTTAGTAATTCCAGGAATTATTAATACGTTTTAGTTCTTAGCAAAGTCTTAGCCTCGACGTTCGTGTAAAGTCTTAGCCTCGGCGTTCGTGTAAACTAGGTTTTTATAAAACAAAACGTGTAGTTGAAATAGATATTATGTCTACCTCTTCATGCGGGTTCAACTGTTGTTCTTCAAAACAGAAACACTGGAACGAAAAAGTAACCACCATTTAACATTACAATTTGACAACAAAATTCTCTTCCTATGTTCACCCCAAGGGAACTCATTTTCGGGAGAGTTAAATTTATCGAGTCGAAAAAATGTATTTCGCGGAAATTAACTTTCGCGAAATAAACAAATTTCGATTTTTGGCGCCAATAAATGTTTGCGGTTGCTTGCCTTGCAAATAAAAAACTTATGTGCATTAAAACTTTGCAAAATAGATGAAAAAACGCGGAATGCACGAAGAAGAGATTCGAATTCATTTATGGTAAAATTCTATAAAACAACAATTCATGCAAAGGGACAGCACATAAACATTTTCTTAAGGTGAATCATACATGGTCTCAAACTTTTACGTCGTAATTGCAGGGGTGGAAAAAATTTTGAGGCAGGGCAATTATGTAAATTGTATAATCTCCAAACAACACCATAACATTTTAGCTTTGCTTGCCCAAAATCCCTGTGCCCTGTTTCTCGATTAATACATTACAAATAACAGTTCGTTTGATTAAACAGTTCGAGATAACGAGACAAACCTGTATTTTATTAAAATACTGTCCAGCGTCGAACGGGACAACATTGTACGTGGCAATCCCAATAATTGGACGGTCCGTTAAATTCTCAGCAGTATAAAATGCCAGCGCTGTCTCTCCCGGTACAAGCTGGAAAATAAATATTAATATAATTAATAAGTAAAAAAATATAAACAATGAAAACTAACCTGTTTTATAAATAACAAAAAAAGGACCAGATGCAGTATTAACTGGTTGTACGTGAGAAAATATGGATTTGAGAAAATATGGATTTCGTTTATACACTTTCTGCACTGTAGGGAATTATCTTTCCGCGGTAAATTAATTCTGTGGATGTAAAATTGTGGGCGCAAAGTGAAACTTGTTTTAAAAAAATAAACAAACAAATAGATACGTCACATCGTTTCTTAAAAATTAAACGTAAACTATTACGTATATTTACGTCCATGAAAGGTAACGAAATATGATTTGAAAATGCACTCAATTTTCAGCCGGTGATTGCTGTCGAACTCACTTTTGATCAAGACGGCATCTTCATCAACAAAATATTTTGTAACATTGGAACTTGAAATTCATTTCTTAATTTCATTAATAATTATATCCTATACGCAAAGTTATATTATGTGATAATGCGACGCATCCCTGTTCCTCTCCTTCCTGCCTCGTTGTTTGTTTACAGCATGCTGCCATTTTTAAATTTCTAACGCTCGCCTTAGATCACGTGACTACATCTATTGTTTTATTGCGGGATTCCTGCTGCTGACATCAACATTCTAAGAGCTTCATTGCTATATATCATCGCATATTATCTTAAAGTAATACGCACAAACAACCTACCTTGACTTCTTTTTGTTGTGGTTTAAACTTCCATTGTAACGTTTTATTTGTGCCAGCTTCGAACCGAATAGTTATCATTCTATCTTCAACTCGTTTCATCTCCATGATTTTGTCGCCGACATCTACAGCTTTTTTTGTCGTCCCGCCATAACCTGACGCCTGTAACAAACCGATGAAAAGAAAGTACGTTAACTAGATTAATTTTCGACTTATTTTCGTGAGGCCAAAAAAAAATTTCGCGAAGATTACTTTTCGCGAAACAGTCATGTCGAGATAATTCGCGAATATTTTTCTTCGAGAATGAACTAATTCAAGGTCTTTCACAAGAACTACTTTCACAACATCTAGTACTTTATATGGCAATTTTAATTTATTTCAGTCCTATTTATTGAGATAGGGTAGCCTTTAATTGAACTTGCTCATATCACAAAGACTGGCCATTATTTTTCCCAATTCTAAAAAGAAGAACTAGTTTTTCCGAAAGTTTTGCAAAGTTTAGCGCAAATCTCATTAATTTTCGCGAATTGACCTTCCCAGGAATTTTCGCGCAGACAAATTTTCGCGAAAAGGTATAAAAGTCGTAAAATTCGCAAAAATTAATCTTCGTGAAAATAAATCAACTTAATAGTGTGCATGCATGCAACAATTAAGCAATCAAATGTTGAGGTAAAAATCTGACTGATCGTTAGCAGGATCTTCTCGTGCGAATATCTTTCTCCGAACAAAACAAGGGTAAAGCATATTATTTTACTTACACTTAATAATCAATAAATTCGTATACTTAGCTTCCGTACACCCAGAACAATTGACGTTGAAACTAGACAACTATTTATAGATTATACTTTGTTGAACCCAAGCTCTTTAAAAAGTTTTTTAATTTTTAAACATTTGTATTTTTTTAAAAAAAATTTCTTGTAGCTTTACCAACTTCAAAGTTTTATGTGCTATCACGAGCGTGCAGTAACTGCACCTCAACTCGACTCGACGTGGACGAACTGGACAAGAAGAAAAATACTTGTTGCTACGCAACCAAAAAGACAACACATAATGGGGCATTTATCTAATTATCTCTATCAAAATGCTCACATTCATGGCTGGATTGTCATAAATATTTCTTTATGACAAAATTAAGTCTAATAAAATAATCTCTTTATTACAAAAGTGTTACCTGACAATAAAGCCTGTACAAGGGTACGGCAGCATACGACAAACCAACAGCAAGTACAGCGGCAGACGTCAGATACAATAAAACAGTGCGATGTTGAAAACTAAGTACAGGTGTGTTGATGTACCTTCTCTGCAACAATCTGTGAGAAGAACTAATCCTATCCAAATGTGTATTTATAAATATATTTTTAACACGTGGTGTAGCCCATGTTGCAGTTCTTGAAAATAAAACCCTGGGGAGAAATTTTCTCACATTTTCATAGTTTCTTTTAGAATGTGTACGGAATAATCGAGACGAGATTGTTCTTGATGATATCATGTTTGGTACGCGTGACGTAATCGATGTGAAACTTCTTTCATATTGTTTTGATGTCAGTGCTCTTAGACTAACGTGACTTCCAGATGAAAACGTTTTCCTCAAAAATGGATTGACGCATGCGCAGAATGTTATTTGATACATTTTCTGAGCCTAAAATTAAAATTTTTTACATTAATGTTACATCAACATGCATCTATACTATACTAACAAAACGCACATTTTAAAACGTCATAAGGCCGTCGTTATGTCGTGATTGACAACGATTTCCGTCACATTTGAAAATCCTGACTATAAATAGTTCTGACATGAATTCGTAGATAATTGCTGACTCAGCAGCAGCGCAAAATAATGTGAGAAAGACTTAAAAAGAGATTTTAAGAAAAGTCATGAACTTAGAGCTATCTTTGTACGTGATTTACATAATGGACGACGACATCACAAAATATACAAAATCGCTCCCCTAAAAAGTTGAATCGCTAACTACTACAATTTCAAATAAATGCACACCGGTCTCGTCAATAGAACAGTTACTTTGAGGTGGAACTCATATCATAAGTTTTTGCACCGCTAAAAAAATCATGGTTCTTTAAAATTATATTTACTTGCTTACTTTCAAGTCGGGAAGGTCACAAATTTTATTGATTTTGATAGATTGTAAAAAAAATTGTAAAATAAAAAAAAATTGCGTATGATTGACAACCGTGACTTAAGAAACATTTCCAACTTAAAAAAGAAAACAAAACCAAAAACAAACAAACAAAGACAGTGTCATTTTTAAATTAGATCATAATTACATATAATTTTCTTCTCGAACTCAATCTGCCATAATAATTCATTGCATGAACTATGTAGATGCAATGCTTTGCGTAGCATTTTTATGATTACGTCATAAATTCTTCAACTTTTTCTTTAAAAATAAACTTTAGCATGGAAAAATTAAAAATGGGAATGAAATGGGTCAAGTAAAATTTTTGGAAGAAAGAGTTTTTAATATACTTTTATTTGATGATTTAAAATTCAAATGCAAAAAAAAAAAGATTCGATCCAGAAGATTTTTCTTTAATTCTTTTCAAAATAATAGGATTCATAGACAGCAGAAAAATGACTCATTTGATACACGGTCTGTAAATTCACGGTCTGTAAATTATTAGGTCGTCAGCAAAAAAATATTTTCACAACAGTAATCTGTAGAAATAAGTATATATTTAGTTGTAACAAATGACTTTTAAAATATATATATTATAAAACAAAACAAAAACTACTTCAATCAATCAGATATACAAAAATTATGTAGCTGAAAATTTACAAATAAAAAACTGTATCAAAACATTGATGTAGAAAAACATAAAATGCTAAAAAATTTTATTCAATTTAGAGAAAAAAAAATTATATAAAAATAATTTTTTCAATATAAAAGCTCAAAACAAAAGAACAGCTCGTGTTCTTAACGAAAATAGGAAAATATTTTGTGAACAAAGATGCTGACTCTGCGTTTTTCAAACACAGAAAATTCAATATACTAATTCTTTTTTTTTTATTCTATTTTTTTTTATTCTATTTTTTTTTATTCTATTTTTTTTTATTCTATTTTTTTTTATTCTATTTTTTTTATTCTATTTTTTTTTATTCTATTTTTTTTTATTCTATTTTTTTTTATTCTATTTTTTTTTATTTATTAAATCGTTTGTAAATTCTTAAATTTCATAGAAAATAAATAATAACAATAACAGGAATTCAACTTCATCATGTCACCCCTTGCTCAACCCTATTAACCCACCCACGTGACTCCCACTTTATAAAATATTCACCCCCATTGCAACATTACCTGGATTTGTCAAAAAATATATTATAAAATAAATTATTATAATCACGCTTGTAAAAAAGGAACTTAATGTTTGCCAAAGAAATTTGGCAAAAATGATGTTTTTTTTCCAGCCGACTTTCCAACTTAACTAGAATTTATAACTTTCATGAAAAAAAGGCAAATAGCTTGCAGATAAGAAAACTAAATCACTGAAACAACGACGTTTTGTGAATAAAATATTTTTTAACAATATAATTGATAACGTTAGATTGGCCAGCCAATTGAATGTTTTCATTTCTTCTTCTCTACAACTGCATACATACTAAAATACAACAAAAGAAAGTAACATTTAGGATGGTAACATGGTAAAGATTCTCATAGTATCCACTAAAAATATAAAAACAACATTCAGAGTCACGCGAAAAAAAACAATTTCAAGAAATCATGAGAACTCCAGCAGAGTAGCTACAATCGTTGCCAAAAGTAGTTGAGAAAAAAAACTGACCATTAATGGCAGAAAAGGCAATAAATACAGAATAAAAGTTCTTTATATCCCCTCCTCCCTTTACACAATGTTGGAGAGTCATGGCAGCAAATTTCTGTCTTCAAGAGCGCAACTATATTTGGGGGGTGCAGGGGTGAAAGTGTGTGAATAATCTCAACACCTTTGGCAAAGATTGTAGGTGAAAACTTACTGAAGCTTCACAGAACTTGACACTTGATGCAAATAAAGTAACTTACTTATCATTATTATCGTTTTTCTCTTCATCCAAACTAGAATATCTTACACGACCCCCTTGTTTCTCCTTCTTTTTTTCTTTCGTTTTATTTTTACCCTTCCCCTTTTCATCTTTTTTCTTTTCTTTCTTTCCAGCCTTGTTCGTCGACCGTGCAGAAACATCTCCCGTGCTTTTCTGGGCGTTGGGCATTTCATATTCTGATGCTTGCGCAAGGTGATCATAGGTTTGTTGTCGCTCTTGGTTATTCTGTGTGTTATGCAAAGTATTATATTGCTCGCCTGCAGCAAAAATATCCGACGGCGACGTTGCTTTGACGTTATTAGATAAGCTGTTGTACATCCCGACGTTTGCTACTGCGTATTCTGATTCTTCTGGTACAGAAATTTTCTTGGAGTTTGATTGGTCGAGGCTATCATAGGAATTATTTTGATTCGCCAATGTCTGATTGCCAATGTGATCATAACATGGGTCAACGGTAGCTGCATTCGGCTGTTGGTTTCGACACAACGAATCATACGAAGAATGGTTTGCACCTGTATCAACTGACCCGTAAATTAGATTAGCATGGACATTATCATGACCATGCTGCTGAAAGTTTAGCTGATTGTACTGATCATTTGACTGCGTTGATGTCGGCCTGTCATGTAAGCTGTCATAATTATTCTCTGCTTTAGACGCTGTGGTTCCAAGGTGGGCATATCCAGAGGAAGAGTTTTTCTCCAACTGTTTCTTCTTAAACAACGTATCGTACTGGCTTTGTGGATCTTGTGTGGAGGAATAGATTGGATTTTGTAGATTGTCAACATTCGATTCGTAAATAGGATTCGGTTTGTGGTGATTGACATCTTGGTAAGTTCCATCATTATCATCATATGTTGTGTTTGCTAGACAAAACAAGAAAAATATAATTTGAACTTATATACAGAAAAATACCATAAGTCAGATAAATACCACAGAAGTACACCACGCATAATTACCACGCAACACACACAACAGTACTTACTAGCTCCTTGCAATTGAAATTCATTTTTCATCAACTCCTTCTTAGTAATGCTAAAGAGACAATAACAAACACTTGTTTACCACCGCCATTAAATAAAATCACCGTGGCTATGCTAAAGAAATACCAACGTTACCTCTGATTAAACTTCTTATCATTCAGTTTATCTTTCTTTGTACTACGTCGTTTCCATAGAATGAAAGCTGCGATGAGAAGAACCAACACAACCAAACATACAACACCTGCAGGGACGTAAATCTTCATAATCTGTGACCGTTTAGCTGAAAAAACAACAACAACAACAAAAGTTAGTTGTCAGATATAAAAAAACTAGTACGTGCTAATATATCCACTACTAGATATTTTTTCGATAGCTCGAACTAGTACCTTAGTCTCACGTGGACAAAAATAGACAGCAAACTTTGTAATCAAACAAGAAGCGTTAACCATCTTTCTCTATAACTTTGTTTTATAGCTTTCCAAGAAAGGTTTACCTGCACAACCATCCACCGGATCACAATCATCACATGAACAAACAAACTCACAGCCGACACCGTACTTGTTCACTGGACATGCTGAAATAAAAACGAGACTTATTTGTAAGAAAGATATGAAAAAAAAGTTTGAAAAATAGCCCCCATATAGCGGTGTTTTACTGTGATTATCAAAGATTTACTTGAATAAAAAAAATATGCAATAGTAAAATGACACCCGAGACTTCCTGAAACAATCACATTAGTGTATTCTAGTGTCTCATTAGTGTATTGTAGTGTCTCATTAGTGTATTGTAGTGTATTATAGTGTCTCATTAGTGTATTCTAGTGTATTATAGTGTCTCATTAGTGTATTGTAGTGCATTCTAGTGTCTCATTAGTGTATTCTAGTGTATTCTAGTGTCTCATTAGTGTATTGTAGTGTCTCATTAGTGTATTGTAGTGTATTCTAGTGTCTCATTAGTGTATTCTAGTGTCTCATTAGTGTATTCTAGTGTATTCTAGTGTCTTATTAGTGTATTGTAGTGTATTCTAGTGTCTCATTAGTGTATTCTAGTGTCTCATTAGTGTATTATAGTGTATTCTAGTGCCTCATTAGTGTATTGTAGTGTATTCTAGTGTCTCATTAGTGTATTGTAGTGTATTCTAGTGTCTCATTAGTGTATTCTAGTGTATTCTAGTGTCTCATTAGTGTATTGTAGTGTATTCTCGTGTCTCATTAGTGTATTGTAGTGTATCCTAGTGTCTCATTAGTGTATCCTAGTGTCTCATTAGTGTATTGTAGTGTATTCTAGTGTCCCATTAGTGTATTGTAGTGTCTCATTAGTGTATTCTAGTGTATTCTAGTGTCTCATTAGTGTATTCTAGTGTCTCATTAGTGTATTCTAGTGTATTCTAGTGTCTCATTAGTGTATTTTCGTGTCTCATTAGTGTATTGTAGTGTATTTTCGTGTCTCATTAGTGTGTTGTAGTTATTAACATACCAACTTCATAACACAATTCCGTCTACTGTTTTCTGCAACAAAGTATAGCACTTACTTTCGTTACAAAGGAATCCAGTATAGCCAGCTTGACAATTGCATTGACCAGTGACGAATATATTTTCGCTTATTTTGTTTGTCATCTCCCAGCCACTTCCAGCCTTATTTAGCTAGGAAACCAGACGCAATATTTCATTTATTTATTCTTGTTTCTTAGTAAAAAAAAAACATTTGAGAATATTTAGCGCTGGGTAAACTATTGTGGCATGCTCTAATTGATCAAGAATGTCGACAAGTTTAAAAAAAAGATTGCCGAACCCAAAATAAACTATGCCATAACTTTTATTAGATTTATTTAGTTAGTGTGACCATTCAAGAAAACTTAAATTTGACAGCAAAGAGTGTTGAAGGTGAAAGCAAAGCATCTTATGTTTGTTATTGAACTTGTTTACATATCAGTCATATTTATTTCTCAATTTTAATTTATTCAAAAGAATCAGAAAACAATTCTAAGCGATCTGATTCGCTGTTTTAACTTTTTTGAATTTCTAACTGCCATTGTCATGTTGTCTCGCTTACTCAAAAAATTTTGTGATGTATGAAGTTCTCAATCTGTCAAAATAATTCATTGCATGAACTATGTAGATGCAATGCTTTGCGTAGCATTTTTATGATTACGTCATAATTTCTTCAACTTTTTCTTTAAAAATAAACTTTAGCATGGAAAAATTAAAAATGGGAATGAAATGGGTCAAGTAAAATTTTTGGAAGAAAGAGTTTTTAATGTACTTTTATTTGATGATTTAAAATTCAAATGCAAAAAAAAAAAGATTCGATCCAGAAGATTTTTCTTTAATTCTTTTCAAAATAATAGGTTTCATAGATATGAAACCTATTATGACACCTATTATAAGAAAAATGTCTCATTTGATACACGGTCTGTAAATTCACGGTCTGTAAATTATTAGGTCGTCAGCAAAAAAATATTTTCACAACAGTAATCTGTAGAAATAAGTATATATTTAGTTGTAACAAATGACTTTTAAAATATATATATTATAAAACAAAACAAAAACAACTTCAATCAGTCAGATATACAAAAATTATGTAGCTGAAAATTTACAAATAAAAAACTGGATTAAAACATTGATGTAGAAAAATATAAAATGCTAAAATTTTTTATTCAATTTAGAGAAAAAAAAATTATATAAAAATAATTTTTTCAATATAAAAGCTCAAAACAAAAGAACAGCTCGTGTTCTTAACGAAAATAGGAAAATATTTTGTGAACAAAGATGCTGACTCTGCGTTTTTCAAACACAGAAAATTCAATATACTAATTCTTTTTTTTTTATTCTATTTTTTTTTATTCTATTTTTTTTTATTCTATTTTTTTTTATTCTATTTTTTTTTATTCTATTTTTTTTTATTCTATTTTTTTTTATTTATTAAATCGTTTGTAAATTCTTAAATTTCATAGAAAATAAATAATAACAATAACAGGAATTCAACTTCATCAATGTCACCCCTTGCTCAACCCTATTAACCCACCCACGTGACTCCCACTTTATAAAATATTCACCCCCATTGCAACATTACCTGGATTTGTCAAAAAATATATTATAAAATAAATTATTATAATCACGCTTGTAAAAAAGGAACTTAATGTTTGCCAAAGAAATTTGGCAAAAATGATGTTTTTTTTCCAGCCGACTTTCCAACTTAACTAGAATTTATAACTTTCATGAAAAAAAGGCAAATAGCTTGCAGATAAGAAAACTAAATCACTGAAACAACGACGTTTTGTGAATAAAATATTTTTTAACAATACAATTGATAACGTTAGATTGGCCAGCCAATTGAATGTTTTCATTTCTTCTTCTCTACAACTGCATACATACTAAAATACAACAAAAGAAAGTAACATTTAGGATGGTAACATGGTAAAGCTTCTCATAGTATCCACTAAAAATATAAAAACAACATTCAGAGTCACGCGAAAAAAAAAAAAAAATCAAGAAATCATGAGAACTCCAGCAGAGTAGCTACAATCGTTGCCAAAAGTAGTTGAGAAAAAAAACTGACCATTAATGGCAGAAAAGGCAATAAATACAGAATAAAAGTTCTTTATATCCCCTCCTCCCTTTACACAATGTTGGAGAGTCATGGCAGCAAATTTCTGTCTTCAAGAGCGCAACTATATTTGGGGGGTGCAGGGGTGAAAGTGTGTGAATAATCTCAACACCTTTGGCAAAGATTGTAGGTGAAAACTTACTGAAGCTTCACAGAACTTGACACTTGATGCAAATAAAGTAACTTACTTATCATTATTATCGTTTTTCTCTTCATCCAAACTAGAATATCTTACACGACCCCCTTGTTTCTCCTTCTTTTTTTCTTTCGTTTTATTTTTACCCTTCCCCTTTTCATCTTTTTTCTTTTCTTTCTTTCCAGCCTTGTTCGTCGACCGTGCAGAAACATCTCCCGTGCTTTTCTGGGCGTTGGGGATTTCATATTCTGATGCTTGCGCAAGGTGATCATAGGTTTGTTGTCGCTCTTGGTTATTCTGTGTGTTATGCAAAGTATTATATTGCTCGCCTGCAGCAAAAATATCCGACGGCGACGTTGCTTTGACGTTATTAGATAAGCTGTTGTACATCCCGACGTTTGCTACTGCGTATTCTGATTCTTCTGGTAGAGAAATTTTCTTGGAGTTTGATTGGTCGAGGCTATCATAGGAATTATTTTGATTCGCCAATGTCTGATTGCCAATGTGATCATAACATGGGTCAACGGTAGCTGCATTCGGCTGTTGGTTTCGACACAACGAATCATACGAAGAATGGTTTGCACCTGTATCAACTGACCCGTAAATTAGATTAGCATGGACATTATCATGACCATGCTGCTGAAAGTTTAGCTGATTGTACTGATCATTTGACTGCGTTGATGTCGGCCTGTCATGTAAGCTGTCATAATTATTCTCTGCTTTAGACGCTGTGGTTCCAAGGTGGGCATATCCAGAGGAAGAGTTTTTCTCCAACTGTTTCTTCTTAAACAACGTATCGTACTGGCTTTGTGGATCTTGTGTGGAGGAATAGATTGGATTTTGTAGATTGTCAACATTCGATTCGTAAATAGGATTCGGTTTGTGGTGATTGACATCTTGGTAAGTTCCATCATTATCATCATATGTTGTGTTTGCTAGACAAAACAAGAAAAATATAATTTGAACTTATATACAGAAAAATACCATAAGTCAGATAAATACCACAGAAGTACACCACGCATAATTACCACGCAACACACACAACAGTACTTACTAGCTCCTTGCAATTGAAATTCATTTTTCATCAACTCCTTCTTAGTAATGCTAAAGAGACAATAACAAACACTTGTTTACCACCGCCATTAAATAAAAACACCGTGGCTATGCTAAAGAAATACCAACGTTACCTCTGATTAAACTTCTTATCATTCAGTTTATCTTTCTTTGTACTACGTCGTTTCCATAGAATGAAAGCTGCGATGAGAAGAACCAACACAACCAAACATACAACACCTGCAGGGACGTAAATCTTCATAATCTGTGACCGTTTAGCTGAAAAAACAACAACAACAACAAAAGTTAGTTGTCAGATATAAAAAAACTAGTACGTGCTAATATATCCACTACTAGATATTTTTTCGATAGCTCGAACTAGTACCTTAGTCTCACCTGGACAAAAATAGACAGCAAACTTTGTAATCAAACAAGAAGCGTTAACCATCTTTCTCTATAACTTTGTTTTATAGCTTTCCAAGAAAGGTTTACCTGCACAACCATCCACCGGATCACAATCATCACATGAACAAACAAACTCACAGCCGACACCGTACTTGTTCACTGGACATGCTAAAATAAAAACGAGACTTATTTGTAAGAAAGATATGAAAAAAAAGTTTGAAAAATAGCCCCCATATAGCGGTGTTTTACTGTGATTATCAAAGATTTACTTGAATAAAAAAAATATGCAATAGTAAAATGACATCCGAGACTTCCTGAAACAATCACATTAGTGTATTCTAGTGTATTCTAGTGTCTCATTAGTGTATTGTAGTGTCTCATTAGTGTATTGTAGTGTATTATAGTGTCTCATTAGTGTATTGTAGTGTATTCTAGTGTCTCATTAGTGTATTCTAGTGTATTCTAGTGTCTTATTAGTGTATTGTAGTGTATTCTAGTGTCTCATTAGTGTATTCTAGTGTCTCATTAGTGTATTATAGTGTATTCTAGTGCCTCATTAGTGTATTGTAGTGTATTCTAGTGTCTCATTAGTGTATTGTAGTGTATTCTAGTGTCTCATTAGTGTATTCTAGTGTATTCTAGTGTCTCATTAGTGTATTGTAGTGTATTCTCGTGTCTCATTAGTGTATTGTAGTGTATCCTAGTGTCTCATTAGTGTATCCTAGTGACTCATTAGTGTATTGTAGTGTATTCTAGTGTCCCATTAGTGTATTGTAGTGTCTCATTAGTGTATTCTAGTGTATTCTAGTGTCTCATTAGTGTATTCTAGTGTCTCATTAGTGTATTCTAGTGTATTCTAGTGTCTCATTAGTGTATTTTCGTGTCTCATTAGTGTATTGTAGTGTATTTTCGTGTCTCATTAGTGTATTGTAGTGTATTTTCGTGTCTCATTAGTGTGTTGTAGTTATTAACATACCAACTTCATAACACAATTCCGTCTACTGTTTTCTGCAACAAAGTATAGCACTTACTTTCGTTACAAAGGAATCCAGTATAGCCAGCTTGACAATTGCATTGACCAGTGACATGATGACAAAGACCTGTCGCGTGTGTTCCATTGCATGGACATTTGTTTAAACAACCGTCACCAAAGTGAGTACCATTGCAAGCTAAAACAAAACAAAAAAAAGGGGTAATGAAGAGGTTAAAACATGACGTTGTCTACATGTGACGTTCACTACATCCTAAAGTTACAAATTTAACAACTTTCTTCCATTGGTTAAAGAAGAATGAAGTTTGGACCAAACAGTTATGAAAATAAAAGTCTAAAAAAATTCTGAACAAGCATATTTTTATTGGACTTGTGGAATTGAAGCAAATAACTTGTCTTATTAGACAAGACACACATGGTAAAATGTTTGCTTTGATTTGGAATATACTTTTACTTTCAGGAGTTGTCATTTTTTGACAACATTGACCGAAAACATCCTATGCTTCATGACATTTTTTTAGTTAGTATGACAGTAAACACGAAAGTTTGATAGAAATGTATAAGTCGTAGTAGCCATATAGTAATGTATACTGGTTATGGGAAAATTGAAACAACTTGATACTTGAAACTTATTTTTCTTATACCTAATTTCTTCTTCTTCTTTCTGTGAGGGGTGGGGGAGAGGGGATAATTTAATCAATTTAACAATAAAGCTTGTTATAGGAGAATAATTTCGGGATAACAACTCTTGAACAAAAGGATAGAATTCTACCGTATTTTGAGAACAAAATCCAAGGAGAACCGAGATTTTTTATAAAAAGTTTTACTCCCAAAGACTAACTTATGATTAAAAGAAAGAAACATATACGTGAATTGTTTTTACACTAAAGTGAATAATGATACAGGGGTAAAAGATAAGAAGAATTTAAGACTGATAGCTAAATTTCTAATATTTTATGGTTATCTAGAGATTTTTGAGATTCATTTCAATTGTTTCTACAGATTCTAAGAGTCAACCCTGCTTTAATGGCACGGGAACATCATTTCAGGGAAATTTTCATTTTCGCCTTTAATCGCATCAAAGCATTTCTTCATCTTTTCTCAATTTCATCAAATTTTCTGCCTTTTGTTAATTGAAACACCTTGATTGGGGCAAATCTGAAGCTCATGATTCAATTAGATTCACAGGTAGCCATCATTTAATTAGAATTATAGACTTATTCACAGGTATTGACAGAAACACTATTACACTTACTTTTATCACATGTGCGTCCATGGAAACCTTTGAGACATGCGCACTGGCCAGACTGAACATCGCAGTCTTTCGATATGTTGCTATTTTGCTCATGACAACCACATTTGTAAACACATCCTGAACCCCAATAACCACCAATGCAAACTAAAAACCAAAATATGTACTCTTACTGGTTACAAGTGTATAAAGGAGGAAAAAATTAAAATATTTCAGGAGATGGAAAAAAAATTTCAGCAGAATTAGGAAATGGAAGAATGATATGTATTTTTCGATTCTTTAAAAAGTCTTTAAAACCTCATAAGGAACACAGCTATACATGTATTTGGTCTCACATTTCGTACATACCTATTAAAAACATTTTGTAAATAAAAATCTAAAAATTTAAACGATTTGCAAAGTGTTGAAGAAGATGTTGGTGAAAAGTCAAGACTTTCGAAAAATGGTGATGTCATCATAAGAACTAACAACTTCACCACTTTTATTTTGGTCGAAATGTTATGTCTATTGCTCATCGCCCAGAGTAGTAGAGTCCCTATAAAGTCCAGCCTTAATAGGGTTGAAAGGGGTGAAACAATAGAAATTTAACGTCAGAGCCTCTGTTAATGATCTTACTTCGATATTACATTGTGAAGTTGACATTAATAAATGAATGAATGACTGAATGACTGAATGAATGATTGAATAAATATACTTTCTGAGCAGTCTGTCCCATTGAAACCAGACTTGCACACACAGTTACCATTCGTTGGATCACAAGAGTCAGTGTTGTTTTTTGGACACGAGCAACGAAGAAGACAATTTAAACCATAACTCCAATTCCGACAAGCTGAAAAAAGATATATTTTAGAAACTGTTACAAAAAAAACTGGTGAAATGTCCCAAGAACGTGATAATTGATTAGTGTAAGGAGATCATTCTATTCTATCTACAATGTCACAATTAAATTCAGTTTGATGTTTCACCAATTTCACATTAATAAATTTAAGAAAATTTTGTGTGTCATTTTATGCGAGTTGACTTTTATGATTATGTCACTACATATGTTTTTATATTTTTAACATTTTCTTATTTTCTAATTTTTGTTTATATATCTGGTAACTGTTTTTATATTTTATGCATTATTATTATACAGTACATTAAAAACATTAGGGTTGCAACAGTTTAAGAACAAATTTCACACAATCAACAATCAATTTTGCAAAAAATTTTAACTTATGTATTTCCCCGTTTTGGTCTCAAATATCAGAAAAAATATCAGTAAAGCCTTGCGCATTCGCTTATTTTGTTTGTCATCTCCCAGCCACTTCCAGCCTTATTTAGCTAGGAAACCAGACGCAATATTTCATTTATTTATTCTTGTTTCTTAGTAAAAAAAAACATTTGAGAATATTTAGCGCTGGGTAAACTATTGTGGCATGCTCTAATTGATCAAGAATGTCGACAAGTTTAAAAAAAAGATTGCCGAACCCAAAATAAACTATGCCATAACTTTTATTAGATTTATTTAGTAAGTGTGACCATTCAAGAAAACTTAAATTTGACAGCAAAGAGTGTTGAAGGTGAAAGCAAAGCATCTTATGTTTGTTATTGAACTTGTTTACATATCAGTCATATTTATTTCTCAATTTTAATTTATTCAAAAGAATCAGAAAACAATTCTAAGCGATCTGATTCGCTGTTTTAACTTTTTTGAATTTCTAACTGCCATTGTCATGTTGTCTCGCTTACTCAAAAAATTTACAGTAAAATAATTTTAAATTTTAGGACATGGCAGTAAAAAAGTACTTTATCCGAATATATGGTTTAAATCAACCGAAATTAAGTCACCATATTTTTAACCAAACAAAACAAGGCTCTTACATGTATTGCACTTGTCTCCAGTCCACCCAGGCCTGCGACAATGACATTTACCAGTAAACCTGTCACACGTGGCTTCATTTTGACAATGGCACTGCGATTCGCATCTTCGTCCATAATAACCTTCTTTACATGCTAAGAAAAACAAAACATTCCTGCATTTATATGTATTTTGAAATATTATTCAACGAAATTATGATGAGAATAACTTGTGTTAATGAAAATTTCACCCATGAACAGTCACAAAGAGAAAAAAAGACTACAGGGTGTTGCGTGATTCGATAGCAAAAATCTTTTCTATTTCTCATTCATTAGATATATTTTATGTTGTATCTTAAAAAAAGCATTTCCCTAGAAATTTGTGTTTTTCGTGACTAAAAATTTAATTACTTTTTTAAACTATATAAACTTCATTTTGTGCTACAGTAACCCTGTTCACAACAGTCATATCAATGAAAGTATCAAATCAAGTATTTCTGATACCTACGAAATGTTACGTCTGGTAACAAAATACCCCAGGTTACTTACGTATGTCGCAAGCAGCTCCCATAAACCCTTCTGAGCAGTTACATTTGCCATTCACATGATTACAAACAGCGTTATTTTGACACGTGCATGTTGATGCGCAGTCTTGGCCATAATAACCAGTGGCACATTCTAATCCCAAAAGCAAAAAGAAATTGCTACAAAAAAAGGTGGCAAAAACAACAAAATGTGTCTAATCTGCTTCTCGATATACTAAAATATTTGTGCGGCTTAACTAAATTTGTATTTTTACTTCAAAGAGAACTCAAGGTACACACACGATTTTTTTATGGTTATACTCAATAATCAGGATGATATTTTTAGCACAGTCTAAATTGAAAGATCTAAAAATGCAAACTGGTGTAATAATTATCCCTAAGGTGCTATTATTTAAGCAGCAAATTCAATTGACAAACAGACAACTACATTTCGTGGACAAAAAAATGAAACCTGTTTTAAATCAATGATACAATAAAAGAACGTTGTTTCATATTCTATTTAGGATATAAACAAAAAAATTCAAAATGAGCATATTCTTGGGATACTGATAACTTTTTGTATAAATTTATCTTGTATATACTTTTAGAGAAAAAGTGTGTAGTGTTGAATAGTTACACTTGAAAGATATAACTATTTTTTGAAAAAGTAGGCATTTTTAGACCTTTAAAAACACTTTAACAAACACTGCACAGATCTAGAAAAACAACGTTGTAGTTAACTATAGAGCATTGTTTCGACGTCATGGTGAGCTTTACCTTAACTCTCGCTACGTTAAAAATATGTCAGCAGTTTACTTTTTGCAAGTGTACTAGCAATATCATACATTAAATGAATCCATGAAGCAAAAAAATTGACATGTAAATACGTACGTGATCGACAATCGGTTCCATAGTACCCACTCTTACAAGTGCATGCACCTGTTACAGAATCACAAACACCATGATTTAGGTCACAGTTACAAAGTTCTAAACAATCTTTACCATAGTGAGTCCCGTTACATGCTAAAACAAGAAAAATTAAATTAAATTAAAAAAGAAATTAATTAATTAATTTTAGCTAGGCAAATCAACAAATAAAACATACATTGTTTTTTGTGGCAGTAGGGTGGTTCCCAGCCAGTTTTACAGGTACATTTGCCTGACATACCGTGACAACTAAAAGACAGTTAAATTTCTATAGTTATATATTGTTAAACAAACAAATATAACAACATAAAATAATATACAATAATAAAAATAAACAAAAAGTGACTTTCACCTTTCAGTGTTGGTTTGATTACACAAACATGTTTTGTTACATCCTAAACCAAATTTCCATTTCGTGACATCATCATCTGAGCATTCTAAATGAAGAAAGTGTTTGCATAAAAAGAAAGTATTTAAACATGCAAAAGATTTCTATGTCAAGAAATAAAAACAATAAAAAAAATCAACCAATGAAATGTATAAACATATCTTGCTTGAGAATAAGTAAAAAATATATTTTAAAAAAAGACAAAGAATAACAAATATTTACATGTTATTAAACCTTCTGTTAAAGCTGAGTAAAAATAACTAATGAAAAATAATAACTACTTTTCACTTTTTAGAAAATATCATACTCACTAAACGAACAATTTTTATTTTGGTACTCATCATTACATGCACATGTACCATTAAAATGATCACATATTCCATGAATACTACAACTACACGATTGTTGACAATTTTCACCAAATAAACCATAGTCACATGCTGTATTACATTTTTGACCCGTCCAACCTGCTTTACAATTACAATAACCAGTTGTGATGTTACAAGATTTTGCATGAGTACATTTGCATTTCTCTTTACAATTTACTCCAAATGTTCCAGGCTTACATTTTATTTCACATTGAGTGCCATTATATCCTGGATGACAGCTATAAAAATATGTAAATTTATAATCCATTGAAAATTTAATTTATTTACAGGTCAGTATGAGCATTTTTATGAATTTCAAGCAATATGGGATGCTACATACTGTGTAAAGAGTTGGATTGTGGTCCAGCTGTTTACTTTTAAAGTATTTTTATGATATACAAATGAGCACTGTTTGAACTTCGTCACCAATAATAATCATTAACATAATCAAAGACCTGATCAGGGTAAACAAGTTAATTAAAAATTCAGAATTGCAGAAGTAAAGTTGAATAAGCATGCGCGGGTATTTTTAACGAATTCTAATCTTCTTTTTCATTCATTTAGGAAAACCTTTTAAAAGTTAAGGGAAACAACAGAATATAAACCCAGCTCCTTGGCCTTAGTTACTCAGTCTGAACAGGTATTTTAAATTTTATAGTTTCGTGGTTGTGGATTTTTAAATATGTTGGCAGAGAATAAATTAAATCTTTTGTTCCAAGGAAACAGAAAACACCAACTGAATCAATAGTAACAACAGAAAAGGAGTATTTAAATTTTAACAAACAAGCGACACTTGAACAACTATAAACAGAAATTGACTAAAATAAAATATTTTTAACGCATTAAGCCTTAGCACAGAGTATAGGTTAAAAATGTTTTGTTCATGAATAACTACTGATCTGTTTGTCGATTTTGATAGCAGCAGATAGCTTTTAAAGAAATTTGATTTATTCAAATTTTATGTAAAAACAATACTCACAGACATAGTCCTGTTGTGTTTTGGCACTTGCCTTGTCCTACTGTACAGTTACAGACTTTCTGACAGGGTTCCAAAGTTGTTTGGTTACCATCAGCATTGCCCACGGTTGTGCTGCAAGGATTTGAACATGTTGCACCATTCCAGTTTGGTTTACAGTTACATGTACCATCAACATTATCGCAACTGTCAGTATTGCTTGTGTTACACTTGCATGGGTAAGAACAATGCTTACCATATGTATTATTACAAGGAAATTGGCATCTAAAAATTTTATATTTAATTAAGTATGAAAAAAATTAACAAAATGAGCTAAAAATATGTATGTTTGTTCTTTAGAAGTTTAAAGGGTATACAATATTTATGACTTTTTTTTTAGATTCCTTTTCGATATTGTCTTAGGGTGAATTTTAACAGACTATACTCTTGTTAAGCATCGTAGTTTTTCTTCAATTTAATATAAAGAAGGAAAATTGATTCTTACTTTTCACCAAAAAAACCAGGCACACAATTACAGGATCCATTAAACGGGTTGCATGAATCAGAATTAGAACATCCACATCCTTTCGAGCACCCACTTCCATAAAATCCATTTTTACATGGTAGACTGCACGATGCACCCTGAGATTGTAAACAAAAAAAAATAAACATATATATGGGCTAGCTACTCATTCTTAGGGAAAGACGATGTATAATGTTTTAGTTTGAAATATAAACTACTGCATAAATAAACTCTGTGGGCTTATTCAATTATCAAAATGGTCTGTAGATGAGGAAAGTGCTTATTAAACCAAAAAATAAATCAATATGTAATAAAATGACAAAATGAAGCAAAGTCCCAATGGTATTGTATTCTTCACGGATTTCATAAACTATCAAAAAAGATAGTGTTCATTTAATATTCAAAGTGTTATGTTCTGAGCTGTCAAATAAAAATTCCTTTCAAAATTTATTATGTTATTCCTGTTTGTGGTTTATCGAAAATGGGAAGTGTTAAAATGAAAAGATGTTCGGCCAAGTTCAAGAAGTTAAGTACCTACACAATATTTTCTAACATATCATTTGCACAAATTAATAACCACAAAATTTCATGATAATTTATTAAGTTGTAAATGTTAAAATACAAGCACAATAACATTTTTAGTGTTTTTTTTGTTAATTTCCTTTTACTTTCTATTAAATCAACTAATTTCTAAAATATTCGTAAAAAATGTTTATATTTGGTAAAATTTTCGTTCATGTCTAGTCCTAACAAGAGAGAGTCAAAACTTCTCCTTCTTTTGAGTTAAGTAATCTCTCATTTTTAGAAAAAGGGGACTATGACTTACTTTTGCTATGTACCATCTAAATTAATAAGGATCAGGACACATAACCAACAGTATACTCATTTTTGACATGTGGTTTGCAGTGCCGAAGAGCTTGTAACATGTATAAACAAAGACTTACCATCCAACCAGCAGTACAATTACAAACACCATCATAAAAGCGACACGTAGCACCATTATGACATGTGCAATTTCGCTGACAGTTATGATCATATTTTCCTTGTGGACATATCTGTCCACAACTAGGAAAGAACAAATTAGAATTGATATAAGCCTGCTTAGGACTTCCTTAAATGTTTTCTTTTTTCAATTTTTTTTCTGATGATTAATATTCATTTCCAATTTCCATACCATAAAAAATCTGTTTTCTAAAATGTTGTGTTTAAGTTTTTCTGCTCCCTAAAGTTCCAAGGTTAGCTTTCTTTCAAAAAAAAGTGACAATACAAACACAAATCAAAGATTCCATTTTTCTTATTTAAAAAAAAAACAGTTGTTATTTTAAAACATATTCACTAATTTAATAACTGTATTAACATAAAATAGCATAATTTTTTCTGTGCAACCACACTTTCTATTAACCAACTATCAGAAAACCAGTAATTATTTTGCATAAATCTTTATAAAATCATATCTAAAATGTTTATTAGAACATGTTGACAAATGCAGTGGTATTTCAGAAATTTAAAAAAAAATTGTTTTGTTGATTCAGTTAGACAATTTAGATTTAAATGGAGTAGTATGACACATATTTTTGTTTCAACCCAACAAATTGCAATAAACGAAGAAATGTGCACAGGGAGCAAACACAGATGAAAATTAAACTTACTTTTCTCCTATGTAGCCTCTCTTGCATGCACATTTACCTGTGACAGGATTACAAGTTGCACCGTTTATGCACATGCATTTTTGTTCACAATAATAACCATAAGATTTTTTATTACATGGAGTTCCACACGATTCTCCCTTCCACCCAGCAGTACAATTGCAAGAACCATCAATGTTGCTGCAAATTGCATTGTTCTTGCAATTACACGAAAGAGTGCAGTTTGTACCATACTTGTCCACAGGACACACTGAAAAACAAAGGTCACTTTTAAAACACAAAACCTCCTTAAATTCTATACAAACATAAACATAACGTTAACAGCGCTTGCCTGCTTCACACTTCTTTCCAATATATCCATCATAACATTGACATGTGTAAGGTGCAACACATCTTCCATGTTTACAAGTATCACAATACGCTAAAATAGAAGTAAAATAGTTGATAGTTTTTGTGCTCACTTCCTGGCAGATCGTACCTTTAGTGTATATCAATTTCAAAACAACTTGATCAACTTTCACAAGCAAGATGTATTACTTAATCGTGGTACATAGGATGACTTGCTAATGTTTAAAAAAGTGTACACATTTTGTTGGTTTTTGTACATCTGGACACATTCTTTTAGGTAAAAATGGGATAAAGAATGGCTATTATAGAAATTTATCAGATTTTTTGGGAGCATTTGATCTAAAAGGTGCTGATTTTATTTTTTTACCTCACATAGAAAGTGCTCTATATATCAAGCTTTTTGTTTCTTAGTTAAAGGCAACTCTTTGCCCGTTAATCTATGTTGACCATTGGCAATTGCTTTGCATATGTAGCACAAAGTGTGTCATGTTTTAAAAAAGAATGGAATTGAGTGGAATATTTATGCTAAAATAAACTGCTTTATATACCTCACTTTAATTTGAAATTCTTTTTTTAATGGTTTACCCCATTTCTTTGCATCTTGCATGACTGGACTACCATCATTAAATAAGTAACTGATGGCTTACAGTTTAAAAGTGAAAGAATATATGTACAATTATACATCTTCAGTCAACATCGATCAGAATATAATTTAAAGTGGCGTGTAATTTTTGGTAGGCCATTTTAGGTATATATAAAAAATTTGTATATATAAAAACTTAGGCACCCCACCAAAAGGACGCATATTATGTAGACAGAGGGTATATATATAATCTTTCTATTTTATGGGAGTAATTTATTCTTCCCTTTTCGGTGTGTCTCTATCTACGTATAACAAAATGTCTGGTATAACAAAAACATTAAAAAAGTTTTAATAGAGTAAAGTAGTATTTGATTGACTTGTTTAATTTTTTTGTATTTGATGAAATTAACTGGTACAAAATTTTATTAAACCAGCATGACTTTGTTTTAGTCTCTTTTTAACGTTCCCACTGGTTTGAAGAGAGCAGATTATGAAAAGTAATGCTTCTTTATAAATATGATAGCTGGGGTAGCTATTCAATAAGTACACTGATAAATTTAGAAGAGTCAAATGAAACTTAAAAAGGTTTTTTTTACGGTGCCTATGGGGACCTCCTTTAGGGAGTCATTAAGAGCACATTAAAGGAGTCAAAATAAGTGCTCAAATGACTCCTTTTAAGTTGTCATGATTAATGACTCCTTCTTGTTACTCATTTCGACCTATATTCAAAACGACTCCTTTAAAGGAGTCAATTTTTTCTATGACTCTTTTTATGTACTCCCCACAGGCACCCCATCAATGAGTCCCTAAAGGGTTTCAATGAGTAATAATAGTTCCCGTTACGCGTTCATTGCGCAGAAAAAAACATCAGATATATCATTGGAGTTTTTATTGCCTTGTTAATTCAGGCTAAAAATTGTACATAAATTTATTAATATATTGGGAACAAAAAATATTAATTATTATCAATAACGAAAAATAAATAAATATTAGGAACGAAAAATATTAATTATTATCAATAACTAAAAATATTAATTATTATCAATAACTAAAAATATTAATTATTATCAATAACGAAAAATAAATACTAGGACCGAAAAAAAATTCAAATTGTATTACACCTATGGTCGTGCGTGGACAAACACTAACTCAGAGAACCTAAATTAGCACAAGCAAATTTCAATTACAAAGCCAACACTCTGAAGATTTGAGGAAGGACGTTTTTGGGTGACCATTTTTAGAAATGTTTTTCGGGAATTTATAATATACATATACAAGTAAAAATACTAAACACATAAGTAAAACAGTTACTACAATCTTAAAAATATGCTACATAAATAATTTTTTTTCTTTTTTCTTGTGAATTTTTTTGAAAAGCAGCATAGAGGAATCTCCCCACTATTAAAAATCTCGGGCAGTTCTTAAGATATCAAATTTCAAAAACTTGCATGAGCACATAGGAAATTGACATGTTTTTCACAGGTGTAAATATTTTTTTATAATATATTAAAGATAAAAATAGGACCACGCAACTTTTTTGTATACATTAATTCAAGAATAATTTCAGAGTGAAACTTTTCAAGCAGGTTTTTGTGTGGTATGTATATAAAATATACGAGTAGGATGTCACACTCATTGCTTTTTTGCTGAGACGTTGAAAGACAGAGATCGATAGAACGTTTACACGAGCACCAGTGTCTATTTTATACGAAACCATTGTATTATTGGTTGAGAGATCGATTAGCCAGTCTGGATGGTCTGATGCAGTTGGATCGGATATTTCGTTGATGTTGTTCGCTTTCGGAGGTTGGTTCAAGTTCGATTGATCTCAGGAAGAATTTATTGTCTGAACCGTCTGAGTCTGAATTAGATTGATGTTCTTGTTCAACTGAGCCAACAGGTTTTGATGGACGTTGTGAGTATCTCTTTGGTTTATTATTACGTTGAGATAAGTTTTGATTAGATTTTCGACATTATTTAGAAAAGTGTCCTTTACTTTCACAGGTATTGCATATTTTGCCGTATGCTGGGCATGAACTACGAGGATGACTTCCAGCACAGAATTTGAATTTCATGATTTCTTTGCTTTTTTGATGATGGATCATCTGATTGATATCAGAATTAGCAGTTGATGATGATTGAGTTGAGTCAGGTTTGTTGTGAGAATAGACTTAGCTTGCAACTTTGATACCGCACTAGCTCTGCAGTTGGATAGTACTTTTTCGAATGTGATGTCGTTTTCGCAGAGTAGGCGTTCTTTAAATTTTTTGTCTCTTAAACCGATAATGATCATGTCTTTGATGAGAGAATCCCGGAGTTGATTGAGTTCACACAGTCTTCGCTCAATTTACATAATCTAGTGTAGTATTCGTCAAATTTCTCAAAGTCTTTCTGACGAACAGTGAAGAATGTAAATCTCATAAAAGTCAATTTTTTTCTCGGTTTGAAGTGATCATCAAATTTCTGGAGAATGTTCAATTTCATTTCATCTCCTTCATGGAATTCAAAGGTATCGTAAATTTCTTTGCACTGCTTACCTATGCAGTGAAGAAGGATTGATGATTTGACAATATCTGGCTTATCAGCAGATTTGGTGGCTTGGAGGAAGATTTGAAATGCCTGCTTCCATGATTTCCAGAGTTCGGCAAGGTTTTTTGAATGTTCAAGTTTAGTGCCTTTGGAGCCTTGAGACAATCCATTATTATTAAAATACTGTGAGTATTGTGAAATATTGCGAGTGAAGGTTCTTGTGTAACAAATTCAATATTCTGACACCATGTTATATGCAGATATGAGTGGATGTAAAGAGAGTGAACAAGTAAAGCTTTTCAGCTTGAGTCAGCCATCTTTGATAAAAATAACAAGAGTAAAAACTATGTACAGGTCTAATCGATATATAGGGTTATAAAGCTATGTACAGGTGGATAAACAATCCTAGCTTAGCAGCTGTAGGCAGGGCTTATATAGCTAGTCTATCTCAATAAAAAACATAATATAACAAAATGTTTCTTAAATTTTCCTTTATTTGACCCTGAAAAATCTTTGATTTACAAGGCATGTATACCTTTCTTCATATCGGACTCGAGAAGGAATTACAGACTTCTCGTAAAACAGTTTCCCAAGTATTAAAAGGCCAACCTCGATCCCAGAGCCTGTAGCGTTTTTTTGATATGAGGATGAAACTTGTACGCGTTTCATCCTCATATAAAAAAAACGCTACAGGCCCTGGGATCGAGGTTGTTAAAAGGCGCATTTCTATAATCTCCACCCAAAGTGATTGTATCTGAGTGTATTTTCTTATAAAAAAGTCAAACACAGCAGAAATCATTAAATGCGATATTCCCGATGAAACCTTTTGAGGAATCATGTGAGCACACTACACAACAATCATTAAACGCACAACAATCATTGAACGCACAACAATCATTGAACGCACAACAATCATTGAACGCACAACAATCATTGAACGCAATAATGACTCCTTCCAAGGAGTCAAGCAAAGAATGAAACCCTAAAGGAGTCAAATGAGCACCTCAAAAGGGAGTCATTGCGGGTTGACTCCTTCTTGCGTCTCAATTTGACTCCTTTTTGACTCCCTAAGGGAGTCTTTGTAAAATGATTGCATTTAAGGTTTCATTTGACTCTTCTAAATTTATCAGTGTAGCTAACCAGTCAGCTATATCTGGCTAGTCATGATTCAGGTACATATATAGCTTAGCTAGCGATATAAAATATAGCTAGCTATGCTATACATATAAAGATGACTTTGTTTTCGGAGAAGCATTATTGAAGACAGATGTGGTGAAAAAAGTAGAAAACAATATAACTATGTTTGGAAAATGTTTGGAAAAATACCAACATGCTTTGGGGATTTTACCGGAACTTACAACAAGCAAAAGGTTATATTTTGCTGCAATTTAACGCTATCTTAATTCGTATGCTGTTCAGACAAAATTTTATGGACAAAATTTAATTTGCTGATTGGTCAAGATCTGGTTTTTGGCATTTATTACGAAGTTTTGAACAGGATTTAGTGTCTTACCTACAGTCGGAAGTCAATAAGCTTACTGATATATATGTTATGCCAAATTTAAGCAAAATTTTGAATAACACTCATAGTTTTTTTTCTAAAATCACCTACACTTTTTAAACTAATCTAAAGCATTTCTTCAAAAGGTTCATTAGCAAAGATTACTTAAAAATGTTCCTAAGGCGCAGATCCTAAGCGCAATGACTTATCGGCCACCCTTAATTAAGCTAATAAATTTCATCTCTCATTGGTGTTACAGATTTGTACCGGTGTTGGTTTTTTAAATTCTCTGGAGATTATCTTTTTAGTTTTCTTAAATTTAGCATGGCTTTAATCAAACTTTGACAATTTTTATTCACATAAAAAATGTTGTCAGGTCAATTAGTTACACTTTGACCTCTTTTGTTTCTGTACTGTAACATGTTCCATAGATATGTAGCTTTACTCGTTATTTTTTTACGCACATGTAAATTATGTAGCTTTAAAATTATGGTGGAAAGAGAATTTGGTGGATTTGAAGGTATTGACAAAAATCCGCAAAATTTACTTGTCACTAAATTTTCTTCAGACCAAAGTTTTATATTCTCTAAAATTTTGTGTGATAAAAACTAGACAAATCTTGGTAAACATTCTCTTTGCATTCATTATAAAAATGGAGGATGATAATGTTTTGAGAAATATCTTGCTTAAAAACATTGAAGGAAATGTAGATTTAATATTTGATGAGACTCAAGAGAAATCTTACGAAAAAATATGGAGGAAATGCCACCAGTCATGATAAAAAAAATTGAAATGCACTGACAAAATAGTGCTAAACAACTGGATGTGGCAATAATCAAGACCTTGGAGCGTGGAAGAAAGTTTAGGGATACATATCTGCTGTTTTTATTTTTACAGCAACAACGACAATTGCTATTTATGTCATAGTAAAATGCGAAGCAAGCATGAAGAAAGAAGTTTGAGATATTGAAATATGTCTTGCCAATGTGAATAGTAAAGTAGTTTCAGCTGTATGTACAGGTCTTGCAGGACAAAGTTCCTATTATAACCACAGAATGGCATCATTACTTGAGCTTGCAGACAATTTATTAAATGGTTTAAGCAAAATTCCAGAAGAAATCTCATGCACAAGCAAAACCAGACAATGGTGTGTGCCAAGCGAAAACATTTTGAAAGACCCAGTTATGCTCAGTCCTATTAAAAGTAATGCTGTCAAAAATAGTATTTGTCCAACATTATATGATCCTAGAATTAATAACAGTTTGTGTTAACTTAAATGCAAGAATATTGAAACTACAAGAAGATATGATTAAAATAGGCAAACAGGTTGGGTTTTCTCATTGTATTGACAGTACACTTAAAAGAAGAAACAACACAAAATATGGAAACTTCCTTGTAGGATCTTCACTGACCCACCAGGAGCTAATAATAAAACATTGAACACTTCTAAGAAATCAAAACACAACATAACTATCCAATAATAGTTGTGTTATGTTGTGTTTTGATTTATTTTTAGGTTCTGTGTTAATCCCAAAAGATTCGGGTAAACTAACATATTGCCAAATGTCTTTCACCAAATGAGATTAGATGAAAGTGATGTTTATGATTTTCCAGAAAAAGATTCTTTGTCAGAGTGACTGTCCTGAATGGTTCAAGATGAGAGAAAACAGAATTACATCAAGTAAAGCCCATTCAGAATTCAATGACAATGACATATTGAACCCCAAAGAAACTGAGGAATTGCCTAAAATAGTACAAGAGACATTTTTGGCTAACTACAAGTCCTGATGGATTGGTTTCTGACAAACAGATGAAAGAAAAATTGGCCTTGGATAAAAAAGATTCAATACACAAGAAGACAAACGATGGTAAATTTTACATGCATCTTGTTAATGGAGAACCTCAACTAAAAATAAATCATGCAAATGGTTACTATACCCAAATTCAAATGACCATGGGTTTGGCAGGATTATCATTTTGTGATTTTATTGTTTACAGCTTTAAAGGGATGATTATTTCTCCAATACAGTTCAATCGTCCTTACTTTCAGGAATTGATAAGGTGACTGAACAAATTGTGAACATTACCCAAAATTTATTTATGTATATGTTACATTGTGCACATTCAAGCTAAACAAAAATGTTTCTTATAGAGAAAAGTATGTGTCATTGTCATTGTCAGTGTATCGTCTGCAATGCATATGTCCACTATGTAATATGTAACACAATGTATATATCACATAACTTAATTTTGATGCGTATCAATGTAATATTAACAAGATTTTGTTTCTTATTTGGTGAAATTTTTTAATATGTACTGTATAGCTCTTTCTCCGATATATCACTTCAAGCTTCTAATCTTAATAAGCTTACAAAATAAATCTTAAAAAACAAGAGGAAAGTTTTTGTATGAAATGAAATATAGCTGTGTACCATACTGCGACGATGCGATTTCACTACTATAATATGCAAAAACTATGGTGAATCCATGAACCAGAATGCAAATAATGTCAACGTTCTTTCAGCTTTTTAAAGTCAGAAAAACAACCAAAGATAATAAAGGTGCATGTACAGACAAGATTTTTAACTCAGTAATACAGTATGATGAAATTAGTTGCAGCAACAGAGAAGAATGAAGTGGCATGTGCTCTGTTACTAAAAAGGAGATATTTAATGCCTTTCCAATATGTTTTTTAATGTTTTCATCAACAATTAAGGTAAGTCCTGGAAATTAGATTGTAAGATACATCATAGCTACAAAAAAATTTTATTAACAAAAAAAATGAAATAGAGTAACAATAAAAACTGAGGAAAAACATCACCACTTGCATTTAGCATATTAAAAAAGAGGTGGAGAGTTATCAAAAAAAGGTGGAGGAGAGTTTGATCCATTAGATATATTGGAAAGCTAAATAGTAGAATTTTTGAAAAAAGGCAAATAAGATAATGTAAACAAATCCAAAAGTTTTTACCACCATTCATTTAACTAAATTTGGTGACGAACTGGCTAAAGCGAGTCTTAATGATTCAGGTTAGTTTTATTTGTACTCAAAAAATAAAATTAAAATTATTCCAAACCAACCAAACAACTTTGTTTCCTTCTATAATAACAAAAGGTCTTGCCTTAGAATAAGCTTAATTAACAGCCATTATTTAAGTTGTTGACAAACAATTTTTTGTATCAGTGTAAGAGTGAAACAACAATGAAAATACTTACGAACACACATTTTGGTAGCATTCAGTTTGTAGCCATCAACACATTCTTTGTAGGTGTATTTTATCTTATTGTAGAAAGTTCTTTCTACTTTGCGGTAACTTCTCCTAATAAAGTAGATGCATAAATTAAAGAAAAATCTCTAATTGGGTTAATTTTAGGTCTTAATTTGCTGATTCCTAAGCTTTTTTGTTAACAGTGACAAATTGATTAAAAAATTGAGGCTATTACAGACTAAATGGACAACAGTAATCTAAATTGGATATCTAATCTAACATGATATGGACAGTCTGAAATTTGTTTTGAGTCTTTCTTTGTGGGTAACGCCAAGATTGTAGCCATTAAGAAAAAGCAAAAAAAAAGGCAATGCAGGGTGGCCACTGAAAATCAAAAGTCAAATTCAAATACGTAAGTACATTTTCAACAACAAATTTACCATTTTCCAGTATACTTAGTAGCATATTTCCAGTATAGAGCTGAGAATTTAAGGACAGTGTTTTTATAATTTCTAGTATAATCAAGTACTTGATTTTTCCTACAAACCACATAACACAAGAGCAATAAAAATACAAACAAATGATGTATGGAGTAACAAACTCGCTAGTGCAAAACTCATAATGCAAACCAAACTATGCAAAACAGACAATGTAAAAAGTAAGAATTAATCTACAAAAAAATAAAGGGTTAAAAAATAAAGCAACTATTCAATGACTTTTAAAATCATGAAAACTGGAAACTAAATGTAAGCCTATTTAACAATTCTATTATATTTAATTTAATTTATTCTCAATATACAAAACAGATTGCTGAATAATTGTTGGAGTATCTTTTTTATTCTTGACAATGTCACGAAAAAATTGTTAAACTAAAATCTCCAATCAAAAAGGATCCTAAAAACAAATCAACTCACAATCAGAATGAGAAAATTGATATTTGTTAGAATTAACTTTGGAAGGACATTTTGATGCCAAATCTCACAAACCTCTTCACTGACAAACAAGAATTTTTATTAGTGAGAGCATCTAATCTTATAACTAATGGAATCCTTTCTTGTCAAAAGCATCGTTCCGTACTATTTTATTAAGACATGACATTCGGATTATTGATGCTGTTTTTGTATTTCATTAAGAAAGAATAATCCAATTATCTGTTGGTAAATACTTTAACAAGATTGTAGCATTAGGTCTGTGCAAAAATTGTGACTCAAAGTATCTTGTAAAACCAATACACTTCTTTCATTCCAATACCCAATCTGAATATCCATTTGCTCTTCTCGGAACATACTATTAAGTGATTCATCAAAGTGAAAAGAAAAGAAAAAAATGGCGAAGATTTTATATCTTAGAAAACACAGTGCTATCCCAAAACTTGTGATATGAGAACTTGGTTTTACTCATTTGGAACTTGGAAGCACTTTTACTATCTGGGAAACTGGTTTCGAATAATTGATTTACCTGATCATTTACATGTGTCTGACGCATAATATGATGTTAAAGGATAGTGGGTGTGTGTGAGTGATAAAGAATAAGATATAACTTTCCTTAAAGTCCATAATGCACTGCAAAAGGGATTCTAAATTCCTCAAATTTTAAACTACCAATAGTTGACGCTTGATGAGTTTTTTTGAAAGGAATATTTTTGAAAGGAAGTAAGTGTAAATAGTTTTCAGCCTTTTTCTTAATAAGTTGTTATGCCTACTACCTTTCATGGTATGACTTTTTTTTGAAATCCTTGAATGTGCTGGATCTGTATTTTGTTTACTTTGCTCTACTTAATTTCATGACCATTATTGTTTTTACTTACCTTGTTTTTTTGCATTTAAACCACGATGTGATACTCCAACAAACTGGTATAATACACTGAGGTATAACTTATGCTCACCATCTTCTTGTATGGCTTACTGCACCTATAGTTAAATTTACCAAAACCAAAATGTAAACGTATCAAAACAAAAACAAAACTATACATTTTCGAAGAAGTATTTGTCCCCACAAATCTGCTCATGTGTCCCTGACACATGTACACATTTAATATCTCTTTCAGAAGCCTATTTAATCAGTTTATTTTTACTTTTGGCTGCACTAATTATTAATATTGTTAAAAAATTTGGTCATCTCTTATAATAATACGGAGTGTATGTGACGGTCATGGTGGATATCGTCATTTTCCTTTTATGTCGCCGAAATTTTCTTTGAAGTTGCCGAAAAAATTATGTCCATTTTGCTAGCGGGTTTACTTTGTTTACATCACGTGATGAAAATGACTCAATTTGATTTGCTGAAATAAATTTAACGGCTAACTTTTGAAAAATGGTGTCCTCTAGCCACCAAAAAAACCCACAAAAGAACGATCTTGAAAAAAGTAAAATAAGTGGTTCAAAAAAGCATATTTAAAAAGAAAAAAGTCCAAGTGAAGAAGTAGAAAAGTGAAGTTGGAAGTGAGAAGTGGAGCTACGTGGAGCTAGAAGTAAAGTAAAGTTAGAGGTAGAAAATAAAGGCCGCCAAAAAAAAGCACAGAAGAACGATCCCTTTACCTTGAAAAAAAGGAAAAAAAGTGGTTCAAAAAAGCATAGCTATATATTTAAAAAGAAAAGAGACCAAGTGAAGAAGTAGAAAAGTGAAGTGAGAAGTGGAGCTAGATGTGAAGTAAAGTTAGAAGTAGAAAACAAAGGCTAGAGTTTGAAGTGGATTTGAAGTCACAAATAGTAAGAACTTTGATATTTTTAGACGTTTGTTTGGTTTTTATGTCGCTGGAGCAAGCAGATTCGCATTTTCCAGGAAAAGCCTCAGTTTTATATTTTACCGCGTATGTAGCCATATTTGTTTACGTTTTTTTGCATAATTCATGATGCACTGGCGCGTAACTAATGTATTGTCCTAAAATTCAAAATGCTACATAAAGCTGTTAGCTGACTAACAAACGGAAAACTTTGGTTTGTTGAACTGTATTGCTTCTCTTTATATGTGTTTTACTAAGCATAAATAGCTAGCTTTAGTTTTAGCTAAGTGTTCCCAGTTTAAGTATATTTAACTGGGTGTCTTAGCTACTGTTAGCTAGCTAATGTTAGCCTCCAAGTCCACCTCCCCATCCCATGGCTAGCTCTAACCTATGACTTCTGTTGTTATTCCTCTTTTTTAATTATCTATAGCTAGCTACTATAGTTTCCAAACTTCTCTTCTTTTATGAGCACGAATTATGATGTAACAAGCTAGCTAGCTACCTACAAAATCTTTCAAAGACTTGAACTTTTGCAGGATAGTAGGATGTATTTTTATGCCCATAGAATATATATAATTTTTTTCACATTTTACCTGTGAACTTTACAAGGGGGACCACATGCACTATGACAAGTGGAACGAATTTTATAGAATTTAAAGTGTGTGTGTTAAGTTATTTTTTATTGTTTTGTTTCTGATTTTGTAATCTAATGGGTGATGACTATATGCAATGAAATGACTAAATTTTGATGTGTTTCATAACCTTTTTGTGGAAGATTGATGGGTAATGGCAATATACGACATGCTGAATGAAATTATTTTTGTTGATTTAGATGTGTTTCTCAAAAACCAATCTGTTTTACATTTTGTGTAAACTTTTGTTTACGAACCGTATATATACAATGTTTCCAAAATAATGATCTTTTTTTATTCAAGTTTATTCTTTGCTTATTGATTTTTTGAGATTTAGGTTCAAAATTGTTGGTAAAGGGCAGTACGGATCATCATACTAAAAAAGAAAATCTTTTGTGTTCTTAACCGGTTGATTTTTACATTTTGTCTAAATTTTTGTGGGAGAGAATGGTATGCAATTTAAATGACTGATTTTTGTAGATTTAAATTTGATGTGTTCTAAACTATGGCTTTTTCATATTTTTGTATAAGCTTTTAAGGGAAAGACAATATTTAAAATATGTAAAGAACTTATTTTTGTTGATTTGTGCTAACTCTTGCAGGCCAACTTTTTGACATTTCCGAATAAAATACTGAGAGTTTTCAACATAATCACTTATAAGATGTACATATTTGAGATACGTTATTTCTGACATTGTTATTATCCATGTTGTGACTGTCGGTGTTGTAACTGTCGGTGTTCTTACTGTCGGTTTTGTGAGTATTGGTGTTGTGAGTGTGTGAGTGTCGTTGTTGTAACTTTTTATCAACTAGATTTTGCACCTTGCAAGCTGTTCTTTTTTTATTTTGTGTAAGATTTGACATTTGACATTTTGTGTAAGATTTAAAGAACATTTTTTTTTTGTATATGCACTGCTGACGTCAGCAAAACATCTAAAGCAACCTATTTTTTTAATGGCCTTTTGTCTAAGTGGATTTTTCCACGGGCCTTATCGACTAGTATTATTATTAAACAGAAGTTTATGTTTTGTGCATTTCAAAGTAAGTGTTTTATAAAAACATACTATGATATCTTAATCCTTATATTGTTGTTTCTTTTGGAGAATTAAACTTAAAAAAAAAACTAAAATAAATTAAGTAAAAGATAAAAACTTTTTTTTGACCATAACAGAATACTATTTTAGTGATGATTTTCCTGGTAATGTTAAATATCATTATTAGCCGCAGTTTAACTTTCCGTAATATTGTGTGTCCCACAAGCAGTTATGAGGTTTAATATAGTTGAAACTTGCAATATGCTTGTTCCAAAACAAAAATGTGGTAAAGCAGGCCATTTCTTGAATAAAACTATGCCAGAGCTACAAAAAGCACCCGCTAAAAAAATTACGAGTGCTATGGTGTGCGAAAAATCACACTTGTAAGCAAAATTTACAAGTGCGATGTGAATATTTGCAAGTGTGGTTCACACTTAACTATTTTTTGTTTACCGCAACGTTTATGTTATTTAAGCTGTATAGAAATGAATTTTGTAAAACGTATTAACCACAAGTGCAAGGTTGAAACAACGTTGATGTGTTGGCAGATTCGCTATATGTTTTTGGCATTAAATGTATTTCTAGACATTTTTGATTTCTCTTTCCCCTTTTAAAAAGATTTTTTAAACTTTATTCAACATGTTTTTTCTTTGGTATTACATCACAAAAACATTCGTCCGAAAGCTGTATTAAGGTACAGGACACCTAACCTCTCCCATGTTCTGGTTATATTTAACTTGCATGGATGCGCACTCTTCTCGCAGTATTCTCTGTGACGATGAAGGTCGGACTGACTTGGGGCATGGTTCCAAATGGTCTTCCGTCTTTTGTTCAAGTCTCAGTGTAATGCACCAGCCGAGCATAAGAGTGTCAGCATGAAGGAAAGGGGCCGACTTTAATGTTCTCTATACAGAAAGCAATCAAAAATGTACAATGTTCTCCTAAATATATACAAGTTTAACAGTAACCATAGTTACAGACAGTAACAACTGGTATTTGCTAGAGATTAAAAAGAGTTTGTTCATAATGCGGGATAGTCCCCATTTGAATAACAACATTAGATCTGCTCCATTGTATTTATACAATTAGTATTTAATCTGTAACTATGGTTACTGTTAAACTTGTATATATTTAGGAGAACATTGTACATTTTTGATTACTTAAAACTTACAATCAGAATGACTCAAAAGCAGACCATAATTTTTTCTAAGTAGGTTTTTCAAAAAACTAGTAATGGTATCCAAATTGCAGTAATTTCTGTAAACATACAAAATCTTAAATTTATAAATCTAAAAAACTAATTTATTTCGGACACAATTTCACATGTTTAAAATAGGTGGCATATTTTTTTAGTGAAGTAGTCATAATAGCTTTTTCAATCAGTAAATCAATTAGTATCCCCCGAGGTCCAATGCTGAGTGAGCTTGCGAGGTTGATGCAATATTTTCAGTACAGCACAGGGTAATCGGTTATTATTGTATTTGTCAACCGTCAAGTTAGATAAAAATAAAAAATTAGAAATTTAGTTTAGTGTTCTTATAATAATATAATTAACTACTTTTATTAACACTCCAGGTAAAAATATGAAACAGTTCTGTCCAAAAACAGAAACATTCTATCTTATATAATAATACAAAGTGTATGTGATGGTCATAGTGGATGTGTTCATTTTCTTTTGAAGTCGCCGAAAAAATTATGTCCATTTTGCTAGCGGGTATACTTTGTTTACATCACTAATGAAAACGACTCAATTTGATTTGCTGAAATAAATTTAACGGCTAACTTTCGAAAAATGGTGTCCTCTCGCCACCAAAAAAAACACAAAAGAACGATCCCTTTATCTTGAAAAAAGTCAAAAAAGTGGTTTAAAGAAGCATATTTAAAAAGAAAAAAGTCAAAGTGAAGAAGTAGAAAAGTGAAGTTGGAAGTGAGAAGTGGAGCTAGAAGTAAAGTAAAGTTAGAAGTAGAAAATAAAGGCTAGAGTTTGAAGTCGATTTGAAATCACAAATAGTAAGAACTTTGATATTTTTAGACGTTTGGTTTTTATGTCGCTGGAGCAAACAGACTTCCTTTTTTCAGGAAAAGCCACCTGAAAGCCTCAAATTCTTAAAGTTTTTTATTTGACAGCGTACATAGCCATATTTGTTTACATTTTGTTGCTTAATTAATTTATGCCCTGGCGCGTAACTAATGTATTTGTCCTAAAATTCAAAATGCTACATAAAGCTGTTAGCTGACTAACAAACGGAAAACTTTGGTTTGTTGAACTCACTGTAATGTTATTATGTTTTACATTACTATTGTTTCTTTTTATATGTGTTTTACTAAGCATAAATAGCTAGCTTTAGTTTTAGCTAAGTGTTCCCAGTTTAAGTATATTTAACTGGGTGTCTTAGCTACTGTTAGCCTCCAAGTCCTACTCCCCATCCCATGATGGCTAGCTCTAACCTCTATGACTTATGTTGTTATTCCTCTTTTTTACATATGTATAGCTAGCTAGCTACCTTAGTTTCCAAACTTCTCTTCTTTTATGAGCACGAATTATGATGTAACAAGCTAGCTAGCTACCTACAAAAAGACTTGAATTTTTGCAAGTTGTAGTTTTATGTCCATAAGAGTATAATTATTTTCACATTTTCTGTAAACTTTACAAGGGGACCACATGCAATATGACAAGTGGAATAATTTTTTTCAGAATTTAAAGCGTGTTTAAGTTATTTTTTATTGTTTTGTTTCTGACATCCTGTTAAACTTTTGCCATCATCCTACATTTAAAATGCCAGGTTATTTTTACAGGGGGTTGTAGACATGATTGGCAATTTACAGGGGTTTATGACTTTATTTTAATTTATGAGAGGATGGTATGGTTGTTTGTGTTTTTGTTTATGTTGCAAACTGCTGTTTTTTAAAAAAGACCACATGCAATATATATACTGAAAGAACAAATTTTTGTGGATTGGGACTCCACTGAAGGCTGTTGTGTAAGCTAATGGCTTTTTCATATTTGGTGTTATAAAATTTTGTTGGGAAAAAACTAAACTGTATGCTTTCCATTTTTGATAAGAATTTTAAAATTGTAAAAACTGTGTTTGGTGATAATGAAAAAATTACTAATTCTTCTGACTAAAACTTTTTTGTTTTTTATATTGTATGAAATGCCTGATTTTTCTATAATTTGATGTGTTTCATAACCTTTTTGTGGAAGATTTATGGGCAATGGCAATATAGAACACTAGTCGGTGGCCTGTGAAAAAATTCACAGATGCTAAATGAACTGATTTTTGTTGATTTGGATGTGCTCCTCAAAAACCGATCTGTTTTACATATATTCCAAAAATAATGTCTTTGTTGATTCAAAATTTACTCCGTATTCATACTAAGAAAAACATTTTGTATTCTTAACCAGTTAATTTTTACATTTTGTTTATATTTTTGGGGAACAGGATAGTATGTAACTTTGTTAACCGTCTGGATTTTCACGCGGGCAATATGGGTTTTTAGGCATTCTGATTGGCTTAGCGCTCTTGAAGACGGGCCGATATTTTGCGGTATTGCCTGTTGTCAAGAAAAATGATAGCTTAAAATGTAAACAAGCACGAAAAACAAGTTTTAAGAAGCATTGGAAATGATTACATATCTAACTCCTACAATACATTTATCGATAAAAACATTTTCATAGGATAAAAAAAACAACAATGTCAAGTTTAACAGTTAAGGATACTGTAATGGTATAAATATAATTTTTTAAAAAAAAATTTTTTTTAAAAATATGTGGAGTTTGATATTCTCTACCAACTTATAAATATTTAATGAGTTGTCGGTAGTTCGCTTAACACCTTCTGCACATCTTTGAATAGGCTATTTGTTGTGAAGGTCAGGTTGCGAAAAACTCTTTTACGAGAATTTTAGATGTTCGTTTTTCACAATGTATACATGACTTAAAATGTCCGAAACTCCCCTCCACGATGGAGAAACTCAACAAAACTTTGCACACGTGCTCATCGATACCTGCTGCAAATGACTTTGTCACATTTTATGTATATTTTGATTATTTAAAGAAAAAGACATGTTAAAACACAAAAGAGCGAGCAAAAATTCATTTTTTTACAAATTTTTAAATAAAAAACGAACGACGCGCTTTTTCGAAAAAATGTGACAAAGTATTGTTGCTATGGTAATGCTAAAGTGATTGATAAATATGACACAGAAAAAAAATAAAACGGAGGGGAGTTTCGGACGTTTTAGTGAAAAACAAAGATGTGGATTTATGGCTACCTGGAAAAAAAATTAAATTTCATATTTATATTATCCTATAGACAATTTAATTTGCTTTTATATTCAATAAATAATTGTGAAGAAAAAAACAAATTTTTTGAGAAATAACGAATATACTGAAGATGTGTCTATACCCTTACAGTATCCTTAAAATAACCATATTCAGCAACATTCCGTCTGGATGCTTCTTCAACATTGCTAGTTAACTAGCTACATTGTCCATAAAAAACGATGATCTGATAAACAGTTTTATCAAAAATACTAAATACAGGGCGACGAAATCATAACAAATACGTCTCCTCTCATTTTCAGATTAGTTTATAATTAATAAGTAATAAATAAAGCCCTTGTAAACAAAACAAAGCTTGTAGTTGGAAAGTGGCCTTGTGGAGTTTGCAGGAAAGGGGTTGGTAGTAACTCAATTTTTTGTCAGACTTGCAAGCATTGGGTACATAAGAAGTGCAGTAGTATTGGTGGAAGGTTAAGAGCTGACATTCAGTTTGTATGCAAGCGTTGCAAAGGTGAGATTATAGAGAATGAAGTATTTCCAGCTTTAATGATATACAACAGTGGCTCGTTAGAGATAGTTGAGAACTTCTGTTACTTAGGTGATATGTTGGGCAGTGAAGGGGGTGTTGGAAGAAGTGTTACTTGCAGGATAGATTCTGCTTGGAAAAAGTTCAGAGAGTTACTGCCTTTGTTGACTAGCAGAGTCTTGTCAATTGAGGTAAAAGGTAGGTTGTATGAGGCCTGTGTAAGAAGTGTTATGTTGTACGGTAGTGAGGCATGGGCAGTGAAGCAGGAAGATCTTGACTGTTTAGAAAGGAATGATATTAGAATGGTTAGGTGGATGTGTAACGCCAGTCTGAGAGACAGAAAGAGTTCAGATGAGCTAAGAAGCAGGCTAAGTATCCGTAGAATTAAAGATGTTATCCAGATAAGAAGATTGAATTGGCTGGGGCACTTGGAAAGAATGGAGGAGGATAATTGGGTAAGAAAGTGTAGAGACTTGATAGTTCCTGGGGCCAAGCCCAGAGGCAGACCGAGAAAGACTTGGCAGGAGGTTATAAGGACAGACTTGATACAGAGGAAGTTGAGTTTAGATCTAACACAGTCTAGATCAGATTGGAAGAGGGTCATTAATATACCCCGTCCAACCCATGCTAGCATGGAAAACGGACGTTAAGCCGAGAATGATGATGATGATGAGGGACATGGAAACATTTTTTCATGCAATTGAAACCAAAAAAAAATTCGTTTTAAGCATATAATATCCCCCCATGTTGCATGGGTGCCAGTTTAGAGCTAAAAGAAGAAGATTTAGAAGGTTTTAACGGTTATTTAAGAATGGACGTTAATCACCAGAGTGCTTTGTGATCTTTATAAAAATTGATAATTGTTTTGACTTTCTGCCATGTTGCACCAACAAAAACATTTAGTAAAAAATGTTGCATGTAATTTAACGAGGGGATACACGGAAACATTTTCATGCACCTGCAACAAATCGTATTTTCGTTTCAATCGCATGAAAATTTGTTTCCGTGTCCCAGAAGCTTTATGGAAAATGCGTAAAGTTGAATGTGCAATTAAAGTTTAGTTACAGCGAATATTAAAGTAAATTTTTTTATATTTGCTTTGACAATTCTTATGTTGATTGACCAAAAAGCTGATCAAGTCTGAAAATGAGGGAGGACGTATTTGTGCTATAAATTCCTCATCCTGTATTTAGTATTTTCTAATAACAATAAGAAGCTTCCAGACAAATTTATTCTATCATATGCATTGTTTTTATTGATGAATGTATTGTATAGGAGTTGGATATATGATTATTTCTAATGTTTCTTAAAACTAGTTCTTTCATGCTTAAAAACCTGTATTTTTCCCTTGCAAATCCAGATGGTTAACAATATATTATATTGCTTATATTTTTTATATAATATATGTTCTGTGCATGATTACATCTTCCCACACAAGATCAGTCACTTGGGAGATGACTTCACATGCTATACTTTTGGCAAGCCTTCCACCAAAATAATGAACCATCACAGGGTATGTTACTTATAACTTTGCCTTTGACTGAATTCAGGTTATTACTATCTCGCCTGCGATTTCCAACTCGTAACTGGCTAACTATGTCCCAAATGGTCAATTGCAACGTCACAGATTTAAACTTCGTACCTAAACTCTCTAAGTACTTAGAAGTCATCTAAATGACGTTTCAGACCAAAATTGGTATTTGTTTTCGACAAAATTTGGCACAGTTAACAAAAAAGTATGCTGAACATAATGGTGACATCAAAATTTTGATTTTTTGTCATCTAAATGTCATTTTAGGCCAAAATTGGTCCAAAAATTAAAACCACTTCATTTTCCACCAAATTTGGCACAGTGAACAAATAAAGTATGCTGAACATGATAGTGACATCAAAATTTTGATTTTTTGTCACCTAAATGTCATTTTAGGCCAAAATTGGTCCAAAAATTAAAACCACTTCATTTTCGACCAAATTTGGCACAGTGAACAAATAAAGTATGCTGAACATGATGGTGACATCAAAATTTGGATTTCTTGTCACCTAAATGTCATTTTAGGCCAAAATTAGCCCAAAAATTAAAACTACTTTATTTTTGACAAAATTTGGCTCAGTTAACAAGAAAAGTATGCTGAACATGATGGTGACATCAAAATTTGGATTTTTTGTCACCTAAATGTCATTTTAGGCCAAAATTAGCCCAAAAATTAAAACTACTTTATTTTCGTCAACATTTGGCACAGTAAACAAAAAAAGTATGCGGAACATGATAGAGACATCAAAGTGTTAATTTTTTGTCACCTAAATGCCGTTTAAGACCATAAACGTTTCAATCGCGCGACTTTAACCATGAATGATAGGCTGTATTTTTTGTTAGCAGAAATTGTAGAATTAGGTCGCATTGTCGATGTTTCATAGTTGTGCATTTTTAATAGCGAGATAGTTTATGCAGCGCCTGCATCTTGTTACTTATTGATAAAAGTTTTTTTCAAACTATCTATAACCATGTGCATTTGACGCTAGCCATATAGTTAGGTCAATTATGGAATTTAATAGTGTGGTGTAAAGTTGCCATTTTAAAAAGTTTACAGCAGCATACTGCTGCTATATTTGCTGCCTAATTCATAGAATATATGCTTTTCCCAACACCCTCCCCCATTATGCTTATTCTAATGTTTTAAAAAATAATATTTCAAAACACTTCAAAAGACTACATTTATTGCGTATTTAAAGGTAGTTAAGTTTATTTAACTTTAATTAATTGCTAAACGACATGGACTGGCGTTAGTGTGGTAGAGCGTAGCTGTGGTTGCCATTTTAGTTTCATGGGCCTGGGCTCCAATCTTCACTTTGTTCGTTTGGCTCTTTTAGTCACGGTCTCGCTCCACGGTTCCTCTTTCGCTCGTGCTAGGCAGCTGTAGTTGTGGTTTTACCCATCCCTTCAGGGAATTCTTACTGTTTAGTTAATTTAGCTTTATTCAATGTAAATATTTTTAGGACATTATATATGCAAAATTTTGTTACATTATACACAGGAGTATATATTTTGTATAGTTTGTATATATATTTACTTTGTGTTCCTATGGTCTGAAAGACAGGGTCGGAGGGTGTGTGTTGTGTATTTTAAAATCATGCTTGTATTCTTAAGTAATATTTTGCTATTCATGACCTATTAATCTTAAGCTGTCCTTGTTGGCAGTTTGTTAGAACCTGTCTTTGTTTGACAGTTTGTTTAGAACCTGTCTTTGTTGACAGTTTGTTTGTTTTTGTGGCGCCGTAGATTAGTGGTTATAGCTTTCGTACTCTGTGTGGGAGACTGGGGTTCGATTCCTCTTGACGGTGATTCAACATGGGCGAGTGAATGTTACCATAGCCCCGGGTTAATCCAAGCCATGTGAGGGAAATTGGGGAGATGGCACACTGTGTGGGCCGTTGGATGTTGCCGGGAGTTGTCTAGTAGAGCGTGGGCCCTACTAATTGAGTCTGCGTAGCTCAAAATGAGCATTAAATACTCTAGGACTCTCCATCTAAGCCATGGCCCCTCCTGGAAATAATAGACAGGGTATATCCCTCAATATTTGTGAGGCTAGCCATGTAAAATATGCACATCTATCTATCTATCTTTACTTATATTATTGACAGTTTATTTCTGTGGTCCTTGTTGACCGCACTACATTTACGAGAAACTGTCTTAGACAGTTTGTTGTGGTCTTTGTTGACCTCTGCTGCAATTATATATAGTACACACACATCCTCCAAGACCCCTCATATCCACCAAACTTGCAGTTTTTATTGTTATTTTTCCCTGAGTGTTGTCAGCAATTAATTATTTTTTAATTATTTATTATTGTATTTATATATTTGCTTTAAAAACAAAATATAATTCAAATTAAATTTCTAAAGAGTTTAATGGTATCAACAACAATTAAAAGAAGAACAGGTGACTACCCAAGTAAGAGGCTCACTCTTATGGAACATGTTGTGAACGCCCCTACTCATTAAAATATCAGTAGCTTTTGTGTGTTACACAAAGTAATGAAAATACTGCTAGCATCAATTTGGAGAAAAATAGTAATTTTTTATTAAAATTTGTGCGAGGGATTTAATACCTGGGCAACAAATATTCACACAAGTGCTATACAATTGCAAGTGATCACTTGGATTTTTAGCAAGGCCTGTGTAGAAAATATAAAATATCGCTAGGGTATTAAAAAACATTCTTATGAGCTTCCCCCACATCAAAAACTATGATGTATACTATGATTATTCACAATTTTTAATTTCTAAGAAATTATCCTAATGAAAAGCTGGAAATACAATAACAAACATGAAAAATATGAAAACTCTTACTGAGATGACACAGCATGGACATGTTTTGATGTTTCACTTGGTTTAACCAATTTAGGTGGACAACTTGCTGATGACACAATAATAATACAACAATATAAACCGAACAATTTTGTCCACAAATTCATTATTCTGCCACTTTTATTCTGCAGTAAACAATATGTATCATTCTAGAAAAAACATATACATAAGGAACAAAAATGTAACTTTGTGTTTCTCCAAGCAAGAAATTTTAATTTTTATCAGAAGACCCATTTGTTGTTTTGCTTATGCCTAAGGTATGTTTCAATTGTTCGTGGTGTGTCCGTAGTTTCACATGTGTGTGTTGTTCACAGAAGATGTTGGGTGACGTGTTTTACATTTCAGTTACCAGAAAAAAACATAGAAACCAGCTCTATTTTTTATTTTTGTAAAAAACACTAGGCCATTAATACTCTGTTGAAAAATAGGAAACTTTAGGTGATTTTTTAAAAATAAAACAAGAAAATTCAGCGGTTTTAACAGATATGAAAATAGGTTCATCCATGTAAAGATTGTGATGTTGTTATGTCTGTGAAACAAAACAAATGTTCAAACAACGATTGCATGAACACACAAGGACTGTACACAATGCTGATACAGACAAAAATGAGACTGAAGACCATAACTGGAAGAATGATTATATTATAGACCAGAATAATAAAAATGTTAATGTTTATATTATTATAATTTTATGGTAACTAGTAAACGACAATACTAGCGAAGCCTTCTAAATATATGTTAAAAGGTGAGATATTAGCTTAAGCATATCAACATGGTAGCAGAGGGTGGCAATTGTGGTTGTTATGAAAAATATTTTGTTGTTGATGATGTTGGTCCTGTGGAATAAAAGACCAGCATTATAAAGACGTACATCTAAATGTGTCACTTCAGGTATACAAGTAATTTTGATTTATTCTTTTCATTGTGTTTGTGGCAATGGCAACAAGTGACAAGAATCCCAACAAGTAACAGGATACTGAAGGCTCAACCAGCGTGCCATGAAGAGGACGATTATATAACTTGAAAAATGACATTGTCGTGTGGCAGATACATACCGATTTGGATAAGAAGAAACAAGGAGATCTCTTTTTAACATGTATATTCTTTGTTATAGAACAAAGAGTAAGACAAAAATCACTGACTCCATAAGTACAGCAGAGAAGGTGTTGGTTTTCATCAGAAAGATCATAGAGTATCAGAACTAAAGATTACTAGGACGAAAGGTTAGTGGTTTTACTAAATATCATCTCTCACTTACACTTACAGGACGTGCAAGAAAGGCTGTTAGGAGCATAAACAGTACTGGAATCAGCACACCTCACATCGAGGACCGCACGACGCTGTCACGATCACTACAACGTTACATTGCGATCTTAACGACATCACAATTGTGACCTTTATAATCTTTATTATTTTGTGCATTATTATTGAATATATATAAATAAAACATAAGCAGTTAGCAAGACCAAGAAACGAATATCAAATTATTCAACGTAAAAAAATGTTCGTTTAGAGCATTTAAACTTTAACATCTGACGTTTAAAGAAGATTTTTTTTTAAAAAACATTTTTTACAAAACCTTTCAGCCTCTAAACTTAACGTCATAAAAATGTTGTACAGTACTGGAAAAAGGTTGTTTAACATCGCGCTTCGCGTATCGCGACGGTATTCTCGATCCGCGATAGACGTTTTTTTACTTTCAAATTGTATTGAGAGGGCTTCGCGATGCATCCGTCTCGATATCATTCTCGAAGCTATCGAGGCCATTCACACTTTTTCATAACAGAACTATTTTAAAAATAAGAGTGTATTCAACAATGATCGCGGATGTTTAAATATAATTATACTTCCTTTGTGTTATATTTTTTTAACTTTTTAGATCGCATTTTAAAAGTTTATAAACGAAAAGCGGCGATAGAAATGTTTTTTTAGATCGAATTTTAAAAGTTTATAAACGAAAAGCGGCGATAGAAATGCTTTTTTAGATCGAAGTTAAAAAGTTTATAAACGAAATGCGGCGATAGAAATGTTTTTTAGATCGCATTTTAAAAGTTTAAAAACGAAAAGCGGCGATAGAAATGTTTTTTAAGATCGCATTTTAAAAGTTTGTAAACGAAAAGCGGCGATAGAAATGCTTTTTTAGATCGAAGTTAAAAAGTTTATAAACAAAATGCGGCGATAGAAATGTTTTTTTAGATCGCATTTTAAAAGTTTAAAAACGAAAAGCGGCGATAGAAATGTTTTTTAAGATCGCATTTTAAAAGTTTATAAACGAAAAGCAGGGATAGAAATGTTTTTTTAGATCGAATTTTAAAAGTTTAAGAACGAAATGCGGCGATAGAAATGTTTTTTTAGATCGCATTTTAAAAGTTTAAAAATGAAAAGCGGCGATAGAAATGTTTTTTAAGATCGCATTTTAAAAGTTTATAAACGAAAAGCGGCGATAGAAATGTTTTTTTAGATCGCATTTTAAAAGTTTATAAACGAAAAGCGGCGATAGAAATGCTGTTTTGGATCGCGTTTTAAAAGTTTAAGAACGAAGAACGGCGATAGAAAAGCTTCGTTAGATCGCATTTTAAAAATTTTCTTATAATATACACCTATTTAAAATTAAAAAAAAGATAAAGCAGAGATGTGTTTGAAATAAAAAAAACTTTCTCTCTATTCTCATTTAAAAAAAACTTTCTCTTTATTCTCATTATCACCTACCATCGCGACACATCGAGACAGATTTTGTCACGATACTAGATTCTCGATAGATCGCGACAATTTATTTTAATTGTTTCTTATTATTATAAACGCGGTACATCGCGTATCGAGGGAGTCCGCGCATGTTGCGCGCTCGATATGTTAAACAACCTTTTTCCAGTACTGTAGTTGTGTTTGTAAAAAATTATGGTTGGAAAAGTTAAAACAATTTGTTTCTATTTTTAATATTTACACAACCCAATTTAAAATTCAGAGTTTCCATAATTCAGAAACTTTTTTTGTGTAAAAATGGGAAATAGTTTCTGAACACGGAAACCACTTTCAGTTTTCCATCTCCCACAAGCTAAATTGGGTTTCTTTATTATAATCTCTTGACAAATAAAAAGGCCCACCAATAAACTTAAAAATATTATATATATTGAATTGGGGTATACTTCAGGGGTTCTCTTACTAATCTAATCTAATCAAATTTACCCGTATTAAAGATATTTTACCCCCATCCCCCCAGCCAAACAGAAAACATTTTTAAAGTTGGAAACAATTTCTGCTTTACAACAAAAACAACATTAAATCTGGTTTCTATATTCAGAAACTGTTTCTCTTTTTCTGAGTTTTATTATACGGAATATCTGTACCATTTTCCTGTCTGGTATTGTAAATCATATTAAAGAAGAACTCCACAGTCCCCAGCACTGGGAACCACAGACAAACCCACTACACTACAATGTTATTGATGCTTGCAAATAAGCATGTGTTAGCCATTCTCCTGGTTGGCAAATGTCACGTGATACTCTTAAACCAATTACAGGTCTTATTTTTTGAGTAGCCATTATGATTGGAGGGAAAACACGCCATTCACACAGTCACCTCTTCATAAGGTCTGAATTTTCGTAAAATCTTTGTTTTCTAGCTTTAGTTTAGTTTAGTTTAGTTATTTATTTATTTTCCATCAGATAGTATGAATACAATAAAAATAATAAAAATTACTCATGCAAGCTTATCAAAATTACCTAATGGAGGGATACCATTAGGAAGCAAAAGCTTAAAAAGTGTGATGGCTACCTGGAAAAACATCACATGGGACAAAACCACAAAAACAACACAGGGTCAAGACAAACATATAGCCGAAGTAATCACAGGGATAAATTTTAATTTAGAGGGACTGTCAAAAACTGTTAAACTTTATTGTGAGTATGAGGAGCAAATAATAACAATTAAGATATTTTCCGATATTGTTCCAGACAATTATTCGTTTAAAAAGCATCAAAAATGAGATCGTAGACAGTGAAAAAATCGCTGTATATTGTTAAAAAACCCCAAAAAGGATCATAGTAGAAAGCGAAAACATTGCCGTTGGTTGGTTATTTAAAAAACATCATAAGGAGATCATAGAAAGCAAAACCATTGCCATAGATTGTCTAAAAAGCATAAAAACGGGATTGTACAAAATGAGAACATTTTTTTGTTAGCTAAGTAGCTAGCTAGCTGACAAAAAAAAAGAAACAACTCTCTTTTGCGCATTTGGTAAACTAAAAAATATCTGGTGCTTGGCTGGGGGCGCAACAAAAAAGAGAAGACGGAAAAGATCAAAGATTACTACTGTCGTATCTCTTTTTTTAGAGAATAGGTAATCTTCGAGTCGGTGAGTTAGTGAGTTAGTGAGCTAGTAGCTATCACTAAACAAAACAAACAGTTTGCAGAATGCAGTGAACAGCAATTGGCAATGGTGTACTTATACTTTCGATTTTCGTGAGCATACAACATGAAACCAAAACCCAAAAGCCTCCGTGTTGACTTTCAACATCAACAATAATGATCAAAACACATTATCTCCTTTGATGACACGCTTTTTTAATATAAATAATATGGACTTTGATTTCCTTAAAAAGAATTTGGTCTTCCCTCAATTTGCAAACAGTTCGTATTTTGAGGTTTTTGGGCATTTTGCGCCGTGTAAAGTTATCTATCTAGATTTAAAAGAGTTAAAAAAAGTATCTTTCCAATTAGCACCTGATAAGTTAATGAATTATGGCTAAATTATGTCCCTCAAATATCATGATACATTTCAATATTTTAAACCAAAAATCACCAACAATATATGCCAATGCATCTTTGAAAACATCCTCGTCCTCAGGCTTTGTTGCCTGGGGACGAGGTTTCGCTGTCGCTTGCCTTGTCAAAAACAAGAACTCCTGGGGACAAGGTTGGCTTTGACAGATATAACTTGCACCGTGTTTTATCTCCTAATCCAACGCAAGGAAATTAAGAGATAGGACAATGTTTACCGACCATTTTGAGGTTTGAGGTGTAGTTTCTGGAAAGTGTGTAATGCACTGATAAAATTTTATAGCCGTTTAAAAATGCAGTGATAAAATATATTATTTTCTTCAATGCTCTCTGTTAGTTTTTAATCAATGTACAGGATTGTTGGTTCATCTAAAGCAATCTTCAAAAATAAGGATATCAAGTTAGATTTGACAATCACAAATGGATAGTTCACTTCCCCACAAATAACTGATCATATCCAGAATCCAAATAAATTTCCTATACCTCAAGTATCGCTTTCAAAAATCCATAGGTATATTTGCGTAAAAAACTGACCATTCTAACGACTTTTTCTCCGATAAGTTTTGAATAAATCAGGGACAAATTAAAACAACGCAAATATAAATTAAAAATATTAATTGACAACAATAAAATATACGAGTCAATAAAATACATTATTTTTGTATTATATATCTTCCTGCAAAACATGCACAGGCCAATATTTGCATATTATATTAACATTTAACTTGCGGATTTCCATAATCACGTCCTTCCTATGTTGAAGACAATGGTGAGGGTTTAGGTAAAGGAAGAGTTTTAAGCTGTTCCCAACCTGTTCACATCCTTCTTTATTGTGACGAAAATTAGAAAAATAGACTTTCATCTTCAGACATTTAAACCTGCTGTTGAAAGCAAAACTAATACAGCAAATTTTTCGAACAAAAATGCAAAAACATCTCGATTTATATATCCACAGAAGAGACACAACTCTCCTCCGCATTTAAATGATACAAGTCTCCCTCACACGTTATTCATTCCGCACAGTTAATGGCGGATATTCATTGTCATCGACAAGTCTTAAATTTTGCTCATTGTCTGTGGTGGTTGCTTTTAACGGCGAATTTGTACCAGGCGATGGAGTGCGCGTAGGCGACGACACTGCAAGGCCAGCAGAAAATATTTCACCCTCCTACACGAGAGAAAAAGTATATAAGTATAACAGCAAAATTAACATTATGTTACTAGTAATGTCAAATTAGTAGATGACTCAGTCAACTCCTTATATGGTATTCTTTTGTTCTCCTTATATGGCATTTCTTTGTTATCTTTGACAGTATTGCGAAATCACGAGACCATCTTTGTTTACATTAGTTGACAGTTTTAAAAAAATAACGACATTTGTTTCAGTTTTCTTTCAGATTTTATAAAATAAAATGTTAATGAGATATTTTTACCTGTAATTTTAACGTATCATCTTCATCGGGTATCAACCTAAAAAAAGAATATAATTATTATTATACTCGTTATAAAACGAAAAAAAATAATACTGGAATACCAATAAGTTGCATAATTTTTAACAGGCACTTTCGATCTTTATTTGTAGACATACATACTTGTCAAAAAAAAAAAGTTTATCACACATGGTACAGCACGATAGAAAAATGCAAAACAATATAATGCGACAATCTAGTTTAATCTTCGTAGTTTTTTCATCCTTATTTATCTCTTTCTTTCTCTACTTTTCAAACATACAGTTGAATAATAACACGAGAAGAAAAATTAAGATATTATAAGAAGCCCAGCATCAATTTTCTTCAGCGTTCATTATTGGGAACAAGTTGTATGAATGCATATGTTCTGCAATCCTGTTCGAAAATTATTGGAATAAAAATTATTCTTTCTTTTTCTAAGATCATTCCCACAAACAATTTACGGCTATTTCATATTAGAACTGCGCAATTGAACTTATTCAAGTTCACTTGTCAATGTACACAACGGAACCGAAACCTCAAACTGTGATAATTCTTGCTCACCGGGGCCTATTTTCTTGATTTCCTGGACTTTCGCGGGTCGTCGCGTTAATTGTTCCATAACACAGAAATCGCAGAAACTGCGATTAGCGCATTTTCAACGTTCATTATCTGCCCTACTGATCTGCCAAAGCAGAACTCTCGAAACCTTTCCGCTGCGGAGCATTCGTCAGGCGATGCTGTTCTGTCATTTCGAAAAAAAAATATGAACATGATTGCACTTTCTTACAACAACAACAACAAATCTTACGGAAATTGTCTCAACAGCAGGCATTCTTGACCGTCAGTGGGATCCAGGTTATATATATACAGGTAACCATCTGCACTAGCCACCAAAATTCGTGGTAACTTGCTTATAACTGCTAGTGCACATACGTTTCGCTCACCTAAAAAACATAAAAATATGCGAATGACTTCACAGCTGTGAAATTTAAAGAATTATTTGGCCTCTCACAACCGAATCCACCCTTCTTGCAAGCATAAAGGTAAAAGCACATCAAGGCAGAAACGGTCCCAAATACAAGACATTGTTTGAAAAAACTCTTTCCTCTTGGAAGAGGCTTAACAAGTTTTCAATAAGCATTTTAAGTGACATAAGTAACAAGCAGATTTTTATTTGAAGCAAACATGGATCACGCCTTCGCCTTCAGACATTGTAACCATAAAGTTTAGGTTTTAAATGGCTGACCTCGACTTGCCTGATGCTTATAAAAAAGTGTACTGTCTGCTAGATTTGCAACGTAATGCATCTTAAGATTAACAAAATGCGACAATTCTTTACACAACAACAAAGAAGCGTGAATATAATTACCGGCACGCGGCAATTTAGCCACAGCAAATGCTCTTCCTTGAGCAAATACTTCTGTAACTTGTGACGGGAGATAACTCGCTGGCGTCATTAATGCTTTACCGAAATATCCCATCCAAGATTGACTTTGCCCTTCGTCCTTATTATTTCTGTAAAAAACGAATGGAAATTCAATACTAAAATACTTGCCGAGCGTTTGTCTAGGTTAGGTGACAGCAGCGTCAGCCGAAACCTTGTGGGTTTTGTCAGAGACTAGTAATACAGTCAACTTTCCAATTAACGGACACGGACAGTTAATCAGCGGACATTCTAATTAGCGGACAATTTTATTTGCACGAAATAAACTTTCCCCTACAATTTCTTTCTAATTAGCGGACAGGGTAAAAAAACAACAACAACAAAACAAAGAGGCGTTACTTCATTTTAAACACTTTTTTTTCATATCATTGTTTAATTCGAGTTCTCAACCTACGGCCTTTTTCACACCCACTCGATGATTGCCTTCTGTGGTCCTCGAAGCGTGTATGTAACGGGAATTTCAAGTCCATATCATGCTCCTCTGTTCACATGTATTTCAGTGACACTGCAGCGTGCTATAGAATTTGGGACTTTCATTTGTCTGTAAACAACCCAGCTAGTGCCTCGAACCTTTTTCAAAGCTCAAAGTAACCACGGTTCATTTTTAGGCCAAAAATAGTCAAGAAAAAAACGAGTTCCAACTAGCGGACACTTCTAATTCACGGACAAAACTCTTTTCACCGAAGTTGTCCGGTCATTGGAGAGTTGATTTTATATAAATCCTCTCTTTAACCTTGATTTTTTTAGTATTAGAACAGCAACACAAATATTCTGGGATGCATATGACAAACCTTAATGTAAATAAACACAACTTCTTTTATGTGTATATCATCAAACCTGAATGTGGCGAATCTTTATGAGTAGTAAAAAGTGTCTACTACTAAAACAACTTGCCTTTGTATATGCTTAAGTGTGTCATACACATGTAGTATATTCGGTAAATAATTGTTTTAGGAAACGTATCTAGTCGTCTAACGTTAACACGAATTCTATTTATGAGTAACGATGTTGTAAAACAACCGACGAGGTTCGTTTAGTGAAGATTAGCATTCAATAACAACATCTACATACTTGTCTGTATCAGTTTCAAGTTTAAACACATGGACAGTTTCCGTGTTACTCGAAGAAGCCAAAAAGAGAGAGTCGTGACTGAAGGATAATGAGTTGATTTGTGCACACCTAAAATCAAGAGGAAATTTATTTACTGTGAAAGGGTTGTGTTCACTCCAAAAAAAAGACATGAGCAGGTATTTGATTAAACGGCGCCTTATTGTGCTACATGCTTTCGAAACTGACGTAACATTTCGGATTACAATTTGTAGGAGAAAAGTCAAAAATTAGGTAAGAAAAGTTCGGTAGATAGAGACTGACAAAAGATGGAATGTCATTGTATACGTTTTCTTATATACAAGAGACACCTTTTTCAGAAACACGATATCGAGATTATAGGTACTTTCAACAATTGAAAAGGCATATTGATGGATTGATAGAGCTTTTGTTGAACAGCCTTTTCAAATGTATAAAACAGAGGTCAGACTCCATAAATGTTTAGAAAATCATCTTCGAAAGTTAGGAAACATCAAGGCTGAACCTGTTTCTTACATAAAAAATAATATATAAACAGAATATAAATTTAATTAAAAACGTAAAAACAAACCAAAAACTACTACCTTTTCATCCCTCTCCGAAATTCAAATAATTTAATCCCTTCAGGTATAGAAAAAACGCGAATAACAGTTCCCTAAAAAGTTAAATTTAAAATTTTTATCAATTTATATATATATTATCAATTTTATCAACGTTGAGTTTGTTACTCAAAACGTTACGCAAGTACACAAACCAACAAGACAGTGCACGACACCAATCTTATAATCAATGATTGCTTCACAGTAGAGCTTATCTTAAATTTTCATAGTCACTGGCATAAGATGTTCGAATATGAACTAAGACACAGCAGAATAAAAGATACACCAATGCCAGTCCACCAATTAGTAAAAAAAAGCATTTCTTAAACTTTGCAAATTTCTTTAGGCTGGAGTTTCAGGTAATTTCAAAGTAATTGTCAACAGTAATAAGAGCCGCAACTTCATACCTGAAAAGTAAGGTATAGTTCATTTTCTTACCTTTTCAGAAGCTGTAGCAAGAAGAGTAGCATTCATGTTGAATGTTATTGCTGCCACTGGAGTGTCGTGTGCAGCAATCATCGTAACAGCACGCTAGAACAACAAAAATACCTTACTCAACTTAAATGGAGGCTGGGTAATGTGGTGGTCAAACTTGGTAAGAATAACTATATGCCTGTTCAGGGAAGAGGATAACGGTTAAAGGGGAATTAAGCCTCAAACTTAAATAGCATTATTTCGGTTAACATTATGTTCGTTTCCCAAATTCTGGTCAAAATTTTGAAAAATAAATATTATTTGGATTGATTTTAATATAAAACTCACCCCATCTATAAGCGAACGGTAAGCGCCATTTAAATTTTCTGAGGCCACGGCTGATTCTGGAGACTTTTATACCGTGACGTATCTTACGCTGAAGAAGCATAGCTTGCGCTGAGGCAAGCAGCGAGATATGGAAAATTTAAGCTCCTGCTCTGACTCTCTCCTATTTCTAGAATTTTCAAGTGACTCTAGTGAAACGTCAGTAACAGGATGTTACATGAATAAGCCTGAATACTCTAAAGCAGAACTTGAAAAAGTGACTTATGAATCTAGTGATAGCGAAGAAGAAGACGAATTAAATTTAAGCAGACTTGAAAATTTGCATTGGTGTATGTTGCGAACTCTCCTTATATACTAATAAGTAAGTCTTTCTTCAAAAAATATGTTTCTCGTAAATATTTCAAAGACCATATTTCTCATAGCCACACAAAAATAAAACATTCTTTCTATCTTCTTATTTTCTCACTTTTCGCTTTATAATCTTACAGCAGGTCCACGCGCTATGAAAATACACACCATCGCAGATTATTTAATTAAATTAAAAATAATGCCATTCCTTAAATATCAATTAAAAAAGGAGGAGAGGCCATGTGCCTCAAGTAACAATTTGTTTCAAAGAAGTTTTGATGAATGAATAATTTCTTTTGAATATTTTATCTTTTATCCTGGTTTACACTTTGATTTCACTGTAGGGAATTTCCTGATCCAAATGGAAAATATACTGGTTTCAAAAAAGAATTTGTTGACATATAACAGGACTAGCATTTTTTAACAAACAATAACAACAAAGAAAAAGCGAAATAAAGTACAACGGACCAGAGTTATTTTTTGAATCGTTACGTTTGTTCACATTGTGTAAACAACTTTAAAAAGACGAAGAGATCAAAAAATTGAAATGAGCGTAAAATACGTCATAGATCTCCATCGCAGATATTGTTTTGATTTTAACATGGCGATTACTGTTGTCAACTTTTATGCTAGAAAAGTGATGTAAATTCAAAAGATTTCAATTTTTTTTATATACCATCAAAATATGTAGGGTTTGTAAAAGATATTTCCGAAGAAAAAATATTTGGGCTTAATTCCCCTTTAATGAAGCCATCCAAATAAAAAAAAACATTTGACTGAGCAGTAAACATAGCATGTATATAAAATACACATGTTATGTTTACTGCTCAGTTCTTGGTAAGAGTTCGGTCAAAGTAACTGTGATTCTACTGTAATGCTTGAATCAGTTTTTATTTCAATTATTTAATATTCAACCTTGGAAGGACATTTAATTAAGAAATTTGATGTGTATTTATTGCATGAAGATTCCCATATGATGCAAAGAAAAAAGTAGGAAAATATGTAAAAAAAGAAGGAAAATGATGCCAAAATCATGAAATCATGCTATATTAAAGGGAGCAAAATATTGAAGATTACCCATTTGATTTTTTAAATCAGTATATATTTCAAAAAAACTATTGGATGTTCTTAGAATTAACAGTGAGAAATGCAGTGTTGTAGTTTAAAACACTCAAAAAGATACACATTAAAGTAAAAATCATATTCTGTCATATTTATACTTTGGTAAAGAAGGCAAAATTTAAGGGGTATTTTACTATTAGCAGTTTCGAGTCAGATAACTTTAAAAAAAAATGTATTTCTAATAACGTTACAGCAAAACAGTCCACAAAAGAATAGTCAAGGGGAAAGCCTAGATGAGGAATGTATAGCGCATCAATTTCAACATACCAGATTGACTCCATCGAATATTTGAACTTCTCCAATCTAAAAATAAGTTGTAACATTGCCATGATTGCAAAGAAAACTGGTAAAAAGTGAGACAGTGATTTGAGAGAACAAATTAATGAATAAACAGGATATCATTACCTGACTGTTACCAGGATAAGCAACATAACAATTTTCAGAATTATCAGATAAAGCACACAAACCTACAAAAACCAGAAAGATGTTCTTTATATCTGTTATCTCGCAGTCTAATGTTTGCATGAAGTGTTGTAACAAGAACAGTATACTCACCATTTGTATTTGGTGGAGTATCACGTATCGTATGAAGAACCTATGTGATAATTCATCAAAAATTCAGAAAAACATTTTGAACAACTACAAGCAATTAAGAACACCATTTCTATAAGGAACATACACTGCCGGCTGCTAAGTACTGGCCAAATGATGCTGTGCGCTCATTTCGAGCAAGATTTTAAATAGTTGTAGGTGTATATTTAATTTTCTGGCAATTACATACCGTCTTTGTTCATTAAGAGATGACATTCAATTGAAAAAATAAGAAAAGAACAGCAAGGTAAATTTATTGCATTTTTTCCCAGATATTCACTGTTCTGTGATGTGTTTACAAAAGGACAGGGTAATTATAAGTGATAAAACGAAAGGTTTGTGAAAACAGAAACAAGTTTACCTTCATATCTCTAATATTATGTATATACAAGCTTTCTTCTAAAACCACCAGAAGCCTCTGAAAGACAAAAACATTTTTTATTACGAAAATTGATACAGGAAAAAAAATGTGTAAATGTAAAAATGTGTAATTGTAAAAATGTGCAAAATATGTGATATATTTTAAATTAGTTTAGCATAAATAGGAATTTACCATTCTGTTCAAACGAACAGCAAGTATTGTATTTGGATAGCTGTAGTTGCATATTTCAGTTCCTTTCTAAATAAACAGACAAACATATAATATTACATCATATGTAAATATTTTCAAAAACATTGTATTTGGACTTAATAAGCTCTCTATTTGAAACAAATGGCTACAAAAAAAAGTTTATAAACTATTGTTTTTAAAAAAACACCACAAAACACAGGTAGTGAAAGTTGGATATATTATTATTATTAGCAAATTTTCAATCTAACATTTAAACTAGGTTACCTTGCAGTTTTTTGCATACCAGAATACACAAAACCAATTTTAAGTACTACTCTCCGTGTTCAAGTAAAATTTTGAAAGACACTCTACTACAAAACTATTTATTACAGGACAGTGATGATATAATCAAAGTTACTTATCGCATTGCTGACTTATAAAACCGAAAGGATTTTGGAAAATGGTGCCAAATAAGAGGGAAATAGAATTTAAGTAAATTAATAAAACTTGGGGTTAACCTGCGTCCATACTCTCTGTTGGAAAACAAAAACCAATTTCAACCTACCTTGAAATGACAAACTTTTAATTTTCTTGGTGCAGACAAATTAACAATAGCTACCAAACTGCTGGAGAAAAGACGCTCAACTATGCACACATCTCCTTTATCTGAAAAAAGTGAAGACTAAGAATATCACGAATAAACATCATGTGTCAAGAATTTCTGATATTAAGGTGAGACATCAGACAAAATCGAACAAAAGTAGAACACATACCATATTCATGAATTTCTTCTAGTCTTTCAATAGTGTTTAGAGAGAATAATTTATAACCAAATCGAGATCCAACAGCAAGAGACCTGAAACATAAATAGAGCAACTTGACACAAAATGTAAGGTTGTTTGAAATTGAACACAAACTACTGAAGATGCATATTTACATATAAGAGCATATATTCCGTAACTCTCTTGAGGAAAAGAAGAATTTAGCAAGCAATGTTTCTTTTCCTTTAAATCTATACATCTTTATTTGATATTAGCTTATCTAGTGTGTATAATAGGTATAACATTTTCTGTGCTGAAGAATACTTATGCTCCCATTTAGCATAATTTTGACACCTTCCTTGAATAATAAAAGTGCATTGCAAGACTTTTATTCTGCATGTTACATATTTGAAATTTAACACCTGCAACTGTAAATTCTCTTTTTAGGTTTTGTTTGAAAAGAAACTGTTGGTATATAATGTTTAAAAATAAAGCACTGTAGTGTACCTATGTTTTGGTGTCAAATACATTGCCCAGCAAAACAAATTCATAAAATAATTAATTGTTCTTAAATGTTGACAAAATGTTTTGTGATGCCGATATATATATTTGTAAGTGTCATTAACATAATGGAAATATATAAGATATGATTACAAAGAAAGAATGGGTCACTTTGATACAATTGTTTGTTTATGAAATCAACATTTTTGACAAAATTATTGTTTTAATTTTTAAACATTACATGCCACGAAAAATGCTTTTTTTATTATGGCCATCCAATAACTCTGCATGCAAGCTACTATACCTGCTGATCTGGAATGTAAGACATGGAGGTAAGTACAAATAGAAAGCTGCACTTAAAAAACAGCCAGTCAATGGTCAAGCAACGGAAAAAATATTGTTTATCCAGATTGTCATCTATTATGCATCAAGCTTTTAAATATCATTTGTGGGTAAACTAAATTGTTGTAAAGAAAAACGGTTTTTTTTATAATGTATATAAGAGATATTAGCAGGACAAGAAATAACATGTGTGTCTCGTAAATATAGTTAAATACAAAGAGGCTATATACACTTCACTCCGTGCCTTATATATACACATATATAAGAGTCTGTCTATATGCAGTCTCCGACACTACAGTATATAATGTAACTTTTTAATATTACAGAACCCTGTTAAAATATTAGTATTATGAAACAAACTTTGAAGTATAAACGTTGTATAATTGGTAAAATGTATGCATGTTTTTATTAAAATAAGATTTCATACCTTTTTTTATAGAAACAAGTTTAATTAAAGTCTCCCATTTTACAATATGTTTATATTATGTTTAAATACTGGTCACTTTTTCTCCACAATAATGTTTTTAACTGCCAAAACATTTTATTTTAAGCACTAGAAAGTGTAGTTCCGTGTACCGCTTTAAAATCAAATACCATACAGCAAAAAAATGGAGATGCTGAGAGTGACAATAATAGATTTGGAGGAACACTGTATGGTCACAATAATCTATGATGGCCACCAGAGGAAACCATAAATATTGCCTATTTAAGACAGGTGGCTGTTGCAGACAGAACCCATAAACAACAATTATCCTCAGATAAAATTTAACAGATGTGTAATTTTCAACATTGGTGCTTAAAAAAACTCTTTTAAATTAATCAACTCTTATGGTGATATATTAACAAGAACGAAGAACTAATGATTGATAACAAGTTGTGCTAAATTGATGCATTAGGAACTGTCTAAATCTTTGTGAAGACAGATTGGTGCTTGTGCTTATCATGGACAAAGATGTACCAGTACTTACATCAGCAATTTATGCATTCATACATTTTTTAGCAACAAATTGATAGTGTTCTCAATATATACATAAAGCCTTGTTTTTAATGGCTGTATAATGAAAAGGAAGTTTTAGCTGAAAGAATGGCACATCCTGAACAGTACTAGTTATATGTCTACATGCTTGATCCAAAATTGTTAAAATTATGATAAAATTGAAAATTAAAAGAATTAGGGGGCGATTTAACGATTTTTTTAGTGGCGCACTAATTAAGCTTAGTGATTATAATTCTCACAGTTTGTGCGAGAGACCAGTGTTCGATTCCCCTTGGCAGTGATTTAACATGGGCAAGTGAATATTACCACAGCCCTGAAGTTAACCTAAGCCATGTTAGAAAAAATTGGGAGATGGCACACTGGGTGGGTTGTTGGATGTTGCAGGGAGTTGTCTGATAGAGTGCGGACCCTACTTGGGTCTGCCTAACTCAAAATGAGCATTACATACTCTAGAACTCCCCAACCAAGCCATGGCCCCTCCTGGAAATAATAGACAGGGTATATCCCTCAATATTTGTAAGGCTAACCTTGTGAATTATGCATATATCTCCCTTATCAGCAAACTCCAAACACTGGAGGCTTTGTCAAACATATACCTTTGACTTACATGATAACAATGTTTCACATACCTATTTAATTGTTTCGCTGCACTCAAAGAAATAAAATGTTGTTAATAAAATACAGCAAAGTTTAAATTAGCTGACATGGAGATATTTAAATTGCATATAATTGTGTTTCTTATTAATTTATGTTATTGTATTATTTAATTTTTTTATTAATTTTGTTTTTTCCTGAAAGATATAAAATAGGTTTATTAAATAAGGTTTTTTATTTGACGTTGAAGTTCAAGGCTGGCAGTGCACTTTCTGTTGCGCAAGTTAAAATGTCCCTCGACCCTCCAAACGACCCTTAAATATTGGCATCTTTTTTAACTTTTGTTGCAACGTTTTGGTGATATTGTGCACAGAAGGCAAGTAGAATTACTAAAATTAAAATCTTATTTTCTAATAACCAACATAGAACGAAACATTTTAAATATAATATCTATGGCACTCAAAGTTTCTCTCATTTCTTGACCCACACCAACTGACTTGTTCACCAAGTTTCCAAATTACAGTTGCATTATTTCATTACAAAACTCTAAGGGACAATTATCACACATATGTATGGAGAAACCAGCTTTGCGACTTAAGAGCTATACCTGAAGTTCATAACAAGGGTTGGGATGTATATAGTTTGTTTTCAATGCACATACATCGCAAACATTTATGAAAACAAGAAGATTGTATAAAAGTGGTTATTAAATTTTTTCCCTTATTCCGACTCACCGACTGAAATATACAGGGATTTTTTTCCAATTTGCAACAGTCTGATCACACAAACGAAGGATAATTCTGCAAACAACGTCATTCCCATACATAATATGAAAAGAGTTAAGTGCGTTTTCACGGAAAACCACTAAACAAAGGATCTGAAAGTAGCAGTATATAGCTATATCGCATGGTAACTTATCATTTTATTATCGCCAATTCCCCTTGGTGATGATTCAATAGATGATTTTTCATAACACATGTTGCTTATCCAGAGAATGCAGGCAGTATGCTGTGGACCAACACTTCCAAATGCTTTTTTTGAGTGGAATCATCTTTTGATCTTGAAATTAAATAGACTGATCTGACTGAGGGTGCCGACTCGCCAAAAACGTCCGTATTTTAAGCTTAGGTCATTTTTTGTGCTTTCCACCTGGTAACTCCCAAACTCATACCAATGATTCTTGAACTAACCCTTTAAACAAAGTTTGTTTATGATACCATGCATATGCACAGGCAAATAATATAAACAACAGACTGTGCCAATCAATAATATTAAGTGAAAATAACCCTGTTGATAAAATTAGTAAAGTCAGCTCTTATAACAGAGAAGATATAGAGTGGGTTCGCCCATATGCGGCCAGTGTTTACATGTACCTTCAAAACTTGTTAACGGCTATGATAAACAACTATCGTCTGGTCTTGATAAGTACAGGTATGTTCGTGCACCAATATGGCCATTTATCACGTGTACGGCACAAATAGACCCTGGGTAAATAGAGAAAACAATAACTTAGCCAAAATCGCCCATTCGCGGCCACTTCGCCCTAAACCGGCCACCAATTATTTTTCTTAATAGACACTCTAATCTGGTCATCATAGTATAATCTGCAATAGAGGGAATTAAACGTTCTTATATGCCAACGGAATTAAAAGTTCTTATATGCCAACTGATAACACTCCCAAAATTCATTTCCAGTCCCCTAAACCCTGTTAGCTCATTTTTTGACCCACCCGAGGTCCATTTTTATCACGTGATCAACCATGTGGTTGTTTTGTCACGATTAAAGATAGGAAAATGAACAATGTCAAAGAAAACAATAACGACAGGTTGTTTATTACAATATTTATTATTAAAATGAAACTTTACATTGTTTAAAGCATTAAAATCCACTTAAAAGGTATGTGGCCGTATTAGGGTGCCATATTTTTTTTAATGTGGAAATTTCTTGGGTCTATTATTTTCAATCCTCTCTAGTGTGGATAAGGAACTGTTAATGAGGTGGTTAAAGGACAGCACCAAGTATGTAATTCACACCGAGTTTATTGAATTTTACCTATTCACAATTTTTCATGAGAGTTCCAAGAATTTTTGAAAAAATATTTTGTCGGCCATTTTTATTGTGCACAGTCTGCGACAAGCTTCGAACCTACATTTCTTGACAAATTAAGTGGTTGAATTGATAGACTTTGTTTTTTTTTGAAGCTAAAAGGTTCTTAAGTGTTTCAAACAAGGAATTAACATAGCATTGTAATAAATAAATGAAGTTATACATAATTTATATCCCCTGGCCGTAATTGGGCGATGGCCGTATATGGGCGAACCCACTCTAGCTAGCTATAATAGTTGAGAAAAACAATTCCAATGTACTTTCAAACATATATTCCAAATATATTAGCCAATTTGGTCTATTGCGCATGCATCCTGACAGGCAAAAAAAGAAGGATCGTCCTTCTTTTCCAGGCAAGAAAAGAAGGATCGTCCTTCTTTTCTTGTCTGTCAGAATGTGCAGTATAAATGGACCTTTGCAAACATTCTCAACTCATCTATTAGAGGAAAAGTGCCATAGTGTCTAGACTGTGAGCTATTTAAATCACACAGAATTTTTAGGTACTTTCTTTGGTATTGCTTTGTTCTAACAAGTTTCAAAATGTAGATAGTTAGGAAGCAAAAGAATAAACATTTGTTACCTCCTACACCAGAGTTATCCTATGAAATGAATAATATTTCTTTACTTACGTTTTATCCTGGTTAAAATTGGAAAAAAGAAGTTCTCCCGCAGGATCAGCTCCATTGGCTGCAAGATTCATGAGTTAACAGCTACCAAGAAACATTTACATAATAAAAAATACAAACAAATGGAACATTTTGATTCTCTTTTTAATATGTGCTGGTTTCTTTTTCAAGTGTGGGTAATTTTCCCGTAATCAGTTTTGCAGGAGAATGTTTTGATCATCGATCACACTTACTTAGTTTAGTTTTGAACATATTTTAAATTGCTGTAAATGTATGACCGACCACGGGTAATGTTTTGATCTTTCGTTTTCTTTAACGCATGCGTATGAAATGGCTTAGTAAGCAGTATTTGCTTTGGTGTAAAAATTACACTAAACGTAATGTTTTTGTTGTTCAAAGTTTTATGACTGATCATCTGCCTGCTCGCATTGCATCGCATCTGTTTGCTTTGCATCATATGTTTGTGTTAACTTATTTTAATGTATTCACAAGCAATCAGAATAAAGGATGCTATGAAAGACATGTTTATCCCTCACATTGCTGATAGACCAAGTTATGTTGACATAAATTGTGTGTTTTTCTGACTTAAAGATAAAATATTATTAGTGCTTCATTATAACCAAAAAAAACTGATGTGGGTTTTTTTGAGTGGATTTTTCCAAAACTATGAAATACACCCATGGTTTTTGCACTGTTGTTTCTTGCCAGTTGGGTTCCTGATGACCTATAGGCCATCATATATGATTGTCAAAAAGTTTTGCCAGAAGAGAAATTTGTTATTACAAAAAAACAATAAATTTATTGTATTTTCTCTAGCTTAGTTGATTTTCTTGGTTGACCAAGTTTAATGGATTTTGCAGGATTTTACTTTCACAGATACATTTTTGAGGTGGTTTGATAAATTACCAAGAAAAAGAAACTACTGTAACAGAATTTTGATTGCCCACAATTGTAAAAATGTGTTATTTTCACATCATTGCAAAAATTACTTGACCATGTTATAAACTCAAATTTCTTTGGATCACGTCTGTCCTTATATCCCTGGCAAAGTCTTTCGTGAATTAGTTCCTCAGACGACACTGCTGTCTAGTTGGGCAGTAATTTTCGGAGAGACTCTCTAACTTGCCACCGTTGTACCTCATTAAAGCTGGAAGTACTTATAAACCAAAAAACAACAAAAGACTATAAGTACAGAACTCTGATGTATACCAACATTTATATATATGCCAAATTTATCGCTTTATTTCTAACGCGACTTCTAGCATTGCTGTACATAGACCCACCAAATAACTTGATATTGGTACTCTATTGAAAGCTTTCTCAAAATCCAGAAAGTCAAAATGGAAATTGTTTTTCTATGGCAATTTCTCAAAAAAACATTGAAATAAGTTTAAAAAAGTATAAGTATTCTAAAAATTGCTTTTGTGAGTACAGTACAGTCCGAACGCGCAACTCGCATAAATAATTACTTTCATAATAGACTATTGTCTTTTAGAGAAAATAATTACACCGCAAGATTTTGAAAAGATCAGGGAAACTTATTGTATAAATAACAATAACCTGCGTGTGACGATGTTGAGAATACTTTCGGCGCGAAGTCTATATAATTTGTAAACAAAAGCAATTAAGAATATAAAAATAAACTTTACTGTACTATCTTAATTTTTATCTTGAAGGAAGATTTAAAATATCTTATATTTTCAGAACATGATTTCAATACATCATTCATTACATACATTTTTTGTAAAACTGTAACTTGCGTAAGTAATTGTGACGCCAATCTGAAAAGACTCGAGAAAAAAACAGGATGCGTTATTGTCGTAACTCCCTCCTTCGCTATGATTAAGAAAATGTATCATATATTTTATAATGGTGAAATACGTTTGCTAGCTAAAATGTAGTACTGCTGACTATTGCTTAAATAGTTCGCTTTATAGGAAAAATAATATAAAAAATACATCGCAGAATATGTTTGTCGTAACACCCTCCTCCGTTATTATATAACATATTTTTTATATAAGACTACACGAAAAACATTAAAATAACACTAACTTTTTTTATTAAAATAATTTTTCAGTTTTTATATAAGTAAAAGGAGAATAACTTGCTGTATAAATTTTCAAACGAAATAATCTTAACCTGCTGTATAACTTTCGAAACAACACCATATTCTGTATAACTTTTGAAACAGCAAAGAATAATTCTTGACGCATAATTTTCAAAACATCACAAGAAAACTTCTTGCTGCATAACTACTTATTTTGTTAAAGAAGATAACAAATTTATTCTTTTTTTTAAAAGGGAGGCGAATTATTAAATTTTTTTTCGCAACAAACAAAAATTATTAATTATCTGCGTGCATGATGTAAAAATACACAGAAAATGTGCTTGTCGTAACACCCTCCTCCGTTGTGAAGACAGTTATTAAAAACTTGACAACATAGAAAACGAGGTGGAAGTGCGTCGGAGTAAATATAAAATTACTTTTATGCATAAAGAGTATTTTAAAGTTATGCTACTAAAGTTATTCCTAAAAAGGATCGCAATAAAACTTTCAAAAGGATAATGTTTTTTGAAAAGTCTTTTGGTGCAAGTGCATGAAACTTTTTTAACAACAATAGTTTTGTGCGCGATTTCTTTCCCGTAATGTTTTGTTGAAAAAAAATAGCGTAGAATAAAATGTTAAGAAAAAAAGTTTAAAAGATATAAAAAAAACATGCGAAAAAACATTGCACCATTTCTTTCGCGTAATGTTTTGTTGAAAAAAAATAGCGTAGAATAAAATGTTAAGAAAAAAGGTTTAAAAGGTATAAAAAACATGCGAAAATACATTTTTAAAAACAATAGTTTTTGCGCGAATTATTTTAATCTTTTGCGTAGTTAACAAATCATTAAATTTCGTTACTTGCGCTAATACTTAAGGGAGATTTTATTTTCAATAAGTTTTAACAGTAAAACTCGCAGTTATGAGAAAATAATTACAGTATTGTTTTATCGCGAAGCTTTTGTTAAATCACTCGCAACATAGCTCTTGCAAAGATCATTAAAGTAATTACGATAAACAAAAGATTAAAGGGGTTCCGACTTGCAGGAAAAGGTGTTGTATAGCGCGTACGCGGAAGCTGACATTCGGACTGTACTGTACATAGCAAAGGACAACAGTTCTAAATTTCGCCATTAAAAAAATCTGTTTTCTATACTTTCTGTACATTCCAGATATAAATTTACACGCAATTTTCGCAAAATAATTGCTTTCATGTAAAATCCAATAGATGAGCAAGTTATTAATTTTTTTGGTGTATTCTTTCTATATTAATTACTTTAATTCTTTTTTTTAGAGTAAGACATTTTATGGTAACACTGTAAAAATGGGAACTGTCGAAAGAGCTGATTGGTGAGTATAAACACAAATATATTGACTGGAATTAGAAATCAAAGTATTTTACAAGCAAATGTAATAAAAACATTTTTGGCTGCCAATGAGAGTTATATAGCCTTTGAAATAGCAATTAAATGTTGTCTGACTTAGACTCGCATATTTTCAGTGAAAAATTGTTCTGGTCTGCTATTTTGTATGTATTTGTATGATCGCATCTCATTGCATTGCAACCATGTGCCATCAAGAAAGTTTCAGTAACCATAATCACAAATTTGTGTGAAAATAAAAAAAAAACAGTAATTTGCAAACATTGTGATCGATGGTTTTAGAAAAGTTCGCAAGCATTAGCAAAAGTTTCTGCACTTTAACACACATGCAAATTTATTTTTCACTGTTTATTTTGCACTATACTAAATCTTGCTGCGTAAGCCACACTTTAAAAAAAACTTGTGCTCAATACTTCTTTTTTTGGTCATCCATTGTAAAACGCAGTTTATGGAGATTAAACCGTTAGTGATTGATGTCTAGCTATTCAGATCTTCTGATTTAATTTCAAGTTGAAGAAAAATTATATAAAAAGGGATGTATCAAGACATTGGTGCTCATCCAGATTTAAAAGAGAAGAAAGTAAGAAAAAAGGTTTGCCTTGATTGACGCATTATTATTGGACCTAAATATACCCTGTTTTTTTGTAAACAACTCTTTTGCTATGATGCATAGCTATGACAATCCTTGTGCTTTCTGAAATGTCCTGACAAACCCATTTCCTGATTTTTGCTTGTTCAAAACCAGGTATAATTTTACTTAGCCACTAGAAACATAAAACGTAATGATAAAATTCGATCTAGAATCAAAGTAATTGGATTTTAAGCAGTGGTATTTTAAACAAATTTCAATTTTCCCAACTAAATTCCTATATAAAAAGTGCAGCAAAAATTATTTCTTTTTGCATTTCAGGGTTTTCAGAAAACGAGATTATGAATTGGAAAGAAAGAAATTTAATAGTAATTATACAGAAACAAGTGAGCATCCGCTTAGAGGTACAGTGGTAAAGGTAAGACTGTTTGATAGTTTGATTTCAACAATAAACCAGAAGCTCGAAATGCATCAAATTTTTTAAAATAAAGAAACAATTGTGTATGTATTTTTTGTGATAAAAAGCAGATGACCACCAGGGCACCCTGGCTAGCACAAGAACGACATGTTTGACATTCTCTGAGAAAGGTTTTCTTTGCCTAGTTAGGGGGCGGAACAAGTTCCAATTCAATCATATACTAGCAAAGGAAATGAAAAGAAAGATTCTTTGCTGAAATGAAAAGTTTATTAATGACATGCTGGCACTGTGTCCAACAAAGTTTGAGTCCAACCATCATTTTGAAGGCTGACAACTTTGTTTCATATTTTCATAGTTGTGAAAAAAGGAAAGTGTAAACATATTGATCTTTTAATAGAAAACTTTCTTCACCATTGAAATTATTTTATGACCTTAGTATAACTCCACCTGAGAAAAATTATGTGATATATAACCGCCCCTTTTTGTGTAAATTTTCTTCGATGTGACTAAAGAAAATATTGAAAGACTAATAAAATTAATTTATGTGAGTGGTTGTACAAAGATATTTCAGTATTTTGAAAACATTGTATGTTCGAAATGCAAAAAGTAGTAAGTGTGGCAGAAACATTACAAATTTTATACAATAACACAAATTCAAAAAACCTACATCATTAACTTGTGTCATATCTTTTATCTTAGACTGCCTCAGCTCAATCAAATATAGTAACATATTTTATAATCTGTGAGAATTGAAAAGAATTAGAAACAAAAATTAAAAAGTGATAAGATAATAAATACATTAGAGATGTAAGTCTTAAACGATAGCAGACTTCCATTACAGGTCACTTGGTCTGGAAGATTATTCCACACTTTTGCAGCTCTAAACGGGAGGGCTTTTTTGCCAAATTCTGTGTTGACCAAGGGAAGTGTGAACCTGTTTTTTGAAGCTCCTCTTGTTTGATGATTGTGGCAGTTTTTTGCCAAAAGGAATTTTGAACGCATGTAATCAGGAGCAATGTGATTCATGGCTTTGAAAACTAATATGGCATCGTTTTTGATGAGTAAATTATTCAATGAATATTCCCTCTCTTTCCCAAGAAAGGTATGGACACATTTTAATCGTTTTTCTAGTTTTCCTTGGCCTTGAACATTTAGCTTATTATGCTGAATTGTTGTTTAATAGTTGTGTTGAAGAGTTGTTTATGAACCTTTTGTTTTTCATAAAAGCTTGATCAACTCTCAAGATTTTTGACTTAGAAGTTTTGATAATTATGTTAATTAATGTATGACATCATATATTTCGTAAAAACAAGTTGCTGATTTTAGATGTAATATAGAAGGATGTGAATATATTTTTACCTATCTAGTTTGATATTTTGGACATATTTATATGAATAGTTAAACTGATCATCATTCATACCACCAATTACTTCTCAGCATCTAACTTATGATGTCATAATTCAGCATAATAAGCTAAATGTTCAAGGCCTATATCTTGGAAACCAATAAAAGGTTTACCAAAAGGGTAAAATATTTATAGACAACTAAAGCTCTTTCGCATGAAACCAACTTCTTTTTTACTGGCGATAAGCTTTAAGAAAAAAATGAAACGTTGAATCAAATGAATAAAGTCAAGGTTTACAGCTAAAACAGTCCCGACATAACATATGTTTACATTTAAGTGTAAACCTTAAACATGCGAATTCTGATTTATGATTTTCAGCTTACAGTCTTTTCATTCATTTCATAGTAAATAATATGTTAAGCTATTATTTGTAACACAAGTAACAATAGGTGAAGAGGTTATTGTCTGAGACACATTGATATAAAATAACAGATTTGATAATAAGGTGTTACGTTTTATTTTTAATTTTATTCGAAAATGCTATTGCTATTTCAAGATTTTTTTTTTAAACGTAGTCAAGATAGCTAGCCATAAATATTATTTGGAAAGCCTTTACATAATATATTTTTAAAACTTTTTAGAATGTATCTGGGACTAACATTCGCTCTTCAACATCTGAAAAACTTGAAAAACAAACTCCCTCAGATCCTCTGTCATTGTTTGCCAGTCCAGAAGGTTTAGACGGGACCGATCCATTATCATTGTTGGCAAGAGGAGAAGATGTACCAAGTTTTGGAAGAAAAAAGAAAGTAGGCAGGCGTATTTTTAATATTTGTTTAAAATAATTGTATATAATTTTAGATTTAATTCTGTTTTTACAATCACCAGACAGTGTCCAATTATTTTACCAATATTTAAAAATAATTCGTTCGTTTATTGATAGCTTCAAATGGAAAGGTGGGATGCAGTGAATGCGTGGATATTTTGCAAAAAAAATAGTTTCTTACATTAATCCCCCTTTTTATTTGTGAAAATATCAAAACATGTTGTGTTTTCCCTGCTCAGTGGTTTTAACTTGATTGCATTGCATATATTTGTTTTCCTCCTTGCAAACTCATTGTTATTTCAAGCACTGCAAAAGGGAAAATAAAATTCTCTTCACCAAGAGGATTTTATTCAGGGAAACACAGTATTATCCTAAATGCAGTGCTAGATGATGATGATTACATATATAGATGGCCTATTATTTTGTTGCACAATCATTTTATCAAATTGTGTCTAATGTTTATTATGTTCAGGGAAGTGTTGACTCTGGCAAAAAATTTGGTGATACAGAAGGTTACATTGATAGCACATTCGAGCCATGGTCAACCAAGAGAAGTGGCATTTTATCCAAGTACACTACATCTGAGAAGTTGTCCATTTCAACAGTATGTTCACAAGTTTGTTGTGTTTGAATTGTGAAATTTTGAGGTGTTTTTTATGATTTTTATTACCTGACTGATACAAAAAAATCAATTAGTATGAAAAAATCAATGATTTGATTGGCTTACGGTTCATCAGAACAGGGCTTTGTCTGGAGCCATACTAATCAGTTTTGGGAAGATATTTTTTTAAATAGTACTAGTATCTTTTTGTTTTAATTCACATAAACAATGTTTCGAATATGTTTTTTGTACTTACAACAGTTTAAAATTGAACGATCTTAAACTCAAATAGTATCAAAATTGAACAAGTGTTTTTTTCTTCCTCAGTGACTTGGGAAGAACAAATTAAACATAAATTAGCTTCAAATTTTTTGTTTACATTAGAAAATTTATTTTTCATATGAGATGCAGTCAGGTAATAAAACAGATACTGACCAGTTTTTTTGACATTGCACTGTCAAATAGAATGCCCTTTGTCAAGGGCACAGATCTCGAAAGCTTGGTCTGTACTTTTGACATTGCTCTTTGTATTTCACAGTACAACATCAAAATCAGGCAGTATCTTTTTACTACAGATTCTGATAATATTTTTTTGTTGTTATTTTAGAGCTTTCTTTCTGGCAGCGATAGAGAAAAACGTAAGTACATATTAATGGCAATCTCGAACTAAAGCAGAATTAAAAAAATTCTATAGATTTTAAATGAAAGGTGTAAAGTATATCTTGCTAATGTTTTTTCTTTGGTTTATAACAAAGTGGTACTCATACTTTTAATTGTTGTTGGAAATAAAATTTTCAATCCATTCTTCCCTTCCCATATAGCTTTTGAAAAAGCCCACAAGAAAATGCAGATACTGAAATTATGAAATTCCTGAGAAACTTTCAATACTGGGACTATTCTCAATTTATTTTATAATCATTAAGTGCATCATTAAGTTGTAAATATAATTCAATTTCTTTTACGTCAGTGAAAATTTGCTGATGCAAATTGCTATTTCTAACGTGAATTAAAAAGGCTGAAAGATTTCCGTAAAGGGTTGTTTCTGTTGTACAATTTTATAGTCAAGAATTTAACAACTTCGCTATATTTTATTAGCCTTTAACAAGCTTTTGTTCAATGTTAACATAAAAAATGTCATATATCTTATTCCTTTTCTCTTTAGTTGTGGTAAAACAACAGACATCAACAACAGATAAATTGAAAACCCGGCTTGAACAACTTGATGATTTTGAGGAGGTTCAACTTTAATAATTTTTTTACGATAATTTATCAGTAAAACTATGTTACATTATATTTTTTAAACCTCGTAATTTTTAAACCTTGTATGTTTTAAACTTTTAGATAAGTTAAGTTTTGAAAAAAATATTTTGATGACAACATGTCTTTTACTTAATTCAGTAACCAAAACAAAGCACAAAATTTTGATCTTTTGCAACTGCCTGAGGAAAGAAATTAATATTAACATTAATATTAACATTAACATGTTGAGTTAAAGTGAGTTCCTTGCTTGCACGTTTCCAAAATTGTTTTCATTTTAGGGTTCTATCCAAGAGATGTTAAATCTTAGTCAAACCGAATATGTGAATCGTATTGAAGAACTTAATTCAGTAAGTGTTTGTAATTTTTTTTTTTTAAAACATGAGTTGTTGGAAAGTTAAGTTGTTGGAAAAAACTTTTTTGTGTACAAACAAAAAAACACAAACAACAGAAGGTATGTGCGCACATTTTATGTTTCCACCAAATTAAGACTTGATACAAAAACGCTTTGACACTCTTATAGCAAAATACAGCATTGTTTACGCTTTGTATGAAAGCTTTTGCCAGTTATAAAATGTTTTTGACAGTTTTATGGTAATATAAGGCAATGATGAAGCTTTTCAAGCTTGGAGATGGCTAGAATTTGGGCAAAAGCTTTTAAACAAATTTACACAAATTTTGTGGAACTGCTATCTCAGCCTCTCAATTGAGGTTTTTCTGTCCACCAATTGTTGTTGACGCTTGTATTTCCCATAACATTAACATAACATTAACATGATGTATGTTCATATTTAAGAAATCATCCCTATTTTATCATGGAAATGGATACTATTTCAAAGGAACAGTTAAAGTCAGGCTTAAAAAATCACAGTTGAAGTGACCTAATATTTTTTATCACTCTTATCTATTTTAGACATTATTATCTGCTTGGGGATTAGACCAAAGAGTAAAAGCTTTAAAAATTGGGATTCAGGTATGCCATAACATTTATCTCAGACAAGACAAAACAATTATCTCAGTGAAAATGTAGATAAGACAAGAAACACAGTGTGATATCAGTTCAATCAGCAATTTATGCCAACAGGTTGATGTAAATCTAATCTTTTAATTTGTTATTATTTATCATTCAGTGTTCAAAGCTGTTGGGTGACACAGCTGTCTTGCAATTTTATCCAAGTAAATTTGTGTTGATAACTGATATTTTGGACAATTTTGGTAAGTGGAGTGCAAATTTAAGTTTCTTTTTGTTTACGCATTTTGCTTGTGATTTCATTTTACGTTATTTTGCTTTATGTTATCTTTTTGGTTTCAGGCAAGCTTGTGTATGAGCGAATTCATGGAAAATCTGTGACATACACTGCTGGTAGTAACACTCCACGACCGCTTCCAGAACATTTTACGCCAGAAGAAGTACCAGAATCAGCAAAAGAAACATGTCGCAATTGGTTTTATAAAGTAGCATCAATTCGAGAACTCATCCCAAGATTGTATCTTTTTGTAATCTTAAGCTGCTCGTGAACAATGTTTGAGCTTCTTCAGGAAAGTTTTGATACATGTATGTCAAAAAGCACACATCACGTGTGTTGTATTGGTCAACTTCTTATAACGTTTAACATTCTGTATCTTCTATAAACTGCACACTAGCATTTTTAGCATTAGCAATAAACAACAACCTCTAGTTTATAAACAGTAAATTTAATAAAGATACTACTGTAAACAAAATAAATGTCTAAGGTCAAACTAAAATATGTAAATAAGAAAAGGATCAATGCCTTTCCTTGTTTGATTGATGATTGTATTCCATAATTTGATAGTAAATAAAAAAAATTCTTACACTTTGATAAAAACCACATAAACATATCTGTTTTTAATCTCCCTTTTATAATTAAGATGCACTGTAAAATTGATTGGTTAATATTATTATCTTTAACAAAAGTTTTTCAGATATGTTGAGATGGCCATCTTGAAGTGTTACAGTTTTCTAACTACAGGGTACTTTTATAATTTTCTTTGTTTATAAATTGTTCTCGCTATTGATTGATTGATTTTTCATATGCTCTAAGTGAACAACACAATATTTGGAATTAAAAGTTTACCCGGGAATTTTGTTCTCTAAACCTAAAAAATGCAAGCTTCTTAATAAAGGCTCATTCCCATTTGAGTGCATTAGCACATGCATCCTTTGACAAAATAGAGATTTTTTCCAAGTGTCAACGTGCTAACAAAAAAGCTCAAGAGCTTTTTGCACTATAACAGAAAATGCAGTCAAATGGAAACGAGCCTTAACACTATAATTTCACAGTAATGTGATCATCTAACAGTGAACGTTTTGTTTGATAGGGAGTATTCGCAAGCGTTAATGCGATTGACACACCAGATACGAGGAATTGCTGATCCATTAGTAGCTGTGTATGCGCGAGCTTACTTATGCAGAGTATGTCATTTATTTGATTTACAAATTTTGCAATTTCTGTGGCAATTCATCCTCTGTTTAAATTTGTTGATATTTCTAGTTGATGTGTGTCTTTGCATGTTGAAATTATTACCAATTTGTCAGCCATATTTTCATTAATTATTGTTAGAGGATGATGCTGACAAGAATAAGAATTCTGACTGCATTTATTAGCTGAGAATTTGTATAAAAATGTATATTTCTAAATTTGTATGATGAAATATAAATTTTATGGCATGAAATTTTTTAAGAATTACTTTTGTTTAGGTTGGTATAACTGTAGCTCCACAGTTTAAAGATCATTTGAAGCCATGCTGGTTTGACTACTTGTCATCTTATAAACAGGTTTTAGTCAATTTTTTTCCTGAAATGTTTATGAAAATTTACTAAAATTAAGGGTGTATTACTTTAAGAAATATGTTTTGTACAACTTAGCACGTCAATGTTATTTTACGTCATACAATTTATGAAAATCAACCGTGTGTTTGTTACAAGAAACAGAATGTAACTTTCAGTACAAAATGAAGGACATTGGAAAAAAGACAATTTTAAAAGTTTTAGTAGTTTTAGGTACTAGAAATATTATATTTCTGTACTTACAGTAAAAATCTGATAGCGCCATATGTTCACTGACTTTCTTTACACATCAACAACAGCTATTTTGCTAAGGGTCAACAAATGATTTACTCTAAAGGAACCTAGAGAAACTTGATGACTTAATATCATACAGAATGCGTAAAATTATGCACACCTATCTTTCTATGGTGGAAGTTAACTTAAGAAACGGATCCCTCACTCAGATTTTTTAAAAAAACTAAGCAAAGTCAAATAATGTGAAGTTGTTATCACGTTATTTAATTTTTTTGTTGTTATGATGTCATCTTGGTTTTTAGTTAAAGGGAGGTGTTGTACAGAACAAGCTTGCCGCTCAAAGTCTAAGTATGTTTATTAAATAGATTGAAAATTTCATTCATTCCTGGCCACTTCATACCTAAATATAATGTTTTTTTTATCTTAGGCATGCCAACTTATCTACAGTTATTCCCGCCAGCTTTGGATTGGCTGCTGCAGTGTATTGCATATAAAGCTTCCGATGTAAGTTTGTTTAAGATTTGTAGTTATAGGTATATGTGTAGATAGGTAACAAACAATTTCCCTCCTGTCACAGGTGAAGTACACTTTTCTACTGCCACAAGTCTTTATGTCAATTCAAGATTGATTAATTTACAAGCAACGTAGGTTCATTGGGTGTAATATTCTTATCGTTTGATTTTCCTTTTCAGACGACGCTGACAGAAATCCTTAAGAAATGTAACACTTGCAAACAGGTAATAAAAGAGCTTTATTATTTTTTTCTATTTCTATTTCTGATATCATAAACAACGCTGTTGTTTTTAGTGCTTTAATTCTGAACTCAGTGATGTCAGCATTTGATCCAAAGTACATTGCATCAAGGTAAGCAGGTTTTGGCTTATTATTAAGCAACCTAACAGTGTATATTTTTTGAGCATAAAATGATTGGTTAAATGCTAATAAAATGTTTCCTCTGGTAATCCAAGTTTAAGTGCAGGAACAGTGCTTTTTCAGACATCAACATTGCAAGACATTTTGTTGCTTTCATCATAGAGCCATGGAATTTAGCAACTTGATAAAAGACACTGAAGACTCTGGATTTCCAAAGGTAAATTTGCACTTTCCCCGTTCTTGACTTGTATTGCAGAACAGCCTTTAGATTTGTACAGCTTTATTCTTTTCTAAATTTGCTTGTCACCCGAATAAAACTCATCTTCAAATATGTTACAGTATAAAGTTGTTGACAATAACATTGCATGTTTTTTAAGTAAGGGGAAATTCAAAATCAGACTGGGATATGCATATGCAGAAAAATATTGTCAGGCTTAGAGTATGCTTACGTTATACTTATTGGATAAACAAATTAAGTTTGAACTTTACGTTATGAGCTATATGAATGAGATGAAATGGTCCTGTTTTTAGCTTTGAAAGAAACAGCCACAAAACTAAAGGTATAATTACACAAGGCCAAGTTTAGACAGTGTAATGTAGTGGTGTTAAATATACTTTAAAAAACTGCTTCTAATTATAATACTAGTTAAGTTAGAAAACATAAGTGAAAACACATCAGAATGATGCAACAAGGCTCAGCATATATTCTAAAATAAATTCCTCTATCTCGGCCTGAATATGCTTATAAGCATTATGCTTATAAATAAACATGTAATACATATTTTTTTTTCTTTAGTATCTCTTGTACAGATCTCTTGGTACAAGTCTTGCGATGGAAGATCCTCCTGATGATATTAAGTTAACCATTTTGAATGAAGTCTGGAAAGTTGTGACAAAATTAAAAGAGCCTTCAGTAAGCTGTCGCATTGCATATTTTGAACAGCACAAACCGTTTTGAGATTTGTGGTGTTCAACAAAATTAACTTAAGCCCTAATGTGCTCTTACAAGGAAGTGTTTGGATCAACCTTTCCTTACGTGTAAATTGGTTACGTGGCATTGTTTTTTAATCATGTGATATTATTAAAAAATTTTCATTCAAATATTTTTGGTGTAGTATTTAATCATGCTAACAAACTTAATATTCACGTAAAGTGTTATTTCAAAAACAAACTACGGTCAAGCTTGCAACCCGAGTTACTAACAAATGGCTTCTTTTGTGCTCATTAACTGATGGTTTAGGGTACGCCTGAGTAAGTCGTTTCTAAGTTGTTTTCTTCGGAGTGACACACGTAAGCAATCTTAAAGGAAGTTTGTTGTGATCACCAAACCGAAGAGATGAGGCTGTGTGTATTTTACCCTTAATTTTTATTATCACCTTAATTTTTATTTTACCATAATTTTATTCTCACCATAATTCTTATTCCTATTTTCCATGTTGGTCATGTAGGATTTTTTTCACATAGATAATGATTGCTTATATAATAACAGTTTTATTTAGTCACTGAATATTTTAACATACTGATCCTTGTGTGATATACGTCTCATGAAAAAAAAAAAGTTTGATCTTGGTGGCCTGTTCTGTGAAAAATATCCTTTCTGTGTCGAATTGAACCTACGAACTAAGGGTTATTTTCTGCGTCTCACATTCTCAAAGTAATGACTACATTAAACCTTTCCTTATGGGTTTTTTTCATGTTGATTGTATAGGAGTATATCTCATGTGCTGAAGTATGGATCGAATATCCAGTGAAGAATTTTACGTGTCATGAAGTGAACACACTCTTAGGGAATATTGTGAAACATATAACACCTGACCGCACCTTCGACAATTTTTACCCACAGGTAAATTTGTTATCCTTTTTTATATTGACTGACTTCATCTTAATATATGCTGACCACAGCTCTGGAAAAATAAGATTATCTTGGAAGGTCCTGGAAAGTGTTGAAATTGTTGCAAATCTAATTATTAAATCTTTTCACAAGGTCTTCAAAAATTTCGTTAAAAAGTAATAAAAAACAGAGATATTAATTTTTTTTTGTTGAGTCATGGAATTCCTAGAAATTTGTCATGATTAGCTGTTTGATGCAAGAATCGTCCTGGAATGTCAAACAAGTTGTGCTGTTATATAACAAAAATATCCTGAAAAGTTCTGAAATGTCCTGGAATTTAGATTTCACTTTTTTTTATAGTTGTCATGTAATAATTGGAATAAATTTGTCAAATAAACTTAATTTAGAGCAAGTCTTTTTTTATTATTCGTCGCCACAAAGAAAATAAGATAAATAAAATATGATAATTTTAGTTACAGTCGGAGTACTCTGGTAGTAATGTAACATAGTTACAGTCGGAGGGGAGGAAGAGCCAACCGTTAGGATGGAATCCTCAAGGACGTTAAAACTTCCCGTTACTAACTTACTTACTAAACTAAATTTAATCCATGTGATATTTGGTCTGATGGTATGGTATTTCACTATGTCTGAAACTCTTGGCCCGATGTTGTTTACATTCTTATTTTCATCAATTATACAATCGCATAATGGAGTCTTTTATACCTCCATGCTTAAACATTTCCTCTTTTTTTTAGCTTCTATCTATTTTGACGAAAGTTGTTTCAAAAGACGAATTCAGCAAGGTGCTTGCCATGGTAGGTTATTTTTACCATAGTAAGACAACTTCCCTGATTAAAATTAGTGTGAATAAAAGAAGGAACTAATATTCCCTCGATGTTTAAGTTGGTCACCAATTTTGTGGAACTAGATGTGTTAGTAAAATCCCTAAAAGGAAAATCCCAAAATTGGTGCTATTTTAGTCATGTCAGGCTTCTCGGACGCCCTTTACACAACCCAGAATCTACCCAGTAGGTTTTAAGCAACTGTGAGATTAAAAAAGGTTGCTGTGTTTATTTTCAGGATAAATTTTTGCCATTTTTCGACATGTTTCAAAAAGAGTCTGTTAAAGTCGAAGCCTCTCGCACCATTATGGAAGCATATAACAGGTATGGAAAAAGAAATAACCAATCCTTGAGAACACCCCCACCACACAGAAAGTACCCCTTCTTGCTACTGTCGTGCTTTGATTCTTGATGTTGAATTTTTTTTTACTTATTTTATTTTTTAGAACAGCGAAAGAACTGTCTGATCCTGTTCTGATCAATTCTCTGTTTTCAATATGCAAAACAATGCATGACTCTGTCAGGTATGTATCGATATGGTGTATTGTCCACTAAGTGGGACTTGACGTCCTACGTCGAAAGTAATCTTTAGGATAAAAACTGCATTTGCACTTTTGTGGTTGGTCACTGCCTTTTGAGCGAAGTATTTTTTCTCAAACATTAGTCAACGGTGAGCATAATATATAAAAGACAGACAAAAACAGTCAAAAAAAAAACAGTCAAAAACAGTCAACCATGGTCCTCATATTGTCGTGATTAGGTCTCCCCTGGGCCTCTTTCATAAAAATGTTATAAAAATCAAAAATAATATTTTTATAATTTGAAAGTTGTTAATGGGGTGTTTTTAGGCCAATGTAATAGCTATATTTTCTGAGTTCCTGAATTTAGGCACTTTAAGGAGGACGATAAGACTTTTTGAAAAATAACAGAAGGGAAGAAAATTTTGCAATAAAATTTGTGGCGGAAAATTTTTTCGCCAATCAGGGGCTCGAAAATTAGGAATTTCGCCAAAGAAATTTTTGTGAGTTGAAACTGAAAAGCATATTTCGCGAATGAACTTTTTTTCGCTAATAGAAAATATTAGGAAATCTTCTGTATAACGAATGTGAACATTTCTTAAAATAAGAAGTCATTTTTTATTTATATTTAGGTATTTTCGTTCTCAAAGATAGATCAGGAAACTATTTTATTGTGATCAGAATGATTTTTTTTTTTGGTAAATGTCAATTTCCGCAGAATTAGTTTTCGCGATTTGGAAATTATTACATTTCTATACCATGTTTATAATACACTAAAAATCTACCTCAAAGTCAAAAATTGTTGTATATGAAGTATACATGTCCAGTATGAAAAGCAATAATTAAAAACAACGTATTCATTCAGATATTTGTATACAGGAAAATTTTATATAATTCTACAATTCCTAAGAGACAGGAGGTTAAATTAATCAGGTACAAAGGTGCTGCAGTTATATTTCTATTAGTACAGGTATGAATGTTCTTATTAATGATCATTTTTGAAAGTAAAAAGCATTAGAATCACGAAATCATCCTACTTTTTTTAGATGTGTAGGTTGTGTTAGTAGAGTTTACATTGTGTCAGGGTTACAACGGCCCTAAATTTAAGAAAAATAACCATGTTGACGTCAGCAACAATTAGCACATTTTCGCAGCTTGGATCTAACAAAATAACCTAAGTCCTGAGTCCGCTGTAAACAAGTGAACTTTGACAAGCCCATATTGCATGCACGTAGTGTAGAAATGGCCTATATAACTATTTGTGGGAATGGACCTTAGTATACTTTGTGGAGAATTGTAGGTAGCTAAAACATCAAAATAAATATATTTAAAATTTGTATATATGTAAAAAAGAATTAAACAGGGAAAATATAAATAAGGAAGCAAACAAAGAAGTAGGAAGAGTTATAAAAGGGACATTCAGAAGTTTGACTACCCTAGCCGGTTATAGCTACTAACCCTATAATAACTGTTTATGAGGGCAATACCGGAGAATATTGACCGACGTCAAAGTATTGTCCGAGCTTGCGAGGGCAATACGTGACAGAGGTCAATATTCGAAGGTATTGCCCGAAATAAACAGTTATTATCTGGATTATTATCCGGGTACTGCATTTTGCGACAAAAATATAACATTATAAGCAGGATGTAGAAACCATGTCTTTATAGAAACTATTCTCATATGGAACGTACATTCGAACTAAAAATATTTTTTTTTTAAATCGAATATCGTGTAAACATTACAGGTTTTTGTTGTAGCTACAACATAGAATTCTTTAAAAGATAAAAGTAAGTTTCACTTCTGTTTTGCGTTTTTGATTTCCGCCAGCGAAGGCGGAATCTTTAAAATCGCCTGAGGAGATAGAGAGATAGAGAGATAGATAGAGACAGCGCAGCTAGGCTGGACGCCCGAAACTTATCCAGGCTAAAGATTTTTTTCTGAGAACGAGGCTAAAATGAGTTTTAAGCCAATAAGAATCCTAACAGTGCAACAGATTGTTTTATTATCCAATGAACAATACTTTATTAAAGTTTATATGCTATCGAAAGTTAAAGCTCGTGCAGTGTATAACATAATGAAGATCGTCTTATAATGCGCCATCTTTGATGTTACGTCATTTCTTTCTGTACAATTTTTCAAGCACGTAGACTAAAGCAGAACTAATTAATTATTCATGAATTTTATTTTTTATTTATTGAGTTGTATTTTAACATTGCAGGTTAGTTAAGGCCAGGATTCACTTGTATAATATCATTAAATATATTCTATAATACAGTTATAATTTTTCTACAATATACTTATAATTTGTTAAAATATCGTTATAATTTCATTTAATTTCATAACATCGTTGCCACAACAACGCTAGCGGATAATAGATCTATTGACACACAAACAAAAGGCATTCGAAACCAGATCACCAACAATATTATTAAAATCAAACTCGTTTGATTTTATATAGCCATGCAGCAAATTATGATGTTATGACGCACATGTAAGGTGTTGAAATTATACATATTATAGCTATATTATAAGAAATTATAAGAAATTATAACTCTATTTTAAACATATTTTAAGAAATTATATTGATATTATAAGTGATATTTCAGTGATATTGTACAAGTGTATCAGGCCACAATAATAATTGAGAATACTCAATGATTTGTTTACCCCATAATTCTCCGTTTTCAAGATCAACTTCAAATTTTAAAATCTTTTAGGCTAATGGCGGAAATCTTCAAGCCCCTGGGCTTCTTGTTTTTACTTTTTTCCGTGTTTTTTTACATTTAATGCTACCAATTTTAAACTTTAAACATGGTTGCTATGGTAGCGGGCAATACCGTGGAATATTGCCCGCTATGACGTAAGTTCTAACCAATCACATTGCGCGATTTTCGAAAATATTGATGCCGCCCTTTTACCCGGGTAATAAAACGCTATATTTGAGAGGGCTGGACGGGGGTTCATACTGTGAGTAACGTGCTATTATAATCTCCGTTGTTAAAGAAACCTGCGCTACTCGCAGCTACCATTTTGGCTCACACAACTCATATTTACTCTCCTTGTGAGATGCTTTACACGCATGGAGGCGTATGTTGTGTATCAAACACACGATTGAGAAACTACGAAAAAAAATTTGTAGTTATTTACAACATCTGAACACGTGTTGTTTACTTGTTTCTATTTGTATTAGTGCAATCACACTGGACGATGATCGTCGTGTGATTGGGAATTTGATATCTGGCTTTTTACGAACAGTAAGTATTCTGTATCCTCATTTTAAAAGTATGTTATTACATTCTTCCTTACGACCACCTTGCAGTGATTAGTTTTTTGTGGGCGTGGCTTTCAACGAGAAATTGGGCGTTAACTTTAATGCTGCTATAATGTTTTCCTTATAAGCACAGAATCTAAAAGTCCATTTGCTGTTCAAATGCTTCTCTATGGCTATGTGTACATTAGCGCCTGTTATATCAAAGTGAAGTGCATAAACATTTAATTCAGAACTTAAGTAAAGATGGTGGAGTATGTTAATCGCATCAAAATTTAATTAAGAACTTAAGTAAAAATGGTGGAGTATGTTAATCGCATCAAAATTTAATTAAGAACTTAAGTAAAAATGGCGGAGTATCTTTTCAACCTTCGATTGTTGACATTATTTTTAGGTTTCGTTCGGACGAGATTTCGAACGCCAACTTACGTTCTATGTGGAAGCTCGCGCCATGTTTTCAAATCTAGATGTTGTTTTAGTGATGTTGGTACAGGTAAACTGAGTGGCTTGAAGTGGTGATTTTCACTAGCCGACTTTAAGCATGTTACACGAAAATACTAATGAAATGATCATGCTAAAATCGTCTAGTGAAAACCGGCCTTTAGTAGCTAATTTTAAATGCTTCCGTCCTAGGTGGAAAATGTGAATGTTGAAAGTGTGTGCTTAGCCTAGTTTATACGGTAGGGGTATGGCAACCAAAAAAACAATGTATGCAATTCGTGTATTTTTTACACAAGCTATTATATTTAATACTCTTGCGTACTTGGTATGTCCATTTACTATCCGCTTGGTGCTGACGTTGTAATTTGAATCCCAACAGGTCCAAAAATACGGCGTTGACGTATATGTGATTCGCCTTCAACATCTTGATGGAGCATGTAATTTTGACCGTCTCGGAATGTTGTGTCGAGAATTCCTTTCGCTATGAACGGTGAAGCTGTTGTCTGGCCCTCTATATCGTTCCCAAAAATGCGGCGTTGAAGTTCATGTGATTCGCCTTCAACATTTTGATGGAGCATGTATTTTTGTCCGTCTCGGAATGTTGTGTCGAGAATTCGTTTCCCTTTTGCTATGAACGGTGAAGCTGTTGTCTGGCCCTCTATATCGTTCCCAAAAATGCGGCGTTGAAGTTCATGTGATTCGCCTTTAACATTTTGATGGAGCATGTATTTTTGTCCGTCTCGGAATGTTGTGTCGAGAATTCGTTTCCCTTTTGCTATGAACGGTGAAGCTGTTGTCTGGCCCTCTATATCGTTCCCAAAAATACGGCGTTGAAGTTCATGTGATTCGTTGTTCTCTTCAATGCGGTGGTCTGGGAAAGGTTCCCCGAGCTTGTTTTGTCGCTTGTTTACCAAAGGGTATCCACGTGTTTTCTTCTGCAGGACTTGTCGCTTGTGCATGTGAGGAGAATCTGAAAAATCTCGTTTTCCCAGGTTTGCTGAGTGGTGTATCTTGTCGTGGTTGTCTTGACTCTGAAATTGAACATCCATTTCGTGAGTTAACTGGCGTTTGTGGAGTGGCCACGTATTGACAGCCCCGGCACGTACTGAAATGTCACTTTTCTTCGCATGAGGGCGACTGTTTCTCTTCCAGTGAGGTGAGGCGTGGTAACATTGCAGAAACAAAGTTAAAACCAACACAGCTACTATTTTTGCCATCTTGTTAAATGAAAAAACAGATCGGTTTAAATTTCGTGCTAGCTTTGTTTTGGCTTTATGGATTACTCGGCAGGATCTTCATGAAAAGTTAATGTCTTGCAAGTGTGAAATAATATTGTCTTTGTTGCCGTAATTAAATCATAAATATCTGCTCTCAATATTTTGTCCGACGGATACAACTCGTACCCAATCTACCACTACCACAGGGAAATGTAACCTATACTCTGTAAACGGAAGACTAAGTTCTATTCATTTACCCCTTTTTTTGTTTTGTTGTTTTTGAGGAGTATTAACTTATATATTGTTCGGACGTCTTATTTGATATGCCCCCTCTTATCCACCTGCTGTCTTGTGTTCTGTGAAGAAGCAACATATTTATATCGGACTGTATTTTTATTAAAATTTCAACCTTCTCACTTGTATATATAGGCACGTTAAGTAGATCGGCATAGTTTTAAGTTTGAATTTTTTCGTGTTGCCTCTTACACGACATCAGAAATAAATGGCGAGTTTTAAGCGGTTTTGCAGTAAACCTGCAATTATTTAAGAAAAAATTTTGATTTTGCAGTAAAGACTACACTGAAATATTATACTGCTTTGTTATTTCCAGTCGTGAACTATAAAACAAGCTTGTTCCTCCCAAACTTCCTACTACTCAAAATTTCTCAGATTTTGAAAGCTCTAATTTTAGCCTTTGTTTTTTTTTCAGAGCGTGAATCTGTTAACAATGAATACCAAGTTTATAGTCAAATGTAACCACACTAGGAAAACCGCAGCTTTTGTTAGGGTAAGTAAAACCATGGCCGCGGAATTAGTTATCTTCGTGGTACTTCATCTTTTTTTTGTTTTATTCATAGGCTTGTATGGCGTATTCGTTTATCACTATCCCTTCAATGACTGACATTTTCACAAGGCTGAAGCTCTACCTGCTCTGTGGACAAACCGCGTTGGCCAATCAAGCCATAGGACAAGGTTTTTATCTTATTAAATTTCATTCCCCCTTTCCTAATTTTAAGGCTACGGGGCTGTAATGGGTAAAATAACTTAGCCAGTCGTCAATTAAAAATAATAGTTTAACTTATTGGTATCTCATCGTAAGTTTCCACTTTTCTTCTGTTTGACAAACCTGTTTTTTTCCTCGATATTATACATGCAATAAAGTATATTCTTCTGTTTCTTCTCCTGCTTGACGTAACATTGACCCAGCAGACCAGGAAAGTTTCGGCCCCCGAATATAAATTGCTTCATAAAATCGTATCTATTAACATATTTTAAGTGTCTTGTTATTTCAGCGGATGCATTCTTTCGAGCTGCGATCAACTTGTTACCCGACGTACCTAAAACAATAGGTTGGTGAAATTGTTTCTCTGTGAAAGACGCTTTCTGTGTGTTTTCACTATGCCCAACGTTTCAACTTAAACATTCTGGTGGTTGCGTTTTGCTGTTCTTTTTAACAGCCAACAGTTAAAAATACCTCTAAAAACCCATTAACAGGCGCATCTAAACACGTTATAACCGGGCAGGATTATACCCCAGATTGTTTAACCACAATAGGTTGATAAAATTGTTTCACCCTATGTTTGTTTCTCTGTGAAAGACGATGTATGCTTTTCACCACTCCCAACTTTTCAACTTAGCATTCCAGTGATTGCGTTTTGTTGTTGTTTTTTATGATAGCGTGAATCAAAAGTACCTCTAAAAGCTGAGTACCATTTAAACACCACCCGTTTTTTATGCGCAATCGGCACGCCATTGTGTTTGCGTTCGTAGTGAAGGTTAAGGGAGTCGAAAAAGAAATGTAGCTACTTATTTAGGTTTTCTTTTCACGACATTTAGAACTGGATAACAAGGCTCGAGCATCACAACAATATTTTGTTGAATATATTAACAGCTTGCTATCGACTCTTCTTATCGTTCCGGTGAGAGAAATATTATAGTTTTTTTGTTGTTCTTTTGGAATCTTCTTTTATCGTCTATGTTATGATTGTGTGCGAACTTGTATTGCACGAGTGTTGTAGTAGAAGTTGTTTGTGTATCTTTGTGCGTTGTTTAATATACGTAACTCGATTAACAGAATCTTGAATTTTTATTTTTATTTTCCGTGATGTCTCTCTACTATTCTTTTTATGCGCGGATTTTTTTAATACTGAATTCCAAGAGGTCTTTGAACGGTTTTAGTCTTTCTGTATTTTTTAAATGTTGATTAAAATTTTACCACAGTATCTAATCGAAGCTTTGTAACCTTCGTGCTTTGTAAATAAAAGGGTTAAACGTTGTTAAATCAACCAGTCAAATTGTTTAGAAAAAACATTTTACCTCGTTCTCAAAACGAGGCACCATAGCTAAAAAATAATCCAACGTGAATTAGAGTAAGCTATTAATTCCATAAATGTGGAAGTTTATTTATCTTCTTATGTGTAATTTCAGGACCACCCTGACCACGAGGTGTTGTATTTGTTCCGCGGGTTACTTAATGTTTTGCAAGACTATGTCTGGGATGACAGCAGTGACGCAAAGACAAGGGTATATTTGAACGCAGTCTGTGTTTTATCAGCTGCTTGCCAAGTAGGTTTTCGTTAGCTAGAAATGTACTGTTTTTTTAACATGTTTTAATTAAAAGGAAATTTGAAATGGAGCTATAAATAAACAGAGTAACATAGGAAAACAAACAAAAAATCTGCGAGTGGAATGAGACGGGGGTTGTTTTTAGTTGCTTTTTCAAATTACGTTGTTAATTTTTTCAAATTATAACTAAATAATCAGGGGAAAAAATATTCTTCAACTTTACGTCCTGCATAGTTAAAAAACTTTTTCAGACAAGTAGAAGATATGTTATATTTTTCCACAACATTTTCTACTACCTGGACGGTTTAGGTATTCTTGAATGGTTTTGAGAAAAATACTATGAACTTTTCAGTAAAAAAATCAAAAAAACAAACATAAAATTTGGAATTTAGAATATTTGGCGCAATTGGCGCAAAATGGCAGAAATCGCCAAATTATCTGCACACGTTTGAGGACCTAATAATCATGAATGAATGACTTGATAACCCAGGCTCTACAACTTACTTTTATTTACAAAATATATGATACACATAGACCTGCAGTCTTTGTATCAGTCTTTTGTTATTTTATTTTTCAAGTTAGAAGATATGGTATTGTTTTACATTTTTTATATTGTTTGTATTTCTTTATAAACTTATAGAAAATTTTCTAGTTGCGCCAAATTAAATCCGCGCCAAATTTTCTTGGAATAAAGTAGCCAGTTTAACAATCTGTTAATACCTATTTTTTAATAATAGGAATCATACATATATCAAGTGTACAAAGGTATAAAATTTCAATTTGAATTTATTCTGTTTGATCAAGTACACTGTATTTAACTTGTTGTACTATTCTTATTTCAGTGGATTCAAACGACAAGTTGTACGGTTCCGGACAAAAATTTATCAACGAGATTACAAGTATGATCGAGACAATTGTGAAGGAAATTTTTGAACAATTGAAAGATATGGGGAATAAGGTAGTCGAAATAATTCTTCGTTCGTTTGCTTGTGCCAAAATCGAATTTATTCTAATGTTCTTTATTTCGACCTTTTTTCTCTGTCGTTAACCTTTCCAAACTCATGTTTTCAAGTGGAAGACCATAATGGTACTAATTTTCGCGAGTAGATATTTTGGCGAGTTGAAAGAAAGTTCCATAAAAATAATAATAAAAGTAGATATTGCCGCACGCTTTATTTCGCTCGCTTTATTTCGCACGCTTTATTTCGCTCGCTTTATTTCGCACGCTTTATTTCGCTCGTATGATTTTTTGCTTTCTATTGTTTTACTTCGTGTGAATGTTATTGCACTCTTTTTCGCTCTGTTTTAAAATTTGATGAATTATTAGCATTTGTTGCTTTTTTTTCGCTGGTATTAATTTTTGCTTAAATAATATTTCGCGGGTGTAAAATTTCGCGAATTTGACGAAAAAACCGCGGAAAGTGCGGAAATGAATAAATGGGTTTCTTTCTGTATTTAATTTTTCTTTTGCCATAGAATCTAAAGAAGCAATCATTTTTGGCAACAGCTTTTTTTAACAGGTATATATGTACCTTTAGAATAAGTTTATTTTTGTCTCGATTGCCTGCTATTTGTTTTTAGCATTTATCTCCCACTGGTTTGGTCGAATTAATTTTATTCTGAATGTTTTGCTGTTTTTACTTTATAAGTTGCAAAAAGAGTGGTCACACGTGCTATTAATTCGTACATTGTTTTTAGAATACTTAGTCATGGTCGATTAAGCTCTCCAACCATGGTCAAACTTGCTCAAAATTTGTGGCGACTTGCAACTCAACATGGACAAGCTGATAAAGAATTATTGGTAACACTTTTTTTTAAAAAAAAATTAAATTTTAAAGGCGTTTAATTCAGAAGTATGGAGAAAACATACAGGATGTATGTTTGTCGGTTTTCTTTGATCTTAGCATAAACCTCGATTAACCTGCCTAAAAAATTATCAACAATTTTGATTTTACAATTGGTGTTTAACAGGCGTTTGAGTGGCAACGTAATAAGCGTCTAACTCGCGCCACAGGTACTTTTTACGTTCAAGCTAGGCGCTAACGTGCTTAAAAATAATACTCAGCAAGATTTACTCTATTTAGACGCCTAGTGGAAACCGAGCTTAACGAGTTGTTACCAATAAGACGATGTATTTCATCTCGTTTCGGTTTGTTTAAGTGATATTTTTATGCAAGATAAAAGTAAAAACATTTTCGGTATGATCCTCTCAATTATAAATGATAGCTGTTAGACATTTTATTTCTTAAATTTCGAACCATATCAAAGGTTTTTAAGTTTGTAGAATGCATTTTTCCAACTTCCACTTAACCCATATCTAGCCCTGCCTTTTTTTAGATCTCTAAAAAGCCGAGGTAGGGAGGAGGTTAAAAAAAGCCGAGGTAGGGAGGAGGTTAAAAAAAGCCGAGGTAGGGTGGAGGCTAAAAAATGCCGAGGTAGGGAGGAGGCTAAAAAAACCGAGGTAGGGAGGAGGCTAAAAAAAAAGCCTTTCAAAAGTGGCAAAGGAGACTTTGCCACAAAAAAATGGCAAAAATTCTTGACTATCCCGAAGCTAAATAAAAATAATAAAAAGTCAACAAATGTAGAAGTCATTCCACAAAATTTGGGAGAGAGTAGCTTTTTTAGCACCATCCCCTCCCCTGGATCGTATAGGGTTAAGTTAAATCTCCTTTGTTATATTTTAGGCGCGGTTTAAAATGACGATCGAGTCAAGCTCTTCGAACGATATTGGGTATCGTGATTTGTCACGTTTCATTAACGCTCTGGTCCAGCCCTCTTAACATAACGATAATCTCCTTCCATATTTTTTTTCACTTAGATGTATTACTAAATTCTTTTGAGATTACCTAATTTTAAATGAGTTAATTAATTAATAAAATTTTGATAAACTACACTGCCTTTAAACTACACTGCCTTTAAACTACACTGCCTTTCGCTATATAAATATAAAGGGTTGCGGAGCAGGAACGGGTCCCTATGTTCGCAAGCGAAAAATTGTTCTCAGGGATTTTTTTCACTAAGTCAAAATAGCAGCCGAAATCCCGAGTGACAATCTTGGATAAAATAGATAGGCAATTCGGAGTTTTTTTCTAAATTGGGCATGTAGCATAGCTTCTAACTCGTCCCATCATCTGGTCTGTCTTTTTGTCCGATCTTCTCCATTTAAAAATATAAAGCTGGTAGTTGTTAATTATATTGAATATTCACTTCATTTTGTAAATAATATTTCTATAAACAAATATTTTTTATAATTTTGAGATTTGTTTTTGTTAATAGCTTCCCTCGTTCTCTATACAGGCTGGCCACTACTCCTGAGAACTCGTTAAAACTCGGAGGTGGAATATACTCCTGGAGAGTTGCACGAAGTTAGAAAAACGTCTGAAAAATAATTTTTCTGAATCTATTTGTTGTTTAGGCTCGGTTTTTTAGTCGTTACGTTTGAAAACGTTTTTTTTTCTCATTGAAATTTTTGTTTTTGTCAAACGAAATAACTTCTGGAAAAATGGTTAGAAAACTCAGAATTCTTCTAAAAATGTTCTGGGATTTCAGCTTACGGTTTTCGTAAGTATAAGCAGTTTTCCATATTCTTATAAATATCTTCTTGTTCGTTTTCTTCTTCAGTTTCACTATACAAAACATCCTCTGAAAGGGAAGTCGATGAAAGAGAATCTGTAACTTGTTGCAAATCCCATTCAGCTCTACAAAGTTTGCCACCAATTTCAACGGATTCTCTACGACACAAAATGGCGGATTTTGTTTCTTGTGATTCTTCATGTGTTGTATTGATTTTACTCGATTTTTTAGGCTTGACAAGTAGATTGTTCAACACGTTTATTCGTGTGCGAACAGTTTTAAAATTTTTATTTCGCTCTTGTACGAGCTGATCTCCACCGTTGCATTTTTTGGTGGTTATTTTTTTTACAAAACATTTCTCTGGTTCACTCTTCACTTGTCCCTCAGAAAGCTCAGCTTGTTTGGCAAGCTTTGAAACTTTTTGCTTCGCAGCACTTGTTGGTGACTGGTTGAATATTTTCTTTTGTTTTTTTTCAGCCTTTGCTCGAAAATGTTCTTTTGTCTCGATTATCCTTTTATCACGTGACATTGAAACACTGGACTGTTGTTTGCTTTGGCGTTTTGTGACATTTACACTTATCACCATGGAAATATCGAGACCATTTTTAAATTTGCTGGAATATCCATTACCAAGCAGCTCTTTGTCGACATTCTTCTCGATCTTGAACGTGCTTGAACTTTGTGTCGAAGTATGATTCGAAAAGGCTGATGTTGTCGATTCCACTGTAGTAAAAGTTCCTCTATCGATATAAAAATCGTTCACAGTATGGTTATTTTGGACGATAAACATCGATTTTGAGTCCTTACGTTGTAAACAAGTTGTATGCTGTGGTATCACATGATCGACTTGTTTTTCGCTGCATGACGACTTAACAGCACTCCACCCAAGCTTCCGACCACGTGACGTTGTGTCTGGTGATGCTGTGGGCGCCAAATAGTCTCTGCGTTGAAGTTTTCCCGTACACGAAAAGGACGTATCATTGTGGTTCCTCATTTTAGTCATCTGTGCTGTTTTTGGACGTTCAATATCTGCTTTAGTGACGCGTGTATTCATCGAAGGGTAACGAGCAGGTGCCGATTGTGCTCGTTTTCTTAAACGTTTGTTTACGTTTTGAACATTTTGTTGATATTCCAGTTCCAATTTTTTGAGCTCCTTTTTTTTACAGATTTTTTCACTGTATGTTTGTGTTGATGAGATTATTTTAAGCAAACGTTGCATTTTCACGGCCGCTATCCGTATATCCCGATTCATTAATCGTTTTTCTTGATTCTTTATCGTGTCGATATCGTGTAAACATTCGTGTAATCTTCGCTCTTCATTCGCGTTTTGTAGCACAGCTATTTGTTCTCCCGGTGACACAGTTATATCTTTTCGAAGTAAGTTGCATGGTAAAAGGGTTAAACTCATTTTAATTTTTTTTTTATTTACAAATGTTTTCTACATCTCATCACGGTGTGTTATCATTTGTCTGATAAACGTTTCTAATTTATTTCATTTGTCACTTTAAAAAGCGTCTCAATTATAATTCTCTCGGGGAATTAACGAGAAGTGAAAATATCATCCGATTGAAAATACGCACTCCCCCGTAGATACAAACAATTAAACTAAGCTACTCTTTGTAACCTATTTATAGGGTGGCTGGTAATTTTCATTCTGAAGTCTGAAATAGGGGGTAAAGGGATCAGCAACAGCTAGAGGGCGGGGGATAGTTTTTATTGTTTTTATTTAAATTAATTAATTGATTTTTGATAAGGAGGTTGTCCGCTTTAAGGAGATTCCACTGTAGCTTGTGTGTTTCATTCATGTCACATGGTCTTTGCTGGTGTTCCATATGATTGAGGGTTCTCATAAACGGCGTAAGGTGTGTTTTCTTTCGATTTTTTTAATATAAAAAGCGGAACTGATATAAAAATTAGCGAAATTTGGTGTTTCCCTCCTACAATACGGTTACCAAGAGAATAAGTAAAAACGAATTCTACTTGCATATGCCTTGCAACTTTATGCTAAAAAAGCTGGGGATGAGGTTGTATGACTTGATTTTGCCGTGTGTGTGTTCGACGATAACGCAATCTTCCTGAGGTGAAATTTTCATGCCGGCTTAAGTTGAATCCCGTCTTTCATGTAGAAGTCAATTCTCAATTTGCGTGTTTTAAAACTTTACTGTACCGACGCGAAATCGACCGTGCAGAGAACATATACAAAGTATCATCTATCTAATATATAATATATCTATAAAAAATACAGAAAGTAACAAAATATGCGAAGAAAAAAATGACAGATGACAAATGCTGGCAAAACATTTCACGCTGACGGGAACCTTACGTGTAAATAAAAAAAAAACTGCGTAAATTTTCACACTTGCGTGAATTTCAATTTGCATGAGTACACTCCATTCCCATAGACTTAGACAAAGAGAATTATAATGCAAGAAAATTTATAATATATGTGTCGACGACCCTAATAAGTACCCACAGTGTTCGTTACCATGGGTCGTTCTATTTGTCAACCGAACATGGTTCATTTTTCGTATCGTTAAGTACTTTCGTGCTTTTGTTATTTTTCGACATTTTTCGACCATTCTTTTTCACGCAATTCAACTCGACGAATTTTACCGCTTATTGTTTTTGGCAGAGAATCAACAAAATCGATCTAAAAGAATAATTTAACAAAAGTGTTTACTATTGTGCAGCAAGTTTTAGGGAAGGGGGGAAACTCCCACATCTAGAAAAATAAAGATATAACACACAGCCATGAAACATAACGAGATACGCAAAATACTCGTAAAAAATACTCGAAAAGAATACTCGTAAAAAATACTCGAAAAGAATACTCAAAAAAATACTCGAAAAAAAATACTCGAAAGTGACAGTGTTAAACATTGTTGAGTCAATCAACTAGATTGAAATATTTTAAAAATATTTATATTTCAAATTCAAGAGAATAGTGTATATTTATTCATAGCTTTCAAGATCACCTAGTCTGATCACCTAATCAGAGCGTCCGTGTAAAATTACACGAAAATATATACAACTTATTACCTTTCGTGGATATTTATAAGGAGCAGTCAGTGTTTTAACATGATTTTGTATCTCCTTCGTTAGTGCTATTTTATCTTTCTTCTGATGACAAGGCGTTAATACAATAACAGCTTTAACAACCTACGGAGGAGACGAATAATACCTAAATACTGGTCTCAATCAATAAGGTTTACCAGTTTATTCAGTCGATCATGTAAGCAATACATGAAATACATTTACATTAATAATTCCTCCAAGTGCATTGATCCTGTACATACTGTTTTAATCAATGTTTCAGGTTCTATCCAATAGATAGCCACGAGATTTTGAAAAATTGATTGACTAAAAGCTGATTTTTTTTTGCCACATTTTTTACCCTAACCCGCCCCTTTTTTACCCTAACCCACCCCTTTTTTACCCTAACCCACCCCTTTTTTACATCTATCACACCCATATACAACTTGTGTAAACACACGCTGTTTCAACCATCCAACTGGAATTCAAAGTTAGAAAAACAAAACGATTTTGTTGTCTACGGCGCTGCCGGATTATAGCATAAATTTCGTTTAAATGTCCTTCCGGTTGAAGGTTGTGTTTAACTGAATTTACAAACAGACTATTTCAATACTGACTCTCCCAAACAGATTTCACGATACTTTTTCTCAGGGAAATACGTACCGCTCCCCTTGTCTCACATGGACTGCTTATAACTGCTGACTCAGCAACACCTGGATGCTCAATCAAAGCACTTTCCACCTCAAACGGACCAATACGATAACTGCAAGAAAGATATATAATTTTAATATTTATGATGCACAGGACTCGATTATTCAACTTTCAAAATTATTCTCCTGAAAAAAAACGCAAGATAAAATTCAATCTGACTTGCTTTTCTCCTACCCTGCAGAGATGATGACGTCATCTGAGCGACCAACGAACCACACATAGCCATCTTCATCTTTGTAGCCTCGATCACCTAATAACACACACAGAAATGTTGTCTAAACTTTATAAAATCGTCACATAAAATAATTCTAGCATTGAGAAAAAAACACGGAACCTGTGAGATAAAAATTTCCCAGAAATGCAGCAGCCGTCCTCTCTTCGTCATTCTAAAAAAACACAGATTGTCTAAAGGTGTCTAGCACAAAACGCTTTTCATCAAAAAGAATAGATTCCAAAAAATCTATTGGCCAAATGCCAGACCAAAAACAAAAAGGTCGGCATATGAAAACCTAACAATTTGACCCGGCGAAAACCATACATTATTGAAAGGAACTTTTACCACAGGCCTATTTTTGTAACACACCTTTCGTACCTTTTACTTCATATATAACGTATTTTGAACAATTTCGCGCGCAATAAAATTTTGTCAAAAGGATTATAAACATGAACGTCGCGAAGAATGTTTCTATAGAACGCGACATATAGTTTATTTTATTTTTATACCATTTTGTAAATACGCAACACCCGACTCAGTCACGTGACAAGTCGATATTGGTTAAAACATTCGAAATAATCTAATTATGCGTGACGTCAAAATAATTAAAAGTTTAGTTCTATATTTATCAAATCATGGAATGTGAAAAAACGTTTAACGTCTTAAAGAAAATACATCACAAAAAAATTATAATTTAAGGTTTTTTGAAAAGGAGGTAGCATATGTTCTTACTTGTTGAGTCATTCTACTGCACAAAAACCTTCTATTTTAATTCTTTTTTCGAAATGGTAGCAAAACATGTCGTTCAATTCTACGCGACGAGCTACGAAAGCCTCTTTCATAATCAGTTCTAATAAAACCTTTTTACCAATCGTTCCGAGATAGATATGGTTTGGTATTTCGACAACTTCTTACCACATATTTTGTAAACAAACCAACTGGGCGTTGTGGCGCACAATTCACCGCCACATCTCCTTCCACATTTTTACCAACCACTTCACCATCTTTATCGATAATCTAAATTACAGGTTTACCATAAAAGAGTGGTCATACAATTTTTGAAACACAGTGCTGGAGTTGCCACTTTTTTATAGAGTAAAATGTGAGGAGAATTGAGGACTTTTGATGAGTATTTTCAAGCTTTTTTTTGAGAAGATGATGGTGTTTTTTTAAAGAAAAATGAGGAGGTGTGAGGACATATTCATATTTTTTCCAAATAAAACTAAAATTGAGGAGATTGAAGAGAAATCTTTTTGAAAATCTAATATTAGAGAAGATTTAAGGAGTTAATTTAAGGAGAAGAAACTATTCGAAATTGAGGAGAATTGAGGAGATTTTCGTTTTTTCCACAGAAATTGAGAATATTTGATAGTAATGTACTGAAAAACGAACTAATTTTTGCTGCACCTATGTAAACTTTCTATGTATTTTTCCATATAGTTTTGTAAAAGAAAAAGTGAGTGAAAAGTTAGTTTTAAAAAAAAAAGTTTTTGAGGAGAATTGATGAGTTTTGAGAAACTTTAAAATTGAGGAGATTTGAGGAGTTTTGAGGAGACGTGGCAACCATGACTTCATTTTCCAGGGTTTAGTTTGCCACAACGTTTCAAAAATAGATTCAACAAATTAGAATTAGAATCAAGGAAAATACATAACGCTGCAAAAATACTTTGGGATAATTCCAAAAAAAAGCTATCTAAAAAATTCTGGTGGACAAATAATTTAATGAATTTGTTTTTTCTGAATCGCCTTAATTTTATAATAATACCAAAAACGATGAATACTTGGATGTCGTAGCCAGGAGCGGGTTTTCCCATCGAACCAGGTTTCACATCCAGACATCGGAATATCCCACAACTCAGTGTCTAAAAGCAGAGAACGTGTTTATACTCCCTTGCAAAACAACAGGTTAAAAAATTGTATAAAACTTTGCGTATATAAGCACGTTATAAAACAGTCATTGTCAAATATTCCAAATTTGGAAAACAACACAAAATGGAAATGCTTAACGATGCTTGTTATTGTTCATACATTGTCGATGTAATTGAGGGAGGGAGATTTTTTTTCTCTTGTTAAAAATATAATCAGTTTGATTTAGTTCAGCAGCCTGCGTCTACTCGTACGGAAATCCTGCCACACTGATGAAACAATAACATAGAAGTTTGGTGGACGCAACGATTGCGTTATTTACATCAATATCTACCAGCAGCGCACTTTGTACAGTAGTTCTACAATTTCACACACGTTTATCAAAGCGACCCAGTTGCCAAGGGTGGGTCATCAAATTAGGCCAAAAATTAAGAACTTTCTCAACAAATATTAGGCATCTGTTCTCTTCACACTTTTCGCTCACTTAGCAACCTTCCCAGTCATAAACTATGAGAAAAGTCTAGCGTTTAAACAGCAATATAATGTGCTTCGGTAAAAGTTTTTGTGTGTTGAGTTCACTACTGGCACAATAAATGAAATCAACTTATCGAATCTGAACATACTTCCTGGAAAATACACATTAAGTTGAGTAGGTTAAAAAATATAGGTTCTAATCAACTTAGGAGCATTAAAAGGCCCTAAAGCCTGAACCCAAAAATTGGGGTTGTCTGTAAAATTCCTGCGTGCATGGCACGTAAACCTACTGTATATTTAGTAAAATTGATGATTACCATTTCTGTTTGTCCATAACCTTCTCGTATTACTAAACCAGTTTTTTCACTCCATTTCTCAATTACATCTGGATTTAGTGGTTCACCAGCAGATACACAGTGACGAAGAGCTAGTGGACAAAAGGGAGATGTATAACAAAAAAATTGCCACCAAAAAAAAGTCAAATTAATGTAAGATATATCGCATACTAAGAAGTCAGTGTTTTAAATTTAAATTTTTGCAACCAACGTTTCAGTAGCCATGTCTGCTATTTTGATATAAACAATTGTAAATTGCAAACAAATAATATAATCTGTTGTAAAAGCACAATCATTCATTCTGGTTTCTGTATGATACAAAACGTTACACAATAAACAATACCTTTGAATGTGTAGCTTGATAGATCCTCTTGTATCATCATGCGATATGCTGTTGGCGGCAAACATGCAACACTAATGGGATACTTCTGCATGATTTCTAATGTTTTTCTTACATCGAAACGTGGTGTGTGATGGACGAAAACACATGATCCTTGCCACCATGGAGCAAAAAATGACGAATAAGCAGATTTTGCCCAGCCTGTGTCTGATACATTCCACATAACATCATTTGATTCCAGATCTAACCAATACCTAACAATAAAACAAGGATGAAAATTATTTTGTGGTGATAAAGTGGAAAGGACCTGAAATGTCAAGTCATAAATTATTCTGCAAACAATAACAAATAAACAACGCCATTTTCTTCTTTACCGACACATCATGTGAATAGATTGATAGAATTGTGAACTTGCAACCAACATATTTCTGTATCTGTACTTACTTTCCTGTCAATTTGTGCGCCAAGCCGTAACTAACATGACTATGCTCGGTCATCTTAGGATACCCGGTTGTACCACTCGTAAAAAACCAAGACATTGGATCATCACTTCTTGTCTCTAAACACTGTAAATATATTATCAGGAATTTAAGTTAAATCCATTTTACATCGATTTAACTTTGTGAGTTTTAGCTTAGCAGTTACAGGAGAGAACTTTTTAAAATTACTTTATCCAAATAGCATAAATCCACAAAAAGTCTGGGAAAATATGGCAAATAAAATTGTAAATCAAAAGTAATAGAGTGCTAAAACAAAATAATGTATTCCCACAGCAATTAGCAAGCAGGGAAAAGATCAAAATATTTTTGGAAGATGACTATATTATGGTAATAGTTGAGAATGATAAAGCCGATTTTCCAAAATCAGCAAATTTGGCCACAAGTTCCAAAAAACTTTTAAATTTGTCTGACAAATAATTTTTCAAGGTATTTGTAGAGTAATAACTAAAATACTTCAAGATGATCCTTAGAATCTGAAAATTCTTGAAAATACAAAAAATATTAACAAAATAAAATGCTTAGTTTTAACAGAGCTGACTGTAATATAAAAGAAATTTGATGACTGCAATATTATCGTGAGCTTGTTCATGTGAAAAGACAGTTTGGACAAGGTAGCAAGGTAGTTGTATTCAAATCAAATCAAAAAAAATTTTTTTACACTGTATGTTGTTGACGCATCCTTCATTAACTGTTTGAGAGGTAACCACTTGCGCCTAAACATTATTTTGGCAATCTCTTTCAAACAACACCTCATCATACAAAACAAGGAGTAAAATAATAAACCTTACAGTGAACACACCTGTACTTATCAGCTGGATCAACAACAAGTTTACTTTTTAAGTACGGTAGAGTGTGAGCTACCTATAAAAGTAGTTCAAAATAATAAATATAAAAAAAACGTAATGCTATGATTACGGCTTCTTTTAGACACCGCCATTGATTAACTCATAAAAAAACCCTTTAGAGGAGCCTTTATTCGAAATATAATGCAAATGTTGAGTTTTACCAATAAGGATCTTCATAAATACTCATATGAAATATGGAAAGAAGATATGGTTCGGTTCTGCATTAGCTCTTAATATAATGATGATAACAATATTGATGTAGATATTATGTGAAGAATATGTATATACCATCAACAAAAGAAAAAGCCCATCCTGAATTTAAAAAATCCGAAGAATTACGGTATTGAAATTGCATGGATTAAACTTTAACAACTACTTCGTTAACGGGTGCTTATTGAGGGGAGTGTTTTTGGAAGGAGTATTTAGAAAGTAATTGATAACTATAAGTGTTAATTTATATTTATTTATATAAGTGTTAATTTATATTTATTTATATAAGTGTTAATTTATATTTATTTATATAAGTGTTAATTTATATTTATTTATATAAGTGTTAATTTATATTTATTTATATAAGTGTTAATTTATATTTATTTATATAAGTGTTAATTTATATTTATTTATATAAGTGTTAATTTATATTTATTTATATAAGTGTTAATTCTTGGCCTAATGTGAAGTAAAAATATACTTAGGCGATAACTTTTTGTAGAAAATAATGATATCATTATTGTACGCTTAGTACATTAAAACAGGTTATTTCCTGCGTTTGGCATTTGGCTTTCTACATTGTCTAAAACAAAACTTTCATTCTGGATTAAAATTGGTAAAACAAATTTCACTAGCATTTATTTTGGTGACTCAAAAAATTTAGTGAAAAAATATGCTATAAATATCAACAAAATAGAATAAAAAAGAGACAGATTGTGCAATAATAATACATGTTATTTAACAATTTGTGGTAAAATACTAAAAGTAAAACTCCCCAAAACGCTTTAGAATATATACAAAACAAGTACAGCATGAACAGTCCCATTCTTCGAAAAAAGAACACGATCGGGACCAGTCAGAACAATACTCCAATTCTACACCATAATGGTACAAAATAATACTTAAATAATACTTAACAAACTGTATTATATGGTGCCTTACCAGCTTTTATTTTTCTAATGTAAACAATTATGTGGAATTAAACAGTGTACAAACCTCATCAACAAGTTCCGCTACTTCAGGTATGGTTATAATGCATTTTGCTTTTGATGTTTGTAGACGATTGCGTATATCATTTGCTGTTAAAGATATGGTTCCAGGACTTATTATGGCACCTACGTAAATATATTATAAATGTGAATACACTGTGTTGTGATAACATGGTTCAAATAGCAGTTAACTAACGTACATTCTTCACTCATGTTTCAGTGATACTGTGAAGCAAAGTATGAGTGCTTGGTTTAGGCAACAAAATTTCAGCTGCTAAACTTTTCGCCCTATTTGCAATATTTAGATGAAATTGAGTAGCTGAAACATTTTTTCCAAATTTTTAGTGTGATTTTCTGTCTTTATTGCTTGCAGTTTAAAAAAAATTGAAAAAGTTAAAAAAAATCAAAAGCATCAAAAACATACAGTAGTGGTTAACCACTGAAACCAACTAACCGGTTTGTAAACAGGCTATGTTGACAAGCCACCACTCTGGTAATCTTGGTAAAATGACAATAACGCAATCACCTTTTTTGACATCACAGAAATCAGAAAGAATGTTTGATAATCTAAAAATTATAATTATTAGATATCATAGAGATTTAAGGATCAAATGTTACCACCAAGGTATTCCAGTTTAAACTAAACTTGTTCGGTAGCATTAAATTTGTTTCAGCCTCAATTATGTTTATCACTTATACTTATCACTACCTACCTACTGCTTACCACCTTACTCGGATTAATTTTCATGAAATTTTAATTTTCATGGACAACAACTTTTGGATGTAATTACTTTTCTGTCTTCCAAACTTGTTAATCAATACAAAATCAGTACAAAATCCTGCATCCATTGAGATTAGTTTAGTATATTCAATAGTTATCTTTATTTTAAAAATCTTTGAATCTAAACGTTGATGAATTTGTGATGCAACCCACTGCACATAGAACATTTTAATAAGTTAAGAAGGTTGAGCACTATCACGTGGCCTCTAAACATATATAATATGCATCGGTATAATGGCAAGGATTGATATTTAATTAAATCACTGTTATTTAACAGAGTTTTCTTGCCAAATTGTTGCTGTAATAGCTCTTTTGTCTATTTTTCTAAGCCTTGGCAAACGCCTAAATCGTTTCAGACGTGTGATTAATCGCACGCCTGAAAAATGAATAGAGTTTTGAAAATCAACCTAAAAAATCTATTTTGTAGCGTGCAACAAAATGTCCGCCACATTTCCAGTTTGGTCGGACATGTCTGTAGCTCGTTTCGAACTTTCGTCGGACAAAACGTCCGATAGATTTCCGTCTTGGGCGGACACTTTTAAATCTCAGAATTATTGAATAGTCCTGGTCCTTTAAATCCACGGGCAAGCCTATTCATAGCCAACCTGACCATCCTAGCTAATTTACTGACTTAGTTAAAAGAACTACGTAGACATTAATCCCTTCTGCTTGGCCCCTTCGTCGTTGATAACCAGGTCTTACACAAGAAATCCAGCCATGCGGTTCTTAACTAATGCGGAGGTGAACGCCGACGGAGCATGGATAAAGCAAGTCTGCAAAACTGCACAAAACAGACATTTTATCATGGATTTAATTGTAGATAATTTCTTCATTTGACAAAACAATTGGAAACAATAGTAGGTCCGAATTTAATTGAGTTTTTTCTTTATGCCGAAGTGTTATTTTTATTCAAACAATATTAAAAACGAAACCCAAGCGAAGCATATTTTTGCCTATGTGATGACCTAACAAATAAATAAATTTATGAAAATGACAGTATAGTCATGCATACCATTTCGGACGGAAGTTAAGATTGAGAAAGTCTCTATACGTAGACACTCGATCAACGTGTTTGGGGTTCATGATTTAAAACGTCCCCCACTTTTCTACCGCAAAATGAATGCGCAACAAAGATTAACCTTGGAGCCCGTATCGCACGCGTAACATCCTCTGCACGTGCGTTTTACATCGCTTGCGTTACGTGATTTGCACGTGCGAATCATCGCACGTCTACTCAAATATTCCTGAAAAAGACTGAAAATGATATCGGTACGGTATACTGTTTTACGTTTGGTTTTATGACTCTTAACCAACAAGTGTGTGTGTAGTGGTGGTGGGGATGGGAGTTGGGGCTTGAAAAAATGCTATAACAGTCATAACATTCGGTAAAAATGATGTCTGTCACAGATAATTAAAAATCGTGCCTCACATGATAAGTGTAAGTAATATTTTTTGATGAGGTCAGCTTTTTTTTGTTAACATTCTAGTTTTTTCAGATCTATATTTTGCCAATATTTTCTTACAAATACTTCGATTAGCCACCTATATTTTAAATACTCTTTACATAGTTGACCCCCCTTCCCCCCCCCCCCTTTACAAAAGGGGGGATTCGAATTTTGTAAAAATAGGGGGGGGGGGAGAAGTTCCTAATAAAAAAGGTGGGGTTAAGCTCATAAGGAGGGTTGATGTAAAAAGGGTGGGGTTGCTCTATATTTCAGAGTAAATTATTGCTTCTTAGATTACCTACCTCAAGTAAGACAGATCATTTAATTTAACCTTGAAACAGCAATTGCTCATTTTTTGTATTGTTTTAGTTTGCAGCCAGTTTTTATTTCTTTCTTTTAAAACTTAAATCCTGTTTATTCATTAATATATCTAAATTCGTGTTTCTGCCTCTTAAAACCTGCTAGAAAAATCATTTTAAGTTGACATTTTAAACGATTCAATAAACTCAGCAAACTAAGCCTGTGGCAATATTCAAAATTAGCAACGTTAAGAAATTAGATCTTACAACAAAGTTTTAAAAATAACAGATATTTTCAGTCACATTTGGTGGCTATGAAAGGCAAACAAATGGAATTAGCAAGAGCAAATTTAATTTGCCAGAACTTTTTCTCACTATCGATTAGTTGTAACTATTTAACATTGCTCTTTGGTAGGTTCCATATAGTTTTTTAACAAAAACAACAACAACAAAAATGCCTTCTGATGTCTTTGAATATGAGTTCAAATTAATAGTGTGTTTGCGTTTCATATCCGTTACTGGATAAAGATAATAGATTGATCTCAAAATAATAGGGGGGGGGGGGTTACTATCAAAATAAGAAGGGTGGGTTTCCAAAAAAAATAGGGGGTTGTTTTAAAAATAGGGTGGTGGGGGGGGGGGGGTGATGACCCTTTTGCCAACTATGCTTTACAGATATAAGAAGTGTTTAATACGATCATGCCTGTTCAGTCCGATGAATGTCCTAGTTAGTTAATTTTTTGATTTTTTGATAGATAGTCCAAAATATTGATGTTTTTAGGTGGTTGTAGATGTCTTTTAGGTGGTTGTAGATGTTTTTTAGGTGGTTGTAGATGTTTTTTAGGTGGTTGTAGATGTTTTTTAGGTGGTTGTGGATGTTTTTTAGGTTGCTGTAGATGTCTTTTAGGTGGTTGTAGATGCTTTTTAGGTGGTTGTTGATGTTTTTTAGGTATTTGTAGATGTTTTTCAGGTGGTTGTAGATGTTTTTAGGTGGTTGTGGATGTTTTTTTCGGTGGTTGTAGATGTTTTTTAGGTGGTTGTAGATGTTTTTAGGTGGTTGTAGATGTTTTTCAGGTGGTTGTAGATGTTTTTTAGGTGGTTGTAGATGTTTTTTAGGTGGTTGTAGATGTTTTTAGGTGGTTGTAGATGTTTTTTAGGCTGCAGTGGATGTTTTTAGGTGGTTATAGATGTTTTTAGGTGGTTGTAGATGTTTTTTCGGTGGTTTGTAGATGTTTTTTAGGTGGTTTGTAGATGTTTTTTAGGTGGTTGTTGATGTTTTTTAGGTTGCTGTAGATGTTTTTTAGGTTGCTGTGGATGTTTTTAGGTGGTTGTAGATGTTCTTAGGTGGTTGTAGATGTTTTTTAGGTGGTTGTAGATGTTTTTTAGGTGGTTGTTGATGTTTTTTAGGTTGCTGTAGATGTTTTTTAGGTTGCTGTGGATGTTTTTAGGTGGTTGTAGATGTTCTTAGGTGGTTGTAGATGTTTTTTAGGTGGTTGTAGATGTTTTTTTCGGTGGTTGTAGATGTTTTTTAGGTGGTTGTAGATGTTTTTAGGTGGTTGTAGATGTTTTTTAGGCTGCAGTGGATGTTTTTAGGTGGTTGTATATGTTTTTAGGTGGTTGTAGATGTTTTTAGGTGGTTGTAGATGTTTTTAGGTGGTTGTTGATGTTTTTTAGGTTGCTGTAGATGTTTTTTAGGCTGCTGTGGATGTTTTTAGGTGGTTGTATATGTTTTTAGGTGGTTGTAGATGTTTTTAGGTGGTTTCAGATGATTTTAGGTGGTTGTAGATGTTTTTTAGGTGGTTGTTGATGTTTTTTAGGTGGTTGTAGATGCTTTTCAGGTGGTTGTAGATGTTTTTAGGTGGTTATAGATGTTTTTCAGGTGGTTGTAGATGTTTTTTCGGTGGTTTGTAGATGTTTTTTAGGTGGTTGTTGATGTTTTTTAGGTTGCTGTAGATGTTTTTTAGGTTGCTGTGGATGTTTTTAGGTGGTTGTAGATGTTCTTAGGTGGTTGTAGATGTTTTTAGGTGGTTGTAGATGATTTTAGGTGGTTGTAGATGTTTTTTAGGTGGTTGTTGATGTTTTTTAGGTGGTTGTAGATGTTTTTCAGGTGGTTGTAGATGTTTTTTAGGTGGTTGTGGATGTTTTTTAGGTGGTTGTAGATGTTTTTAGGTGATTCTAGATGTTTTTAGGTGGTTGTAGATGTTTTGTAGGCATTATTTTCATATTTTGAATGACAATTCACCTATTTAGCCATAATCCATTAACTTTGTGAAGCATCGATTAGACAAAAGGATTTATTTAGTGAATTTTCTAATATAACTTTACATAACAAGTTAAAAATTCTTAACAACTTTGTCATGACAACTTACTGGTTAGACTTCTGCAATAACTCTTCAAAACCCCACTGCAGTTCATTACCGAAATCATCAACCCACCAGAATGCAGGTGGGACAGCATTTCGAATACCACTCAAATTTAAAATGCTGTTATTCAAATTTTATATACTGTAAAATGTTATGCTGATAAAATAAACAATATGCCAGACAATTAAAAGTAATAAGAAGCCCAGGGGTGTCAACAATTTCTGCAACGAATGCAATAATATGGAAACAGGGCTAAAATTGAATTTTGGAGTAAATATTCAGTAGCCTTATTTTATTAAATACAAATTTAAAAAAGATAAATAAATAAAAACATATGAAGACATGGAATTGCTTTGGTTTTACAATATTCCTAAGCCGAATATTTAGGCCTTATGTCAGTCATTCATAAAAAAGTCTGTGTACAAAGTTGTAAATAAGATAAAACACCTACCTACCTACCTACCTACCTACCTACCTACCTACCTACCTACCTACCTACCTACCTACCTACCTACCTACCTACCTACCTACCTACCTACCTACCTACCTACCTACCTACCTACCTACCTACCTACCTACCTACCTACCTACCTACCTACCTACCTACCTACCTACCTACCTACCTACCTACCTACCTACCTACCTACCTACCTACCTACCTACCTACCTACCTACCTACCTACCTACCTACCTACCTACCTACCTACCTACCTACCTACCTACCTACCTACCTACCTACCTACCTACCTACCTACCTACCTACCTACCTACCTACCTACCTACCTACCTACCTACCTACCTACCTACCTACCTACCTACCTACCTACCTACCTACCTACCTACCTACCTACCTTTGAAAATAAAGAAAGCCAAGGAGAAAAAATAGTATATACACTGTGACATGCCGAAACCACAAACCTTTAATTAGCTGAATTGAGATTATCAATTTATAATGAATATCAATTTATCCATCATTGCAAAGTGAATGAAAAGCCCTTGCAGGCTAAAAGATTTCAGATTTTTGTTCGCGTGTAATTTTGTTCCCTATACCTTTCGAGTTCGCCAGTAGCCCGTTTTGTCCAGAACTTCTCCAATATTGTTCCGTCATTTCAAATAAATAGGTGTTCACATTATTATCTGGAACTTACAAAATGTTTCATGTAGAACAAAGGGCCATTAGTTTAAGTAGCCTAAAGCGGTAAAAAACAATAAAAAAAAACTATCCAAAACTTGCGCGAAAAAAAATATGCGCGAAGGTGCTCGTGAGCAAAGAGAACAGGTCAATACACTTATAAGCAGGTGGTCGTAATATCTAACCATGTAAAAATGCACAAACGATAAAAAGCAATTATTGACTTAAGGCACATCTACAAATTTTACAACATTGCACTATATCACAAAATACAAAAATTCGTAAAGAAATAAACATAAAATGTTCAATAAATTGAGAAAATGCATTTATTTCAAAATATTTACAATAACTAACCATGAAGAACGAGAGACATTGTACGTGGAAGAATAACAAAAACATCTAAAAGTTGATATTACGACTCAGAAAACATCACACACCAGTTTTAGGCGAAAACCTTGCGGTGTCAATCACATAAAAAGGCGCACAAATTAAATGCGAAAGTGCATGATTTAACTTTAAGATGGGTAGTTTTGAAAATATGTGTGCACGTTAAATGAAAAATGAAGTAAAAATTATTCTCACATAAAAACGCAGTAGGGTTGAGAAAACAACAAATATTCTCCAAAATAGCTAGTCCAGGTTTCCTTTGATATAACGCTTCAATTTCACAGAGAATATTTGTTGTTGAGGGGAGAAAATTATATATCCAGAGCTAATAGTTTATGTATCCAATAGTGTATGTACACGGTTCATTCATTATTAATAACATTGCACTTGCGCCACACAGCAACATAGGGTTTGAAGGAAATACCATATCACAAAATCAATTTCTCAGTTGATTCTTCATTCTGTTACATGGTATAACCTGCAGCTCAACTCTACTTTCAATCCATAATCCATAACGACTGCGCTTAAAATAGACTTAAAATAAATGAAATAACAAACAAAAAGTGCATTAAATTAAAAAGCTCATAAAATGCAAGATGTATTTGTATATCCAATAACTTATTTAAAAAAAGTGAAATCATATTAATATTAAAAAATATTTCCTTATTGTATAAATATATACAAAAATAAAAAAGATACAGATATAATACAAAAAAATAAATAATTCAAAATACTGAACAAGTACATGTTTTACATAAGAAATTCAAACTCTCTTTTGCTCTTTTGTAAACAAATAAACCTATTGTTATTACTGTAAACAACAAGCTCTGAGTCTGAAAGTTCCCATGAAAACATGCACATGCAAACAAAAAAAGAACCCCCTCCTCCCTCCCGCTGCTGTCATTGTGGCTATCTACATACATATATATTGCAGTTACTTTTAAATGATTCCATTTTCTTCGCTAATTGCTAATTTCATTCCTTGCTGATAGATACACATGTTCATTTCATAATTTGCTTCTCTTTGTTATATTTATTTACAGGTCAGCCTGATCTTCACAGCATCATGATCTGAAAAATAAACACATTTTACTACAGTTTCAATTTCTGCATGGTCAAATACATTATTATTAATATAAACGTGATCAAGAAGAGAACCATCAATATGAGTTGGCTCGTGCACAACCATAGTATAGTTACTTAATACTTCTGCAAGTCGATGTGAACCTGGATTGAAATAATCAACATTAAAATCTCCTAACAAAATATGAAAATCCTGTGCATTCAAACGCTCACATAGGTCATCACAAAAAGATGATAAAGATGAAGAATTTGACCGGTACAAAACTCCTATAGAAATAAGTTCCTCTGCAAACGAACTTTTCCTAACTTGTACTAAAGAGAAACCGGGAGTATCATTCTGGTAAATAAAAGGAAAACAATCTCTGTAACACACTGCAATACTTTTAAATTTGTCTACATCACAATTAGGATTAACATCAAACATAGGAAGTCGACCTGTTATTTCTGTCATGTCATGGTCAGGTAACAATTGGGTTTCAGTTACACATAATATGTCCGATTCTTTCAATTCCTCATCATGCTGAATGTCAATAGCATGCCTCGATAAAGATCTGACATTCAACAAAGTGATCACCAAGGAGCTTTTCTCTAAAGGCCAAAATACTAATGGTGGTAATATACTTTTCAACCTCAACCTTTCATATTCATCAGATGCATGTTTATCTGCCTTGATTGCCTTTTGCTTAAATTCACCTGTTAAATACAATCCAGCTAAAGATGTGACACGACTCATAGCAACATACATTTGGCCTGGATTGAATTGAGTTTGTCTGAATAAATCAAAACTAATAACAGCCTTGGGTAAACTTAAACCTTGAACTTTATGGACAGTGCAAGCCCAAGAAAGCATCAGTGGAAACTGAGTTCTTTTGATAACCGGTGATGAGAGGTTTCTTTTTACCACATGAATATCAGTATCAGTCCTTCCAATTGGTACAACTTGGTGCAACCTTGCATAGTGTTCTTTTGATATTCTGAAAACACCAGTTTGAGCATTGTCAAATTTCACATATATTTTTTGAACATAATTATCATGATACAATATGTGAAAAACAGTCCCTATACACCCGTTGATTAATCCATCATCAATATCTAGATTTGTAGTTAGCATGACCCGGGCACCAATTTTAAGAACCAATTGTCTCGCAAGACCACCAGTATCAGTTTGTTTTCTATTCAAAGCTTCATCAATAATATGAGATGGTACATCATATGGTATTTCATCAATAGCATTTATTTTACACAAAGTACCATTTACATGTTGTAACATATCTTCATTATGTTTCAGAACAGGCGCATTTTCTGCAAATAAATGAAGGGCATCAACAGGATAGTTGTGATCATTCTTACTGATAAACCTTGATTTCAAAAGGTTTTCATCCTCGAGATTTGCAGTTCTTATATTGTTTAACAGATTAATAAAAACATCATCGCCTTTCTGTCACATGACTTTTGTAAGTTCAGCTAATTTGAAGTTATGCCATAACTTTAATATGCTTACAAGAAATCCATCATTTGAGTAAACACGCTTTCCCATGACAGGGGGAAGTTGATAAAGATCACCGCATACTATCATGCTTTTTCCAGCAAAAGGAACCCGACTTGTTCCTCCAAATATTTCTATTAGTCTTTGGTGGATATTGACAAGAAGGGTATTTGAAACCATCGAAATTTCATCAATTATGATAATACACACCTCTGCTAACTTGTTTCGTAAATGAGTGCGCATTTTATCACTAAGGGGGACATAATTATTCCCATGAATTCCAAAACATGAATGTACTGTTGTACCTCCAATGTTTACAGCAGCTACACCTGTTGGAGCTACAAGACAGACTCTTTGCTTTTCTGCATTTTCACCTTTGTACATTAATAATTTTGTGAGAGATTTGTAAATAGTTTTGATCAAATACGACTTTCCACATCCACCTTCACCAGTTAAAAATATAGACAGAGGTTTAACATCAGTAGGGGAAATGCAGTTACGATGTTTTATAAATTTTCTTGCCCAAGTGAACACTGTTTCAAATACTTCCCGTTGCTTAGCATTCAGAGATCTGATATCTCTATTAATCTCCTGGTCCGATGCCACAACAAAACTGTTTCTAGGTAGAGACGATAAGTTGGAACAAGTTGGTTCAGTTTCATTTTCTGTGTCATCTTGCTCCCTTGATGCTAAGAAGTCAACTTCTTCATTTTCCTGTTGTGCAAATGGATCTTGATTAGTGTCCATGTCAGCTCTAAAGGTTGCAAAAGCTTCGTCAACAATTTCACTATATGGTTCTAACTTTTGTTTGTTCACATTGACAACATTTAAAACTCCTGGATGGTTAAGCTTCTCTGTGTAAGTACCATCAAGTAAATCAGATTCAAAACGAAAAGGATAGTATAAAAACAACAAGTGATGAGCATACTTTTCTGGCTGAGTATGTGGGTTAGGTGTATATGATCGAACACAAGCACGAACCTTACGACACTTAAGTTTTTGTTTAGAATTCATGAGAGGTATCGGTGATGGATATGTAGAAGGAATGTGATTAATTTCCATGGACTCATCATTCAAAATTATAGGTTGGTTATCGTTGTCACCTATTTCAGATTTTGTGGTGTCTAAATAATAAAATGCTAAAAATTCTGCATAGCACATTTTATCCAAAGCAGCATATTTACCACTTTTGAAAGTAGTATCAGGTCTGATTAAATAACGATCAAGCATGTTTGTTTTAAATATATCAACACTGTCATCAGGTAGCTCTTCAAGTTATGTCTTACTTTTGCACATTCTAAACCGGTCTTCTGGTAAATTACTATTTGCAAAGATTACTTTAGGAAATGTTTTTCGAAGCCACAATTCAGGCATTAAATGATACACTGCTTCCTGAACAGAGCATTCCCTATGATTTGAAAATGCATTTGCAATTTTAATCATTTGTTCATATTTGTTGTCGCTATTTTCACGTGCCTCTGACAATGCTTGCTCCATTGCACGCGAACATTCATCTTCTGATTTGGAAAGATACTTACACATGTATGTTATTGCTTTATAGTGATTAAAAACCGGCTGCAAGTCAATGTTTGCTTGCCATGCAAGAATTCCCTCTGAAAAATAGTTATTCACAAAACACGAACAATAACATTGCGATAGCTTTTGTTTTTTTAAGAAAATAATTGCCTCGCTGATAAACAATGACCCCACGCGATCGATTGTTTAATCACAATAGGTTGCAAGATCAATTTTAGCAATCTATTTTGCGCGAAATCTTTTGAAATTTTTAATTGCAGTAATTAAGCGTTTTTTTAGATCGCATTTTAAAAGTTTATAAACGAAAAGCGGCGATAGAAATGTTTTTTTAGATCGCATTTCAAAAGTTTAAAATCGAAAAGCGGCGATAGAAATGTTTTTTTAAATCGCATTTTAAAAGTTTAAAAACGAATAGCGGCGATAGAAATGTTTTTTTAGATCGCATTTTAAAAGTTTATCAACGAAAAGCGGCGATAGAAATGTTTTTTTAGATCGCATTTTAAAAGTTTAAAAACGAATAGCGGCGATAGAAATGTTTTTTTAGATCGCATTTTAAAAGTTTATCAACGAAAAGCGGCATTTAATAGTTGTGAACAATTCTTCTTGTATGTTTCTTAAATTAAACGCGCTGGAATCTTTTTAAGTAATTAAATCAACAATACATTCTCGCGCAATGTATTATAAAACTTCGCGAAAGATTTTTATTATTTAATTACTTCACGCTAATACTTAAGGGAATAGCTTTCAATACATTTACACAATGCATCTCGCTATTACAAGAAATATAATTGCTCCGATATTTCTTCGCGAGCGCATTGTTTTTTAACACGCAAATATAAACTCGCAAAACCCTTAAGGGATTTAATTATAACAAAAGACAAACGACTGCCGTCCTCCACGCAAAGGTGTGATATTAGCGTGTACGCGGTTGATTACATTCAGACTGTACTGTATATCTTCCCTATACACAGAAGGCATTTTATCACTAAGAGGTTCAGCTACTATTGTTCGATCTGTGAAAAAATGTCCAAAATTAAACCGACATACACTATTCTTATACTTTCGACAAGTTTTAGAATGGGAATGAATCTGGAACATTTTTACAGCACTAAATAACTCTGGTTCTGTTTCAGGGTCTGGAAGGTCTGCTCTTATAATTTTATCAACAAAACTTATATACTCTTCTTTATTCTCTCTTGTCAACACTGGTGCACCGATTATCCATAAAAATACATGGACATGGGGACTACCTCTGACCTGAAATTCAACGCGAATCACATGATATTTAACCTTTCCAAGGGGGCCATCTAGAACCATTTCTTTGAAAAACACTTCTACTCTGTATTGAAAATTGCGTGCTACCAACACAGGGTTCATGTTTAAAATTCTACAGCGTTCCATGTAGTCCATTCCCTCCAAATCCTTTTCAGTAAGATTAAAGCCATTCAGTTTTGATATTATTGAAACTAGTTCATTCCAACGAAGGTCAGCGCAGGACAATGTTAAAAAAAATGTAGGCGTTCCAAATTGTTTTACCATGGCTAATACCTCGTGCAGAAATTTCTTCCAATATGCTGGAGTACCTTTGATGGTATTCATGAAATTAAAAGCCTCGTCGTTAGCAACAAAAGATTTAACAGTTTCCTTAAAATTGTTACTGAACATACCAGCTGTTAAATTGTTACCACAAAATTTTTTCATTGCAATAATTATTCTACTTTTCAAATTGATTTGTTGAATAACATGATGGGCATAAAATATGTAGTCTGCATCTGATGCAAATTTTTGTGAATAATTGAGTAAACGCTGGTTGAAATATATAATTGGACTTAGCTTTATACAGCGTTCAACATTGTACCCAAATTTACCAGTTGGAAATAGATGAGGATGGGCCAGTTCTTCACAATTCTCGTCCCTTTTAACGGATAAAGGTTTTTTTCCTTCCCTGGGAGCAACAACTAGTGTGTCGTTATCTATTGCATGTGGAATTTTGGAGGTCATCACAGTTTCATTTGCAGCTATTCTGAACAAATCTAATGGGTTTTCTTCTTCCTCCTCATTAGAATCTATAACATCTTTTGACCCTTTATTAATAATTACTTCCAGTTGTGTATTTTCATTAAAACATAATAACTCTGACGGTATTGTATTCATTTCAATGACAGTATTTTGATAAAAAGGGTTATTAATTTTCAAATATTCTAAAACATCCTTTAAAATTTGTGGTCGTACAGGTTCAAAGTACACATGGCCATTATACATTAGTTTACGTTTTAATTTTATTAACACTAACCCACTGCAGTCAGCCGATCTTGGAAGGACATCACATATATCTGTATTTTCTACAGGTACATTGCATATTGCCCCCTTTAGTTTTGGAGATTGTCCTTTTGGCATGATTGCAACTTTTTTAAACAATAACCTTTGTGCAATCAAAACTCGTTCAAGTTTTCTTAATAGTGGATACACAGGGGGAAAGTCAAAAATCTCTAACTTATTTGAAACAGCCTGACATGGTATTCGGGGATTCTTAGCCTTTAATTTGTTATGGCAAGTTTGACAGACATAACAGTTACCAATATAGCTTGAAACTAGGAAAAATTGGAAACTTTTTAGATCTGTGATATTATACTTTGCTTCATCAAACTTCAAAACAGATCGTTTGTACAAGCACCTATTGCATACCACACAAATATAATATGGTCCTTCCTTAATCATATTCTTGAAATTAAGTATTCGTCTTTCCTGAATCTCACTTTTCTTATGATAAAATGCTTTACTGGAACGTTCTTTGAATTTCTCACTATTATTTGCATAAATTTCTTTTCTTTTTGACAACACATTGTCACGCTCACTTTGTAATACTCTTTTCGTTTTAATTTTAGGTTTTCAGAGTTTAGAATGTAGTGCTTTTTTCTGCACATTTTAATTATTTCACATTCATCTGCATAGTGCTCTTTCCTTTTTAATTTTATTTGCTCGTGTTCAACTGAATAATGTTCTTTCCTTTTTAATTTTATTTGCTCCTGTTCAACTGAATAATATTCTTTCCTTTTTAATTTTATTTGCTCCTGTTCCACTGAATAATGTTCTTTCCTTTTTAATTTTATTTGCTCCTGTTCCACTAAATAATGTTCTTTCCTTTTTAATTTTATTTGCTCCTGTTCCACTGAATAATATTCTTTCCTTTTCAGTTTTATTTGCTCCTGTTCCGCGGCATAGTATTCCTTACTCTGTTTTCGTTTTCTAGATTTAATGTTTTCGTTAGTAGCATATTGCTCTCTTAACCTTTGTGTAACTTGCTCCTTTGAATTTTGGTATTTTTCTCTCCTCTTTTTTCTTTTAATAGAAGCGGAAATCTGAGTCAATTGTTTTTCACTTATATGAACCTTAACAGGTTGTAACTCACATTGAAGAGAAGACTTATTTTGTTTCGTCAAATAAGAGTCCTTGATGTAGCTCTCCACATCAGTAATATTTTTAAACTTTAACAACACAGAATAACCATCTGCAGTAAATGAACCATTATTTCCCCGACTATGGGAGTCAAATATAAAAAAGCAGGACTTGTTATATAAAATTGATGTTGTAAAACCACCACCATCATAAACATCATCCCACTACATTCTGCAAAGTTCAAAAAATTATTTTGGAACGAAGTTAGTTCACCATGTAAATTGTCTAAAAAGGTTACAGATAATTGAGTGCCCTCTATAGAAATTGAGTTTGGGAGTTGATCAAAAAAAATAGCACCAGTTGTAAGAAGTGACTTATATAAACAATCACCGTTATCCAAAATATGGTCTAAATCCCAATCAGTCCAGAGTGAAGCTTTGCGAATAGTTGACCAAATGATAGCATGCATGGCATTTGCTACACATTGAGTACCAGCACTTTCACCAAATTTGTCATTGCCTTGATGAAAATTTCCTTGAACAGACTTCACAATACTGTAAGCCACGCCTGGGTTACTCTCTGCAGGAGACACTTTGGGAGTGTTCATACTAAATTGTGACAATATAAACGAGAGGGTAGCTAGCTAACTAATAATGTAGCCTATGCTGATGTACTAAAAAATATGTACAGCTATATATACTGTAGCCTATGCTGACAGAAACCTGCTGAAATAACACAATGGTATAAACTATGCAAGCTTTTGCTAATTAAGTGTTTCAACAATTCTTTCTTTATCAAGTTTTGGTTATATATATAGTTTCAATATGTATTTTCTTTCAATATGTATTTTCATTCAATATGTTCTTTCTTTCAATAAGTATTCAGTAATTTTCTTTGGTCAGTTTGGGGCAAACTGACAGGAAGGAAAAGACCTTGTGCCCCACCTGAAACACAACGAAATTCAGAAGACCCCTGGCAAAAGAAAGGGGTTTAAGAAAGCCGCTTGGCAAAACTAGACACAATGAAGAGAATATCTTAAATGTTGACAGAACTGAAATTTAAGCAGTTGAATAATTATACTAACCCAACCAAATGTTTTTCTTCGCTTCAAAAAAATAACTTCGCTTTGCAGCGTGGTGAACAAGCTGGAGTATAATCAATATGGCGCGCTTGAACACGGTCATTTGAAAACAACGACTGACCCCTGGAGCTCGGTTAAATTGAATATATTCCGTCTCGTTACAAAACATAACTGGAAATAAAAAATTTGAAGGAGTATCTAGCATAGCTCATTTAATAATATTAAATATCAAATTTGTAACGCAGTTTTCATTCTTTCCCAATTTTACGAATATTTAGATACGCACACAACGCGTAGAGCTAGCACGCGGGGCCAGGCCGGACTTTAAAAGTCGTGACATTACGGCAGTCGGTTAAAAAATCGGTCGAAGAAGAAGAAGAAGAAGAAGAAGAAGAAAAAGACCGCCCGTTTTAATAAGATCTCGGATGTAATCCGAAATCTTAATTACATCCTGATTTGCTTGCTATACCCTTATAACGTGTATAGACACATAAATAACAATGAGTTGAACATAATTACTAAGGTATTAAATTAAAGCATATCGTGAAAGGCTGAAAAATTTACAAAATATTAATTCGAAAAAATTTATTCCATTAAGGTAAACCTAAACAAAGTTGATGGATCAAGGCACATAAGCCGGAACAAAATTAACATTTAACAGAACACTTAATTTATAGCTACAGAATAAATCCGGCTGCAAATTTTTCTTTTTTAGGCAATTATCTATTAACAGTTTTGTATGTCTGTTAAAGAGAGATATGCATATTTTACATGACTAGTCTCACAAATATTGAGGGATATACCCTGCCTATTATTTCCAGGAGGAGCAATAGCTCAATTTGAACTACACAGACCTAATTAGGATTCGCGTTCTACCAGACAACTCCCTGCAACATTCATTGGCCCACACAGTGTGCCATCTCCTCAATTTTCCTCACATTGGCTTGGGTTAATACGAGGGTATGGTAACATTTATTTGCCCGTATTGAAGCGCCATCAAGAGGAATTGAACCCCAGTCTCCTGCAGAAAGAGTTAAACCCACTAAGTTACAGCGCTTATCTCAACAAATTATTTTTCACTTTATAAAATTCAGCATTCTTTTGACAGGTTTACAAAACACAAAACATGTTTTGTATGTAGGCAAATCCATGGAGCAGAATAGTAAATTCTAAAAGTTATAATTTTTTATAAGATCATTAATTTTTCTTTACTACTATGTTTGTCCCTTTTCAAGACAAGTTCTATTAATTTCTACAAACCTCATTTTTGAATGAACTTCTAATGTTGTGGTCTACGTATTTTCTGTCCACCTGCATGGAGATTGTTTGTAGTGCAAAACTGAAACATTCATGCCAAAACTTGGGCAGCACAAGAGCTATCATCAAACTTAAGTTATGTAGCTTTGCAGCTTTGCGTTTAACTGAACCTGTTCGAAAATCTTGATATATATATATATATATATATATATATATCTGTTTAATGATTAGGAAATAGACCTTTTAAAAATATGGGAAAGTTAATAGTGTTATAAAGATGAAGTATAACAATTGACAATTATGTCTTTTTTCTGACCTTCTCCTTTTTACACCATTCTCCTAAAACGTCTTTAGCAAAATTAAAGTATTCAGGTACTTCCAGCTTGAACTGTTTTAATTCATCCTCATAATTGTCAAAGCCAACAGCTGATTTTTCAGCTTTGTAACAAGGCAACTGATGATGTGTTTTCCTGGCCTGTAACAACAAATATGCAACTTCACTTCTTCTTCTTAGCAATGGAAGAAAATTTCTGGATTTCATGCGAATTTTTAAACCATTGAATACAACCATTGCTCTCGCAAGTGTAACCTAGGAAATAAAAAATAGTAGCTGTAGTAAACCATAGTAAAGGAAGGATAAAAAATACCAAAAATTTGTGTGCTAACCTGATTTAAAAATTCAAAAGCACATGGTTTGGTGTTGCCGACGAAGTGGGTTTGTTTTGTTTACAAAAATTAAAGATGTCGTTTGCTTTTAATGTGATTAAAGCTATACGCTAGTTTTCACTTTCGATTTCGCACCGTTCAGACGGAAGCCATTTTTCCATGGCATCTATCTAGCTACAAAGGGATTCCAGCTATAGCTAGCTATTTTTTTTCAGTAAATTGTTGAAGTTTTTTTCGTAAATTATATATTAAATAGTTAACCTTACTTATTTTTAGCAGTGTTTTGTACGATGGCCGCTATGGCTCACGTTTCTTCCAATTTAACTAGAAATTAAAAAAAAGGTTGCGAAGCATTACGCAAGTTGCAAGCAAAATTGAAACTAGCCAATAGTTGTCCCTAGTGCTTTTGTTTCTCTTTGATATAATACGGCGAGGTGCTTACATCTTACTGCAGCTGATATCTGGGAATACACCAAAACTGAATATCATAGACGTAGAAAACCCTGGGGACAAGGTTGTAAAATAAACTCACCGAGGAACAACAACAACTCGTTGCGCAAAAGTAGTGATTTTTTGGCAAAAATACAATATATATATGCGGAATATTTCTTTTCAGAAGGTACGAGAAATTTAGATCGCGCGAAACTAAACAAAAACGATTACTGAGAAATTTCGTAAAACCTCTTACCACAGAATTATAAAATTAAATATTGATAATAATCACAATATTGTCAGTGTTGGCCGACGTAAATCCAACATTGAAGTTTTTAGCGCCAAAAATCCATGCAAAGTTATACTTTTATAAAGTTAAAACCCTTATTCTGAAAGAAATGCAATACATCGAGTTGTACAATCCGTAGTGTGCGAAAATGTCACGAATTAAGGGGATGCGCGTCGTAAGGTACACTCTTTCAACCGGAAAAAAATACCCGGAACGCAGATAATAATAGAGACTTTCGCGTTAACGATTTCGGAGATGAGAAGGCGAACGAAGCAGCTTGTGGGGTCGTAAAAATAACGGCACTAGTTATGAAAACCGTTTTCTTGAAGCCACGGAATCCACGGAATCTGCTGCAATGAATTTCGAAAACTCACGGGAAACAATAAACAAAAACAAACAATCTACAGAAACGAAAACAATTTATTAACTTTATCAAGATTTATAAAACAGCTTCAAATTTTTGACAGAAAAACAATAACAACGCGGTGTGAGGTTTCGCTTTCTTCTTTTTATCTCACGTATTGAAAGATAACATCTCTCGCTCTCATTGTACGCAATCTAAAAAGAAACAGAAAACATTTTTATATAGTATATTATATTATATATATAGTAAAGTCTCTAAATACATTAAAATCCAGTGCCTTTGAGGGACGATATTCAGAGCTAAATTTCTAAACTACAAATATATATCATTTTTTGGGACAGAGTGCTCAAAAAGTGTTTACTAGATACAATATGCTTGATATAATTAATAAAGGCATGCAACTCTGTTTACTTTAAGGGGTTGGTAGTTCAGTCGGTAGAGCGTTCACTTCATATTCATATGGGTTCAATCCCACATAACAGTTGTTGCTTATTGAACAGAAATTTAAAAGGTTTTTGTAACTCAAATGGAAGCTTTTTAACACTCTAGAACCGTCTATGTTGTCCCTTCTGGAAAAAAAATGACAGGGTAAATTTATTGGAATTAATGAGGCTAACCACATAAAATATAGATCACTACTTTTTGTGGCCAAGACAACAAAATTGAAAGCACTGTTTTTCATTTGGGAAGTACAAATTGTATTTAAATATTTGCCCAAGCTTGCACTCATACTTATGGCTTTTTTGGCCAGTTGACACGCATACTAATCTACCATACTGAACACAAAAGTTACGAAAAACACAAAATTTGATTAAGGTCTATTATGTGGTTTCACATTCTTAAAGGGTCATTCAAGAGTAGTTTTTACGTATCATAACTTAGCTATATACCACATTATTGTAAGCTCATGAAACACAATGCAAAAACATAGGGTAGTAAAGAAAATGACGAAGCCCTAAATATCTTTATATATGTCCAACCTTAATCTTCCAAAAACAATAATTACATTAACGGTCGCCACAATTATCGAACAAAAGTCCACTTGGTCATTCGTGACTTCACACGTCGTACATAGCTCACTTCTTGAAAAATTTATTGCAAGATTCGAGTGTTGAAGAATTTAACATGCGAAAGTAGGTAAACAAAGTAGAACTTCCAGGTAAAGGCACCGTTTGATAAAATAGTTTATATTTAGAACATACATCAGTAAAAAGAGGCTAGTACAAAAGTTTTTAACCACAAATGAGCAAATATATACCTTAAAGAATGAAGAGGTATATTTTCCCGTTAGTTTTGGATTGGTGACTTAAATTTATTTCCACGATGCAACAAAAAAAAGAAGCAACTTGAGTTTTAGGAAATATTTAAAAATTGTATAATAAAATTTAAAAAGAAAGAGTTTTGTTAATACTTTACGGATTGAATTTTCTTCTTCTGACTGTAGCTAGAGGTAGCTAGCTAATGATGCAATTGAAGGATGACAGCAAAAAATATTTTCCATGGTGGTCACAGGCACCAAAAAGTAATTTAGTTAGCTAGCTAGCAACATCAAACCAAGGAAAAAACGTAAAATAACTTTCAAATCATCCATACCTTCGCAACTCACTTTTCTTCTGCTGTATGAAAAGGATACCACAAACATGCCAATTCAAGCTGATAATTTGGTACTTTAAAATCTTCTTTTTAATGAAGCCATAAATATAACACGTTTTTGCGCATTATAAACGTTCAAATTAATATAGTGTGTCTTCAAAGAAAAGGTACAAGCTTTCCAACTCGAAATATTAAGAGAAAAAGCAGGCCAGCCAAAGCCAATTATTATCGGGACTTGGTATAAACTATGTATTTGTGTTAGGTCTGTAAAATACACGATAATTCAAATTAGCCGATAGCCGTTTTCTGATTGCTTGAGTGTACTTCCCAGTCTTTCGCTTCCGGCAAACGGAAAATCGGGAAATAACAGGGGGGGGTACGAAAGACGGGGGGTAGGGGGGTACAAAGCCTATTTATTGGCATTTTTAGCTAATTTTTATTACAGCTGCTCGGTCCAAACTTATTTGTTCTAGTAGAGAAAAAAATAACCTACTCTTTTGTGAAAAAATATCAGTCATATTTCCTTACGCTAATTTTATATGATTTTTTTTCTATCGAAATTTTGAGAATCTCGATAATTCTCTTGGTATACCTCGCGTGTAGCAAACGTGCTCCACAATTTCGCTTCGCTCGCGAAGCTCAATTGCTTCGCAACAATTTCGCTTCGCTCGCGAAGCTCAATTGCTTCGCAAAAACACTTCTCTTCTATGTATGATCCAAACAGTTCTCTTCTGTATTCTTACACTTCTCTTCTGCATTTTGACACTTCTCTTCTGCACTTAACACTTTTCTGCATGTGGCCCCAAACTTTCTCTTCACAAGTAATTTTAAAAATCTGGTCTGCAATTTTACACCCATGATCTGTATAATTTTTTTCACTTTTCGCAAGAAGTATACTTGGCTAACACGTGCTCAATTTACGAATATAAATATTATTATTAAAATATTGTAGCAGGTCCCGAAGCATGTGCATGAATAAAATAATATCACGATAAATTCAGATCCGTAGCAGAGTAATTAATTTTACTTATCAATAGACATAATAAATGGCAAAATAAATGGCTACAGAGAGTCATCAAAATCATGGTGGTGTCAACCAAGCAAAGCACATGCTTTTTCTTTATTATAATGGATTTTCCTTAAAAAATATAAGGCTAGGATTTTAGATTAAAACAATTCGTATTTTGTTTAGAACAATAAAGAAATAATGGTCAGCCTGGTTAAAATTTTGGTATTTTTATAAAAACGTGCGTACTAAAAAAGATAAACGAATGTCTTAAACGGATACGTTATTTATTCACTCTCGCCAGCCTGGTTAAAATTTTGGTATTCTTATGAAAACGTGCGTATTAAAAAAGATAAACGAATGCCTTAAACGGATACGTTATTTATTCACTCTCGTCTTCCTTGTATATCAAAAGCGCAAAAAACATGGAGGTGACGGGTCGGTCATTTATTTAAAAAACGTGAGTAAGCAAAATCTAGCTCAATCAATATTCCGGACCGGAATGGGGTCTGGGAATTTTTTGAATTCATGGAAGAGAAGTGTTTCTCACTTTGGAAGAGAAGTGTTTTGAACGGAAGAGAAGATTTCGGAGGAAAGAAGATAAGTGTTTTGACTAAGAAGAGAAGTGTTTTTATTAAGAAGAGAAGTGAGCCATAGGGGCCATCATAGTTTTGCCTGATTTAAAGGAAAGCTATATTAGATGACTTGCTCCTATAAGCTTTGTTTACATTTTTTCCAGCAGGCAAATAGTTTTTTTACCAATCAGATCTTCTAATCAATATAGAAAGAGTTGCAGAGTGTGGGACAGAGTCCCCTAGGTTCGCAAGCGAAAAAATTTAGCAGGCCTTATTTTGAAAGGTGTCTTGAAACATGGCATGACAAACAACTATAGTCAGATTGCCGAATCATTACGCATCTGTAATCATTACGCATCTCATTTGAGTGTATTTTTCGCCGAAATGAACATAGAAACAGCAACAAAAAGAAGGCATTTATAAACTTAAGACATACCTTAAACTCTTTTAATAACTTAAATAGTTCATATTTCAAAAAACTTAAAAAAAAACAAGTTATATAATGTGGTAGTCAACGCAGCCAATATCAACTTTATCGCGACATCTTGAAACTTTGTTCTACCATCTTTGCGCATGGGTAGAAATCTCATGCGGTCGCCGCTAATTGACCCTGGGTCCACAAACCTCTTGCCAATCATTATTTTAGGTATATTTTCCGTCTAGTATTCGTAAAAAAGTGTGCGTAATGAATTGTGAGCAATATGATCACTAGCGCTTTATTTGTTACGCATTTCTTGTACTGTATGATCAGCATGCAAAACTAGAAATATTTCATCAGAGAGAAACTTATGACTTATGAATTTAGATTAAACTCCTACTTAGCTCAACCAAGCAGCACTGTATTCGTTACGCATTCTTTACACACGCTCGCTCTCAACACTAGAAATAATTATCAAAAGAGAAACCTATGACCTATGACTTCAGATTAAAATCCCACTTAGTTTATTTTAAATAGCCAATCAAAACAGCACTGGCGCGTACTTATAGAAACTATTGAAGTATTTTTTTCTTTTCCTTTTCTTCTTCTATGAACAAACAACGTGCAACTAAACATGGGTAAAAAAAGAGTTGGTAGTCGAAAGGTGCCGAAAAAACTTACGAATGCATGGACAGAAAAGGACGTTCAGGATGCTTTGCACGAATTAGATTCAGTTCCTGGATCATCAGTTCGTGGTATTGCAAAGCGCTACAAAATAAACGAGGCGACGATACGCTTCCGTTTAAGAAAACGGCGCGAAGGTGTTGAGCTTGGGAAATCTGGTAGAAAATGCGTCTTTGATGTTGAAGCACTAGCAAAATGCATCTCAGTTGTCTGCAACCTTGGGTTTAGTCCCACAATGCTGGAAATTCAAGTAAATATATACAATCCTACAAGTTGAACTAAACTGCTGTGTATATTTGATTTGCAGGAATATGGCCAATTGATAGGTCAAAATATCCTAAACATCGGTTGGATCAAAGACTTGTGGCAAAGTATGAGGAGTGGAAGAAAACTGGGAACGAGCTTGATTGGGATAAGCTTGCGGAAGAGTGAGTATAAATACCAACGTTATAAATTTTTTCTTTAAGCATATTTTCAATAATTATATACTTTAATTTTAAAAATTTACATAAAGGAACGTTGATCAAGCAATTGGTGGAACAAACGAAGCTCTTGACGCTGTCCCGACTCCCGCTACACCAACAACTGATGTGGAAGCTGATATTGTTATATCTTCCGCCACACCAAACTTAAATCAGGTTAACTTCCCTCCTGCGCAGTCGTTTTCCACTCCTGTGTCTAGTGCACCAGTAGCTAACAGTACGAAGAAAAGTACCCTGTCGTCGAGTGCCGAAAATTCCGATTCAAGCTTTTTGACAAAATACCTCGGAGATTATCCGTACGAGGCTCCGTCTGGTTTTCACTGGATACCGAATGGGTGGAAGTTAGAACCCATTGGAAACGTTTCAACTTCGAGGACGAAGAGTGGTGGCAGCCCAAAAAACAAAAGTTTCGAGGAGCTGTATCTAGACAAAATAAAGGGGCCTGTTAACAGGCCTAAGGTAAAAAGGATGAAACTTGATCTACGCGGGAAGGTCATTACTCAAGTAGACCTACTTGAAGAGCTCCAGAGTAAGAAAAAGGAAAAAGAAGAGAGAGAGAAGCGAAAAATTGAAAGAGCCAACCTAAGGGCCAACAAAAATGCAAACATGACAAAGAAGCCTATCAAACCACCCATCAAAAAAAAAGAAGAAACAAGCAGCGAGGAAGAAAGCAGTGAGGATGAGGACGAGGAAGAGGTTGAAGATGAGTCTTCAGAGTCGGAAGAAGATGTAATGTTTGAAAATATGGCTTTATCTTCGGAGGGATGTTGGGATGCACTCAAACCACCAGTGCCAGAAAATGATCTATTGGGGAAGTGGTTTGCTTGTATCTTTACATCAAAGAACAGGCCAAATCTTTTCATTGGAAGGTTGTTAAAGAGATTTCTATCCAATGATAGCAATGGATACCCGTGTGCTGTTGAAATCGAGTGTTTGCAACAGAAATTTGGGGTCACAGATTGCATCTTTCGGGAATACGATATTCCTGGAAGCGACGTTTCGGTGTTTCCGATTCAGGATGTAATCTGTGGCCCATTAGCTGCTACTTTTCTTGGCGCTAAAAAATGGAACTTTCCACAATACGCCGAAATTCGGAAAATATTCGAACAGGCAAAGAAAGAAGATCGAGAAGCATGTCATAGGGCCTACCTATGTAACAAGTTTTATTTAGAAAAATAAACTAAAAGTTAATAATTCTATTCTACATATCCCCCAAACTTCATTACAACACAAGCCCATTTGTCTTCACGAGTATTGATTTGTTCAACAATTTGTCATGGCCAAAGACCACGTTTTAGACATGCGTGTCTTGAACTTACCGGATAACTTCCGGATCCACCGGTATGGACTTTAGTAGGCTAACATCGGTGGTCGTTTTAGAACTCCTTTTACGCCCGTATTCCTTCACAATGGACGAAAGAGGATGTTGCTGTAGACGCGTAATAATTAAAGCTGAAGTGCGTAAAGAGAGTTTATTTTTGTTACGCAAGGCACTCTTTTTATTACGCAGGTGCGGAATAAATGTAAAAAAATGCGTAATGATTGACATTTCTACACTATTATTATTACGCAGTCGAAATATTGAAAAAAAACTCGCCAGACTTATTTCAGAAGATTGTTTATTATTGAAAAACGTGGAATTAATAATGGCGCCGCATTTGCGATAGTAAACAAACGGAAATGGCAAGCAGAAGCCGCGAAAAAGCCAATTTTGTGATAAGTGCGTAACGATTACCTTATCTGACTATATAGCTAACTGCCTTTTCTAAACATGGATTTTTTGTGATATATAAATGAAAGTGGTTGTTGTAGATGCAAGATGTAGATGCAAGATAATCGCCTATTTACTAGCCCTGTCCGGGATTTGAACCTGGATCTCTCATTTGCATGATTGTCATAGTCATTAGACCAACTTTACAGGGGTGCAACTTATGTATATATGCTCACATAGCCTTTTTACTAACTAGACGGGGCGCGTGGTCTTGTGGTTATGGAGTTCGCTTCGTAATCACAAGGTCCGTGGTTCGGTCCACAGCGCGGGCATGTTTAGCAAGTGTCTTTACCACAGCTACGGGTCAACCCATCATGCCATGTGAGGGAAATTGGGTAGGTAAAGCTGGTGTATACTTAATGTATACATTCCGAACACAGGACCCACATTGATAACAGTGTTTCCAACACTTAAATTGGCTATATCCTGTATAAATATTCGGAATAATAATAATAATAATAATAAGGGGGACCTGACGTTGAAATGTCTGGTTTAATCACAAGTAACTGTAATACCCGACGTTAAACGTCTGTTGGAGCGATTAATATGTTTTGTAAACTGTGCCACACATTCATGTGGAGCGCTTTAGTACAAGTATGCAGTATATCATAAATCTAAAAAGAATTATTAGCCAATTGAATTGCTTTATTTTGCCTGCCAAAAAAATAAAAACAAAAAATTTATTAAAATAGCAAGTCATCTATAGCTAGCAAGCTATCTACTAGCTAAACTAATCTTCTATCGGAAGTTTCTTTCAGCAAAAGTGTATTCCGACCTTGCACAAAATAATTTTTTTCGAGTGAAAATTGTCAAGTAACACCTGAGATGGAGCGTACTGCACTCCAGTTCTCAATAATTTTTTCAAAAAGCAGGAAAGTTTGTTTACACTGGAAAACATGTGGTGTTGCGGTTGCGAAATCAAAGCAAAGAAGAAATTTCTACAAGCATTAAACGATGTCCACTTCAGGTGAGCCAGTGCTTCTTTCTATGTTTTTCACAAAAATGTTGTCTGATAGAAAGAAAAAAAATAGGATAAGAGCATACGAGTAGAAATTTTAAATGTGACAAATCGAATATGCTAATAATCACTTTTTATCAATAGATGTGGTTTATCAACATCATCGATATAGCATATAGCATATACATTTGTGTATTTCTATATAATATGGTCAGTTGAGTGGAAAATGTTCCGAGTGGTTTCAGGACTGTGAAAAGATACCTGATAAAGTCTTTACCAATAAAAAAATAAAATGGTTTTGCCACAAATGTCTTTGAATGAAAAATAAAAACTGTTACAATCAAATATAAGTTGTTTTCATTGTGATAATTTTGCATATCCCAGAGTTTCCAGCGATTTCTTTCACGTTTAACTTTTGAGAATTTTCAATTTTTAGGAATTATCCAGTACGGCACCATTGCTTTTTACGGCTGACAGGGCACAACATAGCGTAGGGGCAGGGGAAGACTCGACAATTCTCACTCGAAAAAATAAATATTTTGTGCAAGGTCTGAATAAGCTTTTGCTGAAAGAAACTTCCTCTTCTATCCTATCAATAAGTGTATTGTATAGTGTCAGGTTCCCAACATGTCAGTAAAACTTACCTAAAATGCCATACACTGGTTTTTGCACTAAACAATAGTTAAGTTTGTGCTGCATAACATGACTGTCATTTGGATTAGACCGCCTCATCCGCCCTCTTGCCTATTCTCCCAGTCAGAATGTCATGTGGTAGCTACCACTTTTGCTTGAGGGAAAACATGGACTTTTCACAGTCAAACTCTCACAGAAGAAGCTTTGATTAAACAAGAACTACAAGTATATGAAGTAAAGTAAAGCTGTCCTGTTTGAAGTTAGCAAACAAAGATTTTATGAGAAATTCACTGCATATTTATGAACAGCTTAACAGGCCTATCAATAAGAAAATAACACCTGAGCAATAAATCGCTCCCCCAAGGTTACAATAATTTAAACTGGGCGAGCAATCTGAATAAATAGAATAAGTTTATAAACGCATATTTTATCACAAAGTCTTTTTTATCTATTTTATTTTATCTTTTTTTATATATTTTGGTTCTTTTTTACTGTAAATAATAAGAAAGAGAACATTGATTTTCATGTGAGATGAATTGATATGGCTCAGCCAGAAAACCTTTTTTGGAATTGGGGGAGCAATTAATAGCTCAGCTAGTTTCTCATTTCTCAGAATTGGGCGAGTCTTTGCGTGAGCAAGAGCAATTGCTCTCCCCTTATTGATAGGCCTGAGCTTACTGCGTGAACGGCGTGTTTTCCCTCAAGTCACAATTGCTACCCTAAAAAATGTGGACCTGTAATTGGTTAAAAAGTATCAAATAGGCCAGGAATTATTATAATAGTTTGTGCAATTACTAACTGTTATAGCCAAACCAGATGCCTTTTTACTGCAAAGTGAAACAAAAATTCTTTACGAACAATTGTTTTTCTTAAAAAAAAAAATATATAATTTTGCTAAGGAATCAAACATAAAATTAAATACATATTTTCGTTTCAAAAAGATTTTTATTCAAGAGGCGCGTTGTGAAACATACTACTGGTTCTACATGCTGCACATTTGTGTATGATTTTTATTTCAAAAGGTTTTATTTTGGAAGGAAAATTGTGAAATTTATTGATGATACATGCTGCACTAACTAAATGATACACTACTAGTCGAAGTTCTTGAGTTATATAGCTAGAACAGATGTTTTCTCACTGCAAAATGAAACAAAAATTCGCTATAAACAATTATATATATATTTAAAAAAAATATAGTTCTGCATCATTTATTTGCGGGTTATGAAATTTACTGATGATTCATGACATTTTTTCACTGGAACCAATGCTTTCTCATTTTGATGAAGAAGTTTCCCCAAAATGTCTTATCATAAAAATTATTTCTGTTATGAAGATATAATATTAACATGGTGTGGTCAGGGTCAAAAATTAGTGAATTTACGTGAACACAATACTTGTTGTACCCAAATTTTGCTAAAAACAAGGTATTGAAAAAAATATATTTTGTGATTGACAGAATCGACGAAAATTCGCAAGAATGCATTTACGAATGGCGACAATTGCAATTAAAGCATTTTGCAAAAAGCCCAAAAATTCAAGAAATTTTATTCTCAGGAAAATTTATTCTGTTTTACATTTATTTAATATTTTAATTCTTTTCAGGTGTGTAAATGTATTAATTTAGAACTACACAGGAATGTAAACAATATGGCATCCAAAAGAAAGTTTAATCTTGCTAATCTAAGTGATGAAGAAGAAGGTAGTAGTAAAAAGATGGATGGTGTTTCGTTATTTAAAAAATACAAACAAAAAACACCCACCAAAGTACAGACTGTTGAACCCTCAACAAACCAAGTTTCTTTGCAAGAAAATGCTCAAGAAAAATTGCCGACAGTTCCAGTGTTGTCATCTGAAAACGTTTGTCTGAACAATGTGGAGGAGACATCACAAGGAGTTCAACCACATGCAGCGGCAACACATGCAACACGAAAAGTTGGAAAGACATTTGCGCAAACATTTTCCTTTTTAAAGAACTCTGATTTGTTTCAGTTGCCACCAGAGCCACAAATTCCCGAGTATGTGGACATATTTTGTGCGTTGTAATCGCTAAACGTTTTCTGTAGCTTTATTTTAAGCTGATAAAAAATCTGTAGTTAGAAAATATAACAAGAGATTTATGACATAGTTTTAAATCAATTTTTCAACATGGTTGAAAAATAAAGAGCTACTCACTATTTTACACTTTTTATAGGAAAATTATACCAAAGAACAAGAATGCTATCATTGTAAATTCAAAGCAGGTAATCTTTTCATGTTCTAAACGAATTGTTTTTGTGGTACACTATAGCTTACAACCTAACTTATAAAACGGAATGGTAGAAAATATAATCGTGGTTCTACCCCTACTCAGGTATGAAGACCCACCTTTAGAGTGGCTGAAATAGGAGAATTGGAATTTTTGCTACAAATGAGAAATAAATGAGGAATAGGAAGATACGTTTGAATCAAATGTCAACACCAACTTACATGAATTGACTCCAGAGTTCTTGAAACATAATTTTTCACATTGATGATATTCTTGTTTTATCTTTTTATTAACACTACAAAGTTTTGTTTCCTAATCTTGATGAGAGAATGAAAACTATTTAAGAATAAGAAATATTAGTCAAATGGGATGACCAAAAATAGTTGTGGCCCAGGGCACTACATTTGCTACTGTATGTATAAAATGAAATAATACAAGCAATGTTAAAAATTTGAGCAATGCAATTGTACACAGGTTCTTTTATCTTCAAAATGGTTTCAGAAAACTTTAGAAAACTGATGATTGACAGGCATGCTAAGTTATAACCTTTAACAATGACATCTGTACAATCAAAGTTACACTTGTCCAATTTTAGCGTGGTAACCCAATATTAAAACATGTACGAAATATACCCTATGAATATGGAAATATAATTCCGGACTATGAAATTGGACTTACCAGCTGTGTTTTGTTTCTGAGGTAAGTTGTTGATATACTGTGGTAATTTTCTTTCTGTTTATACAAGCTATGTATCTGCAAAGGAATTACTGAATTAAAAAACAAGACATTAAAAAAGTAATGTATTTTTAAGTTCGTTGTTAGATATTCTTGTCCCTTCTTCTTGTTTTTTTTCCGGTTTTGTATATGCGGCAGTGAAACATCCTTGTTTATGTTTTGTTGTTTTCCTTTTATTGTGGTTTTAATGTATCAAAATTTACTTACTTTTTACTTGGAAAAAATATTTAAACAAAGCTCAAAAAATAGGAGGCACTACATAGCATAATGTGTGTCTAAAAGAACAATTCTCTTTTTTAACGTGGCTAGCCTGGCAAGTAAGCAGAAAAAGTTCAAAAGTATGAACAACAGACAAGAAGGGATTCATAATCTGATTACGTCATTTACCTTGTTGGTACAATTTGCTTCTTAGTTTGCGGTATCACAACTTGAATCCTGATTACATCCACGAACGATTGAAACAGCTGGGAAAGAGATATTCATTACGTGTTTTACTGGTGCAAGTAGACATTGTGAGCTAAATTCTTTCTTCTTGCACCTCTATATATATCTGTAGCGAAAAAAATTTATTCTGAAATCACTATGTAATGTTTACGTGTTTGCCATTTTTTCAGCAAAATACAAAGCATAGTCTTAAAGAGTTGGGAAAAATGGCGATACTAGCAGATTGTACTCTTATTTTGGCATGGAGGTAAGGCTTGAAAAGACAAAAAAAATTGTCACCTTATTTGTTTTGTACGAAAATTTGTGAACCAAAGATTTGTCAGTGGCTGCACAACACCAATATTTTCTTTCTGCTGAGGGAAATTGGACTGATGTCAGAGGCTATTGTTTTCTCTGAGTCTGCTCACTTTAAAACTGAAATATTTTATCTAATGTGCCCACTATTACCGATGAAGCTTAGTGATTCCAGACTTGTTATGGACAATCTCTTTCTATTAACTGCTCTGAATCTTATTTGTTTGTGTAAAACTTTTTCAAGATTGTTTCTGTAATTCATTTAGTTTGTGCTTTATTAGCAGTGTCTTAACCCTATTTGGGGAAGGTTCATTTAACCCCCGCCCCCGTGGTCTACTTTTTTATGGGCTTATATTTTGTTGCTTTATTTCTTTTTTAATTTTCCGGAATATATGTTTGAAAATTATGTCGAAGTGTTGACATGGCAACCAAGTCAATTTTTTTTAGAATTCTTTTTTCAAAAAAAATGTTTTAGTTGTTTTTATTAGCTTTAGGTGATTTTTTAGTATAAATCGACACATTATTTTTTGTTTGTGACAAAATACAAAGCAATTATATAAATATTTTAAAAACCTCAAATTTAACTTAAAGTCTGTGAAAACAAGTTTCGTGTCTATTGAACAACGACCTTAGAAATGACACCGGGGGGGGGGGGTGAATCAGCCTCAACCGTTCGTTGAACGAATTAAATTAGTAAAAATAAAAGTACAAATTTTCACAAGCGAAAATGTTTGTGTCGAACGAGACGAATTGGAGACGACGAATTTTTTATAGCTTCAAACGAAAATGTTTGTATAAAATTTTTTTTTAGCTGATTTTGTTCTTCTATTTAAAGTTCTGAAGAAGCGGGAAGATACCTTGAAACATACAAATCGTATGAACATAAACCACCAGATGTGTTACAAGAAAGAGTGGAATCGGATTTCATTGCCAAGGTATGCTCGCATTGTGTCGCATGCAGTAATGGTGTAGAAGTAGCACACTTGTAATCACAAGGTTTCAGGTTCGAGTCCCCACTCCGGTGCACTTTAAATGTACTGTTCTCAGCCCATTTGGTACCATCTACTGACAGCTAACCGGCTTGTGTGGTAAGCAAGCAAGTTAGAGTGCTATACGTATCTCTCTTACGATAATGTAACATAGTTACAGTCATAGGGGAGGAAAAGCCAGAGATTAGGATGGAATCCCCAAGGACATTAAAACTTCCCGTTACATACTTACTTGCGTCTATTACAACTGGTTGCTGTCTTGGTTTCACATTATAACAAAAAAGTTAAAGTCTTTCAAAACCTTGACAGTCCTCAGGTTGTTGCGACCTTCTTGCTAAACTACTGATCGCGTTTTTCACTCTAAAATTATCGTAAGACATAACGTTTTTACAGTCTTGTGTTAACTTAAGAAGACACCATGAACTTATAGGGGCGATTTATCGGCTGATTGATTTGATTGCACTTTTCATAGAGGGAGATATGTTTAGTGAGTGATTGATTTTTTATAGATGCAAGATGTCTTAACAACTATTAAATCTATAAATAAGACTGACGTCATCACCTTGTTGTCTTCATTTGGTGTAAGTCCGATTTTCTACCTATTCATGTGCTTCTATAGGCTTTGAGAAGGAACGAATTCCTTTCCTTTTTTTTTAAACCTTAAATATTTTTTTTCAGTCGTTCAGAAATATTGTAAATGCAAGTAAAGAACAGATTGGACTCTGTCCTGGTTTCGGTCCGCAAAAGGTAAAGTTGTTACGTAACGGTCTGCATAAAACGCTCTGTTGTTTCTCGGCTTTTGCGGGTTAAATTTGAACGTCCTATCGTATGTCGATATTGTGTGAAAGAAAAATATTCGGGAAATATCATTTTTGTGAAAGAGTTTTCTCTCGCAAATATATGGTAACAATGTCCTCTTCAACTCAAGAAACATAAAATTTGTCATTGCATCACTCAGCCATCGTTTTTTTCATACAACACTTGCCTTCAAAATATTTATATTTCCTTTATTTTGGTTACTATCTCTAAACAAGTCAAACAAAAGCCTGGTAGTGAGCAGGACTCAAACTGTAAACCCACTGCACCAGTTTGTGACAATGTGCTAACAACACACGCAGATATTTTATCCAGATGGCGTGTACATGTAGTTGTGATATTATTGTCACATATCTGTGATGACAATTGCTATTGAGAATGGTCCTGCTATATTTCCTGTATACCTTATGCTTTTAACAACGTATCAGCAAAATGACAGTTACAGAATATTTTCTGGGTTTGAATGAATTATGAAATGAATATCGCGTAAATATGTCAAATAACTTTCAAAAAGTGTCATGGGAAACTTGGAATATTACCCCTGAATTGTTAGAAGTTGATATTTTGAATGTTTTTCTATGAAAAAAAAATCCAAATTTGATCTGCGAGTAAATTTTTGTCCACTGATAATTACTTTAAAAATTATACCGTAAAAGAATCTATGTTGAGACATATAGTGAAAGAATGGAATTTGTAATTTATTCTGGACCAACTATATGTGTTTTTTTTTCAGGCTCAAAAGCTGTACAAAGCTCTTAACGAACCTTTTAGACGCTCAAGAGTTGTGAATCAGCTGGCTGAGCAAGGTATCGAGACAAATCCCGAAACGTCTTTCACCTGCAAATTGAAACGACCAGTTGGTAAGAAAAAAGACATCGAGACAAAGCTTGTAAAACCCGTGAACGAGGCTGAAAGTAAAACAAGAAACAAACAAACTTTGGAAGTACAAAAACAACAAGACTCTGTTGATGTACCCCCTAACACGAAGACTACTGCCAACATGAAATCTTTGTCATCCAGTAATATGAGTAAAGCGGAAGCCATACGTCAGTTTGGTTTATCGAGACAAAAAGGCTTAAAGGGGAGTTTAACGGAACTATCAGGTGAAGAACTGTCAGACATAGACATAAACAAAGAATTTAAATTAGAAGATAAAGAAATTATATCTGACCAATCAACTAACGCATCTGACCAATCGAATTTAACCACGCGCTCGGTCAACCAACCAACGATGCCGGGCAGTTCGAAAATTGACGTCACAGAATCGTCTAAATCGTTAGTGACTACGTCGTTGAAGGATGATAAAAAGACGAAATATTTAAACACTACTCACAACAGTTCTGACGTGAATTCCACGCGCGAGCAACAGCATAAAACTAATTTAACGGAAGCCGAATACAATGACCTTCTTGCGTCATCCGACGATGAAAGTTATCACTCCGATGGATTATAGTGTAAAAGTCAACTTGCAGAAATTTATCAAGTAATTTTTGTTTAAGATTATGAACACTACTTAGCTCTTTTGTTCGGCCATCTTGGATTTAGCGTTGTATATTCGCGAAAGTTCCTTCCCCTAAAGAACGCTAAAGTGATGAGGCGTGTGAACCAAAGGGTTATTTGAGTGAAAGCTCGGGGCCTGGGTTCAGAGAGAGGGGTTTTGAGGGTCAGACATGGGTGAGCTTACATTCAGGGTCAGAGACCGTAAGTCCTACTGTAGCATTGTCGATAGTGTTTTAATATTATTTCCATGTTTAGACCTACTTCCATAAAATCCGAACATTTCTTTTTGCACAGCACCCTTTACCGTAAAAGTGAGATTGTTAGAAAAGGCAAGAAAACACAGACACTAACACTTGTGGTTGGTTAGTTCTTTCGCCTTATAAATTTGAACTTTTTAATTTTGAATGACTTAGAAAAATAAATGGAAAAATATACAATTAATAGTATTTATTTTCGGTTCTAAAGGAATAATTTAAGGTAAAAAATCTTCAATTTGACAAGGACAGGCTAAAAATTCTAATAAAGTTGCTATGGTGATAAAAACAATATATACTATTAAAAACAGAATCCCGATTTTCATGTCCAGTTTCCAATTATTCAAATGAATGGCAATTACTGTAAACACAATAGAGCCTATAAGAAGGAGAGACGAAATCATAATACTCTGACTTTGAATCTCAACAAAGCTGCCAGGCTCCATTATGGTTGTTTTTAGTAACCATGGGATACCAAGACATAACATATCAAAGACGTTACTTCCAATAGCGTTAGACAATGCCATATCGGCCATGCCTTGACGAGCAACGATAACAGATGCCATGACGTCGGGAATGCTAGATCCGGCAGCTAAAAACGTCATACCCATGATGCAATCGGGAATCCCGAATGTATCCCCGATTACGCAGACCATCCATACTAAAATGTAAGACAGCGCGCCCATCCACATTACCGACATTGCGAAGGTGACGAGAAACCATTCCGACCATCTTTGTTTGCAGCATGGAGGTATGGTAATGTAAAATAAAATCATCACAGGGAATCCAAGTAACCAAGTTATTTTCGGTAAAATACCGGCTGGTATATCCAGTGGTGAATTTTGTTTATGTTCAAATTGAGCGAGGATGATGTCTTTTTCATTATACGACTCGCCTGCTGAACTGTCTTTTGATTTATTTTTATCAACACCAGCCTTTGCTTTTAATCTCCCTTCACTTAAATCATTTATTAGTTTCAATAAGTAGGGCGTCTGTGTCGTCGTCGTCTTCGATTTCGCCGCACGTCCCACAAAATGTGTCGGACAAATTAGTAAAAAAAAGTTCCCAGGGTTTTATTGTAACACATTATGAGGATGTAAAATAGATAAATAAATACGAAAATAATTGCTTCGTACCAGTGCACCTGTCTGTCGCGCACTGTAAATACAAGGGTCAGGGTACCAAGTGTATACACAAACGAATCACGCATTAACGGCCAACATGTTACCGACATTGGTATGGTCGTTGCCATGGAACATATCGACACGATAAACAACGTGTTAAATATTGTTGAACCAACGACTGTTCCTAAACCGACATCACCGGCGCTTTCTGTAAAAAATATGGACACGATCGCGATAAACAAGGTCGGAGCCGAAGAACCAATGGCCATAAATGTGGCACCAGCTACATCTCTATCCAGATTTAACCGTGAACAGATGTGGTATAGTGACAACACGAAATAATCGTCGCATACGACAGCGAGTAATCCGAACATATAAAACATGACGATGATGTGCACCAACACTCCTCCACGGATACGTTGTTCCTGCGTGAATAAATCAGATGGAAACTCTTCCACTGCGCCTGTCGAATGTTTACAATTTTCTGAATCAAAACTTCCAAGTATTTTTCGTGATGTTTGTTTGGTTTCATCGTAACGAGGTTTGTTGTGAACGTAGTTACTCCGGATGACTATGAAGATTCCGCACATTAAAAATATAAAAATCTTGGAGGCTAAACTCTGTCGAATCGAAAACCTTGCCATTTTTCAGTTGATATTCGTTTTTATCTTTGCTTTTAATCGAATTTTCTTGCTAACTAATTCATAATGTTAATGTGCACGAAGAAATTGCTGCAAATATTCTCGATCCATCGAGCCTGTCGATATTTTGAGTTTCGGCGTTACGAATAACTTGTGAAACAATCGTTTGCCTCATTTTCGGCATTTCGTCAAAACATTCGAACGTTCACGCTTCAGCTGTTTTAACTCGAACACCTGCTGTGTAAACAACCTCCTTACCAACTATCTGTCTGTTCTGCCCAATCGATAAGCTTTTGTATGTAATAAACCATAAAGATTCAGCAAATTAGTACCCAGGCTGCCAATGTATGTTTTTATAAAACTGTATAAAACTGTATAGACTATGTAAATTAAATTTAATAAACTTGAAAAATAATAAGACAAAATACAGTTCTCATTTACGCAACTCGGTAACCATCATGAAAGACGTTATCAGATTGCTCACATACACACCTGCACATAACATTCGATTAGCTTGAAGTCCTACACGATATATAAAGGTATCAATATAAAATGGACGAAATGTTATAATATTCATAGACATTTACATCCCCAGGGCTCTTCTTTTACGTCTTTTATATGCATGGATATGTGCTGACCAGACGGTTCAATAATAATGTGAAGCCGTCTCATCAGTATGTTGTAGGCATAGAAGCGACCTTGGGAGGACGCGGTTGTTTTATAAACTTTGAGGGCAATCGTATTTGAAAATTACAAAGCGCAGAAAGCAATGTCTATTTTTACCGCCACAACGTATTGCAACCTCGTTCCCAGGGCATTTTGCCTTGTTGATGAAGTTGATAGCGGCCACTCCGTAATAACGGCTCAGGGGTCACAAGACCCTGTGGACGAGGTTGAACGTATTGGTAACGGGAAAAGAACTTGCTGTGAACATCGGATGTCTTAAAACGGCATCTACACATAAACGCTGGATTCTTCAAAATAAATAAATCTTTGTATTCAAATCTCCAAAACGCATAACAAAGAACATAAAGGTCGATTTGTTGGACGGAGCAAGCATAATGCATATGTGCATATGTGGAACCGTATAATTATCCGTAACGATACCTTATTTACAACGACTAAAAGTCAACAGACTCCTTTAAAAATCAGTTAAAAACATTTCTTCTAAATCAAGACATCAAAGACCTCTGCTAATTCAAAATACCCTTATCTTTCTTTTTCTACTTTACCCTTTTTGTTAATATAGACCGTATATTGTAAATAAATTTTGCTCGCTTTAAGGGGTTTGATGATAAGACAAAATATGTCTTCTGCTTGCCCCTGCCATATTGTTAACACTTATATGACTACATTTTTTGTATATACTGTTGTCGGCGAATATATACTACTTCTACTATAAGGGAATATTGCAGAGGTCTCTGAATTATGATGTGTAAAAAGGATTAAAAAAACAACTAAATTTAGGACAATTCTGTTCCATGCAATAAAAAACGCAACTGTTACAACTTTTATTTGAAGTTCTTACTTGTATTCAATCGAGATTGTCGGAAAGCGTAAATACAGATGGTTAGGGTTAGGGTTAGGGTTAGCCTGGATGGAAATTACAGCAAACCCGCATGCGGAATTATCGGAGAGGCGGTTTTTTTGTCAACCCTAACCACAAAAGCAGTTTTACTATAAATGGGAATATTTGAGATGCGGGAATAATAGAGTAAATACGGTGTTCTATTAAAAATGGCTGTCAAATCGATACTTTGTGTTAGAAATGCACAAAATATATACGACAGACGAAACCGTGAATTTTTCTGCAGGCTAACGACTGTCTCTTTTTTTTTAACAGCACAGCCCTGGCGCCATTTTTAATAAACCACATTCTGTTCAGCATATGACTTAAACCATGATGAAGAGGATTTACAGCAGAACAGTAAAATATATTTATACAATGACGTCTGTTTGGAATTAATCAATATTTTCTTTTTTTTTCAAGTGAAGCAGTTCTTCCACCTCGTCCCCAGGGTCTTGTGGCCTCTGAGCGATTACTACGGTCAACTTCATTAACAAGGCAAAATGCCCTGGGAACGAGGCTACCCGTGGGTTGGTCGATGTTGTTAAGACCAAGGAATTATAACCACGTAATAATATCATCGGTTCGCCCTGTGTCTGTTGTCCCCAATTTGGAATCCAAAAAGTGACGTTTTGAGGCGTTCTTTAATTTATTTTTCTATGTTTGCGTCTAAAGGGAAGACTGTTATCTTCTGTTTTATCTGTTTTTCATTAATGCGATTACATCTTAGCACAAAGAAAAAGAAAATGAAGATTTCGAAAGAAGGAGTTTTGCTTTCAAGATGGAACAATTCGCGAATCACAATTTTTCAATACATGTTTTCTTTCAATATATTTATTCCGCAAGCCTCGCCGTCGAGAGTAAAGTTTATGAAGAAAATTTTAGTCGCGACGTTGTATGGCTTCGTCTTCTGCATATTTTATCAGACATCTTGACGGCATGAACTGCTGAAATGGAGTTGGGTGAAGAATGGTCTTTTTGTCGTTGTTTTTTTTTTTTTTTTTTTTTTTTTGGGGGGGGGGGTTATGCCGTTGTTGTTTTTGTCGTTGACGATGTTGTTGTCGATGTTGTTGTTAATGTTGTTGATGTTGTTATTGTTATTGTTGTTGTTGTTGTTGATGTTGTTATTTTTATTGTTGTTGTTGTTGTTGTTGTTGTTGTTGTTGTTGTTGTTGTTGTTGTTGTTGTTGCATGTTGTTGTTGTTGTTGTTGTTGTTGTTGCATGTTGTTGTTGTTGTTGTTGTTGTTGCTGCATGTTGTTGTTGTTGTTGTTGTTGTTGTTGTTGTTGTTGTTGTTGTTGTTGTTGTTGTTGTTTGCATGTTGTTTTTGTCATTGTCGATGTTGTTGTTGTTGTCTTTTTTCCTGCTCTTGTGTTGAAGATAATCATTGCTTGCAAGATCTAACGAACAATTTTACACACGGGAAAAAGTGAGTTCATTTTGTGTGTTCTTTTTTTTCGTACATATTTTTTATATCTCCTCCTTTTACGAAAAAAATGCTAAGATTTGAGAGAACATGAAAATATTTATCGTGAACATTCTATGTGTGACGTCATCAATTTTTTTTATCGTTTTGATTGGCTTCCTTCTTTTTAACCTCAACCCAGGATTTGTAGCGTTTCTTATACAAAGTTAACACATAGACCCTGGGTTCGAGATTGTCTATTCCTGTGAATTGACTGAGGAGTAAAAAAAGCAGTGAGGTCCGGTTGAATTTATATCAACCACTGCAAAAAAATTTTTAAGTAATGGTTATAAATTGAGGTACAAGTAAGTCAATGTTCAGCGTGATGTGTGATATTGTGAAGGCCTATGAACAATCAGGTTAAGTTAATCAGCTAAATGATTTGTGAATGTTCAAACTTGTTGGTAAAATACTGTTACAGTAAGTCACCGACAAATGACACGGGAATGAGTTTGTTTATTTGTTTGTTTGTTGGAGTACAGAACTAATGCTCTTGAAATCAATTCTGTGAAATGGCTTTAAATAAATGTCTTAAAAATAAATAATATAGGGTATGGCTGCTCAGGACCGTGGCAAGACTTGTTAGGATTTTTATATTTGGACGGCCTGAAAAGTCTAACAAGGTTTGGGGATGAGGCTGGGGTACTCCCCTTTTCTTTTATCAACCATTGGCCATTGGAGACTTGCGTAGACGCTGCATTATTATCCAATGTTGATGGTTAAATTGTCAAAAAAAAACTGCCTGTCTTTTTCTCTTCTACTTTTTCACTGCTAAAATACTGATCACGTTTTTTTTCGCGGAGGGGTCCCGAACGTCAGACTGGCCGTGTTTCCTTGCCCTTCCTCCGAATAAATAAATATTAATTTGGTATTAAAATTAGTTAAAATATTATTTGATTAATATTAATATTCCGTCACCTGGCCCCTCCTAGACAATAACATACAGTTTCAGTTGTTGACGCGGAAAAAAACTTAGTACTGGCGTAACGCAGGCGTATTAAAGTATGTTGTTTTTGTACACAGCAAGGGTGTATGGAAATAAAACATATGACCGAATAATCATAAACAAGTTGCTAGGCGCGTTGAGACATGAAAGGTTATTAAAACTGTTTATTGATATGAGATATCATTTATACGCCAAGGATGAATAAAATTAATTGCTATTAATTTGACAAAATTACTTGATTTTAACTTTTTAAAATATGTTTGATTGTACATTCGTACAGTTTTTATAAATTTCATTCTGCAGGTGCTTTTTTAATAATAACACCCGGCAGGAGTTTGATAAAAAAAATGTAAACAAATGTACACCCTCCTCCCTGGGAACTAATTGTTCAGTAATAAAAAATATGCAAGCTTTCAGCCCTCTCCTAAGGGAGAGATCAAAGAGAAAGATTTAATTAATCGAATTAATCTCCTGTCAATATTTATGTAATCAAATCATTATATTCCTGTGGAGAAGTTTAATAAACTTTCGAACACTTGTTTCGAAGCAACCTCCACCTAGCCAGCGTTTACATTTATGAGCAAATATATGAGAAGTTGAGAGCAATGTTTTAATGAGGGATAATGCTTACCAATGTGTTGCCTTTTTAACATCTTTTATCATTAGAAAATTATGGAGTTCTCTGACTACTCAATTGACTTTAAGTTAAATTTAAATTTAACCGTGCAACTTTTTTAATTTGTGGTGGAGAGTACAAGTGATCCTTAAAAAATTTCGTAGTAGGCATTCATTTACTGACTTACATGGAATTAAATTAGGGCGAAGAAAATTTTAACACTGCACTTTGAGTTATTTTAAAATTATGGAGGGATGGAGAGGTATGTTCAGGGATGGAAGCTGTGTACAGGGATGGAGAGGTATGTTCAGGGATGGAAGCTGTGTTCAGGGATGGAGAGGTATGTTCAGGGATGGAAGCTGTGTACAGGGATGGAGAGGTATGTTCAGGGATGGAAGCTGTGGACAGGGATGGAAGCTGTGTACAGGGATGGAAGCTGTGTTCAGGGATAAAGGACTGTGTTCAGGGATAGAGAGGTATGTTCATGGATAAAGAGCTGTGTACAGGGATCAAGGACTGTGCGCAGGGATGGAGCGATGTGTGTATGTAAGGAGAGCATTCAAAAGCAATTTGTAGCTCCTTTACTAATTAAAAGATTACTCTCATTAACTGAATTACTTGTTGAGGTAAACATGGCGTGGGAAAATATGTGAGTCATTATCATATAATATCAATAACCTCTCGCCCCATTCTCGTACCCAGAGCTCTTTGAGATTAAAACCTCGAGGTTTATCTCAAAGAGCTCTGGGGTCGACAATGCTCTCGCCCAGGAATTATTAATTACTAGTAGGTTGTCCGTGGAAAAATCCACAGGTTCACCCGTCCTTTTTATACCGCATTACGTGCGTCTCGGTACTTGCGATACCATTTTGCGTGACGGACAGACAGACGTATACGAGTATTATTATATAGATTGAAAAGTACATACGCATACTGGAAAGCTGGAAATTTAGTTGTTTCAACATCGTTATCATTAAGCAATACATATTTTTATATGCAAGCAAATCGTGTAAAGGCATATTAAGGTTCAGAGCTCCCTCGAATTTTTATGAAGAGTGAGTAAATTTCCTCGCTAGAATAAGATTATGAAAACAAATGATGTAGTTCAACTTTATGTTAATTTTTTTTGTCAGCAGAACATTATGGTTGTAAACTCATAAAAAAGGATGTTGACACATTTGAATCTGAAAATAAATCTTTTCATATGCTTATCGTAAGCAATGGTAAACAATTTATTTATTTTCTGTCCAACGATTTTTGTATAAGTACTTCGTAATCTACTGCTACATACGAAATTTGTAGTTATGGAATTTGTGCCTACGCCCAGAGACTGCGCACGAAGTTGGCCAAAAAAACTTGCAACCATGTTGGTAACAGGAAACATTTTACAAATCACGATGTTTGTCCTATAAAACTAGCTTTTTTTTACGATACAAAAAAAGAGACGGAAAAACAACTGTACATTTTCTTTTCATTTCTTCCTCTTATAATCACTCCGCTGTCCTATTTTAGTGGGAACTAGGAAACAATGTCGATTGTGTAATATTTTTATTTTAGTTTTCCTTATCACGGCGCCAAATAAAGCATACTCCTGTTGGATTGAATCATAAGTCAGTTTTCTTGTTAACCTAGAAATGTGTTTCAACAAACCTCGGAAAAAAAGCCCTGAAATCGAGGTTGTGTTTCAACGGATAAAATTGTATTGACAGAAGATATATTAAGTGTTAATTTTCAAATTGTGTTGACAAACTTGTATTACACTGAACTAGAACAAGGTAGGCGAGACAACAGCAGTGTTTGACTCGCCTACTCCAAACATTTTTATAAAGATTCTGCTGAGTCTTAATTAATTTCTTAGTGAATGATCAAGCCTTCTTCTGAACATAATGCCTTAAACTTATTCTGATTTTTTTGTTAGAAAGTTGAATTAATATATCCCTTTCAACCTCGTTCCCAGCGCCTGTTGTCTCATTTTTACATCGGGACGGCGAGACAAACATTCACCGTCCTGATTTCTGAAAAGATACAAGATGCCCTGGGGACGAGGTTGTATCCTTTTATCATTATATTTTATTTCTTTTAAAGTTTTCGAATACCTACCGAAACATGAACATTTTATTTTCTTCCATTTCATACAAGTCCACCGAACAACGTAAAGTAGCTAAAGATCTTTGTAATGCCCGATCTTAGAATTCATTTCATTCACAGGAATCAAGAAGTCGCCTCTCAATGCAGTTTTACCTTCAAAAAAGAGTTATCCCTTTTTACAGAGTTACCTGTTTAACATATATTTTTATTTCTAAGTGATCGAGCTAAATGGTTTTGCTCAATTAACCAGGTCATTATCTTTTAAACAGGTGCAATTTCTGTACATTACTGTTAGTGGTTTTAAAGGATAAAAATAAAATGTGAATCTAACATGTGAAACAAAATTTAAATATGTGGCAATCATGAAATATTTAACTCCTAAAGTAATATGTTGTCATACCTATAGGTCACCATGGTTACGTGTACTAGTCGTGACCATGGCGCCTAAAGTATTCATCAGCCTCCTCCCCAGAGCTTTTTTCTATTTTTGCAATCTCGAACAATCTTTAGAAGACTCGTCATTTTTACACAAATATGAAATTTTATTTCTTACATTCGCCTTACATGCAGCAAATGCATAGTAACCATGGAAACAAAGGTCAATTTTCTTCCCAGGCCTAACGTTTCACCTTTTTTATCTGTATGATGCAGAACAAAAAAGGTTAGAACCACCATTTATTTTAGTTCTTTATGCTTCTGCGAGACGTTTATCAGGGTCCCAGCTTGTGTTACCTGTTCATGACCTGTACACTAGGTTTGACACGTTTGGAAACATGACATAATGACATGTCATTTTTTCAATATGACAAATCTTACGCATCATGTTAGTTGCCAAGATTTGTTTTCCGCTATGTAATTATAATGACCACCACTGAGACAGAATTTCAAATATTGACCACCGCTGAGATAGAATTTGTAATAACTTCAAATATAGAAGTTTATTCAGTAGTGTTGATGTATGTATTTAAAACACAAAGCACGTGCACTGACATTCCAGAAAATTATCGCTAAACCATATAAAAAGCATTGATGAAGCATTTCGAATTGCTATCATGGTAGTGACGCAATTGTGTCTCATCTCTCCACTTCTGGTATGCGGCTGAGTTCTTAGAAAAAGCATTGGACTACGAGTAGAGAGATGGCTGGACAATTTAGTACCAAAAGGATGGAAGCGAGGGAAAGGATACTCTAATGCAATTTTTGGGTTATCCCTAAGCTTTTGCCTATTCCTGGCACTACAGTTAAAGGAGCAGATTGTGAAGTTACGAGGTGTGAAAGAGTTGGTTACACATTTTACTGATGTTTTTAGCTTAGTTATTATTTACTATGGTACTCGTGCTAATTTTCGCGCGTAATAATTTTTAGCGCGTAATAATTTTTGCGCTTTAGTACAGAAAAGAAGCAAAAATGACGTTTCGCGAAAAAATATACTTTTTGTCAAGAAGTAGAACTGTTTGTGAAAGTTTTGAACGCACCTATATTTTGCCTGTAACAGTCAATTTTACTATTTCTCCCTTTTTATTTGTAAAATAATTTAAACTAATATCAATGCGAAAGATTTTTTTTCTCTGCGCGTAATTAAAACATGTGAAAATGAGTACAGAATGAGTGAAGAACTTTAAGGAGTAAGATAAAGGTTGGTTTCCACTTGCTTTTCTTATAACGCAAAACATGCAGGAATAGTATAAATTTAGCGCGGTTAATCTTGGACGAAATCCTCCAAGGGTTAATTCATGTAATACTGTAATATTGACAACAACCAAGATCCTCTCGTTAGATTGGTTTAGTAACTTGTTTTATAGAACTAAGAACGGCTTTTTTAACGAACATCTTGAATTCCCCTGGTTATTTTACACAGTCCTTGCTTACAAATTCAATTTTTTTGGTGTTACTTTTAATGAGGGTCCTGAGTAACTTCTGATTGAGTTCGTAAAACAACTAGGACCCCAGCCTGAGGGCCCTGAATAACTTCAGATTGAGTACGTAAAACAACTAGGACCGCAGCCAAGGTTTTGTTTTCTTCGGGGATGGGAAATCTTCTATGAAACCATTCACATAGTGTGTGTAGATAATGTACATCTGGTGTTATTCCAACTTCTTGTTACAAGCTTCTGTAAACATTTAATATTTTGTTTGATTTGATTAATTAGACTGTACACAAATTTACAACTAATTATTTTTATATTTCTTTGTTTCTAATAATTATAACATGTTTAAGGTTTGTATAGATATGAAAATGTGACAACAAAATACATCTGGAATTTCTTAGAAAGTAATGCACGTTGTTCTCAGGCTACCATCTTGTTTTTTCTGGGTTTTATTTTAAACTTGTTAGTTATGTTAACTTAGAACAGTTGTCTGATATAATGGAGCCAATTTGGATGATTCTATTTCCGTAAACTAAGTATGAACAATAACTTATTCTATGGCTTTCAACTTTATCAAAGTTGCAGAACTTCGTAAAGAACGATACAGCGGTTAAGAGTATAGTTTTATTTTTTGTTGCTGTTGATTATCACCAACCTTGGCCCCAGGGTTCTTTTTCACTTTTTGAAAATGGGATCAAAAAGTGAAAAAGAGCCCTGGGGACGAGGTCGGATTAACACATCATTACTTTAGTCAACTCTAAATATCTTATTATTTTTTATAACGCTTACTTTTATGTTGGAAGATTTACTGTGAAAGTTCTCAAAATACTACAGATAAACCAGCATATAGGAGTTGACTCAGAGCAGCCGTAAAATGATCAACGAGGTATAATTCTAAAGTCATGGGATCGAGGTTGGTATTTTCAGAGTTAAAATCTTACGAAAATATAATCGACAATGGTTGTAATTCAACATTTAAAACGGAACTGCGCAAACGCAATGTTTTTTTGTCTATAAGAGTGTAAAAATAAAGCTAAAAATGCGCGAAGGCGTGTTATAGTTGATTAAAATTCTTCATAACAAATTAACAAAATTGCTAGTTACTGGAAATTTAAAAATTCTTAACCAAAATATTTTATCTCACCAAAGAAAGGAAAATAGTTATTAAAAATGCCGCGCTATCATTCTTATTTTTCATGAAGTAACTCTACAACATCGAAGAGCATACAGACCAAATGAGATAATCGCGATTTAGTGGTGAACGCTTTCGAAATTTCAAATTAGTTTCGGATTCCAGGTAATGTACACTCTTTGATAAGAAATCTGACAGAAAGTTGAAAGTTTAACACGAAGTTTTAGTTTTAGAAGTTCTAGACTTGTAAAACTAAAACATGTATTTTATATATTGTGTAAAAGAAATACAACTTTACGCTGTTTTAGAAGAATATGGTTTGGAGACATGAAAATTACTACCTGCCTAGTTAGATTTTTGGTATTCTTTTAAAAATAAGCGTGTAATACGCTTTATTCGTACTCATTTTCGCGCGTGTTTATTTCCGCACGTGTTCATTTTTGCGCGTGTTCATTTTCGCGCGTGTTTATTTTCGCGCAAGTTTAAATTAGTCCACTAAAAATAAAAAAAGTCAAAAAGTAACATAAAATTAAAAAATTTAAAGTTTCAGACAAAGTGAAGATGCGTTTTTTTATGTAGACTGTAGAATTTGCGTAATAATTCCGGCGCGAAATGCCTTGCGCGTAAAATCTGTAATAAATTTCGCGGAATTAAGTACTTTTTGCGCGAATGCTCGAATGTTAGTACACACGAAAATGTGTACGAATAAGATATTAAAACGAAGCTTCGTAGTGAGTAGCAAGTTATATAATACATAAAAAAATAAAAATTTAAAATATCTTCACATCTAATTACGAAAATATATAATGTATTTAATTTGCAATGCCATCGATTTTACATTTCTGGAATAAAATTATAAGTGGATTGGGGTGAGGGAGGAGCGTTGCTACAGACCTGCGTTCACCGATTGGAGGCTAGCTAATTTTGTTGATTTTAGATAGCTCATTCTTCGTTGTTTAATCTCGTTCTCACAACTTTTTCTTTCGTTTGAAAACATCCTGAGATGAAGGTTTTCTGTTTGTATCAGAAATTGTGCTGTTTTTATTTTATTTATTTAATTTTTACAAAAGAATTGGTGACCTGTCATTTGTGAGTTATGTGACACACGAACCGCAATTGTACAGTGTGACGAAAACTGTGGTGAAGGCAGACATGAATTATACAGGCGGCACAAATATGACAGTAATTACGGAACTGATTTGTTGGCATGACGACATAAACTAATTGTATTTCACCAATGGAAGAAGTGTTTTCATTTGTAAAACAACGCAAACACAAGTATTGTGTGTATCAACATTTTGGTGTGTGTGGGATTTCAATATCATCTTTGCAGCCAACCTTCAGTGGTTTCAGATTCTACTGGCGGGTCGTTAATCATAAGGCCTCCCGCGTTGAAGCAAGTAGTCTGAGTTCTGGGCAACCGGACTGTTAAGAATTGCACATCATGATGCATGTGCGTGGCTTGAATATTGGTCACGCGTACGATGATATACTTCGCTTGTTTTAATATTCTCATTCTGAAAACAAGTTAACCACGGAAATCCCCTCACCCAACAAAATCAACTAGCTAATATATTTTTTACTCCCAGAAAAGAAATTCTCGTCCCCAAAGCTCTTTGAGATCTCAAAGAGCTCTGGGGACGAGAATGTAAGATATATACTCAAGTTAAAGATACATCGAAAGATGTATCTTATCATTAAAAGTCTGGCTTTTCCAGCATATATTTATTCTGGTCTGCTTTTTATCTCAACCTGATCCGACGCATGCGCAACGCTATAAAAATGCGGATGACATCATGTGTTTAAATATGTATGTATTTAAACACATGACACTTTCTGTATCTATATGCCTGTTATCATCCATTGATGAATATTGGTGATTTTTTATTTTATGTTACTTTAACTTCAAAAGAAAAGGAAAACTTAGATTAGTATTTGAACCACACACCCGACAAATAAACATTTAACATAGAAGAGACTGATACCAGTTAGAAACTGTATCGCTGAATTTTATCGTTTCCGGTTCCTTTATGGTGTAAACAAGGTTTTAATTGTACATTGTACTGTCTCAAGGCGTTAATTTGCCAGTTGTGGAATGCACATTTGCTCAACTTTTTTAATTTAAATTCTTTAAAACAAACTTTCTCCAATCCGATTTAGTATATCCGATTAAAAATGGATTAAGAATCATAACTGCAGGGATGCTTTGCCAACACTTTTCAAAAGAAATACGGATGCACTGTTACAAAACACAAACAAACAAACTTAAGGGAAAGAGTAACAAAAAAAAACAAACAAACAAAAAATAATTGGTTTTATCCAATCAATGTATTATCGACTAATGGTTTTATCCAATCAATGTACTATCGACTGATGATTTTATCCAATCAATGTACCATCGACTGATGTTCTTATCCAATCAATGTACCATCGACTGATGATTTTATCCAATCAATGTACCATCGACTGATGTTTTTATCCAATCAATGTACCATCGACTGATGTTCTTATCCAATCAATGTGCCATCGACTGATGTTTTTATCCAATCAATGTACCATCGGCTGATGTTCTTATCCAATCAATGTGCCATCGACTGATGATTTTATCCAATCAATGTACCATCGACTGATGATTTTATCCAATCAATGTACCATCGACTGGTGATTTTATCCAGTCAATGTACTATCGACTGCTGATTTCATCAAATCAGTGTACCATCGACTGATGATTTTATCCAATAAATGTACCATCGAGTGATGGTTTTATCCAATAAATGTATCATCGACTGACGATTTTATCCAATCAATATACCATCGACGGACGGTTTTATCCAATCAGTGTACTATCGATTGACGATTTTATGCAGTCAATGTACTATCGACTGACGATTTTATCCAGTCAATGTACTATCGACTGATGATTTTATCTAATCAGTGTACTATCGACTGATGATTTTATCCAATCAGTGTACTATCGACTGACGATTTTGTCCAGTCAATGTACTATCGACTGACGATTTTATCCAGTCAATGTACTATCGACTGACGATTTTATCCAGTCAATGTACCATCGACTGACGATTTTATCCAGTCAATGTACTATCGACTGATGGTTTTATCCAGTCAATGTACTATCGACGGACGATTTTATCCGATCAGTGTACCATCGATTGATGATTTATCCAATCAATGTACCATCCATTCAGTGTATCATCGACTCATAATTTCATTCAATCAATGTGTCATCAGATCATAATTTCATCGAATCATGGTATCATTGACCCAAAATGTTTTATCAAATTGTTGCGATGTGTACAATCTGTGGCTGGAACATAAAATGACATTATAATAACGAAAAGTGATAAGATCTCTGTTACGAGATTGATATTCATCCTATGTCAGCCTCGACCTCATGCTCTGTTTACTTCAACCAAGAAGGAACAAGCCCTGTGAACAAATTTTTGTATTTTAAAAGCTAAATGCACACTTAAAACGAGCATAAAAGCTTAGCACAACAAAAAAGAAAGAAATTAAAATTTTAATGGTCACACCTTGTATGTGAACCTTACGTCATGTAATTGTCATAATCTACTAAATTGGATGTCGATTAGATTCGTAATGAACTGATAAACACTTATACATATAAACATACATAAAATATGCACGTATAATCATGAAAAGGCTTGCGTTTGATAGCAATTCAATTTCATTGCTAGTAGTTTCATAGAGTGTTGTTTGTTTCTGAATGCAGCAGAGGTTGAGAAGTGTTTTTGGAATTTTATTTATACCGAGCTGACGTTGGTGTATTGTACATTGTAAATCAACAGAAGGCCGACACATTACAACTACATCATTGGGAAAGTATTTTCTTATTGTTACCGGCAATTATTACTACCACACCAAGTCTTTCTCATCAAGGTTATCATGAAGGAAAAATCGACCTTGATGCAACTTCATGTCCATATAGAAAGAACTGAGCCTGATCTATAATGACCCCTCTAAAAATTCTTGAACTAAGTTTTCCTATTTTTTTTGCAATTTTTAGCCTTTATTGTTCTTTTACAAGAGAAGTATAGAAAAAAAGATGAATGTTTATATTTTTAACCTAAAGAAATAGAAGACAGAATAAAAGAGAGATATGTAGGCACAATACAACTTTTTTCACATGCATACTTTTTTAATTATTTTTGCATTATCTATGGTTTAAAAGAGAACAAAAAATATATGGGAAAACATGGGAAAATGTATGTGTTTGGTACATCTGTGACAACCTGGAGATAGGATATAGTTTTTGTGTAGAAATGTGAATAGAAAAAATGTATACAAGTTGTAAATATAATATTGAGGCGATTAAAATAGCGGACAGTTTAAATATTTAACATTACTTCTTCTATCTAACTTTATCCTTAGTTTCGAATAAATGTTTCGTTCTTTCCTTGTTGCATTTGTGTATTTTAAAATGTGCACTCCTCCGCTATGAAACAAGAATTTACCTTATGGTAAAGAGAAGAAGAAAAAGAAAGAAGAAGAAGAAGAAAGATTAGGAGGACGAGGAGGTGAAGGAGGTGAAGGAGAAGAAGGAGAAAGAAGACTAAAATGCAATCTAAAGACTCATCTAGTCTACCTATTTTAAGAAACAAAGACAAAATGTTATGTTTTTTCCTGTATTTAACTAAAATTAGTTTTTTCCTTATTTGGATCAAAATCCTTGCATAAGGTACCTTTTTATCACAAAAATGTTCCGCCTTCGTTTTGTATGTCTGTCTATTGAGAACGAGGCCATGGTTGGGTTATATTCCCTTTGTCAAAACTTTTTTGGTATGTTCAGTCATATTTACAAATCTATTTTTAGAAAATCACCTACGATGAAGAGTGTATGTGAAAAGCGAATGAATACGCGAAAGTGTATACCGTATTGAGACGAGTCTTAAATATTTTACGACTCCATATTTTCAAGTTCTCAAACGGGAGTATTTTTATATATTTTTTATACATATTTTTTTTGATTTTCTGAATACATGTTAAAAGAAGAGAGTGAGAAGGAACAGTCTGCAAACACTATACAACAACAGAACAAAGATGTATGGTATAGTGTGATCTGTACATGTCTAAAAATGATCACACATTTCACGACGGAAAGTTTTGATGCTTTCTTTCCATAATTCTATCTATTTTATTCATTTCATTTTTATATTAAATATAAATAGGTTAGGGAGTTATAGATTTTTTTACTTAGCACAAACTCACTGAAGTGGCTTACACAGAGGTAATAAAATTCTTCCAGTCATAAATTTCAAGTTTTTTGTGTAATTTTTGGCTGAAAGGATTTCTACAATTTCTACATTTTTCTCTTTTGTTGATTTTTTTTTCGCGTGTATAAATAAGTCATACTTCTTTTTCAATCTTTATTTAAATATTTAAAGTTTGGCTTACTCTTATATAACGCATCAACATCAAGGTTGAAAGTGGCCTTTAACTGTTGCTTATATTTTCGGTAATCGGTACCTGTAGCTTTATTGTCGGTAAATTGTCGGTACCTGTAGCTTTATTGTCGGTAAATTGTCGGTAACTGTAGCTTTATTGTCGGTAAATTGTCGGTAACTGTAGCTTTATTGCCGATAAATTGTCGGAAACTGTAGCTTTATTGTCGGTAAATTGTCGGTGCCTGTAGCTTTTATTGTCAAAAAATTCACTCTGGTGATGTTTGTAAAAATAGGTTTAATTTCACAAGATATTGAAACGAATTGCTTAATGTGGATTGGCCGTTATTCGCTAAGGCTAGATTTTTACTGCGTGTACATTTACCAGGTTCTTTTCGATATAGCTGCTATCACAAGCTGACCAAAAAAATTTATTGCAATGTCAAAATGTCGGAAACATGAGACTATACACTGTACAAATCTCAATGATGAACGTAACAATTTTTTTCTCTCTTAAAATTATTCTTTCATTAGGTAAAACTTGTATTGAAAGATGAAATACAGTTCAAATTTAACTCCTGTGTTGCTTCCTTTAATAGAGAATCGTGTACTCCATTAGGCTTTGTAATAGCAGAGGATGAAAAGTTCTAACTTGACTGTTATTATTCACTGTGATATTTCTTCTAATTTTAGTCATAACAAATACACAATGTACCAGCTTCAGATTCTTTTTTCGTTATATATGTTCAACACTTGTTTATCTTACACATTTGTAAACCGTGCTGCGTCTTACATACAGTACGAGCATTGGGACGCATCTGACACTGGTGTGGTGAAGTTTAAATTCAAAACATATAATCATTACGGACTACTGCTGTACAGCGATAACAGCAAGTCGTCGAACTCTGTAGAAAGCTTTATTGTTGTCAAGTTGAACAGTGGAAAATTATCTCTTACCGTCCAGATGGGCGCGGAAGATTATAAATCAAAGAAGTCGGGTCAAATTGGAAAAAATCTACATGATTTAAAATGGCATCATGTTGAAATTCACAGAACGGGAAGGGAAACAAAGTTGGTTTTAGACGAGGATAAAGATGTCACGCTAATTAATGATGGAGAACATGATAAATTGGAACTTAATTCGGGCGTATTTTTTGGCGGGATTTCAAAACAAATGGCGGCGGATGTGGTGGACAAAAGGGTGAGGGCGTTGCCAAGGTAATTTCATTCTTAGTTTGTTTCTCTTTTAGTTAGCTTCATTTGTTTAATAATTTTTTTACCTGTTGTAAAAATACCTGTATGCTGTATGTTCAAATATAATAATAGCGATGCGGGGGGGAACTATGTATGACGAGCCATTTCCAGTGGATTTTTCCACAATCTAACGGCTAGTCCTATATTATATCCTATACATTATTTTGATCAGCGTTTCAAGCTCCACATAATAGAGGTAATAGCTAAAAAATTGTGAAAAAATTTCTTTGTGCATCGACGGGTCGTCATCAAAATTCAAATGACAGATCTTTTTTATTTCTTTTTTTGCCTTATTGGATTTTTCCACGGGCCTTATTGACTAGTCTGTCATACTACTACGAAGAGTGTGTCTGTTTGTGAGAGGCAATTATATAATTTTGTTTTGTCTTTTGTGGGTCAAACACATGTGCACGCGTATTGAAAATACACAAAATATCCACACGAAAAATACGTATGACTGGCAAATTTCCGTGGATTTTGTTCCACGGATAAGCGTTTAGATTTACTGTAACGGTAAAATACATCTTTAGTTGACGAATCGAATGTTTATCACCCCTTTTGGATAGGTTATAGTCAATCACCGTTCCGTCTTTACATCGATCTTTACCGACGTTATACGTCAGGTATTCAAAAAGTAAGGGGAGGAGGCTATAGCTCCACCCCTTCCCTCTAAGTCGTAGAGCATACGAATGAAATAACATTATTCAATGCTATAGGCAATGAAGGACCGATGTTAAAATACAACCCGTGTTAACCTAGGCAATGTTGCGGCGGCGTAAAAATGAAAAATTTTGCTTTCTAAAATACTCCATGACGTCATTAGCATGACATAATTATTTATTTGCAATTGGTAATTGTGTTGTCATGTTAACTAACTCAAACAGAGTAATACATTTAATAATTTCATTCCTTAATTATGCATGTTGTGTATTATATTATGTTAAATTATGCATATATCGATTAAAGTTGGTTAATTATGAATGACGTCACCGAGGTTAAAATAATCTTTTGAGAGACATATACATGTAAAATTCTAATCATGAAACATGAAAATGAGGAACTCTAAACTACTTTCTTTAATTAACATTCGATAACCATTCGAACTTCTTGCGCTGGGAAAGGAAATCAAAAGACTTGATTCAAACTTATTAATATATTTAATTTAAATCAGTCTGATTCGACGTAAAATTGTCAGAAATATATTTGTAAGCCCTCTTCATCATCATGCCTCATTTTTGTGAAAATTTGATTTGGAAATTCTTTAAGCCTAACATTTCCATTGGCCCACTGGCGGTTTGAGTTAAACTGAGATCACTATATTTGAATTTACAACAACCCTGTTTTCCATGTACATTGATGTTTTCTTGTTTATAACGCAGCCAATGTTTTTTTATTTTTACACTGTCACAATATTAATTCTACTAACTTGACTAATTTTTAACTCAGGCAATATTTACAAATGACGTCAATCGTTAGGGGAAGAGGGTGGGTGGGGGGGAGGTATTTTAAAAGTTGTCGCTAGCGTGTGATGAGTACCGTGTCAATATCCTTCCGTGTTACTATTTTTGGCGTTACGTTCAAAACTTTCTATGCTCAACCTCATGGTCTTGTTTTAAAAGAAGAGGTGAACTCAGGGAGGAAAGCAAAATTAAAGCAGCTGAACGGAGGGGAGGAGGGGGGAAGGGGTTAAAATATAGATGACGTCATTTGTGAACAATCTTTAACATGGATTTTTTTGGATTCTCCATGTACAAGTTCTTTTGTAGCTAATATCTTTTCTTGTATTGTATTGTTTCCTTGCTTTATTAGCTGGCTTGTATCCTTTCTCCAAACTTGTATTAAAATTGTGCTCCCAGCCTTTCATCATATCAAAAATTCAACTATCATTCTATCTTTAATATAATCACTTCTTTACGCTCACACCTATTCATAATAAATTTAAAAATGTTTAGCTTCCTTGCCTTTCTTATTTTTCTTTTTAACTGGAACTAAAGATGGCGGATGAAGCTGCGATCACTAACCTCGACTAACACTAACGCTTGAATTCTATATGCTCATTTTGTTTTTTCTATTCAAATAAAGCAGGTTTATTGGTTGTATAGAAGACATTAGATTTAAAACTGGTTCAGCAGATGCGTTTGGTAAAAATAAAATTGAGGCATCAGATGGCGTACAAAATGGTTGTCTTGACGCTTGTAAAAACAAAGTATGTCCGAATAAAGGGAAATGTGTAAACCGGTTTACAACAGCAAAGTGTAATTGCATCGGAACTGGTTATCATGGAAAAAACTGTACCCAAGGTAATTTCTAATTGCTTGTCCATGAATGACTATACCAAGAACAAAACGTGACAAAATTCAATTGTTATTGTTGTTGTTTTCGTTGTTGTTTTCGTTGTTGTTGTTATTGTTATTGTCGTTGTCGTTGTTGTTGTCGTTGTTGTCGTTGTTGTCGTAGTCGTCAATGTTGTTGCTGTTGTTGTTGTTGTCGTTGTCGTTGTTGTCGTCGTCGTCGTCGTCGTTGTCGTAGTCGTCAATGTTGTTTTTGCTGTTGCTGTTGTTCTTTCTCAACTAGTTTTTTTTTTCAAATTTATTTAGAATCAGACTCGCTGCACTTCAAGGGAAAAGAATATGTCAGCATAAGTGTGGCTGGACCGCTAACCTCAACTTTTCAAAACGATATTAAGTTACGTTTTAAAACCACGCACCCTGACGGCGTCATATTTGCAGCAAAGAGTGGGAAAGATCATTTTTTGATTGAACTTCATTCCACAACAATCAGATTGAGCATGAATTTAGGAGGAGGTCAGTTTCAATATCAATTTGATTAACTTTCCAACCAAAGTAAACTAGCAAGAAAGTTTGGATTAATTAAAAACACCTCAATTTGGGTAGCATTTGGGGTAGTGATTGGGGTAGCTAATTTTGATATTTAAAACGTATACTATGTAAATATACATTATATATTCAATTTTACTCCAATACGGCGGCTTTTAGGTCGCTTAACATATTGAATTTAGCGCCAATTTGTTAACGTGTAGCTCCGCCATATTTAAATTTTACGTAATAATTTGCAGACCAGATACCCTTGCAAAACTAAGTCGCTGTGTGAAGTTGATCATATTTACGAAAAGATCGACAATGTTGTACGGTGCGATTCCTATAGGATGGTTGCCACATGTATAATGCAACCAATCTTTCACAGCTATAGAAGTGTGACTGTATATTGCATGTGGCGTGGTGAAACTCTTTCACAGCTATAGAAGTTTGACTGTACATTGCATGTGGCGTGGTGAAACCCTTTCACTTCTATAGTCTCGTTTTCATGTTATTTGATCATTGTGAAGGCAATTCATATGGAGAAAATTTGACATGAGAACCTTTCCGGGAATAAGCCTCCTGTCCAAGTTATTTACATTTGAAAAAAGTTGCTAGCCTCATCTCCATGTTATTTGGTCATTGACAAGAGGACATTATAACCAGGAGATTTTTTGTGAGAAGCTTGCACATGGAAAGCATTTTTTTTCAAGTTATTTACATGTGAAATTATCGCTAATAGAAACCATTCAGTCCGAATCTAATGGCACAGTTTCCATCTGCAAACTGGTCAGCGGCAAGGGAGAGCACGTAATTATCTGGTCTGTAAAATAAAACTACCACCCCAAACACTACCCCAAACAATACCCAATTGGGGGACTCCATGTTGATATAAGAAAGTTTTGCCTTGTTGATTAAGTTGATGGCGGCGAAAATTGTTGGCCATTCCGTAATAACGAATCAGGGGCGACAAGACTCTGGAGACGAAGTTGAGTGAAGTGGTGTGCTTTCACTTGATATGCCCAAGCGGTCATAAAAACGTATATAAAAGCGATAAAATTTTGTGCTCAGACCTTTTTTTAGAATTTAGGGTCAACCACATCATTGCACAACAAAGTGATAATATTTTTTACATGTGACGTGACAAATTAAAAACTTCTATTCAACAAATATATATTACGACTATATAAGACTTATATAGTGTATACTTTATTATTTTTCCATATTTTTTTACCCAGGAGTCCACACTATGAAGGTGAACGATATTGACTTCAGTGATGGAGATTGGCATTTGATTGAGTTTCTTCGTGAAGGGAGGCATTTGGATTTAATCGTCGATAGGAAGTAAGTTTTGTTAGATTTCATTTTATTGACGGAAACTTAGACACTATAACATACATTATACTTTCATACAGGGTCGGAAAACGCGGGGGCGAAACGGGGGGGACAAAACTGGAAGGCAAAACCGGGAGGCAAAACCGGGGGGGAGTTCGTGTGAAACAACTTTTGAACTACAACAACCACAAAGATCCTAGACTTTATTTTTGAATATTTTCGCCACGCCTTTCATACCTACAACTCAGTTTTCATATAGCTCGACTTTAGACAACGTTACAAAGTTGTATCCAGCCATTTTTATTTATTTCAAAGAAGTATAGAAGTTTCGCACTAAGACATCATCCCTATCTACAATCTCCAATGCATTGTGGGATTTTCATGGAAAATAGAAAGTTTTGACCACCCTATATTTTTAGTTATTTTTAAGCCTTCATCATACAGTCTCGTTGCCTGTTCACCTGGTTTATACGTGACGCCGTCCCACGTTAGCGAAACGTATATTTGTGAGCACAAAACAAAATTGGGGCGAAAAAAAAGGCCTTCTTAGAGAGGGTTAACTTTTCCTCTACAAAGAAGACGGAATCGAGACAAATCGAGTCAAATTTAAAGTGTGAAATAAATGATGAAATTTGTTTAGATACACAACAAAAGCGAACACCCCTGGTGCTTTTCGAAAGTTTGATCTGCGTGATGTTTTGTATATGGGTGGTCATCCAAAAGTTGAAACATTAAATATCGTCAACTCGAAAAGCCTAAAAAATTTCAACGGATGTCTACAACATGTTTTTTACAATGGTGTAAGTTGACTTATTCTCTCCTTTTCTTTTTTTTTTTATCTCAAGTCTACGTTTTTGTTATAAGCAGCATTTTTTAAAGTTTAAGTCCTTTGAAAGCTGAGGCAACTTGTAAGCAACAGCCAGCGACAACTACGAATTAAAAGAGACAAGGAAATGGGTGAAAACTAGGAAGAAGCGGAAAATGTTTTGACTGAAAAACACCCTTTTATATTAATTCCGCGAAATCCGCGGTAAAATTTGTTTTTTCTTGAAATTAAATCCAATGAAATGGATGATGTCATACTTTGCTTTACATTGCATCATTTTACATTTTATAGCTTGACATAATGTATAAAGCAACTCGAACGAAAAGTAATCGATTTAAAATATTCGGTAAAGTGAAAATTGGGTGTCCAGTGAAAAAACTTAAAAACAAAAATACTCGCGGAAACCCAGGTACGTATTGGTTGCTGTTGTTGTTGTTGTTATTTTTGTTGTTGTTGTTGTTGTTTTTGTTGTTGTGTGTATATAGTTGAAGTAATGTTGGGATTGTTTACATGAGAGAGGGGGAAGAAACGATTGCCGGAATCGCGCTCTTGTAAAAAACTATACTAAAAATCACTGTGTTTATATACAAAATATCTCCAGATTGTCAAAGATGTACCAACAAACACATATATTTTTGCATGTTTGTTTCGTGTTGTATTTTTTATATGTACTTGTTAACTAGATCCGGCTGTCAGTATCAGTGGTCCGATTGATCCGAATAATCCCAATAACAATCCGAAAAATACAAATATACCAATCGTTGCAAATGTAGGTTCTGTCTTTTTAAACATTTTTTATTTATTTATTTATTTGCAAGATTTTACTTGTTATATACTATTTTTTTAGTCTGAAAAAATGTCTAGAGATAATTCGACATTGAGTAAAAAGACGGTCATCTGGATAGCTGTCGGGTTGATCGTTGGATTTATCGTACTAATAGTGACACTTGCTATAATTGTCCACAATGTTCGGAATAGATACAGTGGGGTATTCTTGTCTTCAAATTATAAAGAAAGTAACGGTTTTCCTCACAAAAAACGGATATCAGAGACCGTAATCTACACGCCACGTAATGGACACCCGAAAATAGAACCACATATACTGTGATGTTATTGGCGAAAGATAGTAATCATTTCACAAGATTGTATCCAAAGAGGCACGAGGATCGCCGTAAGAAATCCAGTGAAGGTCATAAAATGACAGTTTTGTTAGTACCGCCTACAGTTAAATAATTTATACACTCAAAGGAAGTGTGACCACAACCATTGTTCATACAAAACGAATGAAGTATACGGTGAAAAAATAACAGCGTGTCTGTTGTGCAGTACTAAATGACGAAAAACGAAACTACGAACCGTTGTGTTCTAGCATGTTCGTACACATTCTCGTCCCCAGAGCTCTTTGAGATTAAAACTGAGTTTAACTCACAGAGCTCTGGGGTCGAGAATGGTTTGTACATTGATTTTTTATTCATAACCGTTCAAAAACTTTAGAATATTTACGTCTAAGTTCATAAGCATAATATGAGAAATATACTGGAAAGAAATTTTCGCAAATTGTTCAAATACCTTATCAGATCAACCTCGTTCCCAGCACTTATTAGGTTTTTGTATTAAAACGGACCTCAGTAACCCATCAAGCTCTGGGGACGAGGTTGTTATTAACCCAAACTCCATGCTACTGTATTTATTTGCGTCAGTCTATGTACAAAGCACCAGATTCAAATTCAGATTGAACTTTTGTCTTTTAATCTGCTGGTATAAAATTTTTGATTTTTTATTCATAACCGTTCAAAAACTTTAGAATATTTACGTCTAAGTTCATAAGCATAATATGAGAAATATACTGGAAAGAAATTTTCGCAAATTGTTCAAATACCTTATCAGATCAACCTCGTTCCCAGCACTTATTAGGTTTTTGTATTAAAACGGACCTCAGTAACCCATCAAGCTCTGGGGACGAGGTTGTTATTAACCCAAACTCCATGCTATTGTATTTATTTGCGTCAGTCTATGTACAAAGCACCAGATTCAAATTCAGATTGAACTTTTGTCTTTTAATCTGCTGGTATAAAATTTAGATTTGCGCACGAGGGTTACTTAATTCAAAAACACAATAACTTGCTCTCCTTGCAACAAACTCGTTCCCACGCCTAACACGTGCAAAACTCCTGAAAACGTTGTTACCTCACAATATATAAAGATCACGAAACCTCACGACGCAAAAGCCATCATATTCTGTCTACCAACTCCGACTCAATGGTCTTTATCAAGAGGGCCAGGAGATTACGTAGTGAATTTCAACACGCGATATTTGGTCATATTATTTCGACAATAGCGCCAAACGAATATTTTGATTTAATGACACATCCTGTCTGCTTACCATACAGCCTAACCTCCCAGAGCATTCCTATTTGATAAATTTAGTAGCAGCACCATGATAACGGCTCAGGGACAAAGAGGTCCTGCGGACGAGAATGTCTGCAGCCGTGTTCACCATATTCCCTCCTACGCAATCTGGTCACTTTACTCCTCCTTCCCTGCTTTAAGTGCGCATTAAAGGTCTGTCCATAGTAGGGAGATGAAGTAGCGATACGTTCCGTTAAACCTTTGCATCTCTAAGTTGAACAAGCTATCTATTACTGCGTCAAATCAGAGCGTTGATCAATTTTGTTGGTAAAGCATTCATGTTCGCAAAGTAACCAGATATAGATAGATATGTAGAGATATATAATTTCTACCAATTTGGTGTTTTTCAAACGACCCGCGTTGAAATCATTACATTTTCGAGAAATCGACATTCTAAAATTGAAACAGTGCAACTTTGTGCTAACATAATCATGATTTCATTACGCCGATTATTTTTAATAATCCACATATACATATCATTCGGTAAGATGTCTGGTTGCGTGGTTAACAAACCTTTGCACGTAGCGTAGTGGGTTTGTACCGGGCAGTATTTACTTGCGTCGTTAACAAACCTTTGCACGTAGTGTAATGAGTTTATACCGGGCAGTATCTGCTTGCGTTGTTAACAAACTTTTGCACGTAGTGTAATGGGTTTGTACCGCGCAGTATTTCTGCTAGTGTCGTTAACAAACTTTTGCACGTAGTGTAATGGGTTTGTACCGCGCAGTATTTGCTTGCGTCGTTAATAAACCTTTACACGTAGTGTAGTGGGTTTGTACCGGGCAGTATCTGCTTGCGTCGTTAACAAACCTTTGCACGTAGTGCAATGAGTTTATACCGGGCAGTATCTGCTTGAGTCGTTAACAAACCTTTACACGTAGTGTAGTGGGTTTGTACCGGGCAGTATCTGCTTGCGTCGTTAACAAACCTTTACACGTAGTGTAGTGGGTTTGTACCGGGCAGTATCTGCTTGCATCGTTAACAAACCTTTACACGTAGTGTAGTGGGTTTGTACCGGGCAGTATGTTAGAGATCTAAACATTTGCATTTGTTTCAATCTCATTGTACGGATGATACTCGCCCGTCAGTCTCAGTAGAGATTCAACGTTTGCATAATATAAAAGTAAGAAGCCACGTTATCGATGTAGTGCGTAATTGATACACATATAATTGTTACATTAATATCAGTCGGACGTAAAATATTCTACGATCTAAAATAATTGAGTTGAAAACAATAACAAATCAACGTCGAAATAAAACTCGCTTTTTTGTATTTTATGTTTAAAATGACATCATTGACCGTACAATGACGCGCCGTATCGATAGAAATACAGTGCATCATTTTCATCACCACTCAAACAATGGGGTGCTAAATGAATCATCATACTTGGCTTTGTCAACAATTAGATATAGCCTTAAGGCAAATATTTTGCATGCTAACATATATTTATACATCGTACACATATTGCAGGAGTCTAACATGTATATATACATGTGGTGTATATATATGAGGTCTATATAAGGTGGTATATATCATTGAATATCAATAACATACCAGGTATATACTCAAGATGCTTGCCAAAACATTGAAAAATGACTTATAACTGATCACCTTGCTACTGTGTACCCAAATATAAATAACACTAAAAAAACAAAAAATTACATTGAAATAAAATGTAGAAAACAACAAAGAAAAACAAAACGAATTAACAAAAAAAACGATATGCAAACACTACATTAAAATACTAAAATAAAAAAATGCGTATTTGATTTGAATATATCGCCGACGGAGAGGTACATTTCCAATGCCAAATAAATATTCTTGAACAGTCTATTTTGGTTTAAAGTTATCTTTATCCCTTCGTATGGCTCCCATGACATCGATCGGGTCTGTCATTTGCACATGCTGTTGAACCACTGGTTGGCTAAAAAACAAGTTTATCTAATGTCTACCGATGCAACATTTCACCTGCATCAATAATAAATGAGGCAACATTTCACCTGCATCAATAATAAGCGAGGCAACATTTCACCTACATCAATAATAAACGAGGCAACATTTTACCTACATCAATAATAAACGAGGCAACATTTCACCTGCATTAATAATAAGCGAGGTAACATTTCACCTACATTAATAATAAACGAGGCAACAGTTAACCTGCATCAATAATAAGCGAGGCAACATTAAACCTGCACAAATCATATTCAAGATATATCTATGATTGGCGATTAGAGGAGCAACGAAAGGAGCTGCTATTTTTTTAGAATATAACTGTGCACGGTTGAAAAAAAAACTGACAAAAATCCACCTAGTTCGCAAGCAATTAGCTTGCAGTTGCATTGCGTGCCTTTTTTACTTAGTACAATGTCGTTTATACTTGGTATCTTCTCTCAGTACATTACCGGTAATGTACCAATATTGCGTTTATACTTGGTATATTGCGGCTATACTTGTTATATTGCATCTATACTTGGTATATTGTATCTATACTTGGTATATTGCATCTATACTTGGTATATTGCATCTATACTTGGTATATTGCATCTATACTTGGTATATTGTATCTATACTTAGTATATTGCATCTATACTTGGTATATTGCATCTATACTTGGTATATTGCATCTATACTTGGTATATTGCGGCTATACTTGTTATATTGCATCTATACTTGGTATATTGCGGCTATACTTGTTATATTGCAGCTATACTTGGTATATTGTATCTATACTTGGTATATTGCATCTATACTTGTTATATTGCGGCTATGCTTGGTATATTGCGGCTATACTTGTTATATTGCAGCTATACTTGGTATATTGTATCTATACTTGGTATATTGTATCTATACTTGGTATATTGCATCTATACTTGGTATATTGCACCTATACTTGGTATATTGCATCTATACTTGGTATATTGCACCTATACTTGGTATATTGCGGCTATACTTGGTATATTGCATCTATACTTGTTATATTGCATCTATACTTGGTATATTGCATCTATACTTGGTATATTGCATCTATACTTGGTATATTGCGGCTATACTTGTTATATTGCATCTATACTTGGTATATTGCGGCTATACTTGTTATATTGCAGCTATACTTGGTATATTGTATCTATACTTGTTATATTGCAGCTATACTTGGTATATTGTATCTATACTTGGTATATTGCATCTATACTTGGTATATTGCGGCTATACTTGGTATATTGCATCTATACTTGGTATATTGCATCTATACTTGGTATATTGCATCTATACTTGGTATATTGCACCTATACTTGGTATATTGCATCTATACTTGGTATATTGCACCTATACTTGGTATATTGCGGCTATACTTGGTATATTGCATCTATACTTGTTATATTGCATCTATACTTGGTATATTGCATCTATACTTGGTATATTGCATCTATACTTGGTATATTGCGGCTATACTTGGTATATTGCATCTATACTTGGTATATTGCATCTATACTTGGTATATTGCATCTATACTTGGTATATTGTGTCTATACTTGGTGTATTGCATCTATACTTGGTATATTGCATCTATATTGGTATATTGCATCTATACTTGGTATATTGCGGCTATACTTGGTATATTGCATCTATACTTGGTATATTGCATCTATACTTGGTATATTGCATCTATACTTGGTATATTGCATCTATACTTGGTATATTGCATCTATACTTGGTATATTGCGGCTATACTTGTTATATTGCAGCTATACTTGGTATATTGTATCTATACTTGGTATATTGCATCTATACTTGGTATATTGCATCTATACTTGGTATATTGCATCTATACTTGGTATATTGCATCTATACTTGGTATATTGCGGCTATACTTGTTATATTGCAGCTATACTTGGTATATTGTATCTATACTTGGTATATTGCATCTATACTTGGTATATTGCATCTATACTTGGTATATTGCATCTATACTTGGTATATTGCATCTATACTTGGTATATTGCATCTATACTTGGTATATTGCGGCTATACTTGTTATATTGCAGCTATACTTGGTATATTGCATCTATACTTGGTATATTGCATCTATACTTGGTATATTGCATCTATACTTGGTATATTGCGGCTATACTTGGTATATTGCATCTATACTTGGTATATTGCATCTATACTTGGTATATTGCATCTATACTTGGTATATTGTGTCTATACTTGGTGTATTGCATCTATACTTGGTATATTGCATCTATATTGGTATATTGCATCTATACTTGGTATATTGCGGCTATACTTGGTATATTGCATCTATACTTGGTATATTGCATCTATACTTGGTATATTGCATCTATACTTGGTATATTGCATCTATACTTGGTATATTGCATCTATACTTGGTATATTGCGGCTATACTTGTTATATTGCAGCTATACTTGGTATATTGTATCTATACTTGGTATATTGCATCTATACTTGTATATTGCATCTATACTTGGTATATTGCATCTATACTTGGTATATTGCATCTATACTTGGTATATTGCGGCTATACTTGTTTATATTGCAGCTATACTTGGTATATTGTATCTATACTTGGTATATTGCATCTATACTTGGTATATTGCATCTATACTTGGTATATTGCATCTATACTTGGTATATTGCATCTATACTTGGTATATTGCATCTATACTTGGTATATTGTATCTATACTTGTTATATTGCATCTATACTTGGTATATTGTATCTATACTTGGTATATTGCATCTATACTTGGTATAGATGCATCTATACTTGGTATATTGTGTCTATACTTGGTATAAAACCAATTTGGCTCAGGAGTCTGATCGGTGAACCTTTTAATTATTAACATCCCCAATATTGACAGTAGCTAAGAAACATCCCACATGTATACTCGACCAATGAGCGTTCGACTATGGAAATAAATAACAACCAAAAAAATAATACTTACTCTGTTCGCATGAAGGGGTTGTACAATTTCTCTTCGCCGATTGTCGACGGAATTGTCGGCAAGTTTCGATCACGACGATTCTAAGGTAGCGTAATAAATAAACGGTATAACCGAGTATTTGAGATACAGAGTATTTAATATACCGAGTACTTGAGGTACCGAGCTATTGAGATACCGAGAACGACTGTAAAGTAGTTTAAAATTACCTTGGCCCACTCAAGTTTCTCCTGGATGTTTTTATTGTCAGGTTCGACATGCAATGCAAACTGTAAATTTTTCACCGTATATTCGTGTCCACAGTAAACATTCTAAAGAAAGAACAACATGAGGCTGACGATGGATTTAAAGTGGAAATCAGTTATTTAAATTTAAATTTTAATATTTGTTTCTGATTTTAGCAGGTTACACAGAAATCAAGTTCATTAATAGCTCTAATTTTACAAGCAAAATTTCGTCAAACTATTTTTTACTTGTTTTGGGCCAGTGAGGTACTTAATGAAAAACGACCGCATAACGTGGGATCTGTATGTCGATTTGCAATCAAATTTGTGAGTAACATATAGGGCCTATACAAGCTTACTCAGAAAATTTTATTGCAAACCAAGTTACAGATCCCGAGTTATTGGGTCGTCAGCAAAAAATTAAGAGGCCTGGAACGAGCAAACGAGTGTTATTTTGTCAAAAAAATTATGTTAATCAATTCACCCTTATAATATCTATGCATTTATGAAGTTTGATTGCACGTACCTTAACAGGTCTAAAATTAAAGATGACAGAAAATGTCAAAATTTGCTATTACTGAAATATGACATCATAATTTATGCAGCATAATTAAATCTGTAATTCTTTAAATGTGAATATCTTGAGAACGAAAAGAGCTTTTTAAAAAATTTAAAAGACTTGTTAACCAACTTTTTAAGCTCTATAATATAAGCCCAACATCCTTTTATACCTCGGGTTCCCTTTAAAATAGTGTTTCTTTAAGTTTTATTACTTTGGCCTGCCTTCTTTGTACTTCCCAAGGATAAGCATTTTTGACAAAATCAATTCTACTTTTAACTTCAAGGGAAGTATCATTACATACACAGAATTGAGAAAAGCTGCTTATAGAAATGAAAATTGCAATAAATGGCTTCACTTACTGTACTTTCTGGAAGTTTTCTCAATTTTTCAATCAAAGCTTCATGCATCTGTTGTGGAGTTCCTTCAAAAAAACGACCGCATCCTCCCACAAAGAGTGTATCCCCTAAAAAAGGTTAGAACATGATATCAGAATCTCTTTTAGTCTAACAATCAAGTACTTATTTATTACCCTATCACTTCGCATTATAGAACATATGCTTATACCTGCATTTTTAGAATTTGCATTTTGATAAAAGCACCAGAACTAAAAAGCCTGCCCTGAGTAAATAATTGCAATAATAATAATAATAATAATAAATAATAATAATAATAATAATAATAATAATAGTAATAATAATAATAAATGTCTTTATGAAGACATCTTTAGTAACATAAGTTTATTTCAATACATATTTCTTTAAAACACGAGGGTCTCAACTAAACTTTCATGGTATAATCCAACTTTTTTTTTTGCAGTTAAGGTCATGCTTTGATTATTCTATCTAATCCAAATAAGCATAACAGCAAATATAGTTTCAGCAATGCGTTTTCTTATCAATTGACAGCAAATAGTGGTTAACTCATTCTCATCTTGTCACACCTTTCGTTTCAAAAACCTTCAGTAGTGAGTAAAGAAAATAAAGAATGAGTCGATTTGGAGCCAAACATTCTTGTAACTGTTGTGTCACGTCATTCAGCTGTCACATGAAACACTTCAATTGCTTAGTGTATTGACTTAAGGTGTGTTAAATAACAGACTTTTCCAAATACAAAATGTTGTCTAAAGTGAGTAAATAGCGCTCTTTGAGCAGTAACCAAAAATATGCACCACTCGAAAGTTTGTATACATTGTGCAGGAGTTTCCTAAAGCAATTAAAAAAAAAGTTCCCAGGGTTGAGGATTTCTCATGTGTGTTGTAAATTGTCTAACAGACTTAAAAAAAACAAGAGCCCATTTTTAAAGAATATGAATGAAGAAAAAACTCTGCACCCTTTTTGGTTAAGAAAGCAGATGTAAATAAACACTCTTCTGATCTGAAACTTCTATTAAATAAAATGCACACCTGTAAAGAGGGCTGGGACACTACTTCCACTTTCCACTAGATAACAGATATGACCCATTGTATGGCATGGTGTAAATATGCAAGTAACATTTAAATTTCCAATCTAAAAAGCAAAAAAAGTTTAGTTGCTCAGAGGAAATTTTTGGACTATCTATTTGGCATGTACGCAACAAGTGACTAAGTTTGGACTTTTTCTCTTATTCATGAAGTTACAGAGTAATTCTTCTTGTCTCCTTTGTCTCTTTTTTAGGATTTCTCAAGTGGTGGGATTTTAATAATGACTACAGTGGACTGTATATACCGTTTAACAAAATGATTGGTAACACACCAACATTTTTTTTAATAAGACGAAGGAGGAAAAGAGATTTTCTCTCTCTACAAAAGAGGTGTTAGAGGTGTTGTAAGGCAAAATTTTATTACAAGTCAAAATAGTGTTCTTCACATACATCCTCAGCTGGTAATGTTTTTCATGGTTCAGCTGGCTTAGAATTCTCAATCTTATGGATATTATGTGAAGATGTATGGCTCAGCAGCAGATTTAATAAACTCATAAACAAAACGACCTATACGTTGACTTTAAAAACTGTACTTACGTGAGTACACTCGCGAGTAAAAATATAATTAATCATTGAGAGTATGATTAACAAAAATGCGAGTAATATCATTTTAGTTGTACTCGCGTTGTTCTCGGGAGTGAATTACTCGCAATCTCACTGCTGTTTAATTTTTGTACTCTTACTCTCGAAAATGTGTAGCTTTACTCGCGATCGGCACTGTACTTCACAAGCTATTTAAAAACTAAAATTGTGTTTTCAATGCACACGTGTTGCAAAAAATATTTTTACAAACCTTCAGCTTGTCACCATCCTCAACCTTTTTATTCAAAGCACCTATTCTATCATCTCCTCCACAAACTGTCAGATTTTTAATCAGCTTGCACAAATCCTCATTGCCACCAGCATGATCCCTAATAAATAACACATTATTTTTTAACGTTTAACATGAAACAATCGAAAAAATGGCAACACTGGCAATAACCAAAAATTTATTCAAAAAACATTAAAATGTCATCCATAATATTTTTATAATTTTATGCTTTTTAGCTTTAAAAGACAGAATACAATGTGTACTTTTAAGACATCACATTTAACACCAGGGGAATAAAAGGGCTCTGTGAAACACTAGTGGAAAAGTAAAGAGAGCCATCTGTCATAACTTTATTCATCCGCATAAAGTTTTCAGCTGTAATATATTCATTTCTACATCCTGAAAACAAAGTTATTTTGGGAGAATAAACAGACAGAATGCAGCTATTGATGAGATATTGAAATAAAACGTAAAGTTTAGTCCCATAAATCCAAGCTTTCCTGCATAGAATTACATAAATAGGACTGTTCTATACATACCAGTGGTGATGGGTTGTTAAAATATGTGTCAATTTAACGTTTTCCTCTCGCACAGCAGATACACATTTCTCAGGCTCGACAGGATCTATTATGGCAGCTTCTTTTGTTTCCTCATCAATAATCATGAACATGTAGTTGTCTTGCAACGCTGGAAGTAATTTAACCTTCATATCGGTTGAATAAATGGCCGTACTAAGTGTAGTGTTCCCACGTCCTATAAAAACACAGTATTCACTAGTTAAATCAAAATACAGTAATTACTGGCTGTAAAATGGAAAATCCACTTATACACAGTACAAGAAGCAGTATAATGTACAATAAATAATCAAGACACATTTAAAATAAATTAAACTTCACAAATTGTTAATAAATATAGCTCAAATTTAAAAATTGTTCACAAAACTCCATGTACAAATTAAGTTCCCTTTAACCTAAAATGTGATTTGGAAATGTGGGGATAATTAGCTGTTTTAATCAAAAATAGAAAACAATAATAATTATTTATCACAAAATGGTGCAGAGGTTCTCAATCCATGACAATAAATGCATGACTGTATTTAACAAGTAAGAGATTGTAAAAATTGCTGTGTAACCACAATCTTAAAACAGCTTGTGACTTACCCCAAACACCTTTAACAAAATTTAGGATAGCAGCCCTGGGATTTGGAAAACTTGGGATATTTGGACAAGCTTGTCTCCACATAGGCGGCATTCTCCAGTCATGCACACATTTGGAACATCAAATACAATTTTCTGAAATAGGAAAACACATTAAGTGCCATAGATGCACTCTGTCAACCATCAATCTTTACTATGCACACCCTTTTAGATAGGAAACATTTTAATATATGTGTCCTTCTTGATTAAGCACCCAAAGGTGTCTAATCAAATATACTTTATATTAATGTCATATAGAGGCCTGGTCACGAGGCACGTGTGATCACACGCACGCACGCCCACACACAAATAACTTTGAGTGACCGATTTACTGCACATAAGATTAGTTTATTAAAGAATATTTCAAAACAAAAACAAGCAAGTGAAATAGCTTTTGAATTTTTTTTAGTATTAAACTAAAATAGTATTAAATTTAATTTTCTTATTTACCTTAGAAACTATTAAAATAGAATACAATTAAAAAAAATGGTGAAAACTATGATCCTGTGTAACAACCAGCAAATCAATGACAGCATTAAAAGCATCATATTTTTAAACAATGCTCTTGTGGACTATTTTGCTTATACTAGGTACTTTTGTGAACATAACATTTATAAGGGCAATCAAATTTTGGATGAGATGAGAAAAAATTGTGTAAAATTCAGACCTAATTTATGAAGAGCTGATGGTGTAAATAACAAGTTAATCCATGGCTTTTCTGAAGATCTAACTTCCTGGGACCCTAGAGCAACATGATTTATGTGTGGGGGAGCTATATGGTTGTAACATGCCATATTAGAGGCTCTAATACCTTATTACATGAAAATAAATACATGTTAATTAAAACCCCATAGCATAAATTTTCCCTCTGTTAATTAATGTCTGGAGCTAAAAAATCCCCCATTAACCTTAATTCTTAAAAATAATTTTTCTCAAAATAACTTGTGGATATATATATAGTTTTCAATAAAAATAGAAATAGAATAAACATGTTGAAATTTTTAAGATCTTTAATCTTCTCCTCAGAATGACAAATCACATATTGTTACAAAAATTTTCTACGCTTTATCTTCATTGACAGTAATCTTTTTTGAGCGTTTTAGACAGAAAGATAAAATACATTTTTTTTTATTCTCTCAGTTTGAACCTGTAAAAAAGTGTCTACCTTTTTTTTTGAGAATTAATTAAATATATACCATCTGAAAATTTGAAATTCGTTGATTACCACACACTTTGAAATCCAAATTCGAAATTTGTGTTAATTTTTTATCGAATTAATTATGGGCCTGTTAATTACTTGCTTCGTTATTTTTGTGTAGTAAGGTAGATTCCTTCAGTCTGCACAGACTGAAGGAATCCTGATTGATTGGAAACAATGTTCCAAAGTATCATTTGTTTAAGAAACCCATAAAAAGGCATTTAATTGAAATTGTTGTGAAACTTTAAAACTTTCAGTCAATTTTTGATCTGCAAACTAGAATTCACTTTTTTGCACATTGAAACGGCAGAAGTGCATAGTGAATACCATGTTCGAAATCTAAACTTGTGAATGTTTTATGAAGATATATTGGTTCAAGTTTTCTGGGGTATTTCAGGGGAAAATTGCACTCTGTTCAGTAAGAGAAAATTCAGGATATCTTAAAAACATAGATTAACAAAAAAACTCTGGTACAGGTAGTTTGACCCAGTTTTTACACAAGGGTTGCTGATAAGCCGCATATGTCATATGCCTGAAATAACCCGGATAAACCCCAATCAATGCCTGAAAAGGTGATGTTTAATTTGATAGTGTGCTAGCTTTAGTCGATAGTTAGTCGATATTACAAACAACAAAATATACAGATGGCCCAACTTACTATATGTGGTAGCGAAATTCTTAAAAGAACTGTTTTGGATGTTTTTTGATAATGTGCTTGATAACTTATTGATAACTTAATAACTTATATAAAAACCTTTTTAACTCCTTTCCCTTCAAGCGCCTTCTTCCAACTATCCCTATGGCATGGTACAAGAAATTGCAATTCGGGAATGCTCTGGTCATTTTCAGGATAGTGCAAGTAGTTTTGAAGGACAACTGCCAATTTAACTAAAAAAGTGACCTGATCTCGCACATATATGTGGGCGTTTGCGGCTTATCTGCACCATCTTGTTTTTACATGTCTGGGGTTAACCCCCAGGCTATAGATGGCAACATTCACTCACCCACATTAAGTCATCGCCAAGGGGAATCAAACCCTTGTCTCCCGCACAAAGTACAAGAGTTATAGCTGTTCTTCACAGATTGCGAACGCGGCCTGTTTATAAATAGGATGGCCGGATTATGTACGCATGGCCCAATTATGTTTTTTTGCCCTGATTATGAACGCTGATATAATGGCTGGCCAGGTAGGCTGTGAGTGGCATTTTCTTTGAACTTTTGGGAATGAAACGTTGACAAATTATTGTAACAGGAATTGAATTCTGAGAATGACCTAAATTATTCGTTTTGCAGGAATTAAGTTTGGTGAAAAGTTATTAAACTTGCGAATCCCAAAATTTAGCTTCCACGAAAGTTCGTTTTATTTGAGAACAACAACAACTTTGCCACCAGGGCTATTTGCTTGTCAGAAGTGATGACAAATGATATAAAAGCCGGTCGGACCTGATTATGTTCGTTTTATAAGTAAGGAATAACGTAAAAGTGTTGCACATAAGCTGGCCTGTCCAGGTTATGTTTTTGTTCTATAAGTGTAATATAAAAATGTTGTACATAAGCCGGCCTGCCCCGATTATGTTCGTTCTATAAGTGCCAAATAATATTTTTTAACTGTTGTACATACATAAGCCGGCCGGTCCTGATTATGTTGCCCCGATTATGTATTGCAGCTTGCCCTCAAGTTGCCGTATATAATCCAGGCAGCGTTCATAATCCGGGCAGAACATAACCAGTACAGTAAGACACGGCACCACAAGACAGATTTGTCTGTTAGTTGTTGATTAGATGTTGTGCAGGGATGTGTCTGGTATATAGCAGACTGCAGGTCAACATAAGGATTAAATACTCCAGGACTACCCATCTAAACCTATTTAATTTGTGAGGCCAGACATGTAAAATATGCACATTTATTTAGCTAGCTAGCTAGCTAGCTATCTAGCTAGCTATAGCTACTGCGTCGTCCAACTTTACCACTTATCTAGCTACAATAAAAGCAATGACATAATAACATAAAAGTAGAATCTTCTCGTGACCAGGGAAAAGAGTTACAACTTTCAAACAGCTACAGAAAATCAAGAGCAAAACAGGAAAATCATGCGATTCATGCGAAAATCATGCGATTTTTGCACCCTGGTCGGGTGCAAAAATGTTTATGATCTCAACGGCGGAGAGAAGGAAAAAACACAAGTGGGCCCGGTAATTTGTCTCGCTTAATCTGCATTTATTTTATTTTTTTTAGCTCGATGGCTGTACGTACCCTTGGATTGACACAGTACAGTGCAGCTTTTGAAAGAGCTTAATGAGACACAGCTGAATATGACTATATGCTAAAGTTGACTGTTAGGGTAAGCTCCGTACCTTATTCTAATAGATAGTTATATTCTGATAGATATGCCACAAAAGACACCACTACTTGCACTTGGTATACTCTTGATGGTAGATAGGTAGATAGGTAGATAGGTAGATAGGTAGATAGGTAGATAGGTAGATAGCTAGATAGCTAGATAGCTAGATAGCTAGATAGATAGATGTGCATATTTTACATGGCTAGCCTCACAAATATCGAGGGATATACCCTGTCTATTATTTCCAGGAGGGCCATGGCTTAGATGGAGAGTCCTAGAGTATTTAATGCTCATTTTTGAGCTACGCAGACCCAATTAGCAGTACGGCACACTACCCCAATCGGGAGAGTGTATCCCGAACAAGGAAAAATCTCCTGATCGGGAGATAATTATTTGCACTAAAATATATGGGACCTCGATCGGGCGACTGTTCCACTGTTCCCTGATTAAAGGTAAATCACTGGATGGGATCATAACCTCCCGATTTGAGACCAAGTACAGGCCACTGAAATCCGTGTTCATTCATAGGTAAATCGCTGGATAACAAAAATTTTATGCTAATACAGTCCAAACGAACCTTCTTGTTTTGGTTTATCTGCCCCTAATTACATACCATACTTTATAATTACTCTATATAAGTTCGGGTGAATGGTGAAATTTTAGTTTGCGTGGTGTTTCGCTTCAAAACTTGAATATGTTTCCGTGTAAACAAATCATAAAATGCACTTTCTCATTTTGGCTTGCACAAGGGCTGGAGAACTTTTCTGGTCTCCCGATCGGGTGAGTACACGCCGATCGAGGGTAAAAATTGACCCCCGATCGTGAGATTTCTCCCGATCGGGATACACTCTCCTGATTGGGGTAGTGTGCCGTACTGATTAGGGCCCGCGCTTTACTAGACAACTCCCGGCAACATCCAACGGCCCACACAGTGTGCCATCTTCCCAATTTCCCTTACATGGCTTGGGTTAACCCGGGGCTATGGTAACATTCACTCACCCATGTTGAATCGCCGTCAAGAGGAATCGAACTACGGTCTCCCGCACAGAGTACGAGAGCTATAACCACTAATCTACACGGCGCCACAAACTTTAGCATTCAACTAACTTTAGCATCATAATATATAGAGTCAGCAGGATAATTCGGCGATTCGGTTCAGCTTTGTTGCCATAGTTATGATTGACATTTGGCTTAATTGACGAATCGCATTTGTGCTACATCAGCCATTATTAAAATTTCGCTGGGTGAAAACAAACCTAGTTCGTAGGGGAAAGAATGCTAAAAAATGTGAAAGTTGAAGAATAATTAGCTAACGAAAGGTAATCACAATAAAAATCTGTCTGGAAATGATTCTTAGCTATCTAGATTTTGCTCTAAAAAATTGTCTTTGCTCAAACTTTCTAACATTGTTCTTAAAACTCCAAAATGTGTCTAGCTCTGCACTCTCTTCACCTAAAATACGGAAACTTTTCACCTCCAAAAAAATTGTTATGACGTCAAACCGAATCGCCGAATACACCTTTACGATAATTCGGGAAAACTAACACTCCATCGCAGCTCATGTTGCGATTGGAGGAGGTAAACATCACACTTTTATAAGAGTTTATTAAGGAGAAAACACGTTCTGTCGTGATAACTTTTCTTGCCGCGTTTTGTTTTTAATGAAAAGTACACATATGTTGTATCGTATTATTATTAACGTTTCCTGAAAATTTGAAAGAAATTGATACGAAGAAAGCCGTGTACAATTGAATTATCGTAAAGGTGTATTGCATATTAGTTAGCTAGCTAGCTATGTTGTGCTTGTAATAATTTGAGAAACTTGCAAAATTTTCCTCCCATGAAAATTTATTCCGTTAAGGTAAATGAGTTTATGGAAGAAAAAATGTCTAACAAACTGTTGTTTTGTGTAACCAGAACATATAGCTAGCTAAACCATATTAAATTTCCAGGAGAATTTTTTCAACCTTTTTCTTTTCTATGTTTTAAAAAAAATTCATGCATATAATATAGCTATCTATAATGATTCTTTAAATTTAATTAAATTAAAATCCTTTTGTTATGTTTGAGAGTAGTTTTCTAGATTTTCCCTGGAGTGTGTAGTGGCACTATTCTGACCCAACTTAGAACACGGCCCGTCTAAAGACGGGACGGATAATCTTTTGATATGCTGCCCTGTCAATTGACGGGCCAGGACCAACTTGCAACATGGCGTTAAAAGGTGTTTGCATACATCAAGATGTTGTATTTAATGTGAACTTACTTCAATAGATGACTTTCAATGTTTACGTTTTTACGGGATTCTTGAGCATGCGCAGGAAAAATCAGAAAAATAGTCAGGCAAAAAATGCAGCCCATATGTGAAGAAAGTCAAATTTTGGTTAAAAACTTTTGTACTGTGGCTACTAGCATCTTTTCACTGATATATGATCTAAATCTAAACTACATGCAAGCTATATTCTAATTTCAAGATAAAAAGATGCCTCCAACTGAAAATAAAGTTTAGAATGGACTGGTCCATGACTTACCGCCGGCATTATTTTGCCTGTCGATTTGCGTAAAAGGTCTGGGGATTATAAACAACACGCGTCACGATGAAAGTCGTTATAGAGTGAAAAAACTGAAGTGCTGCAATTTTTTCTGGTGTACCTGAGATTAAATCGAGTTATGCATTTCAAGATTGTCGTGGGTAGCAAAAACAGCACTACTTGGCAACTCTTGGTGCAAGACCAGATCAGCGAATGCATTTTTTAAAGCAGTTAGAGACTTCCTTGTTGCATGATTGAAGATGTTTTGCTTTTTAAGATAATTTTCGATGGAATTATTGCAACTTGACCTATTACGTAATTTGAGAGGCAGAATCGCTTTGGCTGGGGCAGCCACAATTGAAATATTTTGTTATATATTTAAGAAAAAGAGACTTATGACTATGATTTAAAGAAATATTATGTGTTAATTTATATTTTATGTGATCAGTCTCACTAGTTCCGAGCATTACACCCTTTCAATTATTTTCAGGAGTGGTCCACAAAGGCAGTTCTGGAATCTTTAAAGCTCCTATTTGAGCTACAGAAACCTTTTTTAAAATCTAACAGCCTTATGTAGGGATCAAACCCACAACCACTTGGACATGAGTCGAACACTCTACCGACTGTACTCCTATTCCCATTTATCAAATTTATTTGTCAATTTATGTCTGTGTTTGTTCAATTTTTAAGAAAGGCAGAATTTATGACATCGTATTTGTATTGCTCATTACTGTAGCTATATTTGTAATAGAGAATTCATGATTTATTCTCCTCTATACATTTTTTGTTATTTTTAGTACTCTCCTATAGACACTGCATTTGTCCACAGTTGGGCCAGGCCTGTCTTCAATTTTTTTTAAATTCGAAACAGTGTGTTGCCCATGTTACAAAGTTTAACTTTAGTCTGGGAGTCTTCAGACTGACCGATTGTGGCTGTCTCTAAAAAATGTCAATAGTACGATTTTTAAAAGCACAAGTGTCCTTTGTCAATATTTGGGCCTGTCCCATCTTATGACACAGTTTTTTAAAAGCATGGGATATTTTTTGTCAAAAGTTAGGTCTGTCCCATCTTATGACATATTTTTTTAATTTGCAAGAGTCCTTTTAAGTACAGTTGAGTTTGCCCCATCCAATGACACGGTTTTTAAAAGCGGGAGATTCCTTTATCAATATTTGGGCCTGTACCAACTTCGAACAAATTTGCATACATTTGTCCAAAGTTGGGCCAGGCCCCGTCAGTAGATGGGCCATCCCAACTGCGAACGCTGTCCCGTCTAATCACTGGGCTGGTGTCTGTAGTTGGGTCAGAACAGCACAACAGTTTTATTTCCACTGAGAAGTTCAGTGCAGTAATAATTCACAGTAGGAGTGAAAGTCTGTATAAGAAAAATTTTGTATGATTATGAAATGTGAATTCACCCTTCTAGTTATAAAAGTTTTTAACTTGACTTGTTTTTACATCTACTAAATTTATACTCAAGCCTATGAACTCTTCTTATTCAATAAATAAATTTAAGGTTTTTTTGTATGTTATAAAGTTGTCACAATTAAATTTTTGTTTGAATATAAATACTTCTTTTTTAGATATGATGTATAGTAGCTGTGGAAATAATATAGTAGCTGAAAATTTTGAATTCTAGGGGTAAAAACCGGTCTTGAAAATACTGCTTAAACTTATGTACCCTTTAGCCAGCTGCACTGAACTTCGCCTGTCAGCCCAGTTAAAATTTTTGTTATTTCAGGATGTACAAAATTGTTTTTTTACACTGCAAAAATAATTTGTTCTTGGTTTATAAATGTACAATGTATTTTTTTTGAAACATGGACTATCTTGAGAATTAATTTTTCAAATCACGCTTTTTTAAAATTATGCAGGAATTTTGTATATATATTAATTTGATTGATTTCTTTTTTTAGATGCATATAAAAAAATGAAATCAATTCAATTAACCAAAATACGACCACTGATATTATCAAATATCAGGTGTTATTCTGCAGTACCCACCAACAAAAAAAAATATATACGTGATGGACCAAGTCTTGGAGATTTCATATCGGAGAGTGTGCATCAAGAAAATCTTGTTCGAAGCGTGGGGGGAAAACGATTACGTTTACCTCCTTGGTTAAAAACTGAAATACCAATTGGGCAAGATTATAAAAAGTTGAAAGGTACTTTGAGATCATTGAATTTAGCCACAGTGTGTGAGGAAGCTAAATGTCCAAATATTGGTGAGTGTTGGGGTGGCAAAGAAGGAACAGCTACAGCCACCATTATGATTTTAGGTATGATTTTAGGTATGATTTTTATATCTGCAGCCCTGTGAATTCTTTCTACAATTTATCTATGAAATCAAAGTTCGGAAATATATGCTTTGATTTTTAGGTATAATAAAACCAAATTCTAATGTGTTCACTCAAGAAAAAGAATTTGTATCAGAAATTAATTTTATCTGTTTTAAATTGCAAAGTTGTGTTTAAAAATATTTCTAAAGTAAAAAAGAGTAAGTAATGTAAAAGATTGCAGAGAATAAATTGAATAGATTTTCTGTGAAGTAATATCATAACGAATCTTTTTTTATGATTCTGTGATGTATATAATCTTTGCAGGAGCAGCCATAAGTTGATTAGGGTAGGGTGGGGTAAAACAAGCTCTCCCCAGACTTTTATAGTGCTGGGGAGAGCTATTAGTTTTGATGGATTTGGTTACCCAAATGGTTTCTTGCTAAGAATAAATAAATAAATTTAAATTTATTTAAGTTTTCTTAATGTAAATGTACCTCAAAGTCAAAATTTACCAAAAATAAACCCCTTTTACCCCACCCTACCCTATTATGTTAATCTCCCATAAATTAGCATTATTGTTATTTGTTATACACCATGCAGCCATCTGAATTAAGAAAAAGCACGGCAGCAAAGAAGCTGTTGCAGATACCCTTTACGACAGCATTCAATAAAAAAGGGGCATTGTAAATCATTTTTAGGACAACAGTTCTAAAAGTCATGTTATTCAATCTACAAATATAGCTTCATAATTCATTCATATGCAAGATTAAGTGAAGATCAAGGGTGTGAACATTAACACAAATTTTTTTTGTTTATCAGATAGCTTTGCATAAAAACGTTGTGACAGCAAAACTTTACTGCTGTAATTTTGATGGTAAGTGTTGAATGATGTTTATTCAGAGGGCTGACCTTGGTTATTACTTACGAAGAGTTTCTCTACAGTTATTCAATAAAAAGATAAATTTCCCCTTTACTTGCATTACTCTGCATGTTTTTGGCGTGTTTGACAATGTTGATGCACGTCAACAAAGTTATGTATACCTACACTTTGTGCTCATTTAGAATTAAGATTATAATTTAACTCATTTTTCATGAAGTGTTGGTGACATAATTCAGTTATATAGAGTTCATAGTGAATACTGAAAAGTTTAGAAGACTAAGTTCTACATTTTCCTTCTAAATACAAAAATATTTCTTATACCACAGAATTGGTTATTAACAAATGTTAATTATTCCTTCTGTTTTCAATCTCTCATATTCCATGTTGATTTGTAGGTGACACATGTACAAGAGGTTGTAGATTTTGTTCTGTAAAAACTTCACGTAGACCACCACCTCCAGATCCTATGGAACCACTCAACACGGCAAAGGCTATTGCCAGCTGGAATTTAAATTATATTGTTTTGACGTCAGTAGACCGTGATGACATGGCAGATGGTGGCGCAGATCACTTTGCACAAACAGTTGAGGAAATTAAAAGACTAAACCCTACTTTACTTGTTGAATGTTTAACTCCAGATTTTGCAGGAGACATGGAATGTGTTTCTCGTGTTGCTGAGTCAGGACTAGATGTATACGCACATAACATTGAGACTGTAGAAAGTCTACAGTGGTTTGTTAGAGACCCTCGAGCTAATTATAAACAAAGTATGGCTGTGCTGAAACATGTGAAAACAAAATTTCCCACCATTTTGACGAAATCAAGTATCATGGTTGGGTTTGGTGAAAAGCCAGAAGAAGTTGCGCAGACTATGAAGGACTTACGTGAAATTGATGTGGATTGCCTTACAATCGGTCAATATATGCAGCCCACAAAAAGACATGCAAAAGTGCAAGAATATGTCCACCCAAAGCAATTTAAAGAATGGGAGGAGTTAGGGAAAGAGTTGGGTTTTGGTTACACAGCCAGTGGACCGTTGGTTCGTTCGTCTTACAAAGCTGGAGAATACTTTATTGAGAATTTGCTCCAATCAAGAAAATGATTTGCCAAAAAAACTACTGAAAAAAGATTGCGAAACTTTGATTTTATTAAAAAACCTTTTTGTGTAAAAAAAGTATTTTTAAAGTATGACCTTGTAACATCGAGAGCTTTACTTATTTATGCTGTGTTTTCACTTATTATACAGAATAGATTTGTATTCTGTCTGGTAAAACACTTTATCTTCAAAACAATTATTTCTTTCATGCTAATGCTAATTGTTTTGATGTAAAATTACTGCATTAAATTTACAAAATGTTAACTTGAATTTTCAGATGAGGAGAAACAAATTAACATAATACAAATTGATTTCTTTTTAAAGCTTTAGAACCAATGTTTGTTACAAAAACACAAACTTATTTTTTAAAGACAAGAAATTTCATTTAATATTTTTAATGCTAGATAATAATTATAAAAAGGTGACCTTAAAGAGGAAGAATTTGATAACAATAGCTATTTGTCTACTCTGTCACTAAAATTAAACTGTTTATTATGCTGAGTGTGACGAAAGAAATGAACAGATTAAGTTAACATTAAAAGCAAAAGAAAAGAATGGCCTTAGGATGAAAGAGATTTAAGAATTTTCATTCTACAACCTTAAGATTTAGGGATAAAATTTAGAGAAAATAGTTTGTCCACAGCTTACTTCTATTATTTGAACACTGATAAAACCACCATTTAAAGAAAAAATTTGTTTTGTAAAAATTTTGAGGCATAGCACAAAATTATTTGTTTTATTATGCTCTATGTATAAAACATATTTTTAGTTTTTTTTTGGTTTTGGTTTACTTTTTGTTGTCTTAACAAGTGACATGTGTTTCTCAAACAAAGCTGATTGATTTTAACAAAACATATTCAGAAAGGACAGCTTTATAATTTTGTTTAAAACTTACTTGTTAAAAAACTTTAATTATAAATTTTGGCTATTTTATCTTGATAAAGAGACAAAAGAAAAACAATTGCAATTGATTAGATGCTATTATGACTTTCCATTACTTCCTGTATTTGTATTTAAATGTTTAATCATGTGACCATTTGTGGTTTAACATCAAAGAATCAGGATTTGTAGGAGTCTAACTTTAATTTAATTTATTCCAGCAAACAGAAACATGTTTGGAATCTCTTTTGTGTATGATTGAGTGTGAGTGTGTGTATAATGTTATGTTTATGTTTATGTCTCTTTTCTGCCAAAGCAAATGTTTGATTTAGTTAGATTATTTGTACTAAACTTCTTTAGTCATTTCTTTGGAAAGTGAAACTAACATTTTTTTGTTAACATTTAGCAATTAGTTGTGATAGTGGAAGTTGAAATTGCAGTTAATTACTTATTATTGACGCTGTAAAAGAGTAATCATTTGGTATGATTTTTTGTTAACGTGAATTTTTTATAAATGTGGAAATTGAAAGCTTAAAGTGGTGTCTGCTTAGTCAAATTAACTTTAAATCAGCAGAGTATTTTTCAAGCAAATCAAAATCATTCTGCTCAGAAAAATCAACTTGAGTCTGCCACATTCTTTTCTCAATCAGGGCAAAACATAACAAAAAACACAGAAGCTGCGTTTTGTTATCCATCATGTTGACTATGAGATCAGATTCCGAATTACCAGAGTGTGAGACATATAATGAGGCACATAGTGCAAAGATACTTTACTTGATGAATCAACATCGAAAAGAAAACACAAAACTTTGCGATGTGGTTTTGCAGGTCAAAGAGAAAAAATATCCTACCCATCGTTCTGTATTAGCTGCGTGTAGTCCATACTTTTTAGCTATGTTTAACGGTGATATGAAAGAAAGTGCAGAAAAAACTATTGTTTTGAAAGATGTCAAAGAAGATATTATAGAACTCATAATTGACTTTGTTTATACTGGAAATTTAAATGTAAATATTGAAAATGTTGAATCAATCTTGGAACATGCTACATTACTGCAGTTTAGTGAAGTGAGATTGTTGGCTTGTAACTTTTTAGAACAACAGCTTGATCCAGAAAATTGTGTCGGTATCCGTAAATTTGTGCATTTACATCATTGTAAAAAATTTATTTGCACTGTGGACAATTTTATGAAAAAACATTTTTTACAGGTGTTAAATTCAGACGAATTTACATCGATACCTTTCAGCGTTTTAAAAGAAATTCTTTTGAGTGACAAACTGAATGTGGATTGTGAGGAAAGAGTGTACAATTGTGTTTTAAAATGGATAAAACATGATCCTAGTAAACGTGAATCAAAACTTTCAGAACTCTTAGCTGCGACTAGACTACCATTGCTGGAAAAACAATTTTTAATGGATGATGTTGATCAGATACCACTGATTAAGAATGATCCGAAATGCAGAGATTTGCTTGATGAAGCTAAGAATTACCACTTACAACCAGAAAAACATGCAAAGTTAAGATCTCTACGAACAATTCCACGACATTCTACATGTGGGCGATTATATGCCATTGGTGGAAAGAAAGATGTTTCAACAATTTTAAACAAGGTTGAAGCCTACAGGTACATTTATATTATTAACATTTGTATTACGACAAATGTTAATTAGGTTGTGGGTGATGCTGCTTATACGCCAACATGAAAAATATAGAAAAAATTAAAAAATTAAGTTAATAGATTGAAAGAGCTCATGCTGAAAAGTATTTTAAAAATATGACACAAGGGGTTTTATAAATTTTCAGAAAGTTTCCTTTAAAGTTGGGGAACATCTGAGGTAAACTCAAAAAGGACATTTTTTAAAAAACACATGTATCAAGGCTTTGTAGTTATGTTTTCTTCTCACTATAGGATCTTGTTTTGTTGCTAATGTGTCAAACTATTCTTACATTCTTTCTTGACTTCTAATCTTTTATTTATAAATTTTATATTATTTGTACTAGTAAATTCTACCACTTTTGCTTTTGCAAACACTTGATTCAGAAGTTTGGGATAATAAATTTTTTTTTATCATAGTTTGTTTAATGATGAATGGAGTAGTGTGGCAAATCTGAAGAAGAATCGACAGCAGCTGAGTGTTTGCACACTGAATAAAAAGCTTTATGCCATTGCTGGTTCTGATGGTGTAAACAGACTGGATTCTGTTGAAGTTTATTCTCCTGCAAAAAACAAGTGGAAAGAATGCTCCTCTTTACAGGTAATCAACAATATTTAGTCTTTATCTTAACACACTGTCACAAATACCATAAAATACCGTAATTAAAATTAGTCATTTTGCCCTGGAACTTGACAACATGGGTAAACTTGCATTTTCCAAGAGTCAAACCAACAATTGTTTTTAAGACATGTAGATCTGGTGCAGTTGGCAGTGCACTTCGTGACGCAATATTTGTTGCTGGAGGATATGATGGCAGATCTTGTTTAAATTCTGTGGAAAGGTTTGATCCAGTTGTTCAACGTTGGGATTTTGTGGCATCTATGAATGTAGCAAGAAGTTTTCCAAGTAATTTCTTTTGTCTTTTAAACATAATTTTGATAACTACTCAAATTTTAAGAAATATCAACTTAAAACATTCCTACATAACACGGAAACATTGAAACCACATAATTTCAATATATATTTTTAAAGTAAAAGTTTTTCGGCTTACGCCATCATCAGTACTATACAAAAGTATAATACAAAATGGCGAAGAGATTTAATACACATAATTTCAATACTAGGCAATGTTTTTTTTTTACAAAGTGAGCACTTTACTACACAATGTCATCATTCATCCTTTAATATGGGGGTAATCAAATTTGGGCCTCAAAAGTGGGAGTAATTTGTTCGTTTTTAAAAAAGGTGCAAGGGGGGGGGGGGTTAAACTATAAAAACTGGTACAAAATACATAGAAATCGTGGACTACAACAGAATACATATAAAATCAAAGTGATGCAACACTAATTTCATGATTTATATAATTTTAAACATAGGCCACAGAAATTTGTTTAAAATGGCCCAAAAAAGCCGTAAAATTTTGAAAACCTCATTTCCTCTGTGTTCCTGACTGTTACAGAAAATGCCGCATCAATAAACCAATCACTTGGCAAGCAAGTGTTTGTAGGTCCACACCCACTTTTGTAACACTTGCGAAACCTAACATGCAGAGTAACTAAATTTGAGCTGATAAAAACTTTACACACTAAATTTATGTTATATGCAATAAGTGCAAGCTCAGATTGTTATTTTTTAAGAAAACAAATCATGTTTTTTAGCTATATCTACACTTGGCAATTGCCTTTATACTATTGGTGGAAATGATGGTGCTGCATTCTTGGACACATGCGAGTGTTTTGACTCTCTCATGAATAAATGGAGGTATATTGCACCAATGAAATTTCCACGTGCTGGACTGGGTTGTGCTGTACTGAATGGAATGCTTTATGTGGCTGGTATAATTAATTTTGTTACTAGTAAATTGACATCATGTTTACCATTATAAGCTTTTAAGAAACCCGATAAAACGTGTATTCTTGTAATGTTAATGAAATTATTTTGATTAAGGTTAATGCATTCTATGATTCTTAACACAAACAAACTAAATAGGAAAAAAGTGTGTTTTTCTTAAAAAACATTTTACATAAGAATTGAAATACATAAATTGTTTTCATATTAATGCACACCTACAACTATGACACCGATTTTCATAAAGTGTGTCCTATTTTTAATACAGTGTGCATGATTTCCATGGTTTTTATTATTATTATTCCAGGAGGTTTTGACGGTGTTGACTGTCTAAACTTAGTTGAAATGTATGAGCCACGGATGAATAAATGGACCGAAGTCAGTCCAATGAATCAGAAAAGAGATGGTCTATCACTTATTTCGTATGGCGGTTACATTTATGCTATTGGTGGAATAGATGACTCATGTTTTTTGAACACTGCAGAGTATTATGATCCAACTACTAATGTGTGGACAGAAACAGTTCCAATGATATTGCCACGTGCTTCAGCGGGATCCGCAGTGCTAATTGATGGTGTAAACATATAAGAATTATATGTGTTATGCTGTATTTCTTCATGTACATATTGATTTTGTCACTTTTTGTCATTGTTACGAGTCAAAAGTTTGATTTCAATAGTCAATAATTGTTATACAACAATTATTGTGTAGCTGTTGTATAGATGATCTCGATCTGACCTTGATCTTTCCCGGTGAACAGTGAACAGTAAAGGCAGCTGTTTGGACAACAGTTACTAAACAATTTTTATGTTGATCGAACCAACCTTAAATCCCTCCACATCCTTGCTTGCTTTAAATGTAAGCTTTGACCCCCCCCCCCCCCCCCCCCCCCCCCTAGTAACAAACTAGAATTTTCTATTAAACAGTTCAGTGACCCGTAGACCAAATGTTTTTGATGCTTGTGTTTTGCAGACGTGCACACGTTTAGATTTGTTTTTGATGACAAGTGTACATATTCTATGTAAAGAGCTATGTGATAGTACTTCTGATTATTTATAGTTGTTGTTTTTTTTATTTATTTTTAATGGACACATATTTTGTCAAATATCCGTATTATGATGTGTATAAATCTTAAAGATGCTTTTTGTGAAGGAATTAGGTTTTATTTTCTTCTAAATAAAAACATTTTATATATTTTTTAGTGTTTTGTTTGTCTTGGTAAATAAAAGTAAAGTGAAAAACAGCTTCTATACTGATAGATCAAATTTCCTGTTGTTCTTATCATTGTGTTTTTGTTGTTGTTTTTATTTGTGTTTTTGTTGTTGTTTTTATTTGTGTTTTTGTTGTTGTTTTTATTTGTGTCATTGTTGTTGTTTTTATTTGTGTCATTGTTGTTGTTTTTGCTTTTTTGTGATGTGCATTGTTGTTGTCTTTTTATATCACTTTTAAAAAAAAAATTGTCAACATGTTTGTGGGTATATTAAATTTTTACTTTAGTTTTTCTTTTAAGAATAGAAACCTATTTACTTTTGAAAGTTTTTTTAGACAACAATCACAAATGATTCACCACATTTATTTATTTTTACTTCTACTTTTATTTCTACTTTTTCATATTATCAGTTAACTAGCCTGAAATTTTTTGTGGTTTGATTTTTTTTGTGTGTGATATTTTTGCAAAGTTTTAACAAGAAGATGTGTTGTAGATGTTGTTTTTATTCGACTCAGACTTGTCAAGAAAATTATGAAAGAAGTTTATTGACGGATATGACGCAGGAATCATTTTCAGTAGCTGTTGACGTAAACTTTGGATTACCGGTGTGAATGAAAACTTGTGTTATTTACTTGCTAAAATATTTACAAATGGAATTAGAAAGGTTGTGACAAGATACCTTTGTCATGTTTGTTTATTTTTAGATGTCTTTAGAACAAATTTATTTTTTCCTTTATCTTGAAAAAGATTTGTGTCATGTCAAAGAAAAAAACATCTATAATAAAAAGAAATCTATGAAGAATAACTGTGATCAAAAGCACACCAAACCTAGTGTTTAAAAGTAAAATAATTAGAGATATGGAAACAAGGTTGTTTAATATTGATTTACTAAAAAGAGATTCAATATTAAAGATTTTAAAAGGAGGTATAAGAATAAAAAAAGGTGAAGAAGTTTTAAATACAGCTGTTTTTCCTCCCTATTTTTTTAATCATTCAAATTTGAACTGTTGCATTAAAATCAAAATAGAAAGGGTGGGGTTATTACAGATTTTCTATTTTCACTGTGTAAATATTTGTGAGGAAAAGCTCTTCTTAAGCATCTAAATGGATCACCTTTTTATGCGATTAGGAGGGATTTGTGTAGTTGATCAAAAGATAAATTTTTATTTTAAAGACAAAATTTTATTCTGAACGATTTCCTCATCGGGCACTGGCACTTTTTTCATTGATTTCTAATTTTATTTCAGATTATTTGTTTACCTTTTTTTTTGTTTCCAAGTTCTGTAATATTGAAATTAAATTTTAAAAAATTTATTTGGTAAAAAATGTTAGTTTCATGAGGTTTAGTCTTGACTTTTGTATTCTCTGATGTTCTTAAACGTGTCATTTTAACATGTGTACGCAGGAGAAAAGCAGTGAATTGGTTGATATACAGCCAAGAGTTTGTGCTATAATAGAAACCTTGTTTCGTGAGTTTTTCTTGTATGTGCATGTGTTGCATTTTCTAATTTTCCGTCGTAACTTTTCCTGAATTTAAAATCTTGCTAGAAGAATACAATATGCTATGTTTAGAATTGGTTAGAAATTCTGAGAAAATACGGTATTAACATAACCTGTTTCCTTTTTTTTCAAATTCCAGAACTAAATATTTACATCATTTCCACAATGCTGACCATGTCGTCAACCTCAAGCTTACCAGATCTGGACTCGCCAACCCACACACATAGTTCGAAAATACTCTACCTAATGAATCGACATCGAAAAGAAAACACAAAACTTTGTGATGTGAATTTGCAGGTTAATGACGAAAAATATCCCGCCCATCGTTCTGTATTAGCTGCATGCAGTCCATATTTTCTAGCAATGTTTAATGGTGATTTGAAAGAAAGTGCAGAAAAAACTATTGTTTTGAAAGATGTCAAAGAAGATATTATAGAACTCATAATCGACTTTGTTTACACAGGGAATTTAAATGTAAACATTGAAAATGTAGAATCAATACTAGAACATGCTACGTTACTGCAGTTTAGCGAGGTGCGGAAAATTGCATGTACTTTTTTAGAAGAACAGTTAGATCCAGTGAATTGTGTTGGAATTCGAAAATTTGTCAATTTGCACAATTGCACGTGGTTTTTAGATGTTGTTGATGCATTTATTAAGAGACACTTTATGTATGTAATAAATTCCGAAGAATTTGTGTCCATGCCTTTTGATGTTCTAAAAGACATAATTTCAAGCAACAAGGTGAATGTGAAATGTGAAGAGCAAGTATATAATTGTGTTATCAAATGGGTCAAGCATGATCCAGCTAAACGCAAAGACTATTTACATGACTTACTGGCCGCAACTAGGTTACCATTATTACAAAAACAATTTCTAACACAACATGTAGATAAAGAACCTTTAATAAAAAACGACTTCAAGTCCAGAGACTTGCTTGATGAGGCTAAAAACTATTACTTGCATCCAGAGAATCATGCAAATTTGCGATCACCTAGGACAGTATCAAGACATTCAACCGCTGGCTTTCTTTACGTGGTTGGAGGGAAAGAAGCAGGGGAAGCGATAATAAACAAAGCAGAATGCTTCAGGTAGGTCTGTGTTATTTTGCGAATAGACATAAAGTTGTACAGGATCAGACCAACCAAATAAAATTTTATTTTTTTACTATAATTTTCAAAGTACATAAAAATATTACATGTAAATATTTGAAATAAAGTAAATTAAGGCAAAGTTTTGCCAGGTAGTAAGACCATTTGACTCTTTTGTGACATTAAAGCCGGCGAATTTGCGAAGCAAGATATAGGATTTTTCATTCCACAGTGTTAGCTTAAGGTCAAAATTGTAACGTTATACTCCGCTTCCAATTAAGCGAAGTGAAGAATCTTTCCTTAAGATGCAAAAAAAGAAAATTAGAAGAAAAATAGGGTTTGAAAAAATAGCGAAAAGCTACATAGATTTGGAGACTACAGATTAAAAAACTGTATTCTGGTCCTTAGTTTTGAATGTTTCGTAAAAACGCTCTAATCATATATTTCAAATAAATAGTTTAAGAAATACCTTTTACAGCATTCTAGGAAGATAAAAATCCAAATTTTCTCCTTCTTGAGATTCTATTGTATGAAAGTTCATTTTGTATTAATATGGCCGAATATACAACAACTCAAAAAAACGTTTTAACATACCTCTTGGTTCGGAAACCCTGTGAAACAGGGAAAAAATGATTATTTAGGGTGAAACTGGAAAGAAATAATTAATTTTACAAATCTTTAACGACACTTATTATTAAGATACTGTAACAACTCTTATTCTGCAACATTACCGAGAGAGTAGGCAGACAGTTTTATTTTGCTGAACAAAATCTTAATTCAACTCTCACAGCTTAACCATTTTAAAGCGGATAACTAATAGCGGACACTGTAAAGCAGTATACCTATCTTAAATACCTAAAACTGCATACTGTTGAACAGTGCTCAAAGATATGTAACTTTTGATGAGTACCTAAGATGTGTAAATGGGCAGGAGATTAAGCTCGGACCAGAATGTGTTTAATTAAAATAAACCAGAAGATATGAAGACAAAAGCAACGATAAAATCCAATCACTTCTGTCTTGCAATGACATTTCGCTTCCTCCTTTTTGGACATAGCTATATTACAGATGGTTAACATCAAAGGAATTGAATTAAGGTAATTACTCTAAGTGGTAAATTGTTTTTAGCATGTTTGACAACGAATGGCGAGAAATTGCACCTTTAAAACGACGTCGACAACAACATGGTGTGTGTGGTCTGGGTAATAAGTTGTATGCAATAGCAGGTTCGGACGGAGTGAACAGATTGAGTTCTGTTGAAGTTTACTCTCCTGAGAAAAATAAATGGCAAGAAACCACCACATTGCAGGTTCGTATTTTTTATTGCTATTAATTTTTCGCGCAACATTTTCGTGCGACATTTTCGTGCCACGTTTTTGTGCGACTAAAGCAAACCTTTTTATATAACGAAATTTGACGTGCTATATTACTACCACCAAGCATATAGCGAAAATTCTGAAGGAAAACATCTGTGCAGAAGAAACGCTTTTTCGATACTGGATAGTTTTTCAGGCTTGTTTTGGAATTGTTGTTGAATTCAGTATTTGAGTGACTTCTGGCATTACCACAGCATACTCGCGTTAAGTCGGACCCCAGATAAGTGGGACTTTCACTAATTGGGACCAAATTTCTCGGTACCTTGAACTTCCTTACTAAATCTTACAAAAGTACTTCGCTTTAAGTGAGACTCGGATAAGTGGGACTTTCGTTAAATGGGACCCTATTTTACGGTTCCTTAAGCGAAAAACTTTGATTAGGAGGGGCACCAATGCAATGGCTTCCCAGAAAAAAGCAAAAAATAAATAAAACTAAATGAACGAAATTCGAATGATAAAAATCAGATAAAGAAAAAACAAAAACACACTGCTAACTGAGTTTAAAAAAGTTTTTATTGCTGTGTAAAAGCCACGGAACTATCTATACCAGCACATTCGCCTATTCTACTTTTTGAATATTTCATTTTTGTCTATAGATAATAAATTTTTTTGTCATTTTTAAAATTTTTAACATTATTTATTATATACTTGTATATACAGGAACCTTATTGATACCAGGATTGTTTTTATGAATCCTGATTAGGACACCTGTAAATAAATATGAATAATAATAATAATAATAATAATAAAGGGATGTTAGAGGTTGGCAAAAAACGAAAAATAATTTCAAAATCAATTCACGAAAAATACAACGTATTTATTGAAGTTCAAAAAACTCAATGAGTGGGACATTTTAAGCCTGTTTTGAAAAAGTCCCAGTTGATGGGGAGATTCGGTTAAGTGAGACATTCGCTAAGTGGGACGAATTTTAACGGTCTCCTGAGTGTCGCACATAATGCGAGTGTGTTCTATCTGGAAAATGAAATTTGATTTGTCGATGTTCCTGTTTGTTTGCTTGCCGCCATGCTTCATGTTCTTGAAAATTGTGAAAATGTGTTGGAAACCTTCTTGAATTACTCTGCATTTTTAAATATCTGTTGATCACCTTGGTATAGGTTAACCTGCCATTTCTGTAACGAAATTTAGAGCTTTTGTGCAATGCAATTGGATTGATGTGAACACGTGCGCACTTCACAAACGTTCCAAAGTTATAAATTAAATCATACCTAGCTTGTCCACAGTGAAACACTTTGAGAAAGATGAAACAATTTACCCCTTTGATGTATGTTTTTCGTGTGTATTTTCAGACGTGTCGATCAGGTGCAGGTACTGGTGTACTGGGCAGTGCTATCTACGCATTAGGTGGATACGATGGAAGATTTTGTTTGGGGACTGTTGAACGATTTGATCCTACCAACGAACGCTGGGAATATGTAGCACCAATTAATATAACTCGAAGCTTTCCAGGTAATAGTTGTTGTTGTTGTTGTTGTTTTGTTGTTTTGTTTATCAAAGGATATACTTCACTGGGAGAGCATATAATTCAAAGTATGCTGTTTGAACGCAAACAAAGATGAAGCATGTTGTAAAAATCTGATTTTGAACGTTTCATATTCTAAAATTAAGTCTTCGTGCATTTTGGAACTAAAAGTTATTGCTCAAATCTCTAAACGTTTGCGCTCGAACTTTCAGAGTAAACTCCCTGAACTTGGTTGGTGTTTCAACTGTTTTAAATAATTTCGATTGTGTGTATATAGTAAATGTTGCAGTTTTTGTTTGCTCCTAAACATCAAAAGTTGCAGACAACCAATCTAAAAAAAATAATGGTTGGTGTTTTGACTGTTTTGAATAATTTTGAATGTGTACATAGTGAATGTTCGAGTTTTTGTTTGCTCCTAAACATCAAAAGTTGCAGACAACCAATCTAAAAAAAAAGTAAAAAATAGAGTGAAACAAAATTTGTTACTAGGTGTGGCTGCATTGAATAATCGTCTTTTTGCCATTGGTGGAAATGACGGAACGACGTTCTTAGATTCTTGTGAGTGCTTCGATCCTCTCACCAACAGATGGAGTTACATTACACCGATGAGCTCTCCTCGTGCTGGTGTTGGCTGTGCTGTCCTCGACGAAATACTCTATGTGGCAGGTAAGATATACCTTTAGTCTGACTCGCAGATTTTCAATGGGTACGTTGATAAAATGAGTAAAATCTAACGTTTCGCAAATTCTTCTTTCATGAACATTACATTCTACTGTGTTTCAGCGCCCATGAAACTTCCTTTGAACGTAGTGTGTTGAGAATAAGACTGCGTATTCTATATGTGCGATTTTCAAGTAATTACTTTCTAATAGTCATCAATAAAAGCCACAAAAGTACAAATACGCATAATGACATCGCTGTTTTAGTTCATGTTATAATGACTTTCGAAAACCTCTTAAGAACGTTTCGTTTTCGCTGCTACACCACTCTCCATGGTAGTTTTTATATTTGACTTGAGGGAGGAGCGTTCGAAGACAACAGAATCCACCAATGACATGCTTATTTTTGATATAACAATGAGAAAAATCAGAGGCTAAAATATTCTTAAATTTGATCAATTTTCAGGTAAAAACCTCCCTTAGAATATTCTTATACAAGTGTGTGAACTGTATGAAATGATTGGAAATTTGTTAGAAGATCAACACACACACATTAACATAGTAATTGAGGAAAGCGACACATTTGATGTTTTATTACTTTAGATGCGCAGTTGAAAAACACAACAAAACAAGCTTGATAATAATATAAATAAGTCTTTATTCTTCTTTTTATGGAAAATCAGCCTGAGGATTATTCTTATGATATTTTTAATTTTAAAAAACCCAGCTTCATATTATAAAAAAAGCGTGTATAGTTTCGTTATATATTCAGGACGGGTGAAAAGTAAGACCCAATACCAAACCTCCACGGGTGACCCGAGACCCCATACCCGATTTTTTCTTTTAAGTTCAATGATAAAGACCAGTATATTTAGTGCGCGTATCTTTAAATGCTATGATGAATTTTCAGGTTGTCTATCTATTTTCGCTTTTATGGTATTGTAATTTGTTATAAAGGCTTTCCGCGTGGGATGACGGTTGTTAAAGAAAAGAAAAAAATATGTAACTATACAAGAGAAAATCCACGGGAATTCACTGTCACAGCAAAGTCGATAAAACTATATCGCATATGCTATTTTAAGCTCAAGATTTCTTTTATAAAACGAAAACTATAGATGACTTGCCAATGTTTACAAAAGTTAAAAAGTTTGCGGTTTTGTTGCACATGCGCAAGCATTTCTGTAGGGAGAAAATATAAACAACAGACCACAATAATCAAAGACATTTATCCAAAAAAGAAATATTCGCTCAAAATTAGTGAAATCTTTTAAGAAGAATTAGAAGAATATAGTTAAAATTTAATTCCAGTTCATCTTGGATCTTATGCTACCCCAAAAAATCTTTAATCTGCCTTAATAACCATGTTACCCTGTGCGAGTCCTGCTTTTTTTACCTACACAAAAGTGCGCGCATGCCCATTGTTCTCAAAATGAAATCAAAACAACTACGTCACGCGGAAAGTGGTCTATATAAAAACGTATTGTCCAAAGTACTTTCGAAAGCCACTTTTTCTCTTTATTGCAGAGGGGGAGAGCAAGGGGAGAGCATATGCTATTCTAAATTTGTTCAAATAAAAAAAAAGCTTTTTAGATATTGGGTTTGAATGTCTTGCATATCACACCGGATCCTATTTTTCCTGATAAAGGTTTTTCTACACCTTTATCATAAAAAATTTGTGAGAAAAAGTGATGAAATTCTCCTCCGTTGACAAATATTTTTTTGTAAATTTTTTTTCTACGAATAATTTGTGCACATTCGTTTTACAGGTGGATTTGACGGTACGAAGCGATTGGACGCTGTAGATATGTACGACCCGCGCATGAACGAGTGGCGATCTGTGAGTTCCATGAACACTTGTCGCGACGGACTTCGTATGGTGACGTACGGCGGATACATCTACGCGATTGGTGGGATTGATGGTCCATCGTATTTAAACACTGTTGAGTATTATGATCCTACTGCTGACAAATGGACAGAATCCGTTCCCATGGGATCAGCACGAGCAGCGGCAGGTGTGGCTGTCTTGATGTATGATGTACAGTAGATATAGTGAAAGATTGGACACGACTTTTTAAATTATTCACGATCCTTCTGGCAGCGCTTGCACGTACATGTATTTCACCGTGCATTATATTTATACATTTTCAATTCTGTAAATTTTTGAATGACAAAAGCAATGATATTATTGTTGGGAAATTTTACGTTTTATATTGCTTAATTTTGTCTCTGTCCATTACCAAATAGAGGACGAAATTTAGAGCGGTATTAGGAAATACATTTCGTAAACTACACTTAAATTATATTTTAGAACCTCTTTTAGAAACGACAATTTGAGATTTATGAGATGCGCTAGTTTTATAAGTCGAATTTGTACTCGAGAACAAAGTTAAATGGGACCAAAATACTGCTTCCTAGCACGGAAATATGACGGCTTGAAGCAATCATTTTTTGCATGTGTCTTTGCTTGAGGGGTGTGACAAGTTGATATAAGATATCCTTGCCGTGTCCTCCACCATCTTCAAGTGAGCGTCGTTACAACAAATAAGATTGGACTCATCCTTGACTAAACATCCATTGAAATTTTAAGCAAAAAATTGAAAAAATAATACAAATTTGTGACCCTAGAACTAATAACGCATCAAATGCAAGTAGACTTTTTGTCTCTCATCGGCACTGCGCTTATTGATAGGTCTGACGAAAACGTCTCGCCGTCTGAAGCATTATTTTTCAGGCCTGAAGGAAGCAATCTTTTCGGGGCGGGGGTGATTTAGAATGAGGACTAATTGGTTCTAATCATCTAACACGATGTATGACTAACATTTCGTTTTAGTTGTTTAAGTGTATTCTTGATTGTATTATTGAAATTACGGCGAAGACAGATCTCCCCCGTTTGGGCTTTTTCGGTGGTGGACAGAAAAAGAAGGTCTAATTGACAGAACATTTATGTGTATTTACATTCAATACGATTTACACAGAACGTAGACAAATTTGAAAGATATTCCTAAGAGAATAAATAAATTAGTAAAAAATAACGTGATAATTTAGAAGCATTTTCGGTGGACAATGGATGGACCAGATTCATCGTATTCTTGTTTGGAGATCCACATCTGTTGGAAGGTGGAGAGAGAAGCCAAGATGGATCCTCCAATCCATACAGAGTATTTTCGCTCTGGTGGGGCAATGATTTTGATTTTCATTGTTGGTGGTGCGAGAGCAGAGATTTCTTTCTGCATACGATCAGCAATACCAGGGAACATAGTCGTACCACCAGATAAGACGGTGTTGGCGTACAAATCTTTACGGATGTCAACGTCACATTTCATGATGGAGTTGTAAGTGGTCTCGTGGATACCAGCAGATTCCATACCAATGAAGGAAGGTTGGAAGAGTGTTTCTGGACATCTGAATCGTTCGTTGCCGATGGTGATGACTTGTCCATCAGGTAATTCGTATGATTTTTCCAAGCTTGAGCTGCTAGCAGCGGTTTGCATTTCTTGTTCAAAGTCCAAAGCGACGTAGGCGAGTTTTTCTTTGATGTCACGAACGATTTCACGTTCGGCGGTGGTGGTGAATGAGTAACCACGTTCGGTTAAGATTTTCATCAAGTAGTCGGTCAAATCACGTCCAGCCAAATCCAAACGGATGATGGCATGGGGAAGGGCGTAACCTTCATAGATTGGGACAGTGTGGGAGACACCATCACCAGAATCGAGGACAATACCAGTGGTACGACCAGAAGCGTACAAGGATAAGACAGCTTGGATGGCAACATACATAGCTGGTGAGTTGAAGGTTTCAAACATAATCTGAACAAGAAAATCATTTTACTCATCAACCATTGGGCGAAGCCAACATAGGGCGTTTCACAAAGGCGTTTTTACTAATGAGGGAGTTTTATTGAAAGGCATTTTCTTACCTGTGTCATTTTTTCTCTGTTGGCTTTTGGATTCAATGGAGCTTCGGTAAGAAGGACTGGATGTTCTTCTGGTGCAACACGAAGTTCGTTGTAGAAAGTGTGATGCCAGATCTAAAAAAAATGCAAAGTTTAATGTTATTTTTTATTTTATAATCTTTGCAAAGTATTTCCAAAACACTCCACTTTTTACTTTCAATTCTTATGTTGTCGATTTTTCTGCTTAAACTTTTTCTTGACAAAACTGTGAAAAGTAGGCGTTGTCAATGTTTAGAAAACTTTTTTTGCAACAGAAGAAAACTTACTTTTTCCATATCATCCCAGTTGGTGACGATTCCGTGTTCGATTGGGTATTTCAAGGTAAGGATACCACGCTTGCTTTGAGCTTCATCTCCAACATAGGAATCTTTTTGTCCCATACCAACCATGACTCCCTGATGACGGGGACGTCCGACGATTGAGGGGAAGACAGCTCTTGGAGCATCATCTCCAGCAAATCCAGCTTTGCACATACCAGATCCATTGTCTACGACGAGAGCGGCAACATCATCATCAGCCATTTTTCAAAAAGTTTAGTTTAAAAGATAAACTGTAAGTGATTTGTGTACGTTCTGTTCAAAGCTTAACCTTGAATGAATCGTTGAAGCTCATCCCAGATTTTAAAGCAATTGTCTGGTGAACGCGTTGTAGCATTTTTTGACCAAATATGGAATATAAGATAAAAGATATTTATGTTTATAAAGAAAAGGGATGATCAATTCTTAATAAGGCATTGTTTTTGTTCTTCTGACGACATTACGACACAGTCTACTAGGTTCGCTGACACGAATAATCATAACATAACAACAATACGTCAGTGGATTTCTTTTGTTCTCTGAAATTGACAAGTAAGACTCAACCGTTTGTTTATTTTGAAAGAACGTTACTCCCTTGATCACTTACCGTTACGTTTCCTGCTCTCCTTCATGGTTTACAATAACAAAAGAACAAGTTCATAACAAGATAACAAATAAGTCCCGTGGTGGAGAATTTATAATTTGAAATTTTACTTTTATGTACACCCTAATATGGAACTTGTCGTTAATTTTTAATTAGGAAATTGTCAAGTAAGCAAAAGCGTTTTTGTTGTTGTGAAATCTTGCTCGATTTAATGTGTAAGCTAACGGAATTTACGATAACACACTACCACGCCTTCGTTAGAGAAAGTTTGGAAACATTGATTCAGGAGAAACTGCTGTCTAAATTTCAGTAGACAGTAAAGTTTTATTTTGCATGTATGTCATGCGACACTAAGAGAGGATTTATTGACAAGATAAAGACATATGCCAAAGAATTTTATTTTAGGCAACTGGCGTTTTTTCTATGTATAGACATCAAGGTAAAATATCTGGTAATTCAAAGTCAATATTTGTCCAGAGTCTTGTGTCTCGTGATTTTGTGTCTTCACTCGTGTTAAATTCTCAACTTTTTATGCACCTCTTCAAAGTAATCGTTTGTTTGGGGGGTTGGAAATAAATTCGGAAGCAGTTTATACACGTCTTTTTTACATACAAGAACGTCTAAATTTGAAACCTGGTGCTGCGCCTATCAACAGGTCTGACGAAAGCGTTGTTGTTGTGAGGACACGACAGGTTCTGGAATCAAGGTTGAAATGTGCTTGCATTTATTCACTTTTCAGCCTCAAATATTTTTTTGTTGTTATTCGAAGCGTCCCGTCAGAAATCAAGGGCGTAGAAGAGCCCTGGGGACGAATTGTAGACGGTACTCAAATTATATTATTGCAAGAACGAATGCATAAAAGAAAAACAAAACGTTAGAAATACTAATTTTTGGCGAAGACCTAAAATTTTATAAAATAGGTTCTTATAAAAAACGTGTAATTCTACTTCTTGTAACGATCTTACAAAAAGCGCATCATTATTGTCAGGACAGAGGTAAGAAGCAGAATTGTCCAACAATTCTTACAATACACTTCTGCGATCCAACGACTTTATTATGAAACACCTGTTAATAACATTTTGCCGTCCGACTCGCTTCTAGCATACATTTTCATATTTTAACCTCATAAAATTGGTAATGCACCCTATGCAAAGGTCTTAACCAATGTTAACCATTGAATGATCGACAAAAAAATTGAAGATGGCATGGCTCCCGGCCCCTAACGCTGCTAAGGCCCTGCAAACTTGCAAGATATCTTAAATTTGTTTGAGATAGGTTCGAGATAAAAAAGCGTGCACAATTTTTTTAATCTTATCTCCAATGGAGATGTATCGATTACAAAACAATAAAAGTTAAAAATACGCATTTATAAATTAAAACAGAGATTAAAAAAATAAAAGATGACCGTGTGTAATATAAACAACCTTGATTCCAGGGCCTGTTGTCTCTTTTTAACATCTGACCCAGCGTAACTAATATTTTGTCGGCTGTCATTAAAAATCAGCTCTGGAAACGAGGTTGTGGATTTAGAATTTGAAACTAGTAATATATTTTTTCTTACTTTCAGATTTTTAATCTTTCTCTTTTCAAACACGAAAATAACTTCGGGATGTTATGATTGGAATGAATGCTGACGTAAACAGATTTGTTGCCAAGATAATTAGATGAGTTTCACTGTTTTGTTTATGTAAGAGGTCTGGAGCATAAAAACAACATTACGTCGCGATGAAACTTCGTCCATAGAATACAGTTGTCACTCTAATTAGCGGAGAACATTCGTGTGAAAAATCTGTCCGCGAATTAGATGTGTTCTCCTTTTAAAAAGTTTAAATTTTCGGGCTTATTTTTAATAAATCGTGTATGCAGACATATAGAAAATCCAGACATAAAAAGAGAACATTAAAAAAAAACAAGAAAGAAAAAAATATCAAAATTAATAGTAGTAGCGGTAATTCGTTCCCAGGGCTTTTGACAACAGGTCCTGGGATCGAGGTTGGCGGTAATTCCTTGTTCGCCAACCTCATTCCCAGGAACTTTTGCTCAGAACCGTTATGACGCGAACAAGGTGAAAGACCCTGACGGAAGCCGGGTCACGTGGTCCGAAATGTCCAGGATTTTGGAACTTGACCCTGCAGAAACAGAGACTAGTCTAGTAAACTAAACTCATCATTTTTCCCTTCGCGCTAAAATAAGCAGGGTTACAAAAGCAGGACAGATATCGAAGCGCGAGAGCAGAAAAGAGAGACAGGTATATATCTAGCCCGGGTTACTGACGCTCTCAGCATTACGGGGACTGTTCTGCCCAGATTGCGAAAACGGTCCGTTTACAACCGGGACAGCCGGATTATGTACGCATAGTCCGATTATGTTTTTTTAGCCCTAATTATGTCGTGGTGACCGGTTTATGAACGCTGATATAATGGCAGGCAGGCTGTGATTGGCATTTCCTTCCGACTTTTGTAAATGAAACATTGACGAATCTTTATGTACGTGGGTAAGTTTATTTTATCGTTTTAAACACCTGTTATTCCAAAGAACTAATTTCAAAGCTATGAACGTGGTAATCTGATAAAAATGAAGGTTTTGAATCTGATAAAAAATCTTCTAGAAGATGTTTAATATAGCTAAGTTTTTCGCGCAAATTAGGTATGGGGTAATAATAATAATAATAATAATAATAATAAATATTTAAAGTGGCTAGCCCAGAAAATCACAAAAACCTATAGTTAGTGGATTGTTTCCACTGGGGGCCACTAGAACAAAAAAGAAACAAAAAATGATAAACCTTAGACTGCCTCAGCTCAATCAAACATAGTAACATTTATAATCTGTGAAAATTGAAAAGAAAAAGAATAAATGGTAATGTAGCTAGCATGAAACATTAGTCAAAGATACATTTCTTCTTGATATAAAGCAGTATTTACAATAAAAATATGAACTAACAAAGGGTTTCACACTAGTTATTTTATGTTAATTCTTCGTTGTTCTGATAAAATGTCTTCTTATAAAAAGAGTGTATAGCAGTTCGGGAGATGACACTAAAAGGGAAACGGTTTCCCATGTTGTATAGGGAAATTCCCATGTCATATAGGGATAGGGTTTCCCATATGGGAAACCGTTTCCTAAACTATTTTTTTTGATTTTAATTTGGGTTTCCCTTTTGGGAAACCGTTACCCATTCTCAAGAACATTTAACGGAATTGCGGAAAGAGGCTACGATAATTTTTTTTTTCCTTTGGTGAAAATTTGCCTTTCTATTGGTTAAAAATTTTTAGTGCGCTTCTTAACCAGCTCGTGCGCAGATTCCTTTCTATTTTGGTGGTTTCCCGATTGGGAAACCATTGCCGAATTTCTCGCCCGTTTAGGGTAACGGTTACCCAAATGGGAAACCGTGAAGTTTCCCAAATGGGAAACCGTTTCCCAGATGGGTAGTGGTTTCCTTTTTCGTCTCAACTCCTGAACTGTATAGTACGATAATTTTCTCTGCTTCACCTTTTTGATAAATGATAAAACCATGTTAAAGAACATAATATGAATATAAACAAAGGTCTGGGGTAGCCAAGCTAGATTCAGCCTTAGCATATTGAAAAAATCTATGTCTAAACTGAACATAAAACGTGCTATATATATTCACAATATCAGCCAGAATATATTCTAACAAAGCAATGAAAAAAGTTTAACTTCAACGTATTGCAGCATGTCAGCATATGCACGTCCAAATGGCAATTCACCTGCATAAACCTGCAATACATATTCACGTACTATATCCGACCATTTTGAGTTTGTAGTTGCTGCTAAATATTTTGTAATCTGCATATAGAATTCTGACTCTGTTCTTTTCAATCCCTTAAAATTAGCCACAACTTGAAAAACACCTCCTGACAGGCTGACGAACTTATCAGAATTTTTAAGGTCCATGTTGAAATTTTCCCTGAAAAATTCTAGATCTCCAGATCTGTATTTATTGTGCAATACGCCATGTTGTGTAAGCAGTTGATAATATCTCTCTTTGTCACCAGAAACACTGATAACCACACATGGCATGCGTGAAGCATGAGTGTTGCTGCGGTCTTTTTTAGGGACTCAAACAAAAACATTATCCCCAACTTCATAAGCATTGACTTTGCTGCAATGGTTTTTCTCAAACCGTTGAACCATCTCCTCTCTCGTTTTTTTTATCTTTTTAGAAGCTGTTGTTCGTGGAGTCCAATGTCGTTGGAGTGTTGACAATGCTGTAATATATGCAAGAACTATTAATATAAATATAAAAAAACTGAGTATGGACGTTACTACTTCTTATTGTCTTGTGAATGGAAAAGCACCATGTTGATGGTTTTCATGGTAAATATTTTTATGTACTATATGTTTCTTCTTTGAAAATTGATTATTTTTCATTAATATGAAGGTCCACTTGTAAGTTTCTATATTTTTTTTTTAAAAAACGTGTCAGTACTTACAACCAGTTTCGCAATCGTCTTCAATAACATGTGCTTCATTTGTGACGTTCTTAGAATTCGTATTCTCTTCGCCTACACAATTGATTCACAACAAAGATTAAACACAGAATTCATAATAAAACGTGAATTTTAATTTCAGTTCAGTTGAAGAAAAAGTACATACCATCGTGTGGCTGTTCAGCATGACATTTGTAATTCATTTGTTCTTTAACAGGTATGGAGAAAAAGTCGATGTCTTCATCGTTATCAAAGTTCGAATCAGTGATAACCTTCGACTGTTTTGAAACAGTCGGTATGATTGTGGTTGATGGTGGCTGTCCAAATACCAGCTTGTACGGAGTAAATCCTGTAGCGCTGTGTTGTTGTGTGTTGATGGCATCTATTGAAAAAATGAAAAATATATTTAAGTAACGACAATTCGATCTGCATTTCAGAACTATTGTTATCAACCTACAACATATTTGTGGCAACCACAAGCTCCAAGGTTTAGTTTCACTGGCACACTCAGCTATCATGACTGATATTTTATGCTCCACATTGATATGAGCCTGTTCTATCATGCCTTGACTCTGTGGATGGCGAGGACGACCACGAACCACCTGAATCTCCCCTGGCCAAGCTTCGATAAGATGATCTACTGATTTATTTACAAATTCTGAACCGTTATTGGAATGAAAGATCTTTGGTGGTCCGAACAATGAAAATCCAACTCAACAAAAAAATTAAATCTCGACCAATGATCAATGGAATGAAGGATATACTTATAGTCTCCATCAGGCATATGACTCATATCTATTAAATCAACCTAAAAATGCGGAAAGTGAAAAGTTCATAAAAAATATAAAACAAACATATGTAAATTTTAAGCATTTGATGTTGAGGCAAAGAAATCTCTGGTTGAAAAATCAAGCATTATTAAGAGCGTTTTGTTATTTTAGTTCAGGTGTGTGCGAACTTACTTGGAAGAGTTTCATGAAGCCATTTGATATAATAAGCTTGATTGGCGGTACAGTCTTCCGTGGCTGTTTTAAGTGGCAAGTTTCGCAAAGATTGATATACTCTTCAATAGCCGATCTTGGGATACCATAAAAAGAACTTGAAACCTTAGTAGGAAAAATACGAATTGAGTAGTTATTTGTATCAATCTTTATATTTTGTCTAGGGTACAATTTTTTATGTAAATATAGTTATTAATTCTGATGAGAAAACACTAATACCTTTTTGAATGTCTTTTTCACACCAGCGTGTTTTAATTCATTACAGTGAATTGAGCGTATGATGTCAAAGAATTCATCTACGTATGCCACTCTTAAGTAACCTTCAGGTATCGATTGATTACTTGTATGGTTTTTCTGTAAAAAGTAACGGTTATAATAATTACTTACATTGTTGAACATCGAACTAAAAATTTGAAATCACGATTTTTCACTTACAGCTTCTTGTGAAGGCACAATCAAAATATCCACCATTCCCAGCTCTTCGCAGTTCATCAGCTTAAACTTCTGGGTCAATAATCTGAAGCGACGTGCTTCTGCACCCTTTTTACTGTCTGACTCATTGCTTTTTAAGTTCTGAGAAATTTTCTTCCCGAACTCTCTTGTTATTGTGCCACTCGTTGGTCTTTTACCTGTGTAACGCTGGGCAAATTGTTCAAATTTTTGGCGATGAACTTCCATGGCTTAACTAAAACTAGTGTAGCTCCAACGATTAAAAATTTAAATGAAAGTTTTTTCGAACGTTTTCTTCGAATTTGTAAGAAACTAAACATCCTGTCTGGTCATGGCGAAAGAAAAAAAGGCTCCACGTAAATTGCGAATTTCGTTTCATTTGCGATGCTTTCCTATTTGCTTGTCACGAATGATATAAAAGCCGGTCGGCCCCGATTACGTTCGTTCTATAAGTCTCGAATAATATTTGACTGTCATACATAAGTCGGCCTGCCCCGATTATCTTCGTTCTATAATAAGTGGGAAATAATATTACACTGTCGTATATAAACTGGCCTGCCCTGATTATGTTCCTTTTATAAGTGCCAAATAATAATTTTTGAGTAATAAGCCGGCCTGTCCTGATTATGTTGCCCTGATTATGTATTTTCTGCCCCGTTCTTAACCGGGGCAAGCTGCCGTACTTAATCAGGCCAATGTTCATTATCCGGGCAGAACAGGACTACACGGTACAGGGCAGCGAAAAGTAGAAAAAATCCAAAGTACAAGTCAAACAGGAGAAGAATTAGAAGAAAAAGAAGTCAGGTAGGCCGGGCTAGTATATATCCTGTCTAAAACAGAGACGTGTAGTAAAATAAGACGCGATCATCAGGCTCACAGCAGTAATACAAATTTTGTGGTTATCTCACTCATGTCAAGGGATATACCCTTTACGATAATTCAATTGTACATGCGTTCCTACGGCTCTCCATCGTTTTACAATATCGGAAAATAGGAGGTAAAAATCGTGTTTTTATGATCATTTCGAGCTAACGCAGACCCAATTAGGACCTGCGCTCTACCAGACAACTCTGTGCAACAGCCCATACAGTTTTCCATCTCCCCAATTTTCTTCACATGGTTTGGGGGTTAACCCAGGGCTATGGTAACATTCACTTGCCCATACTGGACAAGGGGAATTAAACCCCTGTCTCTTGCACAAAGGGCAAAAGTTATAACCACTAAGCCAAGTTTTTTGTGTATTATCTTGTGTCCCAAATAGTTTTCCTCACATCCATTCTTCATGGAAGTTGTTAAAGCCTCAGGCCTTCTTGTTTGCTATGTAATTTTCTTCAGAACATTTTTTAAAATAAAATTTAATTTTCGCAAGAACTAATTTACCATAGTAAGCCCTAATATTGCACAAGAACTATATTTCCGGAGGAAAGAATTTTATGATATTTTGTTTCTCAATTTTTACCGTTTTTCAATTAAGTAAAGAGTGCTGAAGTTGAAATTTAAAGGTTACCTACGATACTTTTACAATTGGGCGTCATATAATAGAAATTAAATTCAAAATTAAGAAAACGTTCTCCTTAATTTTTAAAAGTTCATCTACTTGAAGAAACAAGCTTTGTTAATTCATCGTTTTTACACTTGTGCTTCTTCTTCGATGTCTTCTCTGAGTGCGCATTAAAAACGCCAAAATTCAAGATGGTTGCACGATACGTCACAGAATGGTTGTGCATACCGAAGAAATCTTGACCCCCCTGTGATCGCTTGGAATATTAAAGCAGTAAAGTTATTAATGTGGCGTGAATCATAAGTTACCAGCTTTTAAAACTTGAAAATAAGAAATCATGTCGTCTTCAGACGTTTCTGATGTTGATTGTCGAGATCAAGTTCTTGGTTTGGTGGACGAAAATGAATTGTCTTGGGGGCGACAATGTCCAGAAGATGGCAAACAATAAATTATATTAACAATAAATGTACAAAAATAAAGTAAATGAATAAATAAATAAATATGTTAGGAAAGTCTTGAGTACTTCGTTGAATTTTCTATTATTTCTTCTCGTTCAGGTCGTTCTTTGGGGACGTTGTACGTCCGTTTCCGATCATTTTGTACACGAATTTCTCTATCAACCGCCCGATAGTACGAACTCAAAGCAATTTCTCGGAGAAAATTATAATTCTTTTTTTTCATGACCTTTTTAGCAACAAAGCGTTTTGAATATCGATGCCATGAAATTTTAAATTTAGGCTTGTAAGTGCCTTCGCGGGATTTTCGTTTTTTAACAGCCTATAAAAAAAAGATGAAATAACAACGGAAAGTTAGGTATTAAAATATAGATGACGTGCCAATAAACTTTACCTGTCCCCGATTTATGTTGAGATTATGATCCAGCGCAGCTAGTTCAACCCCCGCAACCATTTTTTCTTGCTCAAAAAAAATGCTTTTGGGTAAGTAACGAATCTTTAATGCATGGAACACTTCTAAATACGTGGTAAAGATGTTTTCATTCAGCTTCCTGATATCTTTTACAAATTGTGCATTCATGACGACATTCTTAAGGGCTTCGTGGGCAGGTGAACCTGGCGTTAACCAATTTCTGCTTTGAGCCTCTTCGACAGAATACTTTTCATGCTCACATTTAGTGTAATAGATACCAGGAAACGAATGTCGATTACACGAGTGATGAATAACTGAAAGAAATCGTTCAACCAATTCTTCAGGATTACCATTGCATGTCTTTATCGACCAATATAAATGATTTACTATCGATGGAATCCACTCTCCAAGTTTTTGATACGCTATAAAAAAGCTTGACAATTATATTGCACGTATTCACTATATTACTACCAGATACCATTCCAGAACTTACTTTTTTTCTTTGCAAACTTCACAAGCTGTTTTGACATGTTTTTCGCTAAGTGCCATGGATCGAACTGGTGTATTATGTGTTTAAATTTATCGTCTGTTGCCATTAATTTCCGTATTTGTATGTGCCTATCAGTGGAGACAGCTCTGACACCAATCTCATCATCCAACCTTTTCACGCAAGTCATGAAGCCGTGCTTTTCCATTCCTAAATATGAGATCAGTGTCACTTTTAAACAGTGTATACATATAACAAGCAATGACACTTATGTAGGGTTACGTATAGTACCTACCTTGCGAATTTTTGACTTGCTTTACATTTACAACTTCCATATCTAAAACTTTGTTTGTTGTTTGTTACAATCGATTCCGTATCAACACTTGCAGTATCACAGAATGAATCGTCATGCGCAGGGAACTCACTTTTATAATAAAAAGTAAATTAAGATTTATTCAAGTCAAAAGAATCGTCAAAAAATGATATTCATGATACTCACCCAACTGTTGTAGCAGTAATTACACCAAGTTGACGTGCCAGACACTTAAACTGTCTCCACAGTTCTGCTACATTCGCTAAGATGATAATTTGTTTCAACATTAATTATAACTGATTTGATATTTAAAATTTACAAATTAACTTATAATCGCATACATGTTTCTTCCATATGCTGCGTACATTCACTATCAAAATTTGTCTGACATGCTTTACTTCGGTAGTTAGGCTAGAATAGAAAAAACTCAACTTTATTTTCGAAATACAATAACATCTCGTTCAAAGCCATAGTGAGTTTTTTAGTTACCCGATATTTCTGCGTTGATGCATGCAACATTTTAACAACGTCCGTTTGAACAGCTACCTCTTTCGTTTTTGTTTCTTCTACGACCAAGTCAATATCGCATATGCCGTGTTCATCCTCATCTACCACTGTCTCCTCGTTGTTTTGAAACGACTCACAAATTTGGGATATCATCTAAAACCAATAAAACTCGGTGTGACTACAATAACTTTGACAATTAAATAAAATTCAGTACAACTATATAAGAACATTAACCTGTTTTTTGGAGATTTTATCTTTTATATTCGCCCTCCTGCTCTTGTTTGTTTTAGTGTGGTCGAATATAGATGGTATGGAACCTAATTTTAATTTTCGTCGGGTTGGTTTTTCATCTAAATAAAAAACAACAACTTTGTACTTAGTCCTCCATATCAGAAAATATATGGAACTATACCAGTAATACCTTTCAGTAACTTGTTGCGTAAATCAACAGACTCGTCAAAACAGCTTTCTTCAAAATGTTTTTCGCATAAAAATATCTGCTTCGGTAAATTTTCTCTTTTTATTTTTACTTTCCAAGCGTTAGCCAAAGCCTTGTCCTTAGGAAGAGTGAAAAAAGTTAAATTCTTTTGTTTAATTTTACTATTTGTACAATTAACAGCAGCACACCAAGACATGTTGATATCTTCGCTATATTGCAGTTAAATCGTATGATATTTACAAGCGTGCGATATTTATCATTAATATTTCATTATTTTTTAGAAGAAAAGTATAATTTTTTTAAGCGGGGGTAAATATGTGGTGATATAAAAATTGTTAAAGCATTCGTACAGAAAGAGCGTGCGGCAAATATTTCTAACCATTTTGTTACGTAACTCGCTCGATCTTCGGCATACCGGCAGATTTTCCGTTTTCTAATGGCCGCCAAGCACGCTAGTACAGATGGTGAGATGAAAGTTTTCATTAGTAGTTTTTTGACTTTTGTGAATGTTTTGTGAAAATTCTGATGTGAATTTTTTAATAACATATAGTAAAGACTTATTTGAAATAAACTTTTAAAAGCATCGTAGGTAACCTTTAAATATTATGTGTAGTTCTAGTTAAATAAGAAAAAAATTTGTATGACATCGTTTTTCAAAAAGGAAAAAGATTTCCACATTTCACGGAAATTAATTTTTGTGAATTTTGCGAAAAGTGATTTTTCCGATATTTTTTGTAGAAACTAAATCACGAAAATTAATTTCTTAGTGAAAAAACTTGTGATACTGTATATGCCAAAAAATATATATACACTACCACACATAAGATCTGGACCAAAACAATGTATTCTTTTTCAGTGTATAGTTGTATATTTTTCTATAATACCAGGCTTTCTGATTATTCAGAATGAAATTCATTATTGTCTTTGCTTAAATGGTGCAGTAATGTTTCTCAAATGTTTTTTCCTTAGATCATTAAGAAGGGGTATATATAATATAACCTAAGTAAAAATTTAATTAATTAAAGTGTGAATTAAAATAAGTTTTATATACACGATTTGCAAAGATCTTCATCATTAGAATAGTGCTAATTTTCCACTCATTTTGTATATATAGCCATGTAAAATATGCACATCTATCTATCTATATATACAGTACCACACTTTGTGGAATTCTAGACATGTGCAATGATAAGCAAGTATGAAACAATTGTAGCATTGTTATTGCACGCTTCCTGTTCAAACATGAATCTTGAAATACTGCTCTCTAAGCAAAAAACAAATCATTTTACTTAATATTTTTTATACTTGAGACTTTCTAATGGCTTCCTAATGATACAAAATATTGTAGTGGAAATGATGCTGATGTTGATGTAGCTTTTCGTGGAACTGCCCAATTTTAGTACACAACTAATAACAAGAAGAAGGGCTTGTCGCCTTTTGTATTATGTTATGGTTTCTATTTTTTTTATAGTATGACAGAAAATATATCAACGCATATATTAGAACGTTTTAAAGAGACAGATGAAGTCCACAAAATTATTGACCAAACTTTGAATATTCATAATGATCAAATACTGCTTGAAGCTGATTTGGAAAGATTGACAGGTTTGCGTGCATTGTGCAAATAAAATTTTAAGTTTGTACAAAACTTGTTAGAATGATACACTTACTGTAGATGTCTCTCCATACTTGTTTGTTTTTACATAAAACCATGTTAAAATTAGAAGTATATACAGTACTGGAAAAAGGTTGTTTAACATATCGAGCGCGCAACGTGCGGGGACTCCCTCGATACGCGATGTACCGCGTTTATAATAATAAGAAACAATTATAATAAATTGTCGCAATCTATCAAGAATCTAGTATCGTGACAAAATCCGTCTCGATGTGTCGCGATGGTAGGTGATAATGAGAATAAAGAGAAAGTTTTTTTTAATGAGAATAGAGAGAAAGTTTTTTTATTTCAAACACATCTCTGCTTTATCTTTTTTTTAATTTTAAATAGGTTCTTAAACTTTGAAAATGTGATCTCTAACGAAGCTTTTTTTGTCGCCGCTTTTCGTTCTTAAACTTTTAAAATGCGATCTAAAAAACTTTTCTATTGCCGTTCTTCGTTCTTAAATTCACTTCAGAGGGTAATTCTTTAATGCATTTTTCCTACTGCTTGTAGCTACAAAATATATTCTTGAGAGGCCCAAAAGTGGAATTTATTCATTGTAGAGCGATAAACATTGAAATGCTGCTATGGGCGTTGCTATGCTGTTATTTCAACAGCTGGTTGTGAAACTGTACCATCTAAACCAACATTTATTATAAAAACTGCTTGACACAGCAACGTTAGGAATTTTGTGTCTGTAAACAGATGAGAAAATCAATTTAACCCTTAATTCGCGGATTTCGAACAATCCCTTTTCTTAGACCCTTTGAATATTGAACTTTCTTAACTTTTTAAAGGTTGGATACCATTACCCTATGAACTACTTTCTGTTAAGAAACATCAACACAGGACAGCATTGTTAAACATATCTAAATTTGCCATAAAAAAGGCTGACTAATACCTTCCAACCACTTTATGGTGTCCTATTATCACGTAAAAACCAGGTATTGTTTTTAAAAATAACTTCTTTCAATTACTTTCACTTTAGTTTAGTTCAATCTATAAAGTTCACTCACTTCAATATATATATATATATGTTGGAAAAGATTTTAAACAACAAATACGAAATAAAAAGGTATTTTTTAAGTTAAAATTTTTGCTCTGTTTTTTACGTTGTGTTTGTTGTTGTAATGAAGCTACCATTTTTCTGTTGTAATCAAGCTACCATTTTTGTTGTTGTCATCAAGCTATCATTATTTATACAAAAAAATACAAATAAGAGCAAAACAAAAAAGGATTCTGCTCTTTCTTCGCGTTACTCGCGACAACAATAGTTCTCCTCAAGAAAACAGTTAAATGGCAGACGCAGGTGAGCGGGCTACGAGGCAGATCAGCTTTATTTATAAGAAAGGTGAAAACACTGTCTATGCAATGTCTATTTCATTCACTCATAGGTAAATTATATTCTGCACAACCTTCTTTATTAACAGACAACTTCCTAAAGTATCTTAAAAGTAGCTGGGTAGCTCCCTATTTAAATGTTTTGACACTTCGGATCAGAAATTTATTTCATAAACTTCTTTTATCATAAATATATTTCATAAGGAAAGTTATATTACGTTGATAATGCGATGCATCCCTGCTTTTCGCGTGATAGCTAATTAAATAAATCTCTGTAATTGATTTTATTCTAACTCTGTTTTGTCTCGTGTTTGTTTACAGCATGCTACCATTTTTAAATTTTTTCTCCCTCACCTCAAATCACGTGATTATGTCTATTGTTTCAGGTAAAGGTCTCAGCATGGTAATACCTTCATCGCTATATATCATCGCATATTATCTTTAATAACAAAAACTCATGAAAAAAAAACAAGAACTTCGAAGAAAAAAGTCCGACCACAAAACTTAGCAACTTTTGTAATAACTTTTGTAATATGATCCATTTAAAAAAGTGCAAAGTTGGCTTCTTTTTTTTGGTGTTTAAAAATAAATAGGTCATTGTTTTTTGTGTCTTTTTTTTCTAAGTAGGAAACACAAGTTTATTTTTAAATTTAAATTTTTCGATTAAAAACCATCTTTAGCAAATTGAAGAAATCCTTTCTTTTTATTACTTATAGTCGATAAGGCCCGTGGAAAAATCCACTTAGGCAAAAGGCCATTAAAAAAATAGGTTGCTTTAGATGTTTTGCTGACGTCAGCAGTGCATATACAAAAAAAAAATGTTCTTAAAATCTTACACAAAATGTCAAATGTCAAATCTTACACAAAATAACAAAATAACAGCTTGCAAGGTGCAAAATCTAGTTGATAAAAAGTTACAACAACGACACTCACAACATAGACACTCACAACACCAATACTCACAAAACCGACAGTAAGAACACCGACAGTTACAACACCGACAGTCACAACATGGATAATAACAATGTCAGAAATAACGTATCTCAAATATGTACATCTTATAAGTGATTATGTTGAAAACTCTCAGTATTTTATTCGGAAATGTCAAAAAGTTGGCCTGCAAGAGTTAGCACAAATCAACAAAAATAAGTTCTTTACATATTTTAAATATTGTCTTTCCCTTAAAAGCTTATACAAAAATATGAAAAAGCCATAGTTTAGAACACATCAAATTTAAATCTACAAAAATCAGTCATTTAAGTTGCATACCATTCTCTCCCACAAAAATTTAGACAAAATGTAAAAATCAACCGGTTAAGAACACAAAAGATTTTCTTTTTTAGTATGATGATCCGTACTGCCCTTTACCAACAATTTTGAACCTAAATGTCAAAAAATCAATAAGCAAAGAATAAACTTGAATAAAAAAAGATCATTATTTTGGAAACATTGTATATATACGGTTCGTAAACAAAAGTTTACACAAAATGTAAAACAGATTGGTTTTTGAGAAACACATCTAAATCAACAAAAATAATTTCATTCAGCATGTCGTATATTGCCATTACCCATCAATCTTCCACAAAAAGGTTATGAAACACATCAAAATTTAGTCATTTCATTGCATATAGTCATCACCCATTAGATTACAAAATCAGAAACAAAACAATAAAAAATAACTTAACACACACACTTTAAATTCTATAAAATTCGTTCCACTTGTCATAGTGCATGTGGTCCCCCTTGTAAAGTTCACAGGTAAAATGTGAAAATAATTATATATATTCTATGGGCATAAAAATACATCCTACTATCCTGCAAAAGTTCAAGTCTTTGAAAGATTTTGTAGGTAGCTAGCTAGCTTGTTACATCATAATTCGTGCTCATAAAAGAAGAGAAGTTTGGAAACTATAGTAGCTAGCTATAGATAATTAAAAAAGAGGAATAACAACAGAAGTCATAGCAGGTTAGAGCTAGCCATGGGATGGGGAGGTGGACTTGGAGGCTAACATTAGCTAGCTAACAGTAGCTAAGACACCCAGTTAAATATACTTAAACTGGGAACACTTAGCTAAAACTAAAGCTAGCTATTTATGCTTAGTAAAACACATATAAAGAGAAGCAATATAGTTCAACAAACCAAAGTTTTCCGTTTGTTAGTCAGCTAACAGCTTTATGTAGCATTTTGAATTTTAGGACAATACATTAGTTACGCGCCAGTGCATCATGAATTATGCAAAAAAACGTAAACAAATATGGCTACATACGCGGTAAAATATAAAACTGAGGCTTTTCCTGGAAAATGCGAGTCTGCTTGCTCCAGCGACATAAAAACCAAACAAACGTCTAAAAATATCAAAGTTCTTACTATTTGTGACTTCAAATCCACTTCAAACTCTAGCCTTTGTTTTCTACTTCTAACTTTACTTCACATCTAGCTCCACTTCTCACTTCACTTTTCTACTTCTTCACTTGGTCTCTTTTCTTTTTAAATATATAGCTATGCTTTTTTGAACCACTTTTTTTCCTTTTTTTCAAGGTAAAGGGATCGTTCTTCTGTGCTTTTTTTTGGTGGCCTTTATTTTCTACCTCTAACTTTACTTTACTTCTAGCTCCACTTCTCTCACTTCCAACTTCACTTTTCTACTTCTTCACTTGGACTTTTTTCTTTTTAAATATGCTTTTTTGAACCACTTATTTTACTTTTTTCAAGATCGTTCTTTTGTGGGTTTTTTTGGTGGCTAGAGGACACCATTTTTCAAAAGTTAGCTGTTAAATTTATTTCAGCAAATCAAATTGAGTCATTTTCATCACGTGATGTAAACAAAGTAAACCCGCTAGCAAAATGGACATAATTTTTTCGGCAACTTCAAAGAAAATTTCGGCGACATAAAAGGAAAATGACGATATCCACCATGACCGTCACATACACTCCGTATTATTATAAGAGATTGTCGCAATCTATCAAGAATCTAGTATCGTGACAAAATCCGTCTCGATGTGTCGCGATGGTAGGTGATAATGAGAATAAAGAGAAAGATTTTTTTAATGAGAATAGAGAGAAAGTTTTTTTATTTCAAACACATCTCTGCTTTATCTTTTTTTTAATTTTAAATAGGTTCTTAAACTTTGAAAATGTGATCTCTAACGAAGCTTTTTTTGTCGCCGCTTTTCGTTCTTAAACTTTTAAAATGCGATCTAAAAAACTTTTCTATTGCCGTTCTTCGTTCTTAAATTTTTAAAATGCGATCTAACGAAGCTTTTCTATCGCCGTTCTTCGTTCTTAAACTTTTAAAACGCGATCTAACGAAGCTTTTCTATCGCCGTTCTTCGTTCTTAAACTTTTAAAACGCGATCTAAAACAGCATTTCTATCACCGCTTTTTGTTCTTAAACTTTTAAAACGCGATCTAAGAAAGCATTTCTATCACCGCTTTTCGTTTATAAACTTTTAAAATGCCATCTTAAAAAACATTTCTATCGCCGCTTTTCGTTCTTAAACTTTTAAAATGTCATCTTAAAAAACATTTCTATCGCCGCTTTTCGTTCTTAAACATTTAAAATGCGATCTAAAAAAACATTTCTATCGCCGCATTTCGTTTATAAATTTTTTAACTTCGATCTAAAAAGCATTTCTATCGCCGCATTTCGTTCTTAAACTTTTAAAATTCGATCTAAAAAAACATTTCTATCGTCGCTTTTCGTTTATAAAAACTTTTAAAATTCGATCTAAAAAAACATTTCTATCGCCGCATTTCGTTTATAAACTTTTTAACTTCGATCTAAAAAAGCATTTCTATCGCCGCATTTCGTTCTTAAACTTTTAAAATGCGATCTTAAAAAACATTTCTATCGCCGCATTTCGTTTATAAACTTTTCAACTTCGATCTAAAAAGCATTTCTATTGCCGCATTTCGTTCTTAAACTTTTAAAATTCGATCTAAAAAAACATTTCTATCGTCGCTTTTCGTTTAAAAAAACTTTTAAAATTCGATCTAAAAAAACATTTCTATCGTCGCTTTTCGTTTATAAAAACTTAAAATTCAATCTAAAAAAACATTTCTATCGCCGCATTTCGTTTATAAACTTTTTAACTTCGATCTAAAAAAGCATTTCTATCGCCGCATTTCGTTCTTAAACTTTTAAAATTCGATCTAACATAGCTTTTCTATCGTCGTTCTTAGTTCTTAAATTTTAAAAATGTGATCTAAAAAAGAAAGATTAACGCTAGCTGTATACCCTAGATTGTTATGCATAAGTTAAAAAAATATAACACAAAGGAAGTATAATTATGTTTAAACATCCGCGATCATTGTTGAATACACTCTTATTTTTAAAATAGTTCTATTATGAAAAAGTGTTAATGGCCTCGATAGCTTCGAGACGGATGCATCGCGAAGCCCTCTCGATACAATTGGAAAGTAAAAAAACGTCTATCGCGGATCGAGAATACCGTCGCGATACGCGAAGCGCGATGTTAAACAACCTTTTTCCAGTACTGTACCTAACTCGTGTTTCACACTGAGCAAACATTGGTACGCCATGAGCAAATCGTCCCCCGAGTGACCGGCTGCTTGTACAGTAAAATTTACGCAAGTGATTTTGCTCACCCTATTTTTTTAATTTTTGCAATTCTTCCACTGAAACATTAAACATCACAATGCAGGCATGTTACTTTCAGGTCTACTTTTGACTGTTGCAACGTAAATCCAGGACGATAATTTATTTTTAAAAGCACTTTTTATAAGTTCCATGCTAATGTGACACTAGCCACATAACTAGCTCGCTTGTGGACATTGATGTTGCGGTTTGCAGTGGCTGTTTTAAATAGTACCCCCTAAAAACTGCTCTGAAAATTCACGGCCGTATACTGCAACCGCAGCTGTGTTTCCCACTAAACACTAGAATATATGCTTGTCATAACACTCTCCTCCATTATGATAATTCTAATCCATATGGCAAAGTACTATATTGAATGCGTATGGAACCACTCTTGCTAAAAAGATTTTGGTGTGTTTTTTATGTTATGTTACAGAACGCTTTCCTATACCCTCCTTCGTTATGCTTATTTTTAATGTTACAAAAGGGCCAGGCTGATGTCATTTCGTTGTGCATGAATTTATTTTTTGCTGACCAGTAGTAATTTAGCATAACTCTGGTCAGCAAAAAATAAATTACTACTGGGTATTTGCAAATAAATAAAAAGAAGAAAAAACAATTTATACCAACATTATTAAAAATTGAAAATGAAAGAAAAAGTATTCCTGTTCAATTTTATTCTTTTTAAAAAAAATATATTTAATTTTTAAAACCACAAGCAGATAGAAACTGGGTTTATTGGTATTAGCAGCAACTAAAATTGTTTATTGTGTTGTGACATCATGGGCCAAACACAGTGAGGTTCGTGCAAACAACCAAGGTTTCCTGTCGCGTCCAGCTAAAAGGTTTAAGCCATTGTATTGAGCATTGTATTTCTTCACAAGAAGTGAAAATGAGATTTTACTTTAACTGTTTTGATATATACAGTATTTAAGGTGCCTTTTTTTAAAAATTTTTTGGATGATTTGACATGGAATTACCCTGGTATTTTAATTTGTTGTATTTAAATTTTTCACCTTCACCCACCCCTTTTTATCCCAGTTTACGCATCCCCCATTTAAGGAATGATCCCTTAAATGGGAGATGTTGCAGATCAATTGCAGACCAAAGATTTTATATTCGCAGCACCATGATAAATTTAATACGAAATGGTATTGAATGTGATTATAGTAAACAAAATAACAAACAGACAAATGTCAATTAAACAGAGGTGGAGGAATCTTGAAGTAAATTAAGAGAAATCACACACAAAAGTAAATATCTGAGCAATCTTGTATAAAAATTTAATGAGGAATAAAGAAGTCTTGTCATGCATTCCCTCTATTAATGTTTCCCTTAAAAAAAGTTCCTGCTGTCAATTCTGGTGCCGATATAATGGCAAATTTTAAATTATCCACCTCTGGTTAGTATTACAGGTAATTCATTTTTCAAATATGTTTGTTTTGATTCATTTTTTTAACTTTTAGTTATACTGGATGAATACCAGGAGCAGCCACATCTTCTCGATCCTTTTCTAGGTAAACCAAGTTCTAAAAATACAAATACTTAGGTTTGCAAGGATAGAAATTTAATGTGTTAATTACATATACATTTTTAGACCAGCTTGTGACGAAATTACTTGATATTGTGAAGTCATCGTCAACACCACAAGCAGCATTTCATCAAGCATTCAGATATCTCTATCTATTTACAAAGGTACTTGTTTTGTCTCTTATGTTTTCAATGTGGTGTGAAAACAAAAGTGAATAATCCAGCTGTAAAGTTTGTTGATAGAATAGTAAAAATACTGGGAAGCCTCCTTCTCCTTAAACATAATCAGATTGACCTATATATATAACGGATTTATGATTATTCGTATTATAATAATAAGTTTGTGTGCTAATTATACACACGTCATGAGCACTGTCAACACACTGTGGCCTCATATTCTTACATAGTAGACATTTAAAAAAGTTCTCACTGTTTTGTTTTTTATTTGAATTTTTTGTTGTAGGTTCGTGGTTATAAACAAATCATTAGATTGTTTTCCCATGATGTTTCTGATCTTGAATTTGTTTTAAAGTTGTTGCATGAACAGTCACTTACAGAATACCAGGTAAATCAAAGTATGATTTTTAAAAAAACTCATTTCAGGTGTACAGGGGTTGAAATCAAAGGGAAAAAATTGTTATCAGTCATGTTATATTTATTGGTAAATATAATAAGGAAGTTAAGTGGTTTTGGGGTTGCAACTTTTAGGTAATATGATTTCTTAGTTCTTCTTGGTTCTTGTGGTTATGACCAGTAGTTAGTATTTCAACCTCTGGATGTGTTGATATAACAATCACTTGCAGTAACGTCTGTCTTTCGTTGCAGTATGAGATAGAAATCACACATGGGTTATGATCTTTTTATTATTTATTATTATTTCCATATTTCTTATACAGACTTGGGAAACTCGTTACATATTGCTCCTCTGGCTTGCAATTGTTTGTATTATCCCGTTCGATTTAAAAAAGCTTGACGGTGCAAGTGTTAATGATGACGAATCTGTTCTTAATAGAGTATTGAAAAGTGCAATAGTGAGTATGGGATTCTCTTTGCAGCCTGTTTTTATGTCCCTATTTTGGCATGGACTTTTTACGTTGGCCTTAAGGATACGGTAACCCCCTGAGACACATACTCAGTATATTTAAAATATCCCCTCTGCTCGCTATATTAACCCTAACAAATATATATATTCTGAAAGCCGAATAAATTATCTCTAGAAGGATGATAAAATATTTCCATAAAAAAAATCCAAGAAGTAGAAAAAATATTATATACAAAAATATACCCTTCCAGTTCATTTTGTCGAACACTCCCCTCAGTAAAATTTTTGTTCGTTGAAAAAAATATGATTACGAAGCTCTTCAGCTCTAAAAAACTTTGCTTTTTTTACTCAAATATAGCATCTTTTGTGTTACAATAGCTGTTTTCTGACTGATTTATCTGTTTTTAAGCTTGATAGATCAATAACTTGATATTTCCTCACTTTCTGCGTTAGAAAAAGCAAAGTTCTGTAGCCAAAGATATAATTATCGCAATAAACTTGTTTTCGTACAATTTCGACAAGATGGAGGGGAGTGTTCGACAAAAATATATACCGTTTCGACTGAAAATTTTATTTCGAGAAAAAGCAAATCAAAGACCTTTGCTTTTACCTGCAAGAATCATGGTTACACCCACTTAAACGTTATGAATAATTAATAAGTCATGAATATTTTATTTAAAATTAAAGGTAAAGTGTTTTCGTAGAACTATGGGTCTAGTTATTGTTAACAGACAACAGGATAATGTAACATATAACAGGATAAAAACGAAAAAAATAAAGAAATAAATTAAAAAGGTATAGATGGTAAATAATAATATATTTGTATAGATTATTAAAGTGTGAATGTTTCCTATGTTATATGTAGAGATGCAATTTTTTATTCGTTCTGCATAACTCTCTTTAATTATCATACAGATTAAATATATTTGAGGAATTTTAAACTTTGAGCACACTATTGTAAACACTAAAAGATAAAAAAAGATTTTTCCTCATTTTATCCCTCTTAACAATAAATATTTTTGATTCTTTTTTTAAAAATATTAGGAAAATATGCCAAAGAATCAAAATTGAAAAAAATATTTTTTTTAAAAAAAATGACCCTGAAGGGGGTTACCGTATCCTTAATCAACGTTATTATTTGTTCACATGTTCACAGTTAATATGTATTTTCAGCACGATACAACAACAAAACTATTCAGGGTCTACATTAAAATTAACGACAACAGTAAATTTCATGTGCTATTTTTTAAATTTGTCCTCATATTATATGCAGCATATCTGGAGTGAAATTTCTTGAGAACAAAAGCTTTCAGAGAAAAATTTCATTTTGTTCTTTGCATTAAAATTTTGATAAAAATGACTAAGAGGATAATGTCCCGAATCATATATGATATAGTATTCATCATCACATGTGTATTGTTTCTGAACAGAATTTTAAGTGTGTAATGAGTTATGAACTTCAAATTCTCACTATTTGATTAAATAGGTGACGTATTCATTGTTATTTCATCATGCAATTTATGCGAGTTCGTTGGACTTCCATTCCGTTCCTATACGCAGTGTAATTTGTTTAATTTTCTTTTCATTTCAGCCTTATTTGAATGTTTTCGACAAGTCTAAAGATGCAGCTGCTTATCTTACTGCAAAGTATGATGTTACTTATTAATTGCTGTATAAGGCTAGAGTCATATTTATCGCCATCCAGCACACCCAGAGGCAAACCAAAAATCTTCCTGAAAACCCTACTATTTTCTTCTTCATTTTGAAGTAAACAAGTGATGTGCAATCTAACTTTTGCACAACACTTGTTTCATATCCTTTATTTCCTTTTTTTAATCAAAAGTTTGTTCACAGGCTGAAGAAAGGTTTTATATTGTTTTGCAACAGAAATCAATTCTCGATTCTCCTCCATTGTTAGCAAACATTCTTTTAGCTTCAACTCCTTTAAAATGACGATATTTCAATAATATCTCTTTCAGATGACAAAGTTTACTTTAGAGTAGCACCCTGGCGCATTGGACATCTTTTTAACAATCTCCATGTTTAACACTATCAGAAACTGCCTGAATTTGCCTGTGTTGTTGAAAATATTGAAAAATACTGCAATTCTGATCATTTGTAAACAACTGTTGGTCATCTGTAAGAGCTAAGTCAAGCAATCTCCTTCACCCTATCAGTGACTTTGTAAACAAGTCCCTAGTAAGCTTCAATAAATATATAGTAGAAACTAAATATTCCTGTTTTTGTTGTATTACCTTGTTTTTCTTGTTTACTTAGGTTTTTAACTAGACCTGATGTAAAATCAGTTAAATTACCTGAATTTTTCAATTGGGCATTGGATGTACTTCCTACAGCAAACAGTAAGCACATTCCACATACCTTTCTGTTTTACAGTGGATGAGATAAATCTTTTTGTAGCTAATACTAGTGTTTATTTGTTTAAATATTTTAGAAAGTACAATGGTAGGAATGCATACAATCACTGGTGTGCTAGCAACTCTGGTAAGTTTTGAAACGTTTTTTTGTTTAAAAATATTGTACTTGTTTTATATCATAATTTATTACCCGGGTGATAATGAGTAACAATATTCAATACTCAACAATAATCAATCAGTCTGCATTCGATTATTGTGAAACCAGTATTTGCCAGTAATGCCCACTGAAACTTCTTTGAATGTAAACAAAAAGTAAAGTGATGAAAGAGTTTAGGAACAGGACATAATTCAAAAACCTAAACTTACCTTCTAAACGGTATTTCAAAACTTGTTTTATGTTTAACGACAAATCAACAAGCAAATATTTTAGCAAATATTTTAAGGTTTGTCATTCCATTAACACCATTAATGTTTCATCAAAGAAAACTTTAATTGTGAAATTATATTAAAAGTCTTTCTCCAAATTTGTGCTATGATTAATGCTGAAACGCATTTGGAATTCTCATTGTTTTGTTTTACATCATAAACATTTATATATTGATATTAACAAGGTACTCCTATGGAAAAAACTTTACAAATACTAAATTAAAGTTTGACTACGTTGTTTTTGTTTTTTCGCGCTCATGCTGGCTTAGGTAGGAGATTTAGGTTTTCTTTTTGACCTTATTCACTACGGTAATGCCCTGATAAACAGTTGATAAACATAGTATAGACTTGGTAATTTATTTGCCGGAAATAAACATTTTTTTATGAAAATATTCTGTAGAGATGTTAAAGCAAGTATTTTTTTAATTCTATATTTTAGGCTTTAATTTTTAAACATGGTAGAAGAGAAGACTTATTGCCACATGGTAGGATTGTGAAGCATGTTATTGTTATACAAGGCTGCGCATAATTTTCTACTACATTGAAGCTACCTTTTCTCTCATTTGAATTTTTTTTGCAGAATTTTCTTTGGTTGTAATTTTTCTATAATAAATTTGTTTTTTAGCATCAAGAATTTTTAACTTTGTTGAACAATTGGAAGTTCTTGATATCCAAAACACTTTAATCAGAAAGTTAGCTGTTAAACTGGTGCAGGTAAAAACTTTTACCCTTTTACCCTAACATTATCAATAAATTTTTCTACATTTTATTGTTTACTAAAAAAATTAAACTAAAATATTTTAGAGAGTCGGCCTGGTGTTTTTGACTCCTCGCGTTGTCTCGTGGAGGTAGGTTTCTTTTTATAAAAGTTATTTATTTATTTAAAACAGGGATATGTTGTGGTAATTTTCTTAGAATTTTTTTTATCCCAAACTGCATCAGTTTTATCAATAAGCTTAAATCTTATCTGTCACATTCAAATAAGATAATATCAAAACCTTATATTAAAACGCTAACTATAATGGTTAATGACGTCATTCAAAATCATTTAAGTGCTAATCTACCTAAGGGGTCATCAAAAAGTATATAATCATTATTTTGACTGGTGTTTCAAGCTTTACAAAAAATTTTAATCCTAATTATTTTGATGTCTTCGAAACTATCTGTCTCCCTGAGGGCTTCGCTATAGGGGTTTTACTGTGACTATACTCCCATGCATGCCTCTATCAACCTACTTTCTGATAAAGCAACAAATCCAATGTCGAAACTCTAAATTTTACTGACGTTGTAACACTTCCAATGAGTCCCCTATTCATATTTTGATCATGTTTAACCTTGTTTATTTAATCATACTACACAAATTTAAATACTGAGTGTTTTCATACAAGGTTGTTTTTTTAAGTGGGAGGTAAGATTTTACCTTCTGGTGCACCTTCTGTCCTTAACTCCATAAATTCTCCATACAGCAGGTTATCACAGCATTATGGTTAATATAACTTGTTGTTAAAGGATGGTCCAGTGAATATTTAAGTCCAAAATTTGCACTCAAATTAGCCTAAATTGTTTTTTCTTTTACGGTAATTTATTTTGTTGCTCCAAATATCAGGATGAATATTATTGCTTTGAAATTATAGTGAGATGCAGTAGATTGCAACTAAATTGCAACAATAAAAATAATGCTTTAGAAAAGTTGAGTATATGTTAAAAATGTTAAAATTTCCGTTTCAAAAATGAATATGGCTCTACAGTTTACTGACTATATCCATTTATTTTTATTTTTCTTATATGCTATTCCTTTTTTCCAACCATATAGAAAGTGTTGCAACCACATAAGTAAGTTATTTAGTATTACAACGGCATTTTTTATTTTTATTCTTATGAAAAAAGCAACTTGATCTAAAAATAATTCTCTTTACCAAGCAATATTTATTAATGCAAGTCAGTTCAAACAAAAAAAACTCTTCTGCCTGAGTGTTTGCAAGCTAAGTAAAACAAAAATAAAATTGATGAAACGTGAGATCATAAACTGTGAGATGATGAAAATGACATGATGCTTTATCTTATTTGCAAGAATCGTTATTCATGTTTGTCGTAGAATTATTGTTGTTTGTCGATACTATTAATTTTATATATATGAACATCTATATATGAACATCCATGTTTTGTTGCTTTTACAAAACTTGTAACTTTTTTATATAAACAGTTGATTGCTAGGGAAAGTTTAAAATTGTATCGCCAGTGAGGTCATAAATCAATAGGTCACGTAAGTCTCCACAGAGCCTGAAAATGTTAAAAACGTTCAGCAACTTTTAAGAAAAAAAAATTTGTACACTTTTTAATACTACATCTGATTACAAGATTATATATACCGAAAAAAATTCAATTGACCACTGTTAAGCAACTTCATATAAATCTTTTTCCCCTTAGTTTGAATCATATAGTTTACGTGTGTTATTGAAGACGCAAAGGAGTAAAAAAGGTTGAATTAATAAATACGAAGGGATTGGTCCAAAATTATGCGTGTTTTTAATTGTTATTTAAATAAAAACGAAAAACTGTACAGAATATAACTGACACAGACATAATAATAGATAGCCTATAAAGGGGAAATATGATTACCCTCCAGGGTGTCAAGCTGACCTTGAAAATCCTGAAAAACCCTGAAGTTGAATAAGTGGCCTTAGAACCCTGAAATTATGTTATGAAGTTTTAAGAGTAAAAATCTCCATTTAAGACCTGGAAAAATCAAACAAAAATCCTGAAAAGTCACAATATTAGTCAATAAATGACCCTAAATGACACCAAATTTAATCAAATAAATTCGCTGGACAGCATGTAAATGTGTTGTTAGTGGGTTTAATAAATTGTCCATTTAAGATTAAACAAGAAAACATATTTTTTGTACACTTTTTAATACTGCATTTGATTGACGGTATTATTAAAAACTATTTGTCAACCTATGGAAAAATCCATGGGGTTGCCCGTCCTTTGTATATCGCATTTCGTGTTCCCGTAACAGACAGTCAGACAAACAGACAGAGGATGGCTATTATTATAGAGATTGTCTGTGGTTCGCCTTTCCTTTATATACACATTTTGTGTGTCTCGCTACTTGAGGTACCATTTGCGCAGAGACAAATAGAAAACGACTATTATTATAGAGACTAGCTGGGGAACCCAGCGTCAAAACGCCGGGTTAAGCCACAAGTAACTGTGTGACCCGGTGTTAAACGCTCGGTAGAGCGCTTAATAAGAGCCGTTACGTGTGCCACACATCCAGGTGGAGCGCTTTAGTACAGATATGCAGTATGTCGTAAATCGAGTGAAACGGACACAACATTAGTGTTTCTTGTGTAATATATTTTTCAAAAAATAACTTTCCTGCAACTTTAGGCGAAATAAAAACAGAGTTAACAACCCAGTGTTACCCGTCTAAAAAGCAATCGGCCAACATGTTTTATTTTGCAGAATAATTTTTCATAAAAGGTAAAAATTAATTGTGACACCGGACTAAATGCTTGTACAGGTAAACGGTGTTGCGCATGTGTATAGGCGTAATACCCTTTTCCAAAAACACTTTATCGCAACTTAGGTTTAAATAAAAATACGGGAAACAGCCCGTTATTACCCGGTCTAGCTAAAAAAATCACTTAACAATTTTATTTGTGGAATAAGTGTTTAGGACAGTTAAAAAAGGGTGTAGCTAGCTACCAAACTGCATAGCATGAAAATTATTGATTGAGAAATAATTTTGTTGTACCCACACTGCATTTTGTTACTTTTACTTTTTAGCCAGATGTATAGCTAAGGAGCTAGCTAAATAGCCACAGCCAAACATAAAAATAAATGTTGGCTAGTATAAAAAACTCTTATACCAAACAAAATAGTAATAACTGTATGTGGTTAAAAAATGTGACAATATATTTATCTTAACATTGAAAACAAACAGAAAACAAATATCACAAAAATATGAAGCTTTCAGAAGACAAAAAGGTCAAACAGGCCTACAATCCTCACACTGACCACACACAACCACTTTCAAAATCAAAATGGCCTTCATCCGGCCGTGAAAATTTTTGATTGGTTCATTAAAGGAGTCAGGCTTTGTGATTGGTACACTACATGCAAGCGGTCAAAACAAAGTTGGTAAAACAATGTGACATTTGATTTTTGTGGCTCCCGGGCGGAATCGGCAATTGAGATCACGGGGGACCATATTAAAAATGGTGTATTAAAATAACAATGCATCTCTTAATTTATTTATTTTCCAAGTTTGAAAAATTAAAATAATTAGATTAATTTAGAAAATAAATTAATTTATTAATTTCTATTGATCAATAAATAAGTTTTTCGATTTACCAACCCTCTGATTCCTGAAAATTGTGGAAAGATCAAAGGGATATCGGTAGCCATATTGCACACAAACAGACAAAATACGGCTATTATTATTCTTGTTTAATTTAAAATCACTTAACAACATATCAAAAAAGTTTTCTTTTCGTAATACTTTGTATTAGATACATGAGAGGAAGCCGATCGTTGGGGGAAAACCTACAATTGGGAACCGTGCCTACAGTAAGTATTGATTCATGGTTTTAATTCTTAAAAAGTGTGCAAACGAAGTTTCAGATCAGCCTGTTTTCATAAAAATAATAATATTCAACTTTTTTTTTTCCCCTTTTTTTAGGTAGAAGGAAAAGATGAAGGAAAGAAAAACACTAACGAAGAAGTTTGTACTTGTATTTGCTATGATTTAAATTTCTATAACAATAGCTGTTGATTGTCTGTCTGTTGGTCAAAACCAGGTCATCTTTAAATAAAAAATAAAAATTTTAATATATTTAAATCGACTTTGCTGTGATAGGCTTATTTCCATGACTTTCAGCAGTCAACCACTGGTATTAATATCAGTAGCTTGCGATGGACTTTTTGACAATTTGTTTTTGAATTCTGTAAATAAAAAACGAGTCAGTCTATATTATAATACCCGTAAACGTCTGTCTGTCACGCAAAATGGTAGCGAGACGCACAGATTTCGTTTTTAAAAGAGACAGGATTTTTCCACGGGCCACGGACTAGTAAATGATATACGCCAGCAATAATTATCCTTTTTCATGCAATATCAAAGCACCCTAAATGACAAAAACCTTAAACAGTCTTGTCAGTGAACATCATGCCAACTTCTGATTCAGGCGTGTGTGAAGGCTGTGAGTATGATTGAGCAGGCTAAAAACAAAAAGACTGCTTGAAAAGAGCACTTATAATAATGGTCTTAAAAATAATGGTTTTAAAAAAAGGTCTTTATTAGAATTTGAATGTTCAGAATATTTAGTTTTTTTTTTCGAATAATTGTCCTATAGTACTTTGTCACAATGTGAAATTAAAAACTCTGAAATCATATTTTGTACTAGGGCTCCAAATGAACTATGGTGTATAAAGTTTCAAAAGTGTTTTTGAAAATGCTGCATTGTAACTCTATAATATACACACTGGATCTTTTCTATTTAGCACATTTCAATTTATAAGAGTTTTTATTACGGTGACAGTTTGACTGCTGGTAACATAAATATAATACAAAAAGCCAGACACAGCATATCACATATGAAGTGAAAAAAAAACCAACCTACAAACCTCCTTTAAAATGGCCACCACCCAGTTAGATTGTCCAGCAAGCATGCTGCGATTGCTAAAAGTTAATACTTATTAAAGGTAATACTTATTAAAAGAACACAAGGCATATGGGGGTTTATATTGAAAATTCAGACACAGAAGGATCCTATTATTATATTAGATAATAAAATAAAATTAACAGAACCCCAACTTTTTCAATAAATTCGAAACCATCACTGCTGAAGTACCATATTATGCATGAACACACAGACAATGGCTATTATTATAGAGATTATTTTGAAAACGTTGAACTCTTTGAAATATGTGTCTCCCTTGTTTATGTTTTATGATTTGTAATGCAATTTACCTGTGAGCAATAACTTTCTTTTAGAAAAGTGTGACCTGAAATTGTTATGTTGCAATTTTAATTGTTTTAGGAGTTTGACATTCCCGAAGAAGTTGAATCTGTGTTAGGTAGCCCTTAATGATTTTAATAAAATTTCTTTCTCACAGAACATATTGACATGAAGTCTTTGCAACAATTTGTGTTAGTTGTTGTTTAAGTGAAAATGTTCTTCAGTTTGTTTATATTTTTAGTGTTGTTATCAAAATGTCATTGTTTTGTTGTTGTAGAATTTTTGATGACAGGTTTAAAAGATAAGGACACCATAGTTCGTTGGTCAGCTGCAAAAGGGTGAACTTTATTTTCCTATTTTTTCCTATTTTTAAGTTAACAACAATCGCATTAGATTATTTCTTTTTCTTTTTTTCTTGCTTAAAGAGTTGGCCGCATAACTGGGCGTTTACCAGAAGAACTTGCTGATGAAGTTGTTGGTTCCTTGTTAGAACTTTTTACGTACGGGCAGTTTTTGTTATTTTTAAACAATATGGTATTGTCTATACTTGACAAATGTAGATTTCCCATTAAGACCAAACTTCTTTACTTTGTTGTGCATATTTTTTTTGTTTTCAAACTTTTAGGTTTTCTGAACTTGATGGAGCCTGGCATGGAGGTAATCATTTTTGTTATTTTTGTGCTTTTGAGGAATAATTAGTCGTTACCCATGAAAAATGCATCTTTGCCTGCCTCTTAGCATAAAGTAATGAAATTTAGTTATTACTATTATTATAGGTGTGGTTATAAGGGCTTTTGTACAAAACCCCAAGTTTTTAAATTCACTCACATGCAGACTGGCAGACAGTGAATATTTTAATGTAGGTTGTTTTAATTTGATATAAATTTATTTTAGGTTGTCTTGCATTAGCAGAACTTGGTCGAAGAGGACTTTTGCTGCCAAGTCGCTTGCCTGAAGGTATATGCTTCAAATATTGAATATTGCTCGTGAAAATTCCACTGGATTTAAATAAGCAAACACTTTCAGAGATAAAACTTTTGTAGTGTCATTGTAAATAGTTTAGAGTGTGACAAATGTTTTGAAAAAAATTAGCCAGAATCATTATTTTTTTATTCGTCCAAATTTTAAGAAGTTTGAAATTTTTTTATGCTCAAACTTATCATTTCTCTCTCCAAAATTGCGAAACAAAAGGAGTTTCAGGGTGATAGTTTAAATAAAATAAAAAGGTATCATAAGAAAGCCCATTAGGTATATGTTATACTTCATATTTAGTTTACACTATGATCTTAAGATAATTTCTTCGATCTCAAGATATTTCTACGATCTTATTATAAGATTTTATTTGAAGTTTCCTATTAATCTTTTATTAAAGATGTTGGAAAACTTATCTTTTAAAATTTGTAAAATGTTTTCTTAATGGTTTCCGTGGAAGGCAAAAAATTTAAGGATGTTTAATTTCTTGATTTTCCAGAAAATTCGAAGCAAGTAAAAGTTGAGTAATTGGAGCTGATGTTGTTTTCTATTTAATATGATTACATTTTTTTAGTTGTTCCTATTGTATTGAAAGCATTAACATATGATGAACGAAGAGGATCTTATAGCGTAGGTATGATGAGAAACGTTCTAAAAGCCCATTAACCTATACTTTTTAAAGGTTAAGGTCTCCAAATAGTTAAAAACTAAGAAATTTTAAGAGTTATACACAGGGCTGCCACCAATCCTCAGAACCTGAAAAAAGAAATTATTGGTTGATCTCCTAAAATGTCCTATTTTGTCTAAAATTGATTTTTTTCTAAAATATCCTGAAAATTTTTTTTCTTTTAACTGGTAAAATTAAAGAAATTAATGCATTTGAATACTTTTCTCGTATTATTAAGCGTTGACGTTTTGTAAAACAAAAGGTTGATTTGAAAACCTTTTAATTCTTCTAATTGCAGATGTTCAACTTTGAATGACCTGTAACTTCATTCCACCCACATGCTAAATGTTTTTAAACATAGGTTCACATGTCCGTGATGCAGCCTGTTATGTATGCTGGTCATTTGCGCGAGCATACGACCCACATCAAATCAAACCTTTTGTGTTGAATATTGCTAGGTAGGTGAAAGATTATTCATCTTTTTTCTGTATGTGTTTTGAACTGCCATTTATCGAGTCTAAAAATAATATTTTGTTTTAATTTAGAGCATTACTTCTTGTTACTATATTTGATCGAGAGATAAACTGCCGTAGAGCTGCCTCTGTAAGTCAATCTTAAATATAGTCAGCCACATCATGATCAAATGAGATTTATTTAGACTTTTGAATCCAGAACGTGTAGCTTTTTCGTCTGCAATTTGTATTGCAATTTTTGCAAGATGACAAAATACATCATTTGTATTTTGTGAAGAATGATATTTCTTTGTTAATTGAGTTGTATCTATTATGCTTTGATATGCAAGCCAAGTTATGTGTTGTATTTGCTTATTATTTCTGCAGGCTGCATTCCAAGAAAATGTTGGCCGACAGGTAGTGTTATGTTGGATTGTTCTACTTTGTTCTAAATCAAAACAAACAAACAAATCTTCTCATTTAGCATGAAACAAGCATGTTACACAGACAGGGATCATTAAGTTGCTTAAGTAATTGATTTTATTTATTTAGGGCTCCTTTCCCCATGGTATCGATATTGTGACTACTGCAGATTATTTTACTGTCAGTAACCGCACAAATTGCTACATTAGTTTGAGGTATGATTACACTAAGTTGCTTTTTCTAGTCAAAGACATTCTATGTTGTTTAAAAAAAATTTATAAAAATAATCCATGTTTGGTTGGATTAATTTTGATCACAAGTTATTGTGATCAGATATTTGATCAAGCTTCTGACTGAAAATCAGTTTTAATCTACACTTGAACGATCTTGTGATCGTGAAAGGACTGTACAATACAATCCCTTATCAGTTAATAGACCTGCTGATAAAAAATAATGATATACAATCCATTGTAAAACTATATAAAATAACCATGTAAAAGAAGCGACTTCATGCACTTCGGTTTTTATTGATAAATTATATAAAATATTGATAGAAGGGTATATAAAAATATTCAAACTATTTAACCATAGTGTTTTGTATATATGCCAACTAACATAAAATCTTCTTTGTAGTGTGTTTGTTGCTGAGTTTCCACAGTACACACAAGCCTTGATAGATCATCTCGTTACAGTGAAAATTTCACATTGGGATAGGTATGCTTGATTCAATACATCCTCATCTACGTCACTTCCAAGACATTCTTGTCTTCAGAAATATTCTTCTTGAAAAAAAATGTTTTTGTTCGGTATGTTTAGTGCGATCCGCGAACTTACATCACACGCATTACATAATTTGACTGCTGTGGCACCAGTTTATATGTTGGAAACAGGTGTGTTGTTTGTGAATACTTCTCATACAAATTAAAAATATCAACTATGAAAATATCAACTCAAATCTCCTCTAAAGTAATGTTTTTTTTTCTCTAAAGTAACTTACTACTCAAATAATTTTAGTTTTACATAATAACTATATAGCCAATTTATAAAGAGGTTGAAAATTTTTGAAAATTATGAAATCTCAAATTTGACTGTATAAAAAGAGTAGCATTTTTATTAAATTTTAACTTTCCAACCCAGTAGACACACCAGCATATACTACATCACATCCTCCTTGTTGGTAAAAATTATTGCTGTTAAAAATTATCAAATCTTTATAAATACACCTCGATCACACCTAGTAACATGTTGCAAGTTTAAAAATGCAGTTGTGTGAAGCACGATAAAATCCTTGTTCAAAAAATACAACCGTAATTGATTGAGTAACTTACAGGGCGCGCATTTATCTGGTATTTTTGTTTCTTTAGCTCTACCATTGCTAATCAATCAAATGCAATCGATTGATATCTGCACGAAACATGGCGCTATCTTAGCAGTTGGCGAAGTTGTTCACGCGTTATCTGAAGAATCACGAACAAAGTATGAAACAAGAAAAAATGCTCCACTATTGACTGAAATTTTGTAGGAGTGTTTAGTGAAAACTTTAAGTGACATTTATCAAATAATAAGCCATGTTAGGGAGTTAAGGAATGGTGCTCGTATTGTAATGTTTGATTCTGACAACAAAGTTTAAAGCAAAACTCTGAGTACTAATTCATGTTTGTTTTAGGACAAATACACCCCTAGTGTTGAATGATTCCATTTTGAATGAAATGATGGGCTTGGTTAGTAAGGTACCTTTCTCATTTTCTATGTTAAAGATTATGCTGCAGATTGTACTGCTATAAATTGTTTACCGATTTAAAATTTGTCCCTTTAACAAATGAGGTCTCATTTGCAAAAGTCTTTTTCTGTTTTTTTCTTTGATAAAGGTATTAAAAATTAGCACAAAGGAGTGTAAAGAAACAGTGAAAAATAAGCTGGATGTGCATCCAAATGAATGAACCATATATGTTCTATTTGTGATTTTTTTAGTTAAAGAAGACAAATCAGTTCAGGTGAAATATTTCTTTCAGTTGTATCTTTGTTGTGCCTGGGTTAGTTATTTGGTGTTCTGTACTTTACACTGTCTAGTCTCCTGTATTAATTATCCTCCTTAATTATCCTGTCCTGTCCTGTTCTTGAGAATATATAATAACTCTTTCTGCGCCAAAGATGGTAGCTATAAATATCCACAAGTCAATTTCTGTGCATTTTTGACTAATGCGGATAGTATCACCTAACGTGATTATAACTTGTAGTACATAATATGGTGGTTTGCGTTTTTTATTTTAGAGGTTATGGTGGTGAATTAATGAGAAAAGCAGGTATAATTTGGGCGTAGCCATTTCACATACTTTATAATTTTTGACTATCACATGCTGTATTTTTTTTCACTATAACTTGCAGTATACCTGTAAGAGATACATATCTCTTACAGGTATACTGCTAAGTTACAGTGCACTGTTATGAGTTGCTTGTTTGATTGCCACACGCAGGCGAGGTTGGTATAGGCTTCTAATGTTTTCTCCGTTTTTAGTTTGTAAATTGATTGAAAAGATTGCATCTTCAGATGTTAAGATAAATGATACATCTGTATTAGGTGAGATCTTGTTAATTTATACAAATTGGTGTCTAGGGGTGAAAGTTCATCTTTAAATTTAGTTTCATGCAAGGATTGCTCATCTTTTGATAAAAGCAGCAAAATATTGTTCCCTTAAGATCAGAAATCAGCAGACATTTGACTCTCAATGCTTGATACGTCTATCTTTTTGTCATCAAAAACTAATTTATCGATTCTTTCTATATTTTTTATGTGAGAAAAACTGTTATTACAAAGTTTTAGTATGTTAAGCAGTTATGTTAAGCTCTAATCCTTGACTGAGGTCTCATAAGCTGTATATACGTACCAGCGTTGTTTGTATGTATTTTTGTAATATCTTTGAATTTCTTTGAAGGAAACCTAATTCTATAATTCTCTGAAATTTCTTGAGTGTTAGTGAACAACCCATGACAATTCGCTGCAACGAGAATTGTATTTAAATTGTAACTTAACTTTCTGCTGTAGATTTAACTTACGACTTGTCAAACTTTAAGTAAATTCTTTTCAATTCATCTTTAATATTTAGACGACTGGCTGTTTGTGATAGTTGATACAATTTCACATACTGCACCAACTGTGCGGGTAAGAACTATTTTTTTCTTCAGTTTTTTTTTATTCTTTATATCTTTATTGTTACAGGGACGATACTTTTAAGGGAAAAAATATAAATTACATTTTTTGTACCACAAACCATGTTTCCTATATTGTATATTTAGTATACTGCCATCACTGCATTGCCGCCATTTTGCCAGCAGTATATGATGTCATCTACGCATTTTAAATTAGGTAAAAACAAACAAACATTTTAACCTCTACCATATATCAAATGAGATTTAAGTTCGCTAATGACTTCCATATAAGGTATGAATAAAGTTTATGTTAACTTGTGTTTAGATGTTCTTGTTCAAAGCTTTTGCTCGAAGTTAAAAGCTCCTTTAAACTTTGACAGGTAGGATATTATGCTGAGTATTTGTATTTTGGTTAGCTGTCACATATGTAATCCTGCAGTGCAACGTACCAGAAATCACCTTTTTGTTTTGGTTTTTATTTAGAATGGGCTTTGCACAAGCACTTGGTGTATTACCAAAGTTTATGATCGAATCAACATTCTCAGAAGTGAGTCAGAGCACTCGGGGTTTTTTTATACCCAAAAGATAAAATCTGACTGCTTTTTCTTCAGAAAGCTTCTTTTGTGAGATTAAAAACATGTTTCTTCTTTACAACTAAGCTTGTTTAGACCTCTAGATGTTTCCACAAAATGACTTATTTCTTCACTATGTTCAGGTTGTAAAAGAATTGATTCACACTTGTAAAGTTGGCGAAAACAAATCAAATGCTGGTAAATATGCTGAAGCAAGGTGGAATGCAGTTGAAGCATTGTTAAAGTAAGCATAATTCTGTTTTTTGTTTACATTACCCCGATTGAAAGGTTGTAACTAGATGATTGTGTTGTCCCTAGTTTTAAAGTTTGCGTCATATCGTGAAATCGTTAACTTTATTATGAATTGGTGGTGAATTTTGAGTTAGTAAGGTCCTGTGTAGTTTATTTTTAATAAGACGCACTAAATGGAAAGATCGGCACGAAATGGATAAGATGAGCGACAAAGCTATGCTGTCTTTGCATCTCATTTGCGTTTGATGTTTGAAGCTGACGTTAAAACACTGTTTTTGCCACAGTTGGAATTTTTGCCTAGCCTTTAGTTAAAGGATTGAAGGCTTCGTGTTCGGCCATTTATTTATTTTTTTTAAATTTTGGTCAACATATAAGCAGATTTGTGTTAAAATCAATTTTGGCCAAGAACGGTATTAGAAGTTGGAAAATCTTTTTTTTTTCAAATTTTTTAACCTCTAAGAACCTGAGAGTACTATCCTTTGATCAACTTTGTGAATAATCCATTGCACACAACTTATAGTAACAGTTGTTAAACCAATCCTGTTGTTAAAATGCTATGTCAATTTTTTTTAGGATATGTAAAACTGTTGGTGTCACATATGAGAAATTACAAATTCAAGATATGTACGAGTGTTTTTTCGATGGTTTAAAAGATTACACGATGGACAGCCGTGGTGATGTAGGAGCCTGGTACCTAACTTAGTATTTCATGCTTCATTCCTTCTACTTGTTAGAGATTCGAAGACATGAGCAATATGTTTTTGTCACAAAATTATGTGCAACTGGTCAGGACTCAGATGTTAGGCTAAGCAACAAACACTTGACCCTATCCTTAAAGGCGTGGTCATATTTCAACGTGAGAGTTTTGAACGCTGCCCACCATAATTCTAACTCCGACCTTGACCTTAGCTTTTCTTTGAGCTTGAAATGTGGAAATACGACTATAAAAGCCGTACTTGTTTCAACTTTCAACTAATGTGTTTATTTTGTCAGGGTGCGAGAAGCATCAATGACAGCCCTGGTTGAACTCACCTACATGTTGGTTGGAGAGAAAACGGAGCATTTTACGCCAGATATGTATGTGCAGGTTTAATACTCATTCAGTTAGTGTACTTCTCAGATCACAACACAGTGCACTCCACACAATTTGGTATTAATTTTTAACTTGTTATCATTGCGATATATTTGTCAATGGTTAGACTGTATTTTTATGTAGTTGTGAGAAGATAATGTGTTGTCTTGTGCAGCAAGCATCGGAAAAAATCGATCGTACTCGTGTTCAAGCTGGAAATCTTTTATTGCAGTTCATCCACCATAGGTATGTTTGTCTTTTGATAGATGATTAATGACATCAAAGTTCCTCGTCAACATTCACGTCTGTGAGTATGTCTTGCTGAAGAGTCGAACAACACTTCTCCTGACAGGACGGACTTATTCAGGAAAGTTATAAAGCAGTGCAGCGCACAGCTCTTATCTGATACTAAACATTCTCCTACAATGTCTTTTAATACGTTTCCATAAAAATGTTTAAGTATTTGTAAACTTTTACAGTACAGTCGTGAAGAACGTAACAATAACGCCGTGGAAAGATTTAAATACTGTCAAACCTGTACAAATGTTTTGATCTGCTAAAAATGTTGTTGTGGAATTTTGCACGTTTATATTTTTTAGTCCTGAAATCCCATATATAAAGCACAAAGAAGAATTGACACAGTTGCTACCAAAGTAAGTCACTACTCTTCAGAATTTAGAAGTGTTAGGACAAATTTTAATGTTGAATATACTCCTGCATCATGCACACTTATTTATTTCACCTGACCATTACTTCGCATTCAGTGGACTGCAAAAGCTCCGCTGTTGCAGATGGGTAGGCCAGGTAAACAATGTTGAAAATTCGCTAGCTACAGTGTCTGTAATGTCAGAAAAAACGGAAAATGAAAACTGCTGTCGTCCAGTAAAATTTAGTATCATTTAAAATTTTGGATCGAACCAAATAGCACTATTGACAAGTTGAAAGTGCATGTATTTTACAGAAACCTATATAATTGCTTGTGGGTACAGTCTTCAACATGCAACTCTTGTCTTGTAGCTTGCAATCTCTTTGTTTCGGTTTGTAGATAGCAATTTCATTGTTTGGTATGTTTCCCTTCGTGTTCAGTTGCTTACCGTGTCTATTATAACGATGTCTGAATCTAACGGTTACTTTTACGAAAAACTGTTCATCGGAAATCTCTGCGTTGTTAATTTATCACAGAGGAAATTTGTAAATTACGTTTTACTTAAATAAAACATCTAAATAAATGTATTTCATTAAATTCGTAGCTCAATGTTGAGTTCGTTAAATTGGTTGGCGCCTGATGAAGGTTTTGAAGCTATCACAAGATTACTGCACTTGGAAACATATCAATATTCGATCCTTCTTGGACTAACGATAAGTGCTGGTGGTCTCACAGAATCTTTGGTGAGTACGAACCAAAATATTTCTATGTCAAAGAACAACAACTTTGTGCAGTGTTTCTGATACTTAAATGCAGAAACTTTCATTGATATCCACATTAAAAGATTTTGCGAATATAAACTTTTTTGAATCGACGCTTTTTACAAGTCATTCTTTTATTATCAAAGCATAGAATTGAAACTAAAATTACACCATTCTTCACTGGGCTTGAGCATGTTCACTTTGCTCCGTGAGTAATAGAAAACAATACAGAATACTAAATATCGAGTATTTTGTGCCTTTATAAACTTTCTCGAATCGTTTTTCTTAAAAATTTCGCGACATAAGCGTTCACAAACTTAGCTGAAAATCAAATGCGCGTGAACTTGATAAAACAGCTTTCATTTTACTAAGAGTCGTGTTTATTTTCAAATTTATAATGGGACAATATTTTTATTCGTATAAACTTTTTTGTGGCCTGGAAAACAGCGTATTGTCTGGTCACGTGTATGATTTGAATACGAGTGATGTACTGTAGTGTAAGAAATAATCACATTTGTTGGTAAATAATCTACCATATGGTTGAATTCCACAAGTGAGCGCCGATTATCGGAAAATAAAGTGGGCCTCTAACGCTTACCAGAAAATATGGATCGAACTCGGAAGCTTATTCCGTCTATTCATGAGGGGCTCCGTCTTTTGAAACTAGTTAGTGGATATTACCAAGGAGGTTTGATATTACAATGCAGGGGGGGGACTATGAATAGGAACAAAAATTAAGCTAACTCCCTACGGTGAATGTCGACATTGATAAGCTTAGTAAATGCGGAATTAAAGGAGAACTTTTTTAATGTTATCCTCCTTTACACTTGCATTTGTCGATTTATAAGTACACTGAGACGCATTCTTAGCCGGGCCCACGATTATTAGGCGGGCGCGCGATTCTTAGCCGGGCGCGCGATTCTTAGCCGGGCGCGCGAGCTCGTTTGAGAAACGCAGCTGTTTAATTTTCATATTTTATTACTTTCTTTAAAACTGCACGTTTTTTGTGTGAGTTACAACGTTGAGCATTGATTGCATGTAGTTTACCTAATATTTACCGCTCAAGTCATTAGTGTAGGGTCTTGGGAGCAGATTTGACCTGGCGAGACAGCACGATAATTGCCAGGCTTGTTCCAAAGGTTAATAGATTAGGTTAACACTCTCTTGCTGCGAAAGAGCTGGTACACTTCGTAAGTATGTCGGTTTGAAATTCAAATTGTTGTTTTAGGTGCGACATTCGTCCGATTACTTGTTGGCGTTTTTAACCAAGTATCAAGAGAGGTTAGTTAAATTGGGGACAAGCCCTGCCTTCAAATACAAGCGCCGCACCCGCATAATTTTGAACCATATATTCGGGTAAACACCTTCTGTGAAATACTCCAAAGTTCTTTAATTTGAAATAGCTCCTTTTTTTTAAATTTCATAGTTAGGGAAAATGTCGTTTAAATATATTGTGTTTTTTTACAAAAGTCTCCTAAGATTTAACATCCTCAAAAATACTTTCGTTTAAAAAGAAAATTGTATAACAACTCAGATCTTTTACCATTGGCACTCCAGATTTTGTTCAATTATTTTATTTGGCGCATATTGATTTTAATATATAATATTTCAGTGAAACTGATCTTGATGTAATTACAGAGAATTTGTTGAAAATCTTGCAAACACATTCAAAAGACGACAGGTATTTCTTGCTTTCACTTTCGATTTTAAACTTTTTATCTTTGTTTATTGGTTGGCGATGTTTTTGCTTCCTACCAAACTGTCACTTTCGCTATTGACTGCATTTTTTTTTATATTAGAGTTGTGATACCGATGTTAAGAATGTTGGATATAATTCTATCATCTGGAAGTTTAGAACTTTATAATGATGTACAAAAAAGGTATTCTTTAAATTTTCATCTTTGAGAAACAGCTTTCACACCTGTGAGATTTCAATTTTCTCTTTTTTACGTATTTAACCTTCGCCCAATTAGCGTTAAATGTTGAAGATTTTGTGGATTGGTGACGAAGTGTTAAGAAAATCATTGTTTGGGACATTTGAGACGTGTCTTGTTTAAACAGTCGCATTTTTGTTTAGTAAAAAGTTTCCATTCAAGTTGTTGTTGTCAATCAAAGACGAAATGAAGTCTTGTGGAGAAGTGAAAAAACTTTTGGCCAGTATTAATATGTATGCTTGTTTTTTAATGTTTTGTTTTGACCACGTGACTTTTACTTTGTGCTTTTTTCAACCCCTCTGTCCAATTGAAAGCAATGGAGTTAAAAAAGAGATTCGATATAAAAATTTCATTGTCCCTTTATGCTTCTCCCAAGGAATCAACAATAAAGTCCTTTCCATAAGCCGGGTGTAATCTAGAAAAGTGGAATAGGAGCCAAATATTCAGGACAAGCTTCTAAGAACGCTGGTGTACACCCTGGTAAAACCTATTTTAATCTCATAAACATTTGTCTAGATTTATGTTTCTGCTTAGGTTTTAACTATAATTTTTTTTCGATGATACTTATTTTAAGCTGATAAATATTTGTTTAGATTTTGCGGACTGCTTCAATTTGCAGGTGATGTGCGCTCGAAATCGTTACAACATCTCATGATGTATCTGTGTCACAAATACCCTCGAGTAAGCGTTTTTCTAAATCACGTGATTTGTCCGTCATAGGGTAAATCATGGGGTGATGCGTCATCGTCACTATCTGCTATTCATTCAGCGCGAGAAAGTGCTTGTGTACCAGTATTTGTACCCTGGGTGTGTTTGTCGCGAAAAAATATGGCAAAAAAGTCAATTCATCCAAGAAAGTGGAAACCAGTTTAACCTGTCAAGAGCTTGCTTGTTGTCCGACTAATCAAATTCAATGTTTTGCTGTTTTACTTTTTATCTCTGGAAGTGGGAAGTAGTTTTCTCACCAGAGAGATATAAGAAGCTTAAACGTCTGTAGATGCATGTGGCAACTTTTCCAATCTCAAAGGCTTGACATGACCTGCTCCTTGAAATTAAGCAGGGCAGAATTTCGTATGTGTATTTAACGCCACCTCGATATATGCCACTTCTCCATGTTAATACCCGTATTTTGGTTGTTCAAAATTATTTATTTCGGACCCCGCAAGTAATTACGAACGGAATATCGGGTAATACGAGTGTCTATGTTAATACCCGTATTTTGTTTAAAATGGCAGAACACAGCTTTATTCCGGGTCTCCCGCAAAGTAGATAATTTGTTGGCGTTTTTCTATAGTACGTAAAACATAAAAAAGAAGATATATCTTTTGTTAGATTCGTAAAGCCACAGCAGAACAACTTTATACAACCTTCTTGACGTATGATGACATCTTACCTGGAGAAAATGCCGATGAAGTTACAACTAAGCTAACGGACGTAGCTTGGTGGGTAGAAGTTTGTCGTTTGTCGTTAGTTAAATTTGCTTTTTGAAGCCTTTGCTTTTAATATAGACATAAAGTGAGGAACGGTGATGTACGTCCTCCGCCGTTCTGTTGTTTAATAATACGACTGGAAATTGGTTTGGCAAGTTTAAAGCTTACCTCTCGCGAAAAAACAAATTGAGCTCGTGTAAAAGATCTTTGACAGTTATCTAGGAATCTTTTATTTTTTTTGAAAAATCTTTATTGGTTCTCGAGTCTTCAAATTTTTGCCAATTATGCGAAATTATGACGTCATCAACTATCTCTAAAACATGTAATTGTTGAAAAACTGTTGAATACAATACCCCACTCAGAGTTGTTCATGATGTCATGGATAAATAGTAGAATCTCCAAATCTTAAGAACCAATAAAATATTTTTCAAAAAAATATTCAAATTCATAGACAACTTTGCAAACTTAACTTTTAAGCTTTAATAAATGTTATTTTAGCACCACGTTTAGCAGTAAAAGAAGCATAACTCTTAATTTTATCACGCTCAATTTTCAATGCTGGTACTAAAAAAAAACTATCTATAAAAAATGTTTATATCGGAAGAGACTCAATAAAAACATATTTTCTTTATTCGTACAAGCCTGTTATTGCGAGGCTTACACGTGCGAAAAGGTGTGTTTCTTAAAAAAATGTTAAACTTACGTATTAAATTTTTCAACTTAAATTTATTTTGTTTGCTGGTTTAGGGACAATCCTGTGGACAGCCTTCGACCTATTCGTAATGAGATATGCGGGTTGTTAAATATTCCACCGCCAAAGTTAAAGGTATATGCGAATGATTTTTTTATCATCAATACCACTGCTGTTAAATTTCTTCTATACTCTATGAACTGGAGCAGTTTAGTGTTTCTTGCCCGCCATGCGGCGATTTGAATTTTACATTTTTAATAGTATTTATTTAAAAGCATGGTTCGACAAAGCATGGTTTTGCGAAAAAACTTTTGTGGTTGATGGAAATAAAAGATTTTTCATTGTTTATTTGTCCTCTGTTAACTACGTTTGCAGACTTGTATTCCGACTAGTTTTTATGAATTTTTTTTGAATTTTATTTACCGCCAGCGATATTCTCAGGAATAAACTTTTGCGAATTTTCCAAAAACCGCAGAAGTTTTTTCCGCAATTTTTTTTTTCCTTTTAACCTTTTTCTTACAGAAAAATGTTTCTCAGACATCCTCATCAAGTAAAGAGGTGGATCAACTCGAAAGTTACAAAGGTAAGTTCTGTTTTTCTTGTTTTATTAAGCATAGTTCTCATATTAACTCAGAATAAGCGAGACAAAATTAGCAGGTTGTTGTCTAATCCTAATTCATTTGGAAAGTTGTATTGTAGAGGAAAGAATTGTCATCAGAAAGTTAGCGGAAAGTTTAAAAAACATCCAACGAACGAGATTTGATGACATAGACAATATAACTGTCTGTCTCGTTTATTCCAAACATCGCTATAAATAATGAATTTGGCACATAGATGCAACATGTCTGTCATTAACTGTGCCATTTTCCTTTAAGTTCTGTGACCAAATGGAATTATTTATTGTTATATTACTTTTTTTTATTATTTTATTATTTTTTTATTTTCCAGATCTTGTTACGCGCCATGGGTTTTAAGTAATGTGAATATGGAAATATTTGTCGAAGTTGGACGAAAATGGAAGAAGAGAAGTGTATATGCAACACATGACAGAGACATCACGTCTTAGCCTATATAAATTAGTCATTATGTAATATATGAGAAAGAAAATTCGCAGTATGTTTTTCATTAACAGGTTTTTGGCTTTGTACGCATGCAGCCTTTACATGTTAGTTTCATTTTTGCCGGAGGGGGAGAGTGTGGTCGGAGAGTGTGGAGGTGGGCGATAAAAGTTTCATCCTCTTGTTTAGTTGAAAGTCATTTAGGTGTTGATTTCATTTCGTTCTCAAAATAATCATGCATGCGCGATTTACCCAAAATGAAACTATTGCGCATGTTTCAAAGCTATATAACATTTCAGCTCGAATAATCTCATTTTGTGTCCATGTAAAAGGCTACACCAAATATAACTGTCGAATAACGTTCAAAGTAAAACCTCGTCTTCCAACACCTGAGGATAAAATGGTGGTCGAAATGGACAGTTTTTAATCCAGAAACTTTTTTTTATAAAATCTCTTTCTTTAATCTTATTGTTTTTTAAATGTGATTAAATAGAAAAATTATTAAGAAGTTGTATGATCGTCAATTTTATAGTTATTAATTAATTATTATCTTAATGAAAACTTGTTTCTTAAAAAGCCCCGGCGTTAAATTCATCTTTAAAAGATGTATTGGTTTCCGTACCCTCTACTGTCAGATAAACGCGCAGTGAAAGTCTTTGTCTCACAATTAGGATATCATTATTTTTTACAGAATAATTTCGTCTTCTGCGCTGACCATGTCAGTGTGACCACTACCGGAAAACTATATAATATACTCCAAGACAGCTACCAGGGAAAACTCCTCCGAAAGTAATTTTTCCAAATTTTTATTTTTAGTTAGGTCTTGTTTTTTATTCACCACATGGGTTGTTCAATTCCTGCAACACTTGGGTAGACAATTTCATTTCAAGTGTCTACCCAAGCCAAATTTTTCATCGTCTAAGATGCCGCTCGGCTTAGTTCCATGAAAACTGGTTACTCCTACTACAATATCTAGAGAAGCATTATGGTACAAAATTATGAGATACCCAGCGAGGAGAGGTACTCGGCGATATGAACATGTTGAGACAACAGGCGCTGGGGACGAGGTTGGAGAGGTACCATGTATTGACAGTTTGGTTAAAAATTAAAGTCATAGCAAAAAAAGTTGTTATCTTTTTTCTTTGGAAGATATTCAAAATGTAAAATAGAAATCGATGCCACTTTTCAAAACAGCTTTCCTCTTATGATCGTATTGACTAGATGTGAAGACAACACCCTTTTCATGTAGTATAGTACTTAACACCTCAAACAACCGTAAGGTGATTTTTGTCTTTTAATTTGGTCGTATTCCCGTATGCATGTCGTATGCTTGGACTAATTAATCTTAAGATGGCCAAAAAGACTATCGCTTAACGATAACTCGAGATTCTGTTTACGAAATCATTTAACGATAGCCTTTTTGTGGGACCCTCATTGATAGCAGTACCTATGCAAGAACTACAGGGGCTAAAGTGGATGTAGATTCTAAGTAAAGGGCGTGTTTATTAGCGTTATAAAACGTTCGGAGAAGCAGTAGTCACTTCTAAAATTCTCACAGACATGTTTTCAGTGATCATTTCCCCCAAATCTCAATTATCAAGAATTAATTCCGAAATATACCTTAATGTTGCTAATTTTCGCGCTTTTTGGTGGATTTTGACCAAATTTGCGAAATATTTTTCAAGAAAACATTCGCGAAAGACTTCCCGCGCAAAAAATGTCAAAAATTCACGTATTTTTTTAATGGAAAATCTCGTTCTCACAGAAAAAGTTTTTTCTTGTGGTGTGGCCAAACCCATAACAAAGAAAGAAAAGCCTTGCGTTAAAAGGCTTTTAGTTCAAAATTATTTGATAGTTTTTTATGTCAGTCGCGAATTTTTTACACACAAAAAGTCATATGTTTTGCCTGCGAAATCGAGTATCGACAAAATTAGAATATTGGTCGGCCGTAATTTTTAAGCCAAAATGGGTTTTCCATGTGGTACGCTCTTGTGGATGTCAGAATAAAAAACATAAAATTGAACAGTGTAAAACGCGAATATGATCTTAATATTGACATTATTTTTCTGCTACTCAAAAATACTTAATTACCAAATTCAACATTTCCTCAAAAAAAAAAACGCCAATGCTCATGTTGATTTGCGGCTGCGATTAATTTCGTGCGACAAGGTGTAAAGGTTGACTTAACCTTATTCGAGAGTCGATATTTTCATAAAAAAAATTAAGGAGAGTTGAGGACATTTTAATACTTTTCCAAAGAAATTGAAAATATTTGAGGAGATTTTAAAAGTGATGCCACGAGTCAAAAATTGGTGTGGAAATGTAGCATTTCTATGCATTTTAAAAATGAAAACTTTACACGTCGTAAAACTGAGATTTGAGGAGAGGTATTGGAAAATCTACTTTAATAGGAGTTTTGAGGTGTGGCAATTTTGAGGTAGCGTATGAAAAGAGATTTTAAATCAAACAATACCAGGTAAAACCCATTCGATTTTAATTATTCAATCTTCTTTCCAAATTTTTATAAACAATATATATACAAGCTAGCATAAAAAACACTAAATTTTTATCGCCTTTGTCTTCATACACTTTAAAAGTCAGACGAAAGATGAGCATTTAGCACCAAGTTGTCGATTACGCTTACTGTGTACTCACCGGCTGATTTATATTATGGTTTGGTGGACGATGTTGGTTGAAATGCGGGTTCGGGTAATTTGATTGGTTATTAAATGGCGGGTGTGGATGTCTGTTATAGTTTTGTGGGGGTCCTTGCGGACCACCCGCAGATCGCTGAATTGCGGTGAACGGACACTAAAAAACAAACACATTTTCAGTAGAGGCTACTACATTGCAAAAATAACTTCAGGATGGAGTTGACTTTTACAATTTACAATACACTGTCCCAACTTTTTATACACTCTCTAAAGCAATATGATATCAGAAATTGATTAAATAGGCTACCACTCGATACCTACTACAAAAGTATTTTAAGCTGAGGTTTTTCTTTTTATATTTTAAGAAACACAAATACGCTTACCCTATTTGCGTAATGTCCTTTACCACGACACTAAAACCAAATAAAAACATAACTGGATTGTATTAAAACGTAGGAAAATACACAATACATCTCCTTTATTTAAAACGCCAGGATGTTAAAATTTTATAGGAAGCACTCGTTTAAAGCATTGTGAGGCACTTACCTTAAAACACGTTACAAACTCCAAAGGACGTTTTCCAAATGGAACGAACGCAGCGCCGGCCGACGGATGTGGTTGTTGCACAACAACAGGTTGTGGGTAAGGTTGACCATCACTTCGTTCACGAGGTATACCAGCAGGATGCGAGATTGGAGGTGGAAATTGCTTTGGATCGTTCGTCGTTTCAATTGCTGCTTCCGTCGAACTTTGAAAATCTGGGACGGTCTCTCCCTAGAAATAAACACGCCAAATATGCACAAAATATCTCGCTTGTCGAAACATACCCGCAAATTATTGCGGATCAAGCTGTTGAAAAACAAGCTTGGTAAATGCGACTTAACAATCTTATATATTTGGTACATTTCAGGAAACGTTTCAGGAATGCAGCTAAATACTTCTACTTCGAACTGATGAATTCATAAGAAAACAAAAACTAGGATAAACAAAACGTAGTTCGATGTAAGACTGTTTACACAGAGACACATTGCAAACAAAGAATGGCAAGTAAAACATCCACATGCTTACGAAAAACAAATCATAGATTCGAAGTTTTTGTTTGAACACTCACCCTCATTGCTGCTTCTGCAGCTAATCTTCGGGCAACTGCACAATGTGTCGACTTATGACCTTGTTCGCCACAAGCATGACAGACTATATGAGCAAATGGTTTGCGGTCTTCTACCATTTGAACTTCAAATCGAGGACTACAAAAATAATTAATAATCAAAACAACAATAATTAGTATCATGCTTCGGTCTAATTTATGAAATCAATGAATACATATAAAAGCACTGACTAATTTAGCGAATCAAATTGCATTTTTTTTTTTGCCACATTAATTTCATTTGTGGACTTTAAATTTCACAAAAGCATTCACAAAAAGAACATTCTGTTTTATGGAGAGCACGTTGTGGAGAAAAAGAACTTACTGTGAAAATTTGCATTTTTTACCATCTGTGCAAAATCCACACAAATAATTAACACACATAACTCTTCGCACATGTCTATTTTTACAATGTGGACCTAAAAACAAGAACTAATTAAAAACACACCTAACTAATAATACAACTACTGTAAGCCCTCAAGCAACAACTTATAATTCTCGCAAAATTATTTCTCTATCTTTTAAAAATTGATTTACCTACCACTTTTTGTGTGAATTTCAACTTTAGAAATATTTTATGTCTCCTACATAACAACCCTTGAAATATTAGTTGAGTGAAAAATGTCATTAAAGCTTACCACCCACGAAAAAACAAGTTGGTTTCATAAAGTTCTTTTTTTGAAAAATTAAAAAAAATAATCCTTGTTAAATATTTGAACTTGAATGATTTAACATTTGTGATTAATTTTTTTTTTGTATTTGGACATTTTGGTTTTCTTGGTTTTGCTTAAAATAATGCAGTACCTTTTGAAAAATCTACCCCAAATATGCTTAAATTCATTCTTATAAAGTAAGTAACACTCAGACTGTAATTGGGCTTAATGGGCAGAGCACATTTGCTCAATCAATATGAAAGATGTACATGAGCAATTTGTTTACCATGTTTACAGAAACCACGATCATACCAAGGACAATCCTTTATTTTATCGGCTGGATTTAAATGTAGAAATGGGCACTCTTTATTGCTGCACTGACCTGGTAGAAAAAAAAGTATGTACATGTGAAATCCATTTGAGAAATTTAAATTTCCAATTAAGCACAATCAAATCAGTTTCAATCAAGTGAGAAAGATTTAAAGCAACAGTCTAAGTTGAAATAATGTTTACTCAAAAACATTAGATATGTCCATGTATACAAAATTTAATACAAACACAAATTTTGAAAAAGTTCTAGGTGTTCTTACACAGTGTGTCACAGTCAACAGGTTAAAAAAGAAGGAAGATTTTAAAAAGTATGAAATACATTATCTCTTGATAATTTATGGAAAAAAGAAATAGCTTCATCCTACTTGAGGAAAAAGTACAAGTTGTTGAAATAAACATTTGATCTGCGTCACTGTAATTTTTATCAAGCATAGAATTTTTTTCAAAATAAACTATTAAGTTAGAATATTTGTAAAAATAAGACTTGAAACTTTTATAGTCATGTCTTTGTTAAAATAATTATTGTGATTTCCTTATAATCTTCCTTAATTAAAAGAATCGAATTTTGCATGAATTTTTACATGAACTTGCTTTTACTTTAGGACTTTCTTTAAAACTTTTTCATGTATTAAACATGAAAAAGTTTTAAAGCAAGTCCAAATGTACTTGTGTTATCATAACTAATGCAAGTTTCAGGGCGAGTCAGACTTGCAGACTTGCATTGGATTTCAATCCCTCATATATATATATTTTAAAACATATAAATTTCTTACCATATTTTATAAAAAAGTAGCATTCTGGCATTTTTTCCATATCATATTTGTGCAAAAATTCACAATCGTCTCCCTTCTTGCACAAGCCTCTTAACCAATGTTTACACACAACCATCTGATTTCCACTCACATGACGCAAAGGACACAGCTGTCCTCTGTGGCATCTATGTGAAGTAAAGAAATCGCATATTGCTGAACCCGATTCTAAAATATGGAAGAAAGTGATAAAAAAAACTTTGACCTTATAAACGCAGAACACTAACAAATCCAGACATTTATTACTTAGCATAAAATGCTTACTATCCATGCCAGGAAAAGGCAATGGTTGAATTCCCAGTTGTTCCTCCAGGGCAATTTCAATATCAAAACGTATGTCATCTATATTAGCAATAATCTCTTCCATGGTTACTTTTATTTTTTCTCTAAAATACAATAACAGAAAATGTCATGTCCATATGCTTTAGCAATTGTACTACTTGATGTTTCCCACCCATAGACTGTAAAAAAAATAAATGCACACATTTTCCTGGCCTTCATACCTTATCTCAGTAAATAGGCCTGAAATAAATTAGATTGCGAAAAAATACTAGATTTGTAAAAAAAAAACCTTTGCAAAATTATCTCCACAATTAATTTTTAGACCTCACAAAAATAAGTTTCACAAACCAACTTAAGGTAATCTAAGAAGGCTAACAACAAATTATAAGTCACGGTACAAAAGGACAGATTCAATTTTTATGGAGTTTTTTTATTATCTAATATAAATCTCTCTAAATTTTAATATGACGTATGCATGTGATTCTTTATTCATGCCCAATCCTAGTGATTTTTTTGTTTTATGAATAACAGTAAGAGTATTTTATGGTAAGACACTCAAGCGACTCATTAATTTTTTAAAAATAAAGTGGATAATAATATATACAACAGTGCACATAAAGAATCAAATACAAGTGGCCTCAATGGAAAACAACAATACAGCAATCTTAAGCAATAGCAAGTTTAAAATTTAACTCAAATTTCCAAAAAAATAAAATTATTTGCAGCACTTATTATAAAATAAAAAATACAATAACAAGGACAACACATAAACACACAACAACCATTTTATATATAGTTTAAAAAAACGTTTCTAAATAAATCATATGAAAGAACAAACATTAACTACTTCTCTTGTATGCAATGTTTTTGGAAATAAAAAGAATGATTCGCATGCACTTATTTGTTTTGTAGTTATTTTAACAGAGCTTCTGCATGAAAGCGTATATGCTCTTCAACAAATGTTGCAATGAAATAATAGCTGTGATCATAACCTTTCTGAAGTCTTGATACACAATGGATTTTATCGTTCTCGCTGCAGGCAGCAACAAGGTTATCTGGCAAAAGCTGATCTTGCTTTAGAAATGCATCCTCTGTTCCCTGGTCACACATGATCCTGATCTCAGGTCCTGAGTAGTTTGCAGCCAGTTCACATGCATCATATTCCTTCCATGACTTTTTATTATCTCCAAGATATCCAGTAAATGCTTTGATACCCCAAGGGCAGTTTATAGGATTACAAATAGGTGCAAAAGCAGAAATTGATAAGTACTTTCCAGGATGCTTCAATCCACAAACAAGTGCTCCATGCCCTCCCATGCTATGGCCAAATATGGACTGCTTTCCCTTTACAGCAGGGAAATTGTTTTCCACTATTTCTGTCAATTCCTTGGTTACATATGAATACATTCTGTAATTGTTTTTCCATTTTTCTTCAGTTGCATCAACATAAAAACCTGCACCTGTTCCAAAATCCCATGAGTCGTCTTCTCCTGGAATAGAACACCCACGAGGACTTGTATCAGGACAAACTATTATCAGACCAAGCTCGGATGCAACTCTTTGAGCACCTGCTTTAGTGATAAAATTTTGTTCATTGCAGGTTAATCCAGACAGCCAATACAATACAGGACACTTTTCACTTTCTGCCTTTGGTGGAAGATAAATCGCAAAAAACATTTTTGTTTTTGTCTCAACACTGTCATGAGAAAATACTTTTTGATACCCACCAAAGGAAACTATGGTTGATTTCTCTTCCAACTGAGAAGCCATTGCTAATAACGTGCGTCTAGGAAAAACAGGCTTGACTGTCAACACTGGTGAAACACGTGCCACAACTTTTAAAAAAGAGTTGTAAAAAGCTGTCCTGCCAATGAAGGCTTCAACCACATCTATGTGTACACACGCATAGAAATCGTAAAACAAAAGTTTGGCCAGCGTTAATATAGTGCGGGTGACCACGACTCACCCAAAATTAGCTCAAAATCAGATTGATCCCGCCAAGTAGCCCAGCAAACAAATATCGCGCACGCATCAAATTCTCGTCAAACCGTTCCGACCCCTCGTGTTATAAACCTAGTAGTAGTAGGGAGTCAATATACCCCGATTTTCCAAAACCACGGTCAAACTCTCATAAAAAATATCATACAGAATTAGTAGGGGAAATTCCCTGGACAGCAAAGATCCAACGCATGCGCAGTAATGTGTCAAAAAGCATGCGCAAGTTGAGTAGTGGGGAAGTTCCCTACTCAAAGTTCTGTCCAATTCAGAAAAAATCCGAAATCTGTATATAATAAAGATGAGTTGGTTTAAGAATGCCATCAGCAAACTATATAGCACTATATCGGCACCAGTGGCGGCAACTCGCGACGCCCTTACCGATCGACTACAGAGTGTGCGGGATACCGTGGCTTTCTACTACAACAGAGCAAGGGAACAAATTTCGGGAGGGGCAACGCTTCACGACGAGGTCGAACAGGAGGCAAGGGACGATATCCAAATGTTGGAAGATGGAAATAGGGTCAAAACATGGCGGTTCAACAAGCATCTAAACCAACCTCTAAAGGACGCTATTATCCAAAAAATTACACCACACGTGGACATGCGCGTTAAGGTCGTGTACAGTTTTAGCTGTGATATTTACAAGGGGGGAGGTGGTGTGTCTGATTACCACAAAAGTAAGAGCTCCATGTCGCTATCAAGCATCGCCGAAATTGAAGCATTCATTGAAGAATGTGAAATGAAGCGTCTCGATTTGGAGGATGGTGAATTTTGGAGTAAGGCTTATTTACCACCCACTAGAACCACCGAGACCCCGGGATCATATGAGGGTAAAATTGTCTTCGATCACGTACAGATCAAGGTGATAAGCACACGTGAACCTCTTCTGGGATGAGGCCCTCCCCCGGATTGGTTGCAAAAAAAAAAGGTGCATCTACGCTATGGATGGTGAAGATGCCAGAACGGACAACCTATGCTTTCCTACGATGGATCTGGAAGGTATCGCCGAGTACTTCAGTATCAACATCAGAGGCTTTGAGCCCAAGACAAACTCCGAGAAAGCACCATGGCGACTCGTTTATGGGCAAAAGCAGTACAAAAAGGGTTTAGACACAATCGATCTTGGTATGCTGGACGGGCACTGTTTCCACATCAAAGATTTAGATGTGCCGACCAAACACTGGGAATGCGAGGTATGTGGACAAGTTTTTAACAAAGTCTGCAACCTCACGCGGCATAAGAAGAACGAATGCGAGGGTGTCAAGACGACGATTATCTGCAAAGGGGAGAAGGCCAAACGCACGCCGGGCAGGGCCGAGAAGGTATTTTATGGCGAAGGTTATAGCTACGCCGCATCTCAATGGATTGAATACATGTCGAAGGAAGCTGGGAGACACATACATCACGCACTCTGTGGGCATGGTGGTGAGCGCGTTATCAGCGAGGGTAAAAAAGAATGGAAAGTAGATGGCTATGAGCCTATCACAAGGACCGTTTACGAGTACAACGGCTGCGGGTGGCACGGGTGTCCCTGTCAGCCTGATAGAACCGACGCGGACAAGGCTCATTACGCCGCAACCCAGTCCAAGGAGGAAGGCATCCGAAAACTTGGCTACGGCCTCGTGACAGTGTGGGAGTGTGAGAGCCCACCCAAAACCAAGAGGTATTTCAGGAAAGAATTTCGACCCTATCCTCACCACATCGTGTTTGATTTCGAGGCCCTCCTATCACCTTTAAATTACCAGCAAACCTCTGATCTAACATACCTTTCGAGACATGTTCCGATAAGTGTCGCCATTCACGATAGTTTGAATAACCACCCGACGTTCATCGAGCACGAGAATCCCAAGGTCTTGGTCAAACAGTTTGTGGGGCAGCTGGAAAAGAGGCATGCCCTGATCGTGAAGGAGGTAGATAGGATGTACCCGAGGCCTGACGACTTTGACATGCTCTCCAAAAAGAACCAGGAGTTGTGGAACGAGTGGGTAGGCCAAGTATCTGTAATCGGGATTAATTCTGGCAAGTACGACATCAACCTGATCAAGCGGTATTTTGTCGAAGAGATCGCACAAGGCGATAAGATCAAGGTGGCGAAGAAAGATAACAACTACATGTTCCTTACCACCTCAAGATTCAAATTTCTCGATATCAAGAATTTCCTCGCTCCGGGGCTGAGCTATGACAGATGGTGCAAGTCTCTGGAATGTAAGCTCGAAAAGCTCGTGTTTCCGTATGAGTGGCTAACGAGCTACGACAAGCTGAACCATGTTGGACCTGTCGCGCACGAGGATTTTTATAGCCGGCTAGGTGGAAAAAACACACTATCCCGCGAAGAGTACGAGACATTCTGCGCTGAGTTTTACAAGCGAGGCTGCGTCACCATGATGGACTGGCTGCGCGAGTACAATCTAGCCGACGTGGAACCATTCATTGAAGCCGTGGAAAAAACGAGGCTGCAGTATTACGACGATGACATAGACATTTTGAAGGATGTGGTAAGTATCCCAGGCGCGTCGATGCGCTACGTCTTGAACAAGTCTCTACGGCTGAACCCCAAGTTAGAGCTCTACGTCCCAGGAGATCCTTGTAAGCATAAGTGTAAAGAAGACTGCTTCAACAAGAAGTGCAAGGCTTGCAAAGAGGTTCAAACATCTTGCCGAGAGTGTACTAGGAATGAGGCTTACGACCTCTTGCAGACGGGGATGGTCGGTGGCCCCGCTATCGTATTCTGTCGATACCACGAACGAGACGTGACGGGTATCAGATCTCACGTGTACAAGGAACCCCATAAGTGCAAGACGATTCTAGGGTACGACGCGAACATGCTCTACCCTAGTACCCTTATGCAGGACTTTCCTTGTGGGAAGGAAAAGCTGATCAAGGTGCCCACACCGACATCGGCGCACAATCTCGAGATACTGACGCGAGGTGTTTAAAATGGATCGCTCTTCGGCTTTGCGCAAGTCGATATCGAGGTACCTCCGGAACTGTATGACAAATTCAGCGAGATGGCTCTGCTATTTGTGGTCAAGGAGATACCAGACGATAAAATCCCCGAGCACATGCAGGAGTACTTGATAACTACGGGGCGCAAGCGTGTTCTAGGTACGCGTAAGCTACTAGGGTTGATGAAAGCTGAAAAGATTCTACTGTATACCCCTGTGCTAAAATGGAATCTTGATCATGGGCTGAAGGTGACTGCTTTTCACCAGTTCCTCAAGTACGCCCGAGGTAGGCCCTTTGAATGGTTCCCTGAAGAGATTGCCGATGCACGACGACAAGCCGATAGGGACCCTGATAAACGTATTGCGGGAGATACGGCCAAGCTAAAGGGCAACTCGTTCTACGGCAAGATGATCGAAGATCTGGCGAGGCACGCAAATACTACGTTCACCAGGAATGAAAAGGAGGTTGATGCAGCCCTGCGAAGCCCATATCTGGAGGATCTGGAAGAGATCGGGGCTGCGTATGAGGTAAGAAGGGGCAAACCCCAGTGTACCATCGATAGGGCCTACCAATGCGGTATTGCAGTGTACCAACTAGCCAAGCTTCGGATGTTGGAATTCTACTACGACTTCCTCGACAAGTATGTAGATCGTGGAGACTTCGAGTACATCTACATGGATACCGACAGTGCGTATTTTGCCATCTCTGGGGAAGAGTTAAGAGATGTCGTTCGTCCCAAACTGGTTGACGAGTATGATGAGGATGTAAAAAACTGGCTCGTCACCGATAAATACTCGAGTCGAACAGGAGGGCTATTTAAAGCGGAATTTATTGGTTTTAGGATGATTGCCCTGACAGCCAAGTGTTATTTCGTTGAGGGTAAAGAAGACACCAAATTTTCGTGCAAGGGCATGTCAAAGAGACCAAGTGCTTTGACCTGGGGTAGATACCTGAGTGCACTAAATGGTGGTATGGACAGGGCTAAAAACGTAGGTTTTCGGGTACATGAGCAGGGTATGATCACATACGAACAAAACAAGCTCGGCCTCTCTGCTTTTTACGATAAAAGAGTCGTACACAATGACGGCGTACATACATCCCCACTTATGCTGTAAGCATTTTTGAATAACGAGGCTTTCTAAAAGCTGTCCAAAGTTTTGTAAAGATAGTACTTTACAAAACAAAATGGAAGGAACCAAGATATGCACACACTGTCAGCAGGCTTTACCACTAGATAATTTCAAGGTCGAAGGAAATGAGCAACGGACAAAAATGTGCATCAAATGCCTCGATATTACCAAGGCATCAAAGGAGCGTAACAAATGCCCCCATGAAAAACGAAGAGCCAAATGCCCCATATGCGATCGCCCTGCTTATCAGTATAGCCTAATTACGGATAGGATTCATAAAGCCCTAAATGGGGATACGGAGATATCTTCCCAGGAATATCTGGGGTGTGATATTATAACATTCATGAAGCATGTCCAGGCGCAATTTAAGGGCGGGATGAACTGGGGAAACCGAAGGCAGTGGCAGTTCGATCACAATATGCCACCAAAGTACAGGGAGAATGAGGAATATCCTAGCGAGGAAGAACAATTGAAAAGGCTACACCATACTAACATACAGCCCATGTGGGCCGTAGATAACCAGAAGAAAGGGCATCGATATATCTCCGAGTAGAATGTAGTCCAGCGCGGTTGATCAAACATACTTGCTATAAATGGACCTATGCCTACTAATGTCTTTGCTCCTACCGTATGCCCTGATCGCTTACCTATTTTTTCGATACCGACTACTACTAATAAAGATGTTGGAGCTTGCACAAGTATTCAACGAATCCGCAGAAACCTATGAACACGTCGACAAACCCATCGACAAACGTCAGGCTTTGAAAGATGCTCTGAGGAAAGGCAAGGGGCACCTTTTGCCCAAGAAATGCACGGAAGGCTTTGTTGACAAGGCTCCCGAGGAGGCCATCGATAAGGTCTATACAGAGTATGTACAGCGGGAACTTCAGGAGAAGGGTGAGAAGACGGCTAGGGCACTCCCTACTCACGTAATCAGTCTCTACGCAAATTTGATCGGAAATGTGGTGAACATTGACTCTGTGGACGAGCTACGTCGGGATATCAAGGAAGACCCCATCATCAAAGACTCGATGACAGACCTTGGTATCCTCGTGTACTGCGCCATTGGAAGGTGTCTAGCTCCACTCTTGGTAGCAGGGCACACCGCAAGGCATATGACCAAAAAGAAAGAGGATGAGGAGACTAAGGAGAAGGAGCAGCGCGTGTAGGAAGAGTTGCTGCCGGCAAGATCTTATAGCTCTCAAGAGCCATAAGATAAATGAGTGAAGAACAGAGACAAGAAGAGAGAGTCATTACGAGGCCAGTAAAGCATCCGGGAAGAGTTGCGCAAGGGCACAAGTTGGTGGCACTGATGAAGAAATGAAGAAATGAAGCAACAAGAGGCTACTGTAGAGCCTACAGTTAAAGCCTCTTCCGGGGCCAGTACCGTACAGTCAAACGGTGTATACTATGGCGTAGGTACACTTGCCGTACTTGCTTGCGTGGGAGCTGAGGTTTGGTATAGATTTGGCAGAGGCGCCGGCACTGGTGCCCCCAAGCCAGCGACAGAGCCCCAGCAGGGGAAACAGGGCAAAACTCAACCTGAAATTGATATTTTTCGCATGCATTGAACCATACTATAAATGACCAACGTAACCCCGAAGGGAAAGGAGATTTTGGATATGCTCTACGAGACCGTTGTAGACCTTAGCTTCACATTCGCCTACGCAATGGCCGGCAAAAAGTTCCTTGGCATCACGAGCCCCTCTACCAAAATGGACACCAACGATGCTCTCAAGATGGTGGCGTACTTTTCTTCAGGTAGAGCAAGTCGAGAAATGGCTGTAAGCAAGGGATGGATACCAGCGAGCATCGTGCCGAAACCGAAATAGGCCACCTACTAAAATTTCTGTTTGTCGTCGAGGCAAATAGAAGTGGGGCAACTAATAGTAAATGGTGGATGTCGTGAGAGAACCGCATACCGCAATCTTTACAGGTCCGACGTTTTGTGGCAAGACGCAGCGTGTCCTGGATTTGCTTGAGCAGGAGTATAAAAATCACTACCACAACATCGTCATACTGTGTCCAACCCTACGGTGGAACACCACTTACCTTGGCAAAGCCTCGCTATGGAAGGACCCTTACGTCTTCATGATAGACCCCAAGGATCAGCTATTCGAATGGATTCAAAAATTGTCGTCGTTGTTGGCGGGCGAAGAGACGTTGTTTGTCGTTGACGATATGATAGCCGATGAAAACCTCGACAAGCGGCGACAGCCCCTACTTGAATTGGCGATCTCGGGCAGACATCGCAAGCACAGTCTTTGGCTCTTAACGCAGAGTTATACGGCTCTCCCCAAGAACCTTCGACGCCAAAATAAACAACTCTTCCTCTGGTATCCCTCGGAAAGGAGTGATATGAAGATGATTGACGAAGAGACGAACATGATCTCGGACTGGGATGATATCAAAGCTGGGCTGAAAAAGTCTAAGCACTCATGCTTGTACGTAAGGCTGGAACACCCCAGGGCTTGGAAGATTCTCGATTGAGCACGGTGAAAACCTCTGGTTGAACATGGACTATAATAAATGTCTTCACAACTTACCCTGTTTAACGCCGTACCTGCTGGTGTCATCGAGACCTTATTTGATGAGCACTCGCAACCTCATTTCAAGCGCGCTGATCTCGGGAGGTTTTTGTGGATTGGTGATATTCGAACCTCCTGTAGAGCGCTTAACATGGTGGAGAACACACGCCTTGAGCTACGTGGTCAGAGCCCGGCATGCCATGCCGGGTTAAAGGAAGGTCAAAAACCCCATGATGTCTTCGTCACATTGGATGGTGCTCTAACGATTGCCGCCAGGTCAAGAAAGCCCAAAGCCGTTGAGCTTATGAAGTGGCTTGCGAAAAAAGGCGTCGAAAAATTACAAGATGAGGTCAGGGAGCAGCGCAGGCTAATCGAAGAAAAGGACGCAGCAATCGAGGACAGAGAGATGGCCCTGGCCTTACTCGGCGATGACCTCGAAGACAGGGATAGACAACTCCTGGCACTCGAGGACGATCTTGATGACAGGGATCGACAACTAGAGGCACAGGCCCAGGAAAATGCGGGGCTTCGAGAAAGACATGTACCGCATCGGCCTCATATCGATACACTCTTGTGTGTCTTGAGTAAAAATGACCCCCACGAGTATGGAAAATTTGGAAGGCATTCACACTACATGATCCGATGTCAAAGGAAGGAGCTCGGCAAAAGGATAAACAACCTGAGAATGAGGTACCCCGAGATGACTGTGAGAGAACCTATATGCGACGATCCTAACGCCGTACATGCTTGGTGTAGGTTCAAGGCTGATACTCTTGGTATTGAGAACTTTTACCAAAACCACTTCACCCTACCTGACAATGATACGCGGCAGCTCTTTGAGGATATGTTCGACATCGACATGGTGTAAGCACGAGATTTTTTGTGAGTCGCCAGAGTCACAAAAACAATCCATTTACCACTCTTTGACATGCTCTGGAGGCACCTCAACACCCTCCGGAATCAGCATCAACTCTTCTGACACGAAGCTGCGATCGGGTCCACCTGCAAGATAGTACAACAGACGGCTATCTGCCACTATTTTGTCCAATCTATACGTTTTCTTGCTCCACCAGGCGTCGGTGGCGCGTCTTTTCGAATCACCGTGCTCTTCTCCTGGTTGTAGCAGGTACAAGTACAAGCTATCCTCACGTAAGGGCTTTTCTTCGGGGTATTCTTCGCCTTTCGCGAGCGGGACATCCTCGAGTTTAATCGCCTTGTTGGGTTTCATGTCGATCATGGCAGTCTTGGTATTGTTGAGACTGTTGACGATGGTGTACAGGGGCTTGACCCAAATGGTGCTAGGCTCGCCAGAGACCAACTCTTGTGCATCTTGAGGTTTGAAGAGCCTCTCCGCAAGCACCTTGTTGTAGGATTCGACAAAGGCTGTGAACGTATGGTGATACTTGCTGATACTCGACCCCTTTGTTTTCTAGCAGCTTGCTCACGTCTGCCTTGAACTCGGACCCGTTGTCGCACTGGAAGGTTTGGGGGTATTGAAGGCCCCCAGGCTTCGCGTAAATGTCCTTGATCATCTCGGCAACCTCGCTGGCCTTCTTGGTGCGTAGGGGCCTGGCTACTTTGTAGCGAGAGGCCACGTCAATGCCTGTCAGGATGTACTTGTAGATGCTTCCATAAAGCTTGTCATGGGGCATGTAGAGTAAGTCAAATTGGTGCATTTTGTTGGGCCTCGTAATGGTGAAGTGTGGGTAATCGATCTTTTTAGGGCCTTTGATGTGTCGTAGCCACAAGAGTTGCCGAGACAGCCATGAGAAGACTAACTTTTTGGATAGACCAGACTCCGCAGCGAGTAATTTGATAGCCTTGCGTCCGACCCAGAGATGCTCCGGGGTATAGTAGATTTGACTGAGTTTTTCAGCCTCTTCTTCCGTAATAACGTGGGTTTTTGACATGTTTTATATATGTCAAAAATCTTACAAATACTTGTACGCGACGAAGCCTAGTAGTGATAGGGAGCCAACGATGAATGTGAGCTCACCGTCTTGTTGGATTTTTGAAGGTGTGTAAAAATTCTTTAGTTGCGGTGCATCGTGATCGGAGGCAATATAGAATTGGTACAGATCGTCATCGAGCTCCTTCAAGCTCTCCCCGGCTTGCCTTTTCAGCTCTCGTTGCTTGCCGAACCAATCGATCTTGGCCTGCCTCTCCCTAATCCAGCCTGCGCAGTATTTAACTTTTCGACCGCTTAATCGTGCCTCTTCCTCTCGGTTTCCCCATGCCCCGAGAGCTTGGAAAATAGAAAATTGGTCCCGCTAAACGCTAGGGCGTTGATTAGTGCACCTCCGGCCATGATTGCCAAGGTTGCCATTTTATTATTCTAATGTTCCTATCTACCAGGTCCGACATATTAGGGTTCGGTGGCGCCAATGGGCGCCCATGGGCGCCACCGAAGGTCAAAATTGGCATGATATCTTCGTCACCTTAGATGGTGCTCTAGTATTCGACGGAGTGGAAGCGCCCGTTTAGGATGTTTAGCTGAGCGTCCATCAGCAAGTAGACATAACAGCGTATATCTCCGCTTCCGTCGACTTTCTTGGTCATTTGCAACGTGATGCCGTCACTAAGCCGTTGTAGAGGTCTCCCGCTACCATGTAGGGTATGGTCGGGAGAGGACCTGAAATCGATGAAGAGTGCATATCGTTCATTGAAAAATTGGCCAATCGTTACGGAAGAGTCATGACTACCGAAAAGGTTCGCAACCCCCTCGAGATGATCTTTCGGGAACATGGCATGACTATAGAGTTCGTTGGGCTCACCTTCCACCGTGACGGTAATTTTCTCAATCTTGGGGTTGTAGAAGACCTCGTTGATGCCTGAATAAGGCTTCACTTTCCCGGGGTCTTGAAAGAGTAACAGGACACCTTTCAATGATTTGGCAGGAGTGTCGATTTGGAGGTTGTAGTTCGTCTCCTGTTTTTTTATGGTCACCACCTTACTTCTCAGGATCCGCTCGTATGGCAGGGCCAATCTTGCATACCTTGACATCATGACACTCGCCAGGCCCTCGTGGGTGATCTTGTCATATTCCAGCTTGATGTTGGTTATCTGGTATGTGGCGTCGGCTGCCTTGGCTGCCGTACTTTCCACGGTTGCCGTGCCTCCATCTTTGATCACGTCGGCGTGTCCCGCGAAATTTACGACGAATTGGAGTCGATCATGTAGCCCTGCTTGGTAAAAAGGCAAGTCTCTGGTGAGTTCAAAACATCTTGCCGAGAGGGATACAAAATGTGCTGCCATACGCCGCCGCGATGGCCTTCTCCTCGTCGGTACCCACGTAATCGGTAGCTTTGACTTGCAGGGCTCTGATAGTACCGTCATTGGGGTTAATACCCTCCAAAATCAGGTTGTTTTCCCGATCGAATTTGGGCAGCCACAAGTCTCTGTAGGTAGCGAGCACCCTGTAGTCGCTGATATTCTGAACCTCGTTACCGTTCAAGGTAACTCGCAGATTTCGCACCAAGCTTTTGCCGATATTTGAGACGATGGTACGTTTCGTGTTGGTCCCCGTCAAAGTCAGATCAAACAGGAGCTTGATGCTACCCGGGAATAGGACATCATTTTGAGACATATTGGGGATGTCCACGTACAGATCCTCGTTCTGGTTGATTGTGGATGGCACATGTGAGATTTGGACGCGTTGACGACGTCCTTTGATAGCCATCATTGTTTTAATCTCCGCGTATGGATCGAGCTTAGTTCCGAACATGTTACTCATGCTTTATTAATAGCTGATTTTCGCTTCAAATAAATGCAATGTCGATTAACACAGGATACGAAGGAGACGACTTTACGCCAGAGGAAAACATTCCGGAGCAGGATGAATCTTTCAGTATGCCTGAACAGCTTCCACAACTTCCATCAACCCCGGGGCCTTCAACCCAGGGAGAACAACAAGGAGGTGTGCTTGATGAACTCGCGAGAAGCCAACTGGAAACAGTAGTCCATGATTTTTACGAACATCTTAACCTTGGGCCTCCGGATGAAACTAGGGTAAATATAAATAGAATTAAGGGTAACTTCAAACGTGAGGGGGGACGGCTTTTTTTCAAAGATATAAGGCTTACGAAAGAAAATGGGGTCGGGTTCCGGGCATTAAGTACACTAAGGAATGATGGGCTTACGGCTCAAGATATTCGGGATATGGGCTTTACTAACTATGTCTCCACGCCCAACAAAGGCAGTAAAGCAGGGGCTCAGAAAATCCTTAACGAGATTGATCACGTTGAAAAGAAGCCCGATGAGGAGGACTCTGGTGAGATCATTCAGATGGAAACTATCAATAATATCAGGAGAATTGTGCATGATGTTGGGACTCTTACGGAGGAAATTTCATTCTCCGATGCGGGAACCTTTGTGGATGAAACTTCATTCACTGGATTCACCCAACGCGAGCTGAAAGGACTTGATACTAAACTTCAAACCTATCAGGGTCACATTACGGGTCTAGAACATGAAATAGTTTCATATGACAAAAAAATTAAGAATGCGGAAGACAGTATCAAACGGATAGGTAGTCAGGTAGATACCGATGGTCAGATCCATGAAGGCTCGAATGAAGCCATTGAAAAGCTTGAGAGGGGTATTGAATGGATGAAGGAAGAAAGAGGTGCCCTGCAGGAGAAAGTGAAGGAGCTTAACCGTGATATTTACAGTCAGCTGAGACATATTAGGGACACTCTGTTGAAGATCTCTGGTGATGACACATCCCTACTTGAAAAATTGAAGATACTCTTCGGGGAACAAGGCTTGACGATAGCCAGCATCGTCTCGGCTATTGGTCTACTGATAAGCACCATCGTACTCGCCGTTACGGGAGCAGCTTCAGCAACAGGCGCCGGTGCTGCCGCTGCTGCAGGGAAGAGTTTTGTGGAGAAGCAGCTTGAACGGCTCGGAAAGTTCCTGAAGTACCTAGCAGACAAGGCAGGTGCGGCGCTACCAGGGATTATTGGCAGCGTTGTCTCCTTCCTGCTAAGGGTAGCGGCAACAGTCGTCGAATACGTGGCGAGGCATCTATACATGGCCATTGCGGCTGCTGCAGGGTTTGTTGTGCTCTATGTTGGGAAGGGTAAAAAATCGTAGATCTCTCAAGTCTAGTGTGTTGATCAACACATTAGAGACCTATTTTTTCAGCCAAATATAGCAAAGGATTAACCCTACCCCTGTCGTGATTAATGCAGCTTTGTTGTCCTCATGCTGATTTTTCACTCTTCCAGGGGGATCGGTGGCACCGTCTGGCGATGCCCCTGAGGTGGTTGATTTCAAATCAACCCCTACTTCTTGCCAATTTTGGTCAGCATTTGGGGTGGGGGTGCCATCCACTATTTCTTGCCTTGGAAGTTTGGTATGCTCAGTAGGCCCAATGGGTGGCGCATGTTTAGGTGCTGCCGCATGTTTGAGGGGTGCGGCTGCCACATCCCTGACAATTGGCTTGTTATTCACATCAACCTGTACCCCCACATTGACATTGGCAGGTGCGATCAAGATGTTGTTGTTGTAGCCTACAATACGCAAGTTCATGTCGGAGGGCAGCATGTAGATACTGGGCATGACGGCGAAGTTTACCGGTGTTCGAGCATATTGCAGCACCTTCTGGAACTCCGTAATGTCATGCCCTACGTTCTCTTGACGTTGTACCATGGCTTCGAATTTGCTCATCAGGATTTGTCGGGCCGTGTAGTTGTCGGTACCTGAGCCGAGTAGGGATGCTTTGGCACCCGCTTCGGACCCCAGTAACAAGACCACGTAAACGCGAATACTCTCGCTTAGCTTAGTTAGACCCTCCGATGTCAGACCTTGACTTGTGGGGGTGATAAATTTCGCCCAATCACCCTCAACTTGGGGCCACCATCTACCTTGGGTGAGTGACGCCGATACCGACTTGGTCTTGTACAGGCCGTTGGGGTCCGCACCATATTCGCGACATACTTGCGCGTATCCAGAGGTAGAGTAGGGGTTCTTATACCGACTAAACCCATCGCTAAAGGACATGGGGACCTTCATCCTTGCTAGGATGCGACGCATGTGGTAGTAGACGTGGAACTTGAAGATAGCATTGACGAGTGGTACGGAGCCTGTTAGATGTTTAGCAGAGATGCCCAATGCAGTGCTCGCGCAATGGGTGGCGAAGTTCACCTGGATGTTCCAATAGTTCAAGGCTTGACCTCTTGTCCAGCCCTGAATGACAGGGTCGTTTAGGTAGGTTGTGGTCACCTTGATGGGGCATTGGGTGAACTCGGGGAATGATACGGAAATGTGTGAGTTCATAGACACGTACGGGTCCTGATGCTCCAAGTTGGTGCAACCAAGTGGCCATTTACCCCTGTTGGATTGGTACTTTGCTTTCGGGTTGTAGGCGTAGATATTCATGTTTCTTTAAAGAAACATGAAGCAACTGTACATCACTAACATCGAGGAGGCTACCATATTTGAAGACCACCTATGGGAGGATACGAGGATCGCTCTGAAATCGATCAGTATTAGACCTATGTGGCTGAACATCTACAGTGACAATGACTTCACCATCCGTGATGCTGACGGGACAGTGACCCGGATCGAGATCATGAACGGCCTCTACAAGATCGAGGATTTGGCGGCTATCGTCAACAGTCAAGCAGGGGACAAAATCAAGCTCTTCGTATTGAAAAATGGGCTGTGTCGGCTACGTGTCAGTGCAAGGCATACCGTCGTGTTTGGTAAATATCTGCATGAACTTTTAGGGTTTGAATACGATCCCAAAGAAAAGTTCTATCAGGAGGGTGACTACGATGCAGTCTACAAAACTGACGTATACCATCGACTGAGACTCGTTTGCCCTCAGTTAGATGAGGATGGCTGCCTACTAGATGGGAAAAAGTCGAAAATTCTGGCCCTGCTTCCTACCAAAGAGCTAAATTGGGGAGACATGCTTACATGGAGTTTTGACACTCCGATCTACCTTCCTTTGAAAGGCTCAACAGACAAACTGGAGTTCTTGCTAACGGACGAATTCCACCATGAGAAGAATGTCTCGTTCACAGGGTTAACGATGCAAATCATGGTAGAATATAAAGATGGCTGAAATAACGAAGCTGTACCCAAATTTAGTACCGAGTGCACCCGAGCATGATAGTATACACGAAAGTCAGGCTAACAGACTGAAGAAGATCGAAGACATCGAGATCTTCTTCCGAGAAGAGATCAAAGAGCGAGAGAGACTCTACAAAAAGTTCAAGCTTTGGGGAATGGGACTTCGCTATGCTGATCACGGCATGATTGCCGTTACCGTCATCACCTCCGCAGCAGGTATCGCCACGCTCGCCACCGGATTCGGAGCGCCCATAGCCATTGGGCTTGAAGCAGCCGCGCTCGCGGTAGGACTAGGGCAAGTAGGTTTGAAGAATGCTTCCAAGCGGATACAGTACAAGGTGCACAAACATGAGTGCATCAAACTCCTAGCTGAATCGAAGCTAGACACCGTCTACGAGAAGATCTCCAGAGCGATCCAAGATGGTACAATTTCAGACGATGAGTTTACGTGGATCATGCAGGAAAAACAACGCTACATGGTGCTCAAGGAGCAGATCCGACAACGAACGAAACAAGCCGTAAATGCCATCAATGAGAATGAACGTGCGGGGCTGTTGGCACAAGGCAGGGAAGAAGCCAAAGAGGAGCTTTTGAAAAAACTTCAGTCTGTACAGTATGTCAGCGGTACTTAGAGTCCCCACCTGAGTATAAGCCTTAGATAGGCCATATGGCCTATAAAATGCCACGTTATCGGGGCCAGCTCATCCCTAATCCTGGCCCTACCTGCGAGTATATTGGTACTCGGAATCGATCCCGCAATCGATCACTTCTCCCGTATCTTGATCGATGAGCAGGTCGCCATCATGTACGACACGTCGCTGTTTTTCAGCGAGAACCTTCACATAGTGTTCAAGATTTTTCTCCCATGCAGCAGTAGCACAAGGCTCGCAGTAAGGACCGTCCGTTTGTGTTGAAGCATCCTTGTACTTGGCCTTGTGAATCGCTTCAACAAGAGCGTCCTTCCTCATCGTAGAGTAACGAGGAATGTGCAGTGACTTTGCTTCTTTTCGAAGGGCGTTCATTTTTATTTGTATGGCTGAACTCCAACCATACAAACTTTGACACCCCCGTCACGTATCGAGGAGGCTTCCTATCCATTCAAGTCTCCCGTGGCTCTTGCCCCACTCCACAATATCTCGAGATCCTTTTTTTCCTCTTCCGTAAAGCACCAGTCTATAACTCTGTCATGGTGCCACGTTACCGGGGCCAGTTCATCCCTAATACTGGCCCTTTTGGATTTCCTCTGGCGATAGGCGGTCCAGGGATTTTTAAGATGGTCCCGAATCATATACATATACTCGGTCTTGAAATGATCCGGAACAAACTCGAGCTGGTAGGGATCCTCTTCAACAGCCTCATTACACATTTCCCGAGTCTTGAAATGGGACGGAACATATCTGTGCATCAGGGGCTCCTTTTCGGCTGCCCTGATGCACATGTCCCGCGTCTTGAAATGGTCTGCAACAAACTCTAACATTTCGGGATCTTTTTCAAAAACATCATTACACATGTCCTGCGTCTTGAACCAATCCGGGACATTATCGAGTAGCGAGGGTTCCCATTCAACCGCCATGGTACACATTTCCCGGGTCATGAAATGACCCGTCACAAAGTTGAGCACCATAGGTTCCTCTTCAACCGCCCTGGTACACATTTCCCGGGTCATGAAAACATCCGGAACAAACTGCAGCTGCCAGGAATCCTCTTTAACAGCCATGGTGCACATTTCCCGAGTCATGAAATGATCCGGAACAAACTCGAGCTGGTAGGGATCCTCTTCAATAGCCATGGTGCACATTTCCTGGTTCTTGAAAGCATCCGGAACAAACTCGAGTGACATGGGCACCTCTTCAACAGCCATGGTGCACATTTCCTGGGTCTTGAAATGGTCCGGAACAAACTCGAGTGACATGGGCACCTCTTCGACGGCCATGGTGCACATTTCATGGGTCTTGAAATGGTCCGCAACAAACTCGAGTGACATGGGCACCTCTTCAACAGCCATGGTGCACATTTCCTGGGTCTTGAAATGGTCCGGAACAAAGTTGAGCACCATAGGTTCCTCTTCAACCGCCCTGGTACACATTTCCCGAGTCATGAAAACATCCGGAACAAACTCGAGCTGGTAGGGATCCTCTTCAACAGCCATGGTACACATTTCCCGAGTCTTGAAATGATCCGCAACAAACTCGAGCCGGTAGGGATCCTCTTCAATAGGGAACTACTCAACTTGCGCATGCTTTTTGACACATTAATGCGCATGCGTTGGATTTTTGCTGTCCAGGGAATTTCCCCTACTAATTCTGTATGATATTTTTTATGAGAGTTTGACCGTGGTTTTGGAAAATCGGGGTATATTGACTCTCTACTACTACTAACCTGCTCATCGTCCGTCTTTCGATCAACAGTGGTAACAGACAATGCACGTGTAAATATTGTATCTTATAACTGAAACATAATGAAGTTGTATTTTTAAGTGAACATTGGTTATCTTAACCCAGAAACCCGTATTTTATCTGGTCATCATAATATCTTTTATTAAGCTCAAAAGAACATAGCAGGTCGTCGGAGTCAGGCTTACGCCTTTGTAATTGTTAGGATCTTATAGCGAGCGTTTGTAGGGTTTGACAAATTGTATGATCATACAATATACAACTTATATTTGGTGAGAGATGTTGGAACAACGAGTTATTTTAAAAATTTTTAAAAAAAACGAACATAATTTTTGCTGTGGAAACTCTTTAAAGCCATTTGTCTTAAGAAATGTAGGGCAGACCATCTTGAATCGCAATTCGGATTTAAAAAGGAAACTTCGACTTTACATGCATCCTTCGCCGTTTCCGAAACAATAAAACATTACATTAAACACAATAGTCCAGTTTTTGTTTGTGTTTTCTTGACGCAGAACATCCTTTGAAAAGGTTCTCTATCCTTTTACTACATTTTTTAAATATATACACTCGTTATTTTCTAGAAGAAATAAATACGCTGGTTGTCGGAACAACATTCAATAATGTATATACTGGTGTAGTTGCCGTGTACGCAGAGATGATCATCATTTTGATGTGTTCAGCCGTTGGATGTATGCAAACAAATGATCGATGCTTGCATCACCTATGAGAATCGCAATAAAATAAAGTTAAATCGCTGAAAGACTGAATCAGTGATGTCAGGTAGCTCTCATATTGCAGAACCAAAGCGTTTTATCGGCAATGTTGAGATTAAAATGAGGAACACTGTAAAATGCGTTGGATTCCACTGGCTAGTGAAGAATAGTCACGCATCTGTCTTAATCCGTTCTGTAGTTCACTTTTGTCTGCCGCTACAATATTCATGCTTTACGAAAAACTCTCGTTACCAAAGAACTCTGCAATATCAGTGATTATACCTTGTACAAACTTAAGTCGGAATCGAACACCGCCCTGAAGCATCTTTTCAATCTTTCCAAGTATAGCTCAAGTGTTCTTGCGTATCTTGCGTCGTGTTAACCTGATGAAACTGTTGACAAGTAATTCCACCACCCTAAAAATCTTAACTTTAATTCTAATCAGTTGTATAAACAGCTCTACGATGATGCTGTACTTCGTCGTGGCAGTAAGGTGAAATGAATCTTCAGCTACTTTTATAATAAAATTCCAACACAACTCAGTATATCACGACATAGCTTTGTCGAGGCATTCGTTCCCTAGTGAAACAATGCTTGCACCGCCCCCTGAAGAACATCTTACATCAATCATGTCGCTTAACTATTTCAAAGAAGATATGCACTGGGGAGAATTAAATGACAAGCTTCATGAATATGATTGGCATAGCGTATTTCGTGAAAAAGATGTGAATGAAATGCTATCAACATTCTACGCTGTATGTTTTGATATATCGCTACCACTAGTTTCTAGTAAAACAGCAAAGAAAACTGTGGGCCAATACAAACATCCCAGATACCGTTGAAACCTCATAAGAAGGAGAAGAAGAATTCACAAAATATTAAATACTGTCACTTGCGAAAAAAGAAAAACATGTTAAGGAGCTTTTTAGAAATCGAGAAATATTTACCACAGGCTTACAATGTTGGTAAGCAACACAAAGAAGTCAAGAAGATACAAAAACAGCCAAACTCTTAGACTGCAAACGAAAAAGCCAAACTCTTAGACTGCAAACGAATTAACAAACCAGAGCAGAGGCATGGCTAAGATTTTATCCCGCCAATATCAAACATTATTTAGCGAACAAATACCTATGGAAAAAATTAGAATCGATCAGCTTCAACACACATGAGGAATTACAGAGTTTCATTTCTCTAAAGAGAATATCATCAACTGAATTGACGAACCCTCCAACAATGATGCACCTGGTCCGGATGATTTTCCAGTCATTTTACTGAAGAAATGCAAATAATCTCTATCAATATTGTGGCAAAAATGTATTGCCTGCGGAGAAATTCCTTAACTTGTGAAGCACTCACTCATCACCCCTCATTATAAGGGTGGAAAAATATCTAGCGCGTCGAATTACCGCCATCACACATCATTAAAATCTTTGAAAAGGTGGTCATATTGCCTGATATCTTGAAGAAAGCAAGTTATTGAACGATAATCAATACGGACTTCGCTCTGGATGTCTTAGCCAACTTCTTGAACACTTTGACAATGTGTCATATTTTGTAGATGGAAAAAGCGAACTGCGATGTAGTATACCTTGACTTTCCAAAGGCTTTTGATAAAGTGGACTTTACTATTGTTTTGAAATAATTTAAAAAGCTTGTAATCAAAGGAAAAATATACAACTTTGTTAAAGCCTTTCTCACAAACCATACCCAATTCGTCATTGGCGATAGAACCGAATCTAATCCTGTTGCTGTCATTTCAGGAGTTTCCGAAGGTAGTGTCATTTTCCCTCATCTTTACCCTTCTCCTTGGGGATATAGATTTCAACGTCTCTGATAATATTGTACGATCATTTGCTGACGATACAAGAGTCCCTAAAAGCATCGCTCACTGAGAGACAAGAGTACGTTGCAAAATGACCTCCAAAGAATTGACAATGGGTCGAAGATTCTAACATAAAGTTCAACCTCTTAAAATGTGAGGTCTTGCGTTACGGTTCAAATGACACCTTGAAAAATTGTACTTCATATCTTTCACCCTCTGGATCAATCATCACAGAGCAAGAAGAACTGCAAGACCTTGGTGTCATATTATCTATCAACTGCATATTTCACTCTCATATTTTAAAAGTGGAGGATGGCAGTAAGAACATGATATCCTGGATTTTAAGAACTTTTTATACAAGAACAAAGGATTTTCTCATCACCATGTGGGAATCACTTGTCCTTCCACTATTAGAGTACTGCCCAGTTCTTTGGAGTCCCTACAAAGTTGGTGAAATACAGATGCTGGAGTCTCTGCAATGGTCATTCATTTGAAAAATCAGAAATCCAAACCAACATAATTACTGGGAAGCATTAAAAGAATTAAAACTGTTTTCATAGGAACGGCGAAGGGGAAAGGTACCAAATAATAATGGAAAATCATGGAACAACTAGTACTCAATGTCAATCTGAAATTCCAAAGTTATTGTCACACCTGACATGGAAGAAAAGAAAAACTTCCTGGTGGTCCATACAGTAAGGTGGCGGAGTTCAGCTTACCAATACAAGGAGTAAAACTTTTCAATGTTCTATCTAAACACATCCGCAACATTTCTGATTGTACGCTGGATTCCTTCAAGTACAGCCCTAATAAATATCTATTTCCGATACCGGGTGAACCGCTACTGGTTGAATACACAGCATTTAGCCGAGCTAATTAAAATTTAATACATATATATGCACACTCTAGCTTGATTTGGACATTGATCCTGCTGAGGACTGGCACACAACTAATAGTCCTGTGAAGATTCTTCGAAAGCTTAACAACAAGTTACAACAAGGTAGGTACTTTTTAAGAAAATGTCCAAGCATGTCTGAATAAATATGGAGTATTATGCCACATTATGTTGGTTTTAGGCCTATATACAGGGAAATTATGCATGTGTTATCAAGATGTCGGGGAATCTCACTCATAACCGATTTCCTGGTTGGCAGGGGGAGGGGGTGCGGGTCTATCGAAATATATGTGTTACCCGCAAATATAGGCCTGGTTTTGCGCCATGTTTAACTGAATATACCTGACGAAATAGGCCTCGCTAATTTGATCTTTTCCTAACAGATTTTCTAAAGTTTTTTTACTAATCGAGCCCATGAACACAAACACGGCTCAGGCGAATCAACAGACTTCAAAGTCAAAGCAAGAAAGAGAAATCTTCCTGAAGTATTTTTTATAGTTTCACTAGCTTGCTAAATTGGTCTTTAAAACTTTTGCACAAAATGCCAAGAGGTATGTATATTTTGTCCTATTGTCCTTGTCAGATAAATTTTGGATATGACAGCTAGTTAGCCAGCTGGCTAGAACATACACTAGACTAAAGTCAGTTTGGTTGATGGGATATCAATATATAAAGGGTTGCGGAGCTGGGGCAGGTCCCTATGTTCGCAAGCGAAATATTTACATCATACTCCATGACAAATATGGAGAGAACTTTTATCTGATCCAATAGAGAGTTTAAATCTTAAAAAAGGTTCCTCGAGTAAAATGCAATCTCATCCCCCGAGAGCTTTTTTTTTTACTTTTTGACATATGCGTGCTGGCGCGGCCCTAGCCAGCATTAGATTGCGACAAAATAAAAAGATATTTACAATATACATTTGTTTTCAGAGCGTATTCTTGCGGTCGGATTCGCGTCATAATACTGGTTGAACCAATCACGGGCCAGTATTCAGGTTAAGCAGCCATTATGAAATGGTGTCCAAATGCCGTAATCATAATGTTTTTGTGGTGAAACCTTCATAAATACAATACTGGATTTTTCAAGGAATTCTTTTTTTTTTTTAGTCAAATCTTTAATATGTTTTAGATACTGCTTAATTTTTGCCATTTTGCGACATTTTAACGCCGTTTTACTTGTAAATTCTGTTTAATTAAGGTTGCTACTGTGAAGGTTTGACCGTGAAAAGTCTACTTTGTACCCCATCGGAGATCAACGAAGGAGAACATTCCGACCGCAAGAATAAACAGCAAAGTTTTTCTGTTTGTTTAATAAAAAATCTAGAAAAATCGGAGAACAAGAATAAAAAAATCAGAATACGTGCTTAGTAAAAAACCTTGAAAACATTTTCATACAAAGCAGAAATAAAGGTTAACTGAACAATGTTATGTGTACTCTCATGGAGCATTCTGGCTATTGGCCTGCATTGCAGTGTCTTCAAATTTGATAAATCGAACAAAACATCGATGAATCGAACCAACGTTTTGTTCAGGTTGCACAATCTGTAAAATAGATACAAAGAAAGAAAAAGTAGGTTCGGACGATTCTTTTCTAGAAAACGTTCACGTCAATACGCTTTGTGGGTGAAAATATTTTTTTTTCATCTTTACTGTTTATTCGTATCACAAAAGTCAAAAGAAATTTGTTAAAAATCTCAATTCATTTATCTAGCTAATCCATACTTATCAGAAATTACAAGCTGCAGACCAAGTCGAAGCTATCTTTCTTTGCTTGTGTCTTAAGTAGAAAATTTTAGATAACGTTGCCTCTGTGCAAAGACTAATCAAACTTTATTTGAACTATGTACTAACCTTATTTGACATTCATTTTGAGATGATGCTATATAATTCCAACCATTTGTTGTACTTTGTGACGTATTGCATGACCTGTTGTTGTTACCTAACCTAACACCAATTTAACTTGCGCAACTCATATGAACAACGCAAAAACGTTTTCGGTTTGTTTTGTTTTTCACAGTTTTATTTGAATGATATTTTCAAATAGGACAGTGTTCTTAAAAATAGCCACCTCGTTCCCGGAGCGTAGAGTAAGCAGGGAAAAAATTTGGATAACAGAGACTGAGGGAATTTGATTTTTAAAAATTTGATTTTCTCCCGCTGTATAGTAGGAAATAGAAAAAAATAATACATGCTTAAATGCCAAATGGGCTCCGCTGCGCTCAGAAAAAAGGTACAACTACAGGCAGTTCAGACCGAACACTGCTAAACTGCTGTACTTCTCCATCTGATTATTAAAATATTAAAGTCTAATTTAATTAACAAATGACTTATAAAGCTACGCAAAATCATCAATATATAAAGTGTTGCATAGCCATGACAGGGTCCCCTGCTGCCTAGCTTCGAGAACAAATCAGTATAAAAAAGGTTGCAGAGCGGGGAACAGGGTCCCCTAGGTTTACAGTGAAAAATTGTTCTCATGTTCCATGTCCAATCAATCAAGCACGGTAAGGGCAGGAAAAGCAAAAACAGCACGGAAAAATTGTAGCGGAACCAGCAAGATAAGGCCAGGGGGCAGGTAAGGCAAGACTGTCAACAATACCAAAGTAAACTTTCAAAACCTTCAAAATTAATTTCTAAAAAATCCTGAACTGAAATCTTATTTGTTTTCTGAATTGTTATAGCCGGAGCTTCACTTTTTTATTTATTTTTCGAGTATTTTTCAGCCTCATTTTTTTTCATATTTTGTTCAGTGAGAACATAACTTTGTTCTTACTTATAGAATATTTGTCTTTAATTTCTTTAAAATTTGTGTTTATGTTGCTAATGGAGCTGTATAATCCAGCATGAATATTATTTTGCAGTTGTATTATTAGGTGAGGAAAAAACGATAAACAATCTTACTTTGTTGAGGCTTGTGTTCTTAAATAAAAATCTTTAAAAAAAAAAGCTTGTATGACACAAAGAAAGTGCCTATGTTTTCCCTGTATACCTTCTTTCTAATTTTCTATAAAAAAAAAGGGAAACATTTCCGATTGTTTAAAAAATCCAAAGACCACGTGTTGCTAGTGTTTTTTTACCTTATTTTATTATTAAGAAAAAAGCATTTTATGTTTAAAAGGCGATGCAGCGTCTTTGTAAAGTTTTTCAAACGCCGCAACATTAACGGATAAAGATTGTTCTGATGACTTTTTATATGTGTTTTAACGAAAAATTAAATTTCACATAATTAATAAAAAACAGTAAAGACAACATCATTATACGGTCTTAAATTGCTGTAACTCCCCAGGAAAAACCACATTATTAAAGAACCAAATGTATTTCAATTAAAAAATGTTGTAATGTTTTTAAAGGGATATTTGACAGGAATGGGTGAGGATGCTGGGGCTATTAAAGCACTTTTCTTAAACTGACACCTATATCTTAAACACTAACTTATCGTCTCAAACAACTTCTTCTTGTTTCCTTTTCTCTCTTTTTTATTTTATTTTTCACACACACAACTGAAGAGAATTGGAGTGTGAAACAGACCAATTGTTTTCACTACTGGACAAAAAACTTGGAGATTCATGGTGCCAAATTGAACCAACACAAGGAAACCATGTAGCTAAAGCAATTGTACAGGATTCAAGGTGAAGAGATTTAAGTCAAAATGACTATCGCAAAATTAAATGCACACCGAATTTAAGATATTTTGCCATCGCTATATTAAATGCTCGCCAACAAAATCAATTTATTCCATCGCCAAATTAAAGGCTCACCAAATATTGTACGAATAAGGTAGTAAAATTCCAAATAATAAAGCAAATATAAAGACACATTTTCTTGTGTTTACAACACGCTTCCTCGTCGAAAGTCGCCATTTTGTGGAAAAAAAAAAAAGCTCGTTAAACATGTTGCCACAAAACCCATAAAATAAAACTTGTAGCAAAAGAAGAAGAGTAAATACCTTAGTTTAATTTTGTGAATAATTATACAAGTCTTTTTGTGCTATATATCTTTTTGCAATAAGAATAATAGAAATAGTGCTAGAAAGCAGTGTTTTTTCAGCCTTCCAAACAGGTAAGAAACAGTGAGCTGTGTGGACTTATTCACAAAGATACTCTTCCAAAACGAGTTTTGATATAAGATGAACACTTCTTACTAGATGTTTTGATCGACGTTGGCAAAGAAAAGCCTGTGGCAATTCTTAACCTTAGCCTACCTGGGCTTTGCGTTTGAGCATAGACTTCTTTTACCTTGTGCCAGGGTTCCTCTATTACATTGTAAATATACTAGTCGGTGGCCAGTGGAAAAATCCACGGGTTCACCTCCTTTTTATATATACTGCATTGTGTGCGTCTCGTTACTTGCAGTACCATTTTATGTGACAGACAGACAGACGTATACAGGTATTATAATATAGATACAAATATTTTAGATAACGACAACGATCTAGATCTGTTGTTTACAAACAATTCTTTGTCAGATGATGAACATGTAGACTACATTGAATGAATTTTACAATGCTTTTTTTTATCTCGTAAAAGCTATAACAAAAAAGTGTTAAAATAACAAAAAAATGATCGTATGAAGCTTAAAAATCATTGTATTTTGTTTTAAAATAATGAGAAAATGTCCCTACAAAGCTTAATAAACATTGATGTAATTTGTTCTAAAATATTGTTGTGTCAACGCAAAAGTTTTGTCAATGTTTAAAAATGACCTTCTTTTGTTTTAAAATAAGTAGAAAACATCCTGTCGAAGTTTAAACATTGCTGTATTTCGTATTTGAATGATTGGAACGTTCCAACGAAGCTTAAGGGAAATTTCTAAACGCAAAATCCCCTAATCATGATTTTTGTACTGTGATTAATGTGAGAAATGGGAAATGTAGGCATGGAAATGGTATCACCAGCAACAAAATCCATGTTGAAAAGTACTTCAATTTTTAGAAAGTTCGTAACAGCACAAGTTGAGTAACATTTTTATGCATATTTTTTAACGTTTTTATGCATATTTTTAAGTGAAACATGTTTTGACAGGTCAAAATATGCTACATAAAAGCTAGTTGTAAAATAAATATGATACATTAAAATTTAATACTTAAAAGCTATAATTACAAGTAATAATAACAAGTGTTAATAAATGTCATGTAAAATTATAACAATTATAAGACAGTAGAAATGAAAGGAACTATTGTTTAAATAATTGCTCAAAAACCATAAAAAAAATTCATGATATTTGAATGTCATCTTTTTTAGTAATAGTAAAATATGCCTTGTCGGAGTATTAGACTGTTGAATTTATATTGTTAGGAAGAGGAAAAAACTACAAAGGAAGAACGAGGCATTTTACTTCTGCCGAGGAAATTGATCGGCAAATGAATGATGACTATCGGGTATGCCGAAAAAACATTAAACTTTTTACAATGTATTAGCCCTATGTTAATGTTTTGTTTTTGTCTGTGATGTACCTGTGATTATTTTAGCGAAAAAGAGAAGATGAAGATGATGAATCAGAGGAGTCTGATGAGGAGGTATGTAAACTATAGCATGAATTTTGTTGTTACCAGTTCTGTTACCATTTCAATTTTCTTAAATTACCCTTTCAATAGGAAACTGGAAAGGGTCCTCAGTCCTTGATTGAAGTTGAAAATCCGAATCGCGTTAAAAATAAAATGAAGAAGGCTGATGACATTGAAGCTGAAGCTGCCAAGCCAGAACTTACTAGAAAGGAGAGGTTAGAATGTTTATTTTTGAGTGTTATTGTTGAAATGTACGATGTCTACACTTGACAACATAAAAACTATAACCTAACTATCAGCATTAAAGAACTCATACATTTTTTCTCTCTTGTCCTGGTATGTGTATCTACATTTTCAATCAACATAAAAAAAATTTAGAACATCAGGCAATATTGTGGCTCTACCTAGGCGGTTCTTTCACCCTACCCGTTCTATAACTTCGGATAGGCATTCCCAAGTGGAGTCAAATATGACACCGTTGTAGTGTGTATATAATGAGGTGCATAGCAACAAATATTTTTAGATGACAACATTTTCTTTGACATTATCAGAAGCTTAAAATTCAACCAATATACCACTGTCTGCTTATGATTTAATTTCTTTAGTTCTGGAATGACTTATAAACTTCTGTTTGAAGTTTCTGATGGTTCTGCTTTTTATCTGTTTCAGGGTGAAATTACAGGGTGAAATCTGAACATTTGAGTAAATAAAAACCATAGTTTGTCACATGTAAAAAAATAGGAGCCATAAGTTTTAGATGTTTAAGACAGGTGGCCATTATGGATGAAACCTGTGAATAATTTCAAATTTTTTACTTTACTAAAAAGTTTGTTGTGCTTTTTTAAAATAACGTAATCACAATTTAATAACACTGGCACATGTTTTTTGGCCTAACATGGTTTTCTATAGTCTTTATTAAATTAATCTTGAAATATTTTTAAATAGACAGTCTCGGAATGTATCGTGATTTGTGTAAACGGACCTAATATTTGGTCAGTGGTCATTGACCTGTTGAAACCATTTACCACTTTGAGTTATATAATTTTAAAACCGTTCTTTGTTCCTTATGTTTATGAAAAAGATAAAATAATAACTATGAAAAGATTGACTAAACGCTTTTAAAACTTATTTTCTTAGAGAAGCAATTGAAAAAGAACAAGCTAGGAAACGCTATGAGAAGTTGCATGCAGAAGGAAAGACTGATGAAGCAAGAGCAGATCTGGCGAGGTTAGCTATAATTAAAAAACAAAGGGAGGAAGCTGCTAAGAAGAAGGAGCAGGACCAAAAAGGTACTATACTTTAAAAAATTTGTTTACAAATATATGATGACTGTTTAGTGCGCAAATAGTGATTATGTTCATTATACAGTTCCTACCTTCTCCTACATCTGTTTTTAAATAGCAAGTGAATATTGTTGCTAATATTTGCTGCTATTATTGTGTGTGCTACTTTTTTATGATATTATTTTGTAATTGTGAAAGTATGATGATGAAATGTAACTTCCATATGTCGTCATAATTTATGCCGCATAAGAAAAGCTAAACGTAAAAAAAAACTTAGTGACAAACACTGCAACCTTATCTTTCATCTTGGTAATCACTTGTTGCAGAAATTTATGATAAGATTACTATTAGAACACAGCCTTTCTAGTTCAAATTTTTTACGTCTGAGAAAAATTGCTGACGCAATATGTTTTGTCTGGCTCCTTTTGTAACATCTCAGAATTGATGTTGGCAATGGCCAGGTATGAATTAGAAAGTCTGTATAGTCTAGCTATGAGAATTGACAGTAGCAGTTTTTTATATTTTGCACTGAAGAGGACAGAAATAAATGCAGTCAAGATGCTAGGAATATTCTTTTAATTCCCTTAGTTGGTTAATTCTTACCTTAAATTGTGAAAGTGATATTAGTAGCTGTGTCTGTTCATTGTGTTTGCTTCTTTCTAAAAGAACCTAAAATGTAGATTAAGTTTTAAAAAAAACTCTGACAACCGTAACAAAAAGATTTGGTGACCAATTTGCTAAAACTATTGGAATGGACTATTTATACTTTTAAGGTGTACAAAAAACATTTTTTTATTACATGTTTCAGTGAGATATTTCATAGATAAAAATTTAGTTGTAATGGCAGTTTCAGTGAAGTCAGTAAAGTCTTTTATGCTAAGACTTTTAGTAAATAAAAGTAAATAAAAACCCCTAAATGTCATGATATCACCCTGAATGACCCTGAATTTAATCTAATAAATTCGCTAGACACCCTGTTGAAGAAGATGTTACTGAACTTGCGTTTCAGAACTGAACATGGTGTTTTTTTGCTAAAATTCCATCAAAAGCAGTCTGTGCGAAAGTTGACTTTACTTTCAACTTTACACGCATTCTTAAAATGGTATCCAATAAGGATATACAAAGTTGTCTAAGTTACCTAAACACGGAACTAAAAAAATGTTTTGAAATTTTGCGATTCATTCATGAGTTTTTATATATGTCAGCACCAGAAAAGCTGCAAAATCAGAAATGTTTTTGATTCTTTTTCTTGAAATGGCTTGTTTTTTTAGGCAAAATCATATTTTGCGATTTTATACCTTTTTCTTTTGTTTTGTTTTTAAAAATTATTAACACCATTAAATCTTTGAGCAAAAACATTTCTTGACAATGATTTATCTATTATTTTAATAAGCTTTTTTTAATGCTACAAACACGCTTTTTATAAGTGGAAATTAAAGTCAACAATAGCTGCCATGTTCAGTGTGTTCTTATGGAAAATCAGCTTATGATACAGTGTATTATGTGTTGCCATAAAGCAGTGTTAGGTTATAAACATACTAAATGATCAGCTTATTCTTACAGAAAAAGAATCGAAATTAAAAGCAGCAGAAGAAGCAAGAAAAGCAGCGATGGAGGCGCAACTTAACGCTCCCAAGCCTGGTGGTCGTCGTAAAAAACGATAAAAAGTGATGCAACAATGCTTTATGGGCTTAACGGAAACCTGTTTAATGGTAGATTGCCAGACAGAGTTTCCCGAAACAAAGTTATTCATGAACAAGAAAACAATGGATACAATATAATAACTGATGGTTTTATTATTGATAGGGTCATTAGAATAAAATTCAACATTACGGAATTAGTTATTATTTAACTCTATTTTTATTTCAATTTAAACTTTAACAGTTAATTAGCATTATTTTAAAGTTTTGCTAACAGTTGATAGCAAAGTTGTTTTCCTTCCCTTGTGGATGTACAAAATCCCTTTTTATGCACAAAGCAACTTATAATTTGATTTTTATTCCATTATGCGATTTATGGATGGATTAAATTTATTTTTTCCCTTTAAATTATGCCATGATGAATTTTCAATAGTAAGTAAAATCTCACTTGCAAAAATGTAACTTTTTAGTTGAATCAATGTTGAAAACAGTCGCTTATCTTGTTTTTTAATTTAATTTATCAGTACAATCTCCTTTTTTTTTTACTTCTACCATTTATCGTGACTGCACTGTTTCATTCAGTCTGTTATGTACTAAAAATAATGTTTTACTGAATTTTTATCCAAGGAGAAAAAATGAAAACTAAGTAAGGACTTTTAATTCCACAAGCAGCTTTTGGTTTCTTTTTTAATAAAATATTGCTGAAGGTTTGTGGACTGATTCATTATCATCATTATTCTTAGCCTAACGTCCATTTTGCAGGATGGATGGGGTTGGACGGGGGATGCACCACTGATTACTGATATAGGTTGTGTTAGTTCTAAACTCAAATTCCTTTGTTATCTTTTTAATTACAGGCAAACATATATAAAAATGTCTACTGGACAACTATCTGAAGAAGATTTTATATGTGGTATATGTTTTGAATTATTGGTTGACCCAACAACATTGACATGTGGTCACAGTATCTGTAGATTTTGTTTGGCACAGTGGTGGTATAAATCAAAGAAAGCGACTTGTCCAGAATGCCGACAAGTTTGGCAAGGATTTCCAAAAGTTAATGTAACGTTGAGGTAGTGATGAAGTTGTTTTAGTTATTTTGCTTTGCTTTCAAAAAATTAAAATAATTTTTGCCTATTAAAGGGAAAGTTAACCCAAAAATTGTTTTAGGATATTTGATCTATAAAATCATGAAAGAATATGACTTAATTTCTAAATGTTGTGTTTTCTTCGTAAACCAGCTGCTGTTTCACCTCAAAGAACTATCTTTTTTTATGGAACGCGTTTTGGTACCTGACCAAACAACAATTACTGATGTAATAGTGTTCAAGAACATAAATTTGAAGCTCGCATATAGGTGAAAGGCGTACTGAAATATGCTTCTGCTGTCATATTATTTCATATTATTAGTTTCACATGTTATACAGCATACTTGGGATAAATTTATAAGTAAAAACAGTGACACTTGTTCTATGAAATATCATTAGGTAGTTAACTTCTTTGATGTTGTATCTCATACACTTAAAATCAGGCCTTAAGAGTTGTAGAAGATGCTGTCTTTTCACACAATAATAAAGTTTGGACTTCTAATTTTTATTCTTGGATCATAGAAACACTATGAAAACATTATTTCCTGATCTTATTGAGCAAAGGAGGAGAGTGTTGTTAGAAAATAATGAGTACAAGAGTATAATTTCGAAGTTTGAAGAATATGGTAGAAAACAAGACACACCACCTCTTCGGTCATTAAGCTGGACATTGATATGCATAATGGTAGCAGTGACAGTGGCAGTGGCTGTGGTAAGTAACATTGATTAAAACATTGAGTGAAAACATTTTGTGCATTTTTAATAGAAAGTAGCTATTTGGTGGCCACCGAACATAGGTATTATTATAGAGTTAAGTTACAAAAAACAAATAATGTTCCTAGCAATTTCCTAGTGTGTTTTGTGCAGTGCATTTTTCCATACTTCATGTAGAACACTGGAGTATCAATATGTTCACGAAAAGTTGAATTTTATATTTCATTTATATTATAATTTATTTAAATTTTCCACTTAGATAATCAGTGTTGGGATAAAATCATTTACGGGTTTAACAAAAAAGGATTTAATGGCGAAATCATTGCGTGATTGGTCATCAAGCGATGTAGGTTTATGGATTGGTACACTTGGACCATGGGCAAAAGATGTTTATGATCAAAGATTTATTGAAGCAGGTAATGTAGGGGAAAATGTTGAACGTTTATAACATGTGTCAAGGATTTTATGTAAGGTTTTGCTACATAGATACATATACATACAACATTTTAACGCACAGACATTTATTTCTATTTTAAGTTTGATTTGTGGTTTTATATCAAAGGTATTGATGGAACTCTTCTTCTCGAAATGAATGAAGTTGATTTGGAAATACCACCTATCAACATGAGTATGCGTCTACAAAGAAGGATAGTTCTTGATGCATTGAAAGAGCTTAGAAGCAGTCTTTCCCATCATCCATCTGGATTCTGGGAGTATAAAGTAAGTTGCTGGTTAATATTGATTTCTTTTTATTTCTTTTTAAAATAGCGAAGAACAAAAACAGCATGTGTTTACTTTATCTTAGGAACAAAAAAGCGGTATGATGATGTTCATCATGTGTGGTTTGCGAGAGTTTCCACGCTCAACTTTAGCATTCTTGTATTTGTTTAATTACTGGGACACGTTCATGCCTATTTTCTATTGTACTGTCACTATAGATGGAAACCGCACAACATCTGAACTCTTAGAAATGGTAATATGTTGCTATTGTATTCATTTAAGTGGATATGCATTTTCATCTGCATTGTATTTATTTAAAGTCGAAGATAAAAAAACATGGATAAATTCTTTGGCAGGTTCTTTTTCATAAACGTGTTAATGCCTGTGAAAAAATGTCATTAGAGAATTGTTTATTTTACTCTTGAAATGATAGAGTACACCACACTTGTGCATGCATTAGTTTAAGAGAATGCGGTCGTTGACGGCTCATAAAACACAAGCAAACATTGAATGTGTTAATCTCTTTATTGAAAATTACCTTATGTATCATCATCATCATTCTCGGCTTAACGTCCGTTTTCCATGCTAGCATGGGTTGAACGGGGTATATTAATGACCTTCTTCCAATCTGATCTAGACTGTGTTAGATCTAAACTCAACTTCCTCTGTATCAAGTCTGTCCTTATAACCTCCTGCCAAGTCTTTCTCGGTCTGCCTCTGGGCTTTGCCCCAGGAACTATCAAGTCTCTACACTTTCTTACCCAATTATCCTCCTCCATTCTTTCCAAGTGCCCCAGCCATTTCAATCTTCTTATCTGGATAACATCTTTAATTCTACGGATACTTAGCCTGCTTCTTAGCTCATCTGAACTCTTTCTGTCTCTCAGACTGGCGTTCCACATCCACCTAACCATTCTCATATCATTCCTTTCTAAACGGTGAAGATCTTCCTGCTTCACTGCCCACGTCTCACTACCGTACAACATAACACTTCTTACACAGGCCTCATACAACCTACCTTTTACCTCAATTGACAAGACTCTGCTAGTCAACAAAGGCAGTAACTCTCTGAACTTTTTCCAAGCAGAACCTATCCTGCAAGTAACACTTCTTCCAACACCCCCTTCACTGCCCAACATATCACCTAAGTAACGGAAGTTCTCAACTATCTCTAACGAGCCACTGTTGTACATCATTAAAGCTGGAAATACTTCATTCACTATAATCTCACTTTTGCAACGCTTGCATACAAACTGAATGTCAGCCCTTAACCTTCCACCAATACTACTGCACTTCTTATGTACCCAATGCTTGCAAGTCTGACAAAAAATTGAGTTACTACCAACCCCTTTCCTGCAAACTCCACAAGGGCACTTTCCAACTACAAGGTCACACTTGGCTGCAATGCTACTAATCATGACTTTAGACTTTGCTGTGTTCACCCTTAGCCCTTTCTCTTCTAGTCCTTTCTTCCACTTCTCAAACTTTTCAACTAATTCTTCCATCGACTCTGCTATGAGAACCAAATCATCTGCATACAATAACTCCCATGGACAACCTGTTCTGAACTCCATCGACAGCGCTTCTAAGACTAGAACAAACAACAAAGGACTAAGTACAGAACCCTTATGTACACCAACATTTACACTAAATTCATCACTAAGTGAATCTTTAATCCTGACACGACTTCTAGCATTGCTGTACATAGACTGTACCATCGTAACTAGCCACTCATCCACACCTAATTTTCTCATAGCCCACCAAATAACTTTACGTGGCACTCTATCAAAAGCTTTCTCTAAATCTACAAAGGCAAAATAGAGATTCTTTCTCTTTCCTAAATACTTTTCCTGAAGCTGTCTGACTAAAAATATTGCATCTGTAGTGCCACGCCCTGGAACAAAACCAAATTGCATCTTATCTATATCAATTCTTTCTCTAAGTAACTTATCAATCACTCTTTCAATAACTTTCATTACTTGATCAACCAACTTCAAACCTCTATAGTTACCTCTTTCTAATGCATCACCCTTGCCCTTGAAACAATTCACTATTACACTCGACTGCCACTCACTCGGAATAGCACCATCCTTTATAATCTGATTAGCAAGACTTGTAATAAGCTCAACTCCAATATCTATGTAATATTTATGTATGCATAAATTATTCTGGAAAGTCATAAGTTTAAACTTAAAATAACTAAGAATCTTTTTTGCAGTAATTACATTTTTATGAATAAAAAAAATTAACAGATGTATTTAAAATTGACATTTTTTCTTTCAAATAAAATTGAGGAAAATTTGTTTCAATGTGAAAGTAGAACCATGTTTTGTTTTTCTCAGGCACACAATCCAACGTTGAAGAACTGGCTGGAATTCTTGCCATTTTACATCTTTGTTCCATATTATCTTGTTGCGAAATTTGCATCCCACTTTTTTGAAATTAACTATTGGACATCTCGAGTTGTTGTTGTGCATGCATTGCTGATGACTATAATGGAATTTACTAAAGCCAAGTTTTTATTCAGAAGTGGACTTAGGTATGCTTTCGTTTCACTTCATAATTTTCTTTGTTCTTTTACAAATACTATTGCAAGTGAAGAAAGTTTATACTTTCATAGATGATGTATAATGTGAGAAAATTTTTACATTTGCACAAATATATAATATTGTCTTGTTCGTCACTAGTGATTTTGAAAATTACATTCAAAAGCAGCTAGATACTATGCATAATAACAAATATCACTCCGTATTTACCATGTTTATGCTGTTGTTTTTACTTCTTCTTTTAATAATTATTTTTGAATCTGCAATTATAAAAACATGAAAGGTTGCCCCTATAAAAAAATATAGTGAAAATGTAATTTGCAGAACGAGAACAGCTTTATGAGTGGCAAAATCAAAAAGCACTAATTGTTAGGTTTATCTGCATAATTTCCCTCTTTTGTGTTTTAGACAAATACCATATCTTCTTGGGAAGCATTTTACCTATGTGGTTTTGTTGTCCCTATTCTGCAAAATAGTGTGGCCCTTCATTCCATTCTTTATTGCTGACTGTATTTTTTATTGGATGTTGTATGTAAGTCCATTCGATGCGTTAAACAGACTACGTAAAAGATTTACTGCGCTGAACAGAGGAAATGGTGCAGATGCGAATGTGCAGAATGAATTTGTACATGCTCATCAGCATAGACAACACGACAGAGGATGGCATTTTAACTTTGAATGGAACGCAAATTAAGTCTGACCTGTATTGATTTTAAAATTTTGAACTTTCATGCAAAGTCTTTGTGTAGATTGTTTCTACTTTGACACGATACCCTGTCTTTAAAACTGTATAAGAAAGCGCATTGCATAAATTTTTTTAGTATGCCAAACATAAAACCAATAAAGTAAGTAAAATGAGTTTGTTCTTACACATATTAAGCTGAATTGAAACAATTGAAAATATATCCCCGCAAATTTGCCCTGCATAAAATAAATGCTAATGGTATTCTTATTGAAAGAATGTTAGGTGATATGAATATTTTTTTATTATAATATTGAATTAAAAAAAATGAGAGGCTTAGTTTTTTATTTTGTAGATGAAACAGTATTTATAATTAGATATATAATATAAGAAAATGTGCTGTATTATATTTTACTTTCAACAAATATTTTAAGTTAAAAAATAGGTTCCTTTGCAGTACAAATAAACGAATATTTAAAATTTAATGAGTTCTTATGTTACTTACAATAATATTTTATCTTAAAGGGAAATGGATTAGAAGCAGAAAGGATGTGCTTGTTTTCAATGGATTAAAGTGAAGTTTTGATTTTTAAATTCTATTATTGCTATAATTTTAGGTTTATAATAATAACGAAAGGAAAACAAAATGTTGAATAAAAATGGTTGCTCCTAGAACTAATGTGAGGTAAGAAATGTTAAGAAATGGATTTTTGTGAGAGGATTTTTAATATCATTTGAGAGTACATATGAATAACTGCTCCTTTTTCACCTCTGATCCAAAGCCCATGTCATATCACACTGATAGCGACTGAGTTAGAATTATGTGCATTGGTAAGCCCTGTGGGTAGCACTACACTATTTGTATTGGTATATTATGCTGTTGTCTTCTTCATATTTGTGTACTATATGTTTCTGATATTTTTTTAAATTATTTAGAAATAAAATTTAAAATATCAATAGGTTATCTATATTGAAAATTTTCATTTACAACTTCCTGTGATATCACCATGTTTTGCTTAGATATAATGCTATCTCTGCCAATCAATTTTTCCTTTTTCTGTGCAGCAGGAATAACAGCAAATTAAACAGCATAAAAAAATAATTGTATGTCACGCAATTAAGTACTGAGGAATGGGGTAAAAATAAGGTAGAAGACTCACTTTGTGCAAAATATCCACATTCCACTGCATCTTGCATTTCTGTTTTAAACTATAAAATGACGATAAACAAACTAAGGAATGTAACTAAACAGTCTAAGTAACATTGATATCTATTTAATATATCAATGAACTGACAATATAGGTTATTTCTTTCAGTCCAAAGAAAGCTTGGTCGCCTTCTGATGTACAGGATGCAAAAAACTACTACAATAAAACATTAGCAACCAAGTCAACTGTAAGGTAAAAATTATAATGACTTCACTTGCTTTGCCTTGAAATTGGGGGAAACGATTGTTCCATTACCTTGTCGTTACCTTAACTTCTAAATAGCATAAATGATTTTTTGTTAGTCAAGAGTAATAATATTTCACAGATATATTTTTACAATTTCCTTTTAATATTGCTCAGTGAACTCTTAACAGGAGGTTACCATGTTGGTTTATATTTCATTATATAGGTATGGTGAGAGTAACCGAACAGGTTTGAAGTACAAACAAGCGTTTTTACCACAGTGGAGCAAAGATTTTGTCAACAGCTTTCCACCCAATGATCTAACCGTAACAAATGTTTCACAACGCTATCATTTAAGTGTAAGTCTTCCTGGTTTTCTTTACCACGATTAATAATTGTCAGGGTTTTACCTAGCCTTTCTTTGGTCCATTAGATAGACAATTTCAAATTAAAGATATTTCCCAAGCAATCATCTATTTTTTTTCTAATGAGTTGTAATTTTTCATTTCTTAAAACCTACCTGGAAACATTGATTGTATATACATTTTAAGTTTTTAGTTTTTATTTGTCAAATCTTTCAATAATGAAGCATGCTCAGATGATAATGATATATAAGATTTTGTTGCATGGTTGCACTATCTATTCTTTATTTGATTCTTTATATCATTTTATATCGATGCATGTGTGGTCAGATCATAATCAGCAGTATTTTAAATACATCAATCTTGTATGCTTCTTTGCTGTATGCATGTAAACTTTCGAAGAAGAAAAAACTTAAAACATTCCCTCCGGATACCACAATAGGGTGTGCACCAGAAAACTTTAACAGACTTAATTGTAAATGGAGTATGCAATGATGTGGATTTTTTTATCAATAAAGAACCTTTATTTTTTAGCAGCCACATAGTTCTTTAAACAACTTCAGAGCTTTTTTATCCTTTTTTTTCCTGTTTAATGGAATACAGATTCATAAAAAATTATGTTTTATTACTTTGTTTTTTGTTATTTCATATTTTTTTATACGGAGTATCACTTTTTTTCTTCTTAATTTTCCCATTTTTTGCTATACTTAAAATTGAGCACATGTCATCTACATGCAAGGCAATCTTTCTAAGAATAACTTTGGCACTTTTACTTGTTCATTTGTACTTCCTTATCTGTATTAATTATTCATTAACTTTCTATAGCAATTTCTCACTTTAAAATTCAATGCCATAAATTATTAAAATCTGAATGATATTAAAAACGGTGACTGTAGAAATGTTCCTTTCAACTTGTGTGTGTTTAACAACATGGTAGCAAGTTGTTTATTGATGCAAAAAAGATTTTATGAAAATGAAAATTTTTGAAATTGATAATGATCAACTGCCTATACATCAAATTGTTCAGTTGGTAAGATTTAAGCCTCCACGAAAGCAGTTTTTTGTGTTGTATATTTAATATGATATTCCACATCTTTATGCTTTCATTTTAAGACTGTTCATGATATTGAAGTAGCTCGTTCGAAGATCTAACATCAAAAGAATGGCTAAGACAGCATGGTCTCGAAGCACAAGATATAACTGTGGAAAATATATTTAAACATGGTTCTCCCTTACCGTATGTATTTTAGAAGTAGCTTACATCATTAAATTATTCCGCGGATAGTCAATCCTATAAACGTTGTGAAGTTACTTTGCTGTCAGATAAAAACATGTCTTTGTTCCTTTTTAGATCATCAACAGGATCTGTTGAAGACGATGAGTATTTCAAATTTCAGCAACACACACTCCAAGAGTTTCAATCTAAAATTAATCAGTAAGAAGATTAAGTAAACTAGTTGTTAGCCTGCAGAAAATCTATTTGCTGTTTTGGTCAAAAATATTTTGTGCTTTACTAAGACAACATCAGACAGATCGACAACAAATTACTGATATATAGATGTTTTGTGTGTACTCATTATATCTGGTTATGCTCTCTTTTTTATTTAGTTTGATTTGTACAATTGAAGAACGTATAAGATGGCTACTTACAGACAGCCGCAAGGTAAAATTATTTTAGGTGCACTTTTATTATATTTCCATACAAAGCCCTTTTATAAGTTGAAAACATTTGACATTACCTGCATAACAAGCACTGATGCATTTTATGAGTATTTTTAGATTATTTTTTTCAGACTGAGTCTTTCTCATTAGGTGTTTGGAAATATAAATGGTGAACGTACATGTGTTTTGATCGATGCTTCAGATATTAATCTTGCTTTTGGTAGACTTCCTGCACTACAAGAGTCATTAAAGGTGTGTATCAAATGTTATCGTTGATACTTGTGATATAAAGTTATATAACAACAAAAGTTAATTTGATGTCCCCAAACTAAAGATTCCCCAAAAATGCTGCAACATTTGCATTGACTTTTATCTTAAGAGTCTAGCTTCATTTTATTCATTCTTCATATTAGTGCACTTTTTAAAATCGTTACCATCTTCTTTTTTCAGCTTTTATTAAAGGAACAACTATCCAAAAAATGCAAATTAATAATGGCTTCGTTTGGAACCAGTGCAAGTTTCTCTTGGGATATTTTAAGAAGTACAAATAATTCTACGTAAGTTTATTTCATAAAAGCTATAATATATAAAAAATAACGTTTGCCTCTGTATTTATGCTTACCAACTTTCATTCAATCACTCATTCATCTATTTATTTTTCTGTCCGTCCGTCCGTCCGTCCGTCCGTTTGTTCGTTTGTTTGTTCGTTTGTTTGTTCGTTCAATCGTTCATTTGTTCGTTTCTTCTTTCTTTCTTTCTTTCTTTCTTTTCTTCATTCATTCATTTATTGGTTTATTTATTTAAGTATGAATGAAGCGGAGCACTGGGTAGAGTTCATGACACCATCAGGCAGCTGCAATGCAATGCATGCTATAAAACGTGTCCTGAAACAGAAAGATATTGACAGTATTGTGTTTATTCTTGGTAACAGGTACTGTTTATTTGTTTGTTTGTTTGTTTGTTTTACTTTTTTTACTACTTATCTATATTATAATACCCATATACGTCTGTCTGTCACGTAACATGGTACTGTAAGTAGCGAGACACACGCAACATGGTATAAAAAGGACGTGCCAACCCGCGGATTTTTCCATGGGTTAACGGCTAGTATTAATAAATAAAACAAACAAACCTTGCACAGGCATAAACAAATTTATTTTCTAGTCCGGATCAAAACACTGATGTTTTACTCGACTACACAGTGGAGTCACTCTCTGGTAGAAATGTCTTGATGCATACTGTGGCATATAACTGTCAACTAAAAAATACTAAAGTAAGTATAAAAAAACCCTGACATTGCTGCTTTGACATACTTCGCTAATGTGGATATTATTTTCAATATGGTAAATCTTTTGTTATAGATGTTTTTAGAAGACTTAGCTATGAAAACAAATGGTCGATATCACTGCTACTCCTATGAAGTTGAGGTTTGCATCATTGAAAGCTTTATAAAGGAAAGTACTTTTATATGATATCTTAATACTGTATTTGTTATTGTTAACTTTAGGAAGAGATCATGCAAGGTACAGATTTGATGTCCTTGTCACATGAAATCAAAAGGTGATTACCAACTTCTGTATTTTTTTTTAACGTATAGATTTCACCTTTTTAGAGATATTTTAAAAGCGAATATTTACGGCAGTTAGTTTGTGCAGGAACAAAAGCCATTTTCTACGCTAAGAGCACTAAACCAATTAGCAGGTGTAATACCTGGTCTCTTAATCCAGATGGTTAACAAATTATACATCAAGTGTTCACCTTTTTCTAGAGCAAAACAAATTTTGTTGCATTTGGAGGATCTAAGAAATGGCAATTCTGTGGGAAGTAAAGCTATTGCTTGTATTGAAGAGGTTGCTATTTACATTATTTGCATTTATACATGAAATTATTGGTTATTTCATTATTAATATCCACGTGTTAACATCCATGTTATTTCTTTTTATGCCTTACATGTTTCTGTTTTCTGTTTTAAGCCTTCTCATGCGCTGATTGAGGCAGATTATCATCAAAAACAGCAAGAAAAATTAAACAAGTAGGTAAAATGGAGAGTCTTTTTTTTTGGATTCAAAACTTTAAAAGTTTTTATTCACAAAATACATGCTTGATGTTAAGAATTAAAACAAACTAACAAGAAAGTTGTCTAACCAACTAAAGAATATTTTGACCATGGCTCCAATGATATTACTATGTTTTCATTAAAATTCAGGGATTTTTTCTTGATTTTTACGATATAAATATGTTAAAAGACTAACGAAGATTAATACAAATTATTATATAATCTGTAGATAAAATGTAGCAAACAGGCTTCAAATTATCAGATGCTAGAAACCATTTTTTAATTTATCTAGTTATTTATTTCTTATGATGTTTTTTTACTTTTGCTATCATTAGGATGATTGAGTAAAACCTGGATACATTTATTATGTATGCAGGATACATGAAACACCAAAATCGTTTTTTTTGTCATACGTTTGATTTTTATATCATTGGAAAGCTTATAATTGATAGGATGTTTTTATTTTAATTAGGAAATATAAATTTTTGACAGGACAGAGATGAAAAAAAGGGAAAATATATAAAAATACTTTGTTTACAAATCATTATTTTGGAAAAACTTTTTACTTGATACACCCCTACGTTTTGGGCTAAAAGTTACAAGTATTTATGAATATGGAGACAAAACTTAAATATTAATGTTCTTGGCATGCTTAGCTCAAAAGCTGCATGTTTTTTTCTTTAAAAAGAATTGTTAAGATTTTATCACAGTGTGAAGGTAAAAAAGTACAATGGAGAGGCAAGTAGACCTTAAAAAGCAAAACGGAGACACCGTTTTAGTACTTAAGTGAAGTAAATTTGAATGATGTGGCCTGTACCTTTTAAACTTGAGAGTCAGCATCTTAAAAATTATGTTCGATCATTTTTTTACGTTTTCCCAGTTTATTATTTTATGACAAAAATAACACCATTCGATAGAAAATTTGTGACTTTCAGAAAATATATATTTTTATATACTTTTATTTGGCAGTTTAGAAAATACAGCCAGTATTCTTAAAATGGATAATAGGTTTTTCATGTACCCTTACAGCTATTAGATCATGTTTTGAAATACTCACCACAGATTACTGCAGCAACAAAGTTTCATGAATGTTATGTAAACTTCAAGAAAAATGCTATGCAAAATACAGAAGTTTAACTTTCGGGACATGCATCATTTTTATCTGTTCACAGTTTTTCTCTTGGACAAGTATACTATGCATTAGTTACTTATGCTGTGTATATATAAAAGCTGTTTTTTTTCTACAACATCTTTTCTATGTATCACTTATAGAATTGATGAAGAGTATTACCACTTAAAACTTGAGCAACCATCCATTCCTATCAGAACCTCAAAAGAATGGCTAAAATCATTTGGACTGAAAGGTGGACTGCTTAATATGTTTGTCCTAATTGTTGGTGGAGGACAGTCCAATTCACTTAGATATTTTGCGCAATTGTTGACACAAACTTAGGCGTTGCACAGGTTTACCACGCCTCCTCAAAACTCCTAATTCTCGACAATTTTAAAGTCTCCTCAAAACTCTTCAAATCTCCTCCCAAAGTAGAATTTTTAACAACTTTCTTCTCAAATTTAGACTTTTCTTTTACAAAATTGTCACAAATGCATATTAAAGCTACATTGGTACAGCAACAATTTGATACTCACCTTTAAAATACCCTCAAATATTTTCAATTTCTTTGCAAAAATATATTAGAAAATGTCCCCTGGTGTCATGAAGCGGGTAGGCAAATATAATTTTGCTTTGGCAAAATTTTTACTTAGAAATTAAGGTGTATAAGAACCGATAGACAAGAAGAGAAATAAGTAAACCATTGTATCTGTTACAACACAAACAAAATAATCCGCAACAACTGTATATTATGTAGGATTGAATTTTTAAACTGTTTTATAATGGGTACTAACAAGTGTTATAACTAATACATGCATTTTTATTTCAGCAAAAGGGTTGACATTGTATCAAGTCATGGCACCAAACGCATACTCGTATGTTTCGAGTTATGTGTCTACATTGAATAAACAAATTGAGTCGAGAATCCATCATCGGGTTAGTCTCTTAAATTTGTAGAATTCATTTACTGTTTATTCCTCATTACTTGTGCTTTTACTAATTTAATAAATACGTTTTCTATACTTAAAACTTTTCAAATTTCAGAAATTGACTTTCTTTAACAATAATTTGGTCATCCTTTTAGTATTTTAGTCACCAATTTCCCAACACTAATAGCTGTGGTTGTTTACTGTATTGGTTAATTTCAGTGAAGACTCTCTTTTACCTATGTTCTTGTCACATCTTCCCTATATTTTTGTAGAGTATGATTCAGATGGATTGGTATGATGGCAGTGTAAAGAATGTTCACGTTGATCCTGTCATACTGTTCAACTACCAACATCACCTACAGGCTGCATTAAATCTATATCGTAAACGATTAAATTGGTTAAATGAAGACAGTCGCAAGACGTTTGGAACTATTGTTCAAAAGAGGTATTTTCTTTTTATTTCATCGTTTTGTAGGCCTCAAACATACCTGGTAATCTGAAATAGGTTTTCTTTTGTGTTTTTTATCTATATAACTTGGAGAACATCTTTTTGTCAATTTCTTTAGAAAACTTTAAGAAAACTCCTTGTAGTAAGGTTCTAACCAATTTGATTTTGACTTTTAAAAAAGTTTTATAACTATATTACTATATAACTTGCAAATATCAAAAATGCACCAAACCTATTAAAAAACATTAACATTCTGTAGTATTAGATGCAAGAATGTTTTTCGTGAGAAAATAATGTAAAAGGACTAGATGAGGAAGGAACTTGTTGCAGTAGTGTTAACTATGATTTTTCTCAAAAAACTTTATGATTCTATATGTTTAACCTCTTCCGTAACAAAGTGTTTTTTTGTATAGGATTGTGATTCTTGTCGATATGAGTATTGAAGCTCAACTTGAAATAGGAGAACTGTTAATGACAGTTAAACATCTTCTGGAGCAACAGTTATCGAACAAAACACTCTTTAATTTAGTATGGTAAGTGTGAACATGGTCGTTTTAAAATTATTAACTGTTGCTAGTGGGAAGTTTGAAGTTTTGTTTTGTTTCAGTCTTGGTGAACGTGTGCTAGCATTTAAATCAATGATGGTGGAACCGACACATGAAAATCTCACTGCATGTTGGAAGTATGATTTTATCAATATTTTTTTGATCTTGATGAGAAATAAAAATAAAATTGTTTAGTCGCTTTAATGCTTCTTAAACTTGAGATAATGTTATCTGTGATATGAACACGAATATGAATAATTCTTTAAAATTTAATTTAAAATATATTGCAGAATATTCAAGTCGAAATAAGTGAAAAGCGTGACTTATTATAAACTTCACATGTTTGAAAAAAGTTATTCGCATATACAAAAAGAAGTTAAACACTTTTTTCTCTGCTAACGAATCAGGACGTTGAGAATTTTTATTTTATTTCTTGACTTATCTATCTTTTAGATGGTTGTCAGAAAGAGAATGTTCAGGAGCCAAGAAAATTCTTCCTGGTTTGAGATTTATTTTGGAAAACGAAGAAGAGCGAAAACAGAGCATAGGTGTGTGGGTGTTACACAAGCATGGATTAAGACCAAACTGTTTATTATTTAGTTAACTTTGTTATGTTTTTGTTATTAATATTTCTTTGTTGTAGATGTGGATGGGATATATTTCATATCAACTGGTACTCCGGAGGAAAATGAGGTGACTAAAATATTTCCTTGTTTGCACCTGGGTCTGAAACTACCTGTTTTGTTTTGTCTGAGATATAAGAAATACCTCAGCGTGCTAAACCTTTAACAAACTAATTTTGCAAGCCAAGGAAGTTGCATAATTCGCACAGATTATTATTTGCCAATAAATAAAAATAATTTTGGGGAGTTTTTTAGTTTTTGAATCTAGTACACGTTGATGATGAATTATTGCATAGAGTAGTCTGCGTACAATATTAGAAGTCTCTATATATGACCTGTTTACTGTTTCTTCCTCAGGACGTGGTCAGTAGCTACATCAGTGAAAGTTTTGTTGGCACAGAGACGTCGTTCAACTGTATCTATTTCCAGCCAATGAAAGCGAATTTATTTAGTTCAGCAATGGAGCATGCATCGAATTATCTGAAAAAGCTAGCCCATCAAAATAATGGTCGATTTCATTGGGTGGATTCAAATGGTTTGTTCTCAATAACTTCTTCTTGATTTTTTATGATGATTTCTGTTCCTTGGCTAAATAACTTCTAACGTACAAAGCAGAGCTTGTATTTTTGTCCCATTAAATAGCCTCACAATTTACTATGGAGATATTACTTTTTCAGACTTTACTAACGGCTAAACTCGCACATGAAATTTTCATACACTCTTTATATCCCCCAGTAACACCATATAAAGCAAGCTTCCATTTGAGCAAATTCGAACATGGTTCAGCCTCTTGTTGCTTTGAAATATCTGAACTCTCCTTACTAATCAATTAGGAATTGTTTTTCTAGTTGCCGTAGAATCTGATGATATTCGATTAATCGTTGAAGAAATGAATAAAGCCAGCAACTACCTAACCAAGGTATTTTTGTTATTTGATTGTTGTTTTTGTTTTTGTTGTTGTTTATGTACGTTTGTTCATCTGCTTGTTTGCTTTTTGTTTATTTGTTTGTTTATGTTTGTTTGTTTTAGTCACAATTACTTCTTGACAAAATGATAAGTAAACAAGACGAAAGAAGCAAGGTAAAAGAGATGATACATCATATTTTGTTTTCGCAGATGTTTAGTACCTTCATGTTGTGGTAGATAACAATATTTCATGTCTCTCTCTGAATAAGAATTAGCCATTTGTGATAGTAGATCGTCACTGGACCTGAAAACTTTGCCGAGCTAACTTTTGCTGTTTTCTGTGTCTCCACAATTATTCTAAACCAGCCATCCAAACATGACGTTAACTTCTAAGTGATAAATCACATTGTCTTTAACCTCCTTTAAATTCATCTAGTATTAGCAATACGCCGCATTCCTGCAAAATAAACTTGACAAGGCACAGTACCAGTCGTATAGATAAATGAAACTGGTGATGGTGTATAGGATTATATCAAGAACAGTGTCCATTAAAATCTCTTAAATTAGGGTTGTAACATGGTTGTTAATAAACATTGTAACTTCACTATCACTAGTGCTGGTCCACCCTTTAAATTGATAAAATATTTCCAACATATCAGGAATTTTGTTATGTCTCTTTTCAAGTTTCTTTGAGTATTTTTCTGCCTTTTCTAATCTGCTACATATTTCAAATGTGTGATCTAATTTCATTTGTATACCGAATGTGTGATGACTTTCTCTTGGCTAAAAATAGGATTTGTTTTTCTACTGATTTTAGGGAGCACTTGAAGATTTTAAGGTAACGATAAAAGAAAGGCTGATTGTTTTTTAGGCGAAAGCGGACGATATGGCAAGCTTAGACGAAGCACCGCACTTAAATAGAAAAACCTTGTCACGTTCAACTATCAACAAGCCAAGAATGGTAAGACGTTCTTCACGCAATCAAAATCATTGCTGCTAATACTTGCAACTAACTTGTAAAAAAATATTTAGGAATTTTCAAGACCCAAGTCTGCTGTTGTTGCCTCCCTTACTAAGAAAAAGAAGTCAAAGCCAAGGCCAGTCAGTTCAAGATTAACTTCAACTCCCTCTATTGCTTGGAGACCAAATTCTGTCCAATCAGGTTCACTTATACCAGCTGGTAAGAAAATATCTCAGTATACTATATTGTACTAACACTTATGTAGAGTGGCTGGTGGTTTTCTTCTTGCAGTGTATTGTATGATAGCATTTGCTGTTGTGTTCGTGGATTTTCTTTGCCAGTTAGAGTTTATTTGACAATATTTTTACAAACTTCTAAAAACCTTTATATAGCTTTTGTTGTTGTAAACCTTTTCTAATTATGCGTACTTCTTAGTTCCATCGCCTGTCCCTGGTAAAAAGTTTAAAGATATCACTGAGCGGATTGTCTATGAAGACGAAAAACCCGCCCAGCAAATTTTCTACACTGAAGTCGGAAACAGTACAGGTACGGAAAGTCCTTTCGTGTTGTTGCATCGTGGGTCCACTGTGTAACCCTTCTATGATTGGTTACACTCCTTTCATGTGTGACGTGATAGAGGAAATTTGCTGAGTGCTGCATGTTTTGACAGCTGTCATTCAAATGTTAGTATTGTTCTTTTCTTATGCTCCATCTATTTTTTGCGATTTTCGTAACTGCATGAAGATGCATCGCTGTAGGACTTTGTGTTGTCATCCTCAACTGGTGAAATTACGTTCTTCTGATGCTTAATTCTTCTTCGTGGTTGGAATGAGGTTTTAATTGCAGCCCTGTTTTTTATTAAGCGGCCATAAGGTCTTGTATGTTGTTAAGGCTTAACGTATGTTTCGTGGTCTCTGTGATGGAGTGTCGGACATTGCATTGGAAAATTGAAACGCGTGCGCTGTAGGAGACTGAAATGAGGAAAGACATATTTACGTGCAAGTGTGTTGTTTGTGTTAAAAATTGCCGAGAGGAGAAGTTAGTTGGTATATTGTCATTTGTCGAAGACTTTATATTTAGGGTTGCAGTTGAGTTATGTAACATCAAATTCAAACTTTAATTAAATTTGATATCCAAACCTATTTAATTTTCATACAAGAACGTGAGATAGTAACCTTTTCTTAAAGGGGTTTGTATATAGGGGTAAGTCCTCCCGTCATTTGAACGAGATTTTATACTTTTTGATAGGCTCGGTATTTCGTAGTAATCCCCGCCCAACGTGCCAGAAAAAGAAAGCGCCCATTATAACACCCGTGGAAATAAAAATACCGGAACACGAAGAGCAGATGTCGTCAAAAGATTGGATTCATAGATATGGTTTGACGAAGCATAAACTCGATTTAAACTCGATAATATCAGCAACAGATAGTTGTCGTTCAAGTGAGAAAGTTTCAACGATTAAAAAAACTGTCCACGCAAGGTAAACATAAAGTTATATTAAACAGTAATCTGTGATGAATTGTACTTGCATTGTCACTGGAATATTAATGCTTTGGGAGAGGAAAAAATTTTGAGCCAAAGAAAAGCAATTATAAGGGAATTATTTTCATCCAACTTATTGGCGTTGTTGTTGTCGTTGTCGTTGTCGTTGTCGTCGTCGTCCTTATATTTTCCTTTCACTCTTATATGGAAATGCTCTTCATCGCGTGAGGTAATCCCATAAAACTCGATGTGACTCTAAAACTGTTTTGACCGGAAAACGTAAAATATCCATAGACTTAAGCTTGATGCTAGATAGTTTGTTTTGTTGCGTGCCACACAGTTAATTTAAATTGGCGAACTTTTTTCATTATTAAATTTGATGTTCTCAGGTATTGTGATATATTCCCAAGCGTTGAAGTCAATGTAAGTATATGTAATATTTCTTCCTCTATTACTAACTCCATTTACCCTTACCTATTCTAAATAATATTTTGCTCAACGATATTTCATTTTATGTTGCGCGTGTTAATTTTAAGAATTCTCACCTTTTTTTGCTAATTTCATCAATACCACAACGTTTCTTCACGTATGCGCGTAACTGGCTTTATCATGATTAAAAGTAAATATTATAAAATTTTAACTTGACCATTTACTTTGGCAAACTGCAATTATAAATAAAATTATGGTTATATTGACCTTGTAAACTTACTGTGCGACGGTATTGTACAGTAATGTTTTTGTGTCTAGGGTTCAGTGCATCATTTACATCTACAAGTGAACGACTTGGTCGAGTTTGAAAAACGTGTCGAGGTTGTGTTGAAGAGATGCACTAAGAGATTAAAATGGCTGCTTCAAGGTAGGATTTTAATAGTTCTTTGTAAATGTTTGCTATATCCCCTATCCCTCCACCCCCCATCCCTCCACCCCCCATCCCTCCACCCCCATCCCTCCACTACCATCCCTCCACTCACCATCCCTCCACTCACCATCCCTCCACCCACCCATGTTGGAACTTCTTAGGTAACAGTTAAGTGCAGTCGCAACCACGCATGCAGTGTGCCAACCATGCACAATCATCTTTTTTGCATCTTTAATCCAATTTTTTTTCAGGTAGTAGAAGTGTGTTTGGTACGGTAATCGAGTCTAATGTTGTTTTAATTCTGGACACATCTGGCTCGATGGTATCTTACATGAGTGACTTAAAGAAACAACTCGTGTCGTTAATTTGGGAGCAGTTACATAAGCAGAATGTAAAGTAAGTGGTTTACTTTGATACGCTGTGTTTGTCTTACATTTGGTGGTGCATATATTTTTTATGATGGACTAACCCTGCATTGTCCTGCAGTTTTAAATGAACTGAAACGTTTTTGAACTTTCAGACAATAAGTTGAAAAGTCACTTTAGTCTATTTCATTTGGTATGCGCAATACTGCAGTCTTTCCGTGCCAGCCATATGACATCAATGAGACATCAAAGATTACCCGTTTACTGTCCTGCCGTTTAAATAATATTATATTTTATCTTCAACCAAGACGTCTGCAGACAACAAGTTAAAAAACCACTTTAGTCCCCTTCTATTTGATGTCCGCAAAACCCCGGTCGCAGCAGGGAACTCTGCAACTACAACTCTTATACCAGCCATATGACATCAATGAGTCAGCAAGGACCACACGTCTTATTTAAGAAACACGTAAATAAGAAACACGAGGCTTAGAAACGAAAAAAGGTAAGACGAATTGTCTTAAACAACAATTCGTATAGTGCGGTGATGGCCAACTCTGACCTCCCGTGCTTGAAATGACTGATGCTTCTGAAGTACGCCCACTTTTAGAATTTCTTTATAGAATCTTTTTGAAATGAATAATCTGTTTCAGAGAAATATTTTTTGAGTGGTGTATGAACGCCTGGTCTGTAACAACAGAATTTCAGTTATGAATAAAACACGGGCTATTTATTTCATGCAGTATTGTTGATGTCGTTACCAGAATTATTTCAAATTACTTTTTAAAACACAATTTTATTCTTTTATTGATTAACGTACGATTATACGACACTGTGTTTTTACGAACTTACTTCAAATTTTCTAGCTTCAACTTGGTGCAGTATTCGTCCAATGTTTCGATGTGGCAGAAGACACTTGTTGAAGCAACAGAAGAAAATTGTGAGCAAGCTATTGACTGGCTGCAGCGACTGCAAAGTTATGGTGAAACAGCCACTCTAGAAGCACTGCAGGTTTGAACGTCTTGGTTTTTGTCTCCTGCTCGTACAAACGATAGGTTGTTTTTGCATTAAAATGTAAGGTAAATATGAAGACAACAGAAAATTATTGGGAATATTAGAAATTTTATATAATGTCTTTGTTAGAAAGAACACATGTACAGTTGTACACAAAGTATTCTTATACAATACCAATTTCATTTCCTTCCCTAAAATTTGTTTGGAAAGGTTGTAAACATAACAAATTTGCGTAGCCGATTTTCTTCTAGCGATTTATCTTCGTTCTAAATACATTTTCTCACTATGTCAGTTTTTGATACATATGCAGTGTGTTTATACAACTATTCTGTTTGGTATAAGCGAGACAATCAAAATGTCTCGCCTGTAATTTTTAGACTTCCTATCTTCTGTTTTTAGACTACATTCCACGCACATGAAGGTGCGCAAGCGTTTTATCTACTTACTGATGGAAGACCGGTACGTTTTACATTTTTTTTTTTACTTTCTAATGTTATACCTTTATGCAGTTCCTTTATTGAATGAAAGATTATGGACAGCTCATAATAGTTTGCCCATGACTTTTTAACCGCCTTTTTAAAAAATAATCTGCCTGTTCGAGGCAAGGGACTCACAAAATAGGGATAAGGAATGATGTGTTCGACGACCGAACACGCCGTATAAAATGACACGGGCCAAAAAACAGTATTTTCCTGTGAGCCAAGTAAGGATGTATTTACGATCAAAAAATATTTTCAAGTTTTTTGTAATGCGAACTCTCATCTAGCCGCATAAACAGCATGAAGCGCCAAAACAACAATAGAACGACAGTGAGTGTGGGCGTAAATACATTGGCGTTAGAAACAGTATGAGAAAGATGTAAAAAAAACTTTTTTAACGTGGTCACACAACATTCAGTAATTCACTTTTTTTCTACGTACAGGACTGTAGTACAACGATGGTGTTAAGAAAAGCAGCTAATATGAACATGGATCGACGTATAAAAATCCACACTATTTCATTCAACTGTGACGATAGGTAGCTATTTTACATATATTTTTTGGTCAGGAATTTTGTGTTTAATAATTTGAATGGTTAAAGGTTTTCAGCCGAAAATCCCAGCGACTAACTAGTCGAGAGTGAGAGGGGTGGGGGTGGGGGTGGTTAATACAGTATTAGAAGGTGCAATAAGAGCTTGTGCGTAGCTCTTTCAGTGGATCAAGGCGATGCTGTAAGTAAGAAAAACATGTTAACTTCATGGACACAGAAACGTGTAAATAACTTGCATCTTCGTGTAAATACGTGTAAATAACATGCATCTTCGTGTAAATACGTGTAAATGACTTGCATCTTCGTGTAAATGACTTGCATCTTCGTGTAAATACGTGTAAATAACTTGCATCTTCGTGTAAATACGTGTAAATGACTTGCATCTTCGTGTAAATGACTTGCATCTTCGTGTAAATACGTGTAAATAACTTGCATCTTCGTGTAAATACGTGTAAATAACTTGCATCTTTAATGTTAATATAGGCGTGCTTGCTCGCTTCTCTTACTTACTTCTTTGGTGCGAGTTTTCACTTAAACTAAAATGATTGAGTTGGTGGAATCAATAGATGCTGATCAACATAAAGTAGGAAGCAGTTCTTTATCGATCGACCTATTCCATCTAAGTAGAAACTCTTAAGTTTTGATCAGATTTTCAGATTTGTAATGAACTTATTTTTTATTTTTTAGTTCAGCAAATACCTTTCTCCAAATGTTATCTGCGCAGTCCAAAGGAAGGTATGCGTTATTGTTTTTTTGTGTTTGTTTGTTTGTTTGTTTGTTGACACAACTCTATTTCCTTCTATTTATTTCATATTTTACCACTTTTTAGATATCATCGTTTTGTTAGTAACGTGTTGGACGCTGATCGCATCCAAGATATCATAGCTGAAGATACTTCACAGGTATGTTGGGGCGTAATATCGCAACCCACTGTTATCTTAGTGGTAGAAGGTGCGCTTTTTTGTGTGGTTCATTGGCTCAAATCTGGTCGTAGTCATAACTGTAATAATGTAGCCGTTGTCCTTAGAATCAGAATTGGATTGTGCGTCCTTATTCAATAGTTAGGTGTCGCTACACTAAGCTCTTTTACAGGACGTTTACATTTAGCAGTCCTAATAAAATTGAATGGGTATACAATCAACAAAAAATCACTCCTAAGAAATGCTCGGCGCCATTTCTTTGTCGCTGCGGCTTGTTGTCTTGCTAACTTTATCTCGATTTACTTTCAAGTTTGTGCGTATGTGTCTATTAGATTGTGACTAACTTATGACAAATTTTTGCATTCATTTAGATGAAAAACGCAGCGCCTTTTGAAGGTGATGATTTGAAACTTATACTGAAAGAGATCAATATGGCGAGAAATTTTCTTCTCCAGTCTGTTTCATATCGGTAAGTTGAGTATGTTGTTATTCTTTGGGTTTCATAAGTTTTTGCAAAATGAGGCTCAATTTTCATAGTTTCTACTTGAATTTAGTTGTTCTTGTTAGGGGGTGTTATGCTCTGTGAACCTTGAAATTAAAAGTCATTTATCTAGTCTAAAGAAAATAATTAAGAAAAAAATGAGAAGAAAGTGAGATGTCGTTTAACTGATAAAAGCAACCATAAAGGCTTTTCCTCGAAACCCCAATTGTTAATTTTCATTGTATAACCTCCATTTAGTCGGTACTATAGTCACTATATTGTTAACCCAACCTGCTTAACTGTCTTATTTCCGAAATCCGACGTTTTTTATAGACTGTTTTCTTGTCAACAAAAGCCTGTACACCGTACATTTTAAAATATTTTTTTTTAACTTTAATTTTTCTCTTTCAAGTTACTTTAAAGTCATGAATTTTTTTTGTCTTCCTTGTGATCCACAGAAAGTCTTACATATCTCCTGTAAGCGAGACATTTCCAGTCTTTTAAATATTTTGTGATATCCTTGACTTAGATTACTTCTGGAAAAACATAGCAAGAAATCTGATCACTTCATTTCAAATGGTGAGCTATATTCTTCACTACTGTTACAACTACATGCGTATGGTTTATCTTTTCAATTTTCACAAGTTGGTTTGAAAAAGTGGTGTGTAGTATACAAGACTGGTCGTTATTCCTGCACACCGCAGCAAAGTCGATTTGAATATATCATATTAGTTATTTTTAGCTTAAAGATTTCGTGTGTAGTTTAACATGACCCGTTTTGACCGACAAACAGACAAAATTAATATAGAGACCAAGTAGTCTCACCAACTCCTAACTTGCAAGTCTCACAAAATCTTACCCTTGCATAAGCTTTAGCTGAATAATTAATTGTAATTCGTTACAGCTTCGATTATATTCTATTTTCCGATAATATTCCCTTGCAAGAAAGCCACTGAGAAAATATCACGTGATTTCTAAAACTCACTTCGTAAGAAAATTTGAAATATGGAATGAACCTTTGTGTGATGTATTTCTTCGTCCTCTTTTTAGACGTTCGTGCAGCTGTTGTGGGAGAGGACAAATGAACGATGACGCGATTATTTAACACGCAGTTTGATACAAAAAAACATCAAGTTACACAAACTTTCCAACTGCTAAGTAACAACGAAAGAATTTTGTAATGTAAACTTGGCAACTGGCAGGTAATGGTGATGTCGTTATGTAGATCTTTCGAAGGATTACTGCAAAATTAAAAAAAACAAAGGTTGGGTAACTTTTCTTATTAAAAGAAACAGGTGCTTTTGAGAAATATTTTTGTTTAAATGATGAATGTATTTATATATGTATTATTTTAAAATATTTCTCTCCACTTAAGTTAATCACTGCGACATGAAGTCTCGCGTGTGTTATTGTGACATTATAAAACAGGGTACAATATATTCTAGTCCTTTTTTTTTATCCGCTGGTTTTTTGTTTGAAGATTTTGACATTTAAACCCAATAATATTTATAGTCGTAGCCGAAACTTCACAAAACAAAAATCCTGACTTTTTTTGTAAACACATCATTTTGTCTTCTTTATGGTTGGTACAAATGCTTCAAATATATAAGCTGATCGTTTTATTGGTCTCGTAGCTTCGTTTTCGTGCAAAACATTTTTAGTGTGTAGATATGATAAAATATTGAAGTTTAGTAATATATTTTGGTACTGTAAATTTTTTTAACACTGTACATTGATCTGATGAAAATAAAACGTATGTATATTCAAGTTTTTGATTCGTCTTTTGATGATGTCGGAATTGGTATGGTTTTAACGTCACCAGTCTTTCCTAATTCCACACGAATAGTAAAGTTCTGTGATATTTTGATATCCGAACAGCTGTTTTTATTGTACAAGCTGTGTCTAAACCTAATCATTTCAACCGTTGCTTTGTCAGACATCCATCTTATGGGTTGGCAATTCGAAATTTCAATTTTAGCTTTGAATGTTGGGGCCACCTTAAGATTTTTATAAGGTGGATGTGAAAAGAAATATTTGACGACAAAGCCATCTAAGAATGTAAAAATTGGAACTTTTAGTCTAGCTGGCCAAATAGTGTCAGGATCGAATAATTTTATTTAAAAATATGCTGTTCCTTTTATCTTTTCGATCTGGAAATAATGATTTCTTTTTATATTGCATATCAACCACTGGTCTGTAAAATACGCACAAAACTAATTGTTCAAATGGCTTCAGAAATTAGTTTTTAACGAAAAATCGTTATACCTAGAAGATGTAAAGAAAATGACCAAAATATATTGTCATTAAACCATCAGACATTATTATTGACAGTAACAACAATCGAAGAGCGTTTTTTTTTAATGCCTAAAAAAATAGCATACACATACTTAAAACCAAAATTTGCAATATAATATTTTTAACTACACTGATTGAATATTTATTAGGGAAATAGCATGATAATTACCACTGCTAATTGATTCATTTACAACAAGATAAAACAGCTGCCGGCTACCATAATGACTTTTTCGCTGGGTAATATGGCAACGCTCTTTCGTATGTAGTTCTTAAGCAGTTTTGAATGACATTCAGCTATCTGTGAGGAGTATTGTAAATTCATGAAAAAAATAAACTGTCTTTTGTAGCCATCAATGACAGCTGTAGCTGTTGAAACGCAGCCTAGAATAAACTCGTTTGCTCATGGCATTATGATATTTATATCAATTTGTTGTAAACTCATTCAGGAACTTTTTCTGGTCGTGTAAAGACAGCAATGGTTTCTCTCAATTTTTTCTTGTTGATAATTTTGTCTAGCATAATTTGTAAGTATTTTTTCAGTGTAAATTATTTTTCATCTTTTTCAACTTGTACCAGTGAAAAGCGCTTTTTTACACTCCGCTACGAAAACAACGTTTTTAAGTTGAACACAGGGAAGCAGCAAGAGATATTTCTGTCATTCTTTCTTCGCTGGACATAAAGTCACGATAGAAATTGGTACAAAAAAATTCGCCCATTCAGCTGGAATTTTGCGAACGGGTCCATTTTATTCCATCAAAAGGGGACTAATATTTTCCTTTGTACTTTCTTTCAACAAAGTCAAAGACGGGTCCACAAATTTATTTTGTAAGGGGCATTTGGGAGAAGTTTTTTAAATTTCTTATTGATATTTCGTTTGAAGGCACCATTGAATCGGCAAATGATGCAACTGACGTGGAAAAAACGAAATCAGACGAAATCATACTAACAAAGACAGAACACACAGGTATGAAACCCTACATTTACACTTTAGTTCAAAGCACTAATGGCTGATCGCTACTTGGTGTAAAATCTTTAATCATATTATCATATCTTGCTATCTCAAACATCTATTCCAATTCCAATTCAAAAATGGAAAGCGTAGATTTAAAAAAGTCAAGCGGCTAAAGAATTGGCATTAAAAACAGCAAAAGGAAATTAGCACCAAAAATACTTTAGAATAGTAAAATAAATTTGAGGATAACATTGCGCCAAACATACAAAGATGAAAAATATTTACAGAGAGTTCAAATTGTAACTGCAGTTTATTACAAGCAAGTTTTAAATCATCTGCTTAAACTTTTTTGTGGAGTATTACCTTATCCATGAGCCAATTATTTAAAGCTAAAAGTTCAAATTCAGTTTGTTTTAAAGTTAACAGCAGGGTCATAGGGGTCTCAGGGACATGCGCGGGGCCGGAACAGTAATAATTTGTTTACTACGTTGGTGCTTAAGCCACTGTAGTAATTTGTCCATGCGTGCATGGACAAATGAAATATTAACTGCCTGCGACAGTTGAACTCCACTGCAAATTTTTACGCAGCCGGCTTGAGATTCCCGCCCTCAAGCGGTCGATTATTGAAAGGTTTAATCAGATACACGAGTCCATCTTTATTAGATACTTCTCTCAAATTTAACCTTCCTCTTTATAGAACTTCAAAACGATGGTCGTATTTATCTGGCAGACAGGCGGTAATAAAGCCGACATTCAATACGATGACGGGAATATGACGGTTTTTCTTCCAAATGCATCAACCACCCAACCAATCACGAAGCTCCAATTGCCCAACTTAAAAATGTAATTAATAGAATTAGATTAATCTGCCAGTCTTGCCACAAAAGATATCATAGGTAGCAGCAATAGAGAATTCCCGTTGTTCTGTATAATCTCATTCTTGTCTTGGCATTCCACAACGTTTGTCATCAACGTGTGGAAATGTTCCGTTTAATACACATGTTGTGCTGTTGGCAACGCATTTCCATGATGGCTGAAGCGTAGCAAAATACATAATGAGCTCTTGATATGTTTGTGGAAATATCAAGAAAGAGATCAATATGGCGAGAAATTTTCTTCTCCAGTCTGTTTCATATCGGTAAGTTGAGTATGTTGTTATTCTTTGGGTTTCATAAATTTTTGCAAAATGAGGCTCAATTTTCATAGTTTCTACTTGAATTTAGTTGTTCTTGTTAGGGGGTGTTATGCTCTGTGAACCTTGAAATTAAAAGTCATTTATCTAGTCTAAAGAAAATAATTAAGAAAAAAATGAGAAGAAAGTGAGATGTCGTTTAACTGATAAAAGCAACCATAAAGGCTTTTCCTCGAAACCCCAATTGTTAATTTTCATTGTATAACCTCCATTTAGTCGGTACTATAGTCACTATATTGTTAACCCAACCTGCTTAACTGTCTTATTTCCGAAATCCGACGTTTTTTATAGACTGTTTTCTTGTCAACAAAAGCCTGTACACCGTACATTTTAAAATATTTTTTTTTAACTTTAATTTTTCTCTTTCAAGTTACTTTAAAGTCATGAATTTTTTTTGTCTTCCTTGTGATCCACAGAAAGTCTTACATATCTCCTGTAAGCGAGACATTTCAAGTCTTTTAAATATTTTGTGATATCCTTGACTTAGATTACTTCTGGAAAAACATAGCAAGAAATCTGATCACTTCATTTCAAATGGTGAGCTATATTCTTCACTACTGTTACAACTACATGCGTATGGTTTATCTTTTCAATTTTCACAAGTTGGTTTGAAAAAGTGGTGTGTAGTATACAAGACTGGTCGTTATTCCTGCACACCGCAGCAAAGTCGATTTGAATATATCATATTAGTTATTTTTAGCTTAAAGATTTCGTGTGTAGTTTAACATGACCCGTTTTGACCGACAAACAGACAAAATTAATATAGAGACCAAGTAGTCTCACCAACTCCTAACTTGCAAGTCTCACAAAATCTTACCCTTGCATAAGCTTTAGCTGAATAATTAATTGTAATTCGTTACAGCTTCGATTATATTCTATTTTCCGATAATATTCCCTTGCAAGAAAGCCACTGAGAAAATATCACGTGATTTCTAAAACTCACTTCGTAAGAAAATTTGAAATATGGAATGAACTTTTGTGTGATGTATTTCTTCGTCCTCTTTTTAGACGTTCGTGCAGCTGTTGTGGGAGAGGACAAATGAACGATGACGCGATTATTTAACACGCAGTTTGATACAAAAAAACATCAAGTTACACAAACTTTCCAACTGCTAAGTAACAACGAAAGAATTTTGTAATGTAAACTTGGCAACTGGCAGGTAATGGTGATGTCGTTATGTAGATCTTTCGAAGGATTACTGCAAAATTAAAAAAAACAAAGGTTGGCTAACTTTTCTTATTAAAAGAAACAGGTGCTTTTGAGAAATATTTTTGTTTAAATGATGAATGTATTTATATATGTATTATTTTAAAATATTTCTCTCCACTTAAGTTAATCACTGCGACATGAAGTCTCGCGTGTGTTATTGTGACATTATAAAACAGGGTACAATATATTCTAGTCCTTTTTTTTTATCCGCTGGTTTTTTGTTTGAAGATTTTGACATTTAAACCCAATAATATTTATAGTCGTAGCCGAAACTTCACAAAACAAAAATCCTGACTTTTTTGTAAACACATCATTTTGTCTTCTTTATGGTTGGTACAAATGCTTCAAATATATAAGCTGATCGTTTTATTGGTCTCGTAGCTTCGTTTTCGTGCAAAACATTTTTAGTGTGTAGATATGATAAAATATTGAAGTTTAGTAATATATTTTGGTACTGTAAATTTTTTTAACACTGTACATTGATCTGATGAAAATAAAACGTATGTATATTCAAGTTTTTGATTCGTCTTTTGATGATGTCGGAATTGGTATGGTTTTAACGTCACCAGTCTTTCCTAATTCCACACGAATAGTAAAGTTCTGTGATATTTTGATATCCGAACAGCTGTTTTTATTGTACAAGCTGTGTCTAAACCTAATCATTTCAACCGTTGCTTTGTCAGACATCCATCTTATGGGTTGGCAATTCGAAATTTCAATTTTAGCTTTGAATGTTGGGGCCACCTTAAGATTTTTATAAGGTGGATGTGAAAAGAAATATTTGACGACAAAGCCATCTAAGAATGTAAAAATTGGAACTTTTAGTCTAGCTGGCCAAATAGTGTCAGGATCGAATAATTTTATTTAAAAATATGCTGTTCCTTTTATCTTTTCGATCTGGAAATAATGATTTCTTTTTATATTGCATATCAACCACTGGTCTGTAAAATACGCACAAAACTAATTGTTCAAATGGCTTCAGAAATTAGTTTTTAACGAAAAATCGTTATACCTAGAAGATGTAAAGAAAATGACCAAAATATATTGTCATTAAACCATCAGACATTATTATTGACAGTAACAACAATCGAAGAGCGTTTTTTTTAATGCCTAAAAAAATAGCATACACATACTTAAAACCAAAATTTGCAATATAATATTTTTAACTACACTGATTGAATATTTATTAGGGAAATAGCATGATAATTACCACTGCTAATTGATTCATTTACAACAAGATAAAACAGCTGCCGGCTACCATAATGACTTTTTCGCTGGGTAATATGGCAACGCTCTTTCGTATGTAGTTCTTAAGCAGTTTTGAATGACATTCAGCTATCTGTGAGGAGTATTGTAAATTCATGAAAAAAATAAACTGTCTTTTGTAGCCATCAATGACAGCTGTAGCTGTTGAAACGCAGCCTAGAATAAACTCGTTTGCTCATGGCATTATGATATTTATATCAATTTGTTGTAAACTCATTCAGGAACTTTTTCTGGTCGTGTAAAGACAGCAATGGTTTCTCTCAATTTTTTCTTGTTGATAATTTTGTCTAGCATAATTTGTAAGTATTTTTTCAGTGTAAATTATTTTTCATCTTTTTCAACTTGTACCAGTGAAAAGCGCTTTTTTACACTCCGCTACGAAAACAACGTTTTTAAGTTGAACACAGGGAAGCAGCAAGAGATATTTCTGTCATTCTTTCTTCGCTGGACATAAAGTCACGATAGAAATTGGTACAAAAAAATTCGCCCATTCAGCTGGAATTTTGCGAACGGGTCCATTTTATTCCATCAAAAGGGGACTAATATTTTCCTTTGTACTTTCTTTCAACAAAGTCAAAGACGGGTCCACAAATTTTATTTTGTAAGGGGCATTTGGGAGAAGTTTTTTAAATTTCTTATTGATATTTCGTTTGAAGGCACCATTGAATCGGCAAATGATGCAACTGACGTGGAAAAAACGAAATCAGACGAAATCATACTAACAAAGACAGAACACACAGGTATGAAACCCTACATTTACACTTTAGTTCAAAGCACTAATGGCTGATCGCTACTTGGTGTAAAATCTTTAATCATATTATCATATCTTGCTATCTCAAACATCTATTCCAATTCCAATTCAAAAATGGAAAGCGTAGATTTAAAAAAGTCAAGCGGCTAAAGAATTGGCATTAAAAACAGCAAAAGGAAATTAGCACCAAAAATACTTTAGAATAGTAAAATAAATTTGAGGATAACATTGCGCCAAACATACAAAGATGAAAAATATTTACAGAGAGTTCAAATTGTAACTGCAGTTTATTACAAGCAAGTTTTAAATCATCTGCTTAAACTTTTTTGTGGAGTATTACCTTATCCATGAGCCAATTATTTAAAGCTAAAAGTTCAAATTCAGTTTGTTTTAAAGTTAACAGCAGGGTCATAGGGGTCTCAGGGACATGCGCGGGGCCGGAACAGTAATAATTTGTTTACTACGTTGGTGCTTAAGCCACTGTAGTAATTTGTCCATGCGTGCATGGACAAATGAAATATTAACTGCCTGCGACAGTTGAACTCCACTGCAAATTTTTACGCAGCCGGCTTGAGATTCCCGCCCTCAAGCGGTCGATTATTGAAAGGTTTAATCAGATACACGAGTCCATCTTTATTAGATACTTCTCTCAAATTTAACCTTCCTCTTTATAGAACTTCAAAACGATGGTCGTATTTACAGGGTGTGGTACAATCGCAGAAGAAAATCTCGAAAAAGTTCTTCACGTTCTAAATATTATTCATGGAAAAGACGACGTGTCATTCGAATACCGACACGGCGCCGTTACACTCGGGTGCTTCCGTCACGACGGAAAATTCGCAGACGACAAACGCGCACATCTCGAAGACGTCAGCCGAAAGTGAGACTGCAAGTATATCGTCGAAGACAGAAGTATTATCCGAAATATTATTAATTTCTTTTTTCCTGTTTTATGGAATTTAAAAAATACTTTAAACGCTTACAAGAAATAGAAACCTCGTTTCCATGTATATTATTTCGCTGGATACAAAGTACGGTAAAGATAATTGGTTGTTGTTATTGCTCTGAAAGGAATTAAATTGAGGAAAACGTTAAAATAAAACCTTATTCCTACTTTCAAAGGAAATATTTCCACCGCTAGAAAAATAAATCATATTTCGTACTAACACATATTTTGATAAGAACGTACAAGTTTGTCCGAGATGTATTTACAAAACTAGCTAAAAATAAACCACGAATAAAGTTGTCAATTAAGCAAAACAATACGTTCAAACCAAGTTTTGTTACACAACACTGGACGCTCTGTTATTGACTTCATTCTCTTCTTCTTCTTCTTCTATAGTGTCTGGTATCTTTAAATCTTTCGTTTCTGGTAAATACAATAAAGTAACGCTGCAGATCAGTGCTATCGTTCCCATAGATATAAATGGAAGACGGTGGTTCACTACTTTGAGACCTTTCACGACCCAAGGTGAACTCGCTGCACCAAACCTTGTTTGCAACTTCTACAAATCCAGTTCCCTTTCCCCTTACACAAGTTGGAAAGGGCTCGATTGTCCAAGTATAAAATGCAATATAACTTTTAGTGATGAAAAATTTCCCAAGAAATGCTACAACGATTCTGGTAACACCATAATCACCTGCGATTGGAATGAAGGCGACAAGAATACAGCAGATGCTAGCAGTTAGCATGGAGAGTGTTATTGTGCTTTTTCGGCCAACGCCATCACAGCTACGTATCGCAAAAAACATGGCGGGAAAATCGACAGCACTTAAGATGACGAAATTGAGATACAACGAGATCGTCAGCCGCTAAGGCTAGTCCATAAAAAATCAAGCCATTCACAAACCATGCATATGCTTGAATCACACTTTTTAACGCGATTTTATGATGTGTAAACAGGTCCTTAAAATCTGCAGCTGCATGATCAGGCATTGGTAGCAGAACAACATTAGAGGGTATAATTCTCCCGTTCCACTTAGCAATTCTCCTAAACACTTTTGTTGGTTCGTTTAGATTATTTTTAAGTCTCGACCATAACGAATTGATTCTGGTACAAACACAGAGAAACATAGTACGAATAAATAAGGCAAAGTGGAGATTGTAAGAAGGAGTTTCCATTTTCTGATGAAGTAAGACTTTACGCATAGCAGATACATGACCGAAGTGTAAAGAAGCCAAATGATCATTCCAGCGAATGCCTGCCCTTTATTTCCTACTATCTCACTGATCAAAGTTAGTTCCTGCAGAGTAGTACCAACTGCAAAAAAACCGACTACGAATCTTCCTGCCACAATTAAATAGACGCCTGGCAGACAGGCGGTAATAAAGCCGACATTCAATACGATGACGGGAATATGACGGTTTTTCTTCCAAATGCATCAACCACCCAACCAATCACGAAGCTCCAATTGCCCAACTTAAAAATGTAATTAATAGAATTAGATTAATCTGCCAGTCTTGCCACAAAAGATATCATAGGTAGCAGCAATAGAGAATTCCCGTTGTTCTGTATAATCTCATTCTTGTCTTGGCATTCCGCAACGTTTGTCATCAACGTGTGGAAATGTTCCGTTTAATACACATGTTGTGCTGTTGGCAACGCATTTCCATGATGGCTGAAGCGTAGCAAAATACATAATGAGCTCTTGATATGTTTGTGGAAATATCATGATGCATATTATAACGTCAAATATTTTTTGAAACTTTCCATATCCACCAACATACTGTAACATTTGTTTAGTATCAACATACTGTGTGTTTCTACTTGAATCAGCATCATCATTTCTTGACTTCCCTAATAGTAGAATAGAATAATGAAAATACCCCCCAAAAATTAATATAAAGTTGAAACTTGGTACAGAGGTAGGTTATAGTGTTAGGTTTCACAGGAAAAAAAGCCCCATTGACTGAATCCCGGCAACTCCCGAAATTGGGCAAATTTCATAATGGCGGTTTTACGTTTTGGTCAAAAATTCGATTTTTCAAAATATCATCATGTTATACATCGTTAGAAAGGAAATTTCATGCTGAGCAATATTTTCTTTGGAAATAAAGGTCAAAAATGATCATAAAAGAAAGTTTTTGCTGCTTATTGTGCAATGGTTTATTGTAATCCAATCATTTACAGAAATCAAGGTTAAAAAAGATCTTCAAAAGCATTTCTTTCTTCGTCATGTCCCTCAGTCTCATCATCACTAACATCGATTCTCACATAAACATCCTAAAAATACAAATATTATTTTTGCATCTGTTGTCTTTTACTATGCAACTTGGGCACATTGTATGTAGTACACTTAACTTACCGCCTTGTTATTACAGTCCTCTCCACGACAACCACCACATGCAGACATGCATTTCAACCCATTTTTTTACATGAACAAATATTGGTTCTGCATGTGTTCTTTGAAGAAGATTTACAATTACATCTGATGACTTTTAGTATATTAGGTGGTGCTACGTCTTTGTCCGTTGGTATTGGTCCAGGTCCTAATTCATCGTCGGCAAGCTTCCATCCCCAAGATGTTGGATCCAAATTCCATCTTTCGTCCAACATTTTCCATTCAATGATTTGTAGGTGTACTCGTAAACCATGAAAGTATGCGGCTCTTTCTGATGGTGCTAGCTTCTCTGGTTCAATGATACCATCAGTAAGCATTTGGCAATATTTCGAATACCTAAAATATCAGTTTAAGAATTAAATAATTATACACAATGCGACTATAAATCGATTAAATTAACAGCTACCATTGATCTTGGTCTTGACGCTTGGGAGACACACTGAGCTAAACTTATTTGTTTCAGCTTTGAAGGAAAGAGATGACTTAGAAATAGTTGCAGACTTTCTGGAACCCATTTAGCTTGATAATCCATATCGCTCATCTCGTCAGCTGATGGGTAATCGCACTTATCTACTGCCATTTCTTTAATATCGCTGCAGCATTTAAGTTTCACAATGTCTGATTTGTTTTGCTAAGTCTTTAAAATAAGCAACGTTAAAATTGTATACCGTGTCTGCTCTGATTAACGTGGAGCGCACCTTTATCCCCAGCTACGGGTCAACCCATGCCATGTGAGGGAAATTGGGTAGGCAATGTCGGTATATACCTAATGTATACATTCAGAACAGAAGACCCACATTGATAACAGTGCTTCAAATACTAAAGTGGCTATATATAGAAATATTCGGAATAATAATAAAACAAAATGGTAGGAATGAATTTGTGTTTATGTCGGCGCTTTTCCTGTGACGTAATCAGATGATTAAGGTTAAGATTTGTCCCAAATGTACCACTCTCTGCTTAAAATTCAATTACTTTAGTCCTAGAACGAATTTCTAATGGAGAAATAAAAGGTTAAAATAACTTACGATTTTTGTCTATCTAGTGTAATAAAGTGCACAAAATCGCCGCAAATCAGATTTTTCCCGATTTAAAATCGGGAAATTAAGTTCATGTTTTAAACATTCGTACAATGATTCCTATGATTAAAGTTTTAGTCCTGACTGAAATTCTTAAATTTTACTGATTTTAGATAGAATTTCACGAAAACTTAGAGATAATTCAATTTTGATCCCAGGGCTGTTTGTCTGTTTGTTTATACCAGGACGGCGATAAAAAGAGACACAAAAAGACCTGGGTTGGGTAATTTTAAATAATAAACAATATCTATGATTTTGGGAGGTATATCACATAAAAATTTGGTGGGCCGGTGTCTAATATGTAAACGCGAAAACTCTGTAAAATATCGTACTTTCCAATGTAGTAAAGAGTTATTTGAGCAACAGGCGGGTCAAAGTCCGCCACCAGATTGAATATGGTTATAACATTCGAAATGAAACAATAAGTTTGAGAGATAGAACCTGAAAAACAAACTTAGAGACGGGACGAGACGGGACGATTGCCGGGATCCTGCTCTCATCAAAAATTATAATTTTTCTATAAAAAAAGGCGCAACAAAAATCATCCCGGCAAACATCCAGTCCCAGTTATTGTCCCGTCCCGCTTTTCATATAAAATTTCATTTAGGGACATTTCCATTTGATTAAAAAATAAAAGGTCTAAGAATTTTAACAGAAATACAGCAAAGATATAATGGCTTACTTGTTTCACTGTTGCTGGATAACATCGTTGGTAGATTCTCAACTTTTTCTTCGAAACCCTTGTGGAGATATAACACTCATAAGTTCTACACTATCTTGCGTTATGTGGGACTCTCAAGGGACCAAAAATGTTAAGTTAGCGAGTGTATGCTACCGGTACAATAGTGAAATGGTATTAACTGTCGCTTCTATGCAGCAACATCTCAATGAACATTAAAATTTTTCTAACTGTTCATCTCTAGACCTCTTTGACATTCCAAAGTTTATCTCAAATAGCTCTGGGGACAAACGCAATGCCTTGGGTATTTTTTCGCTTTTTGGATAGGTAAGGCCCTGGGAACGAACTTGTTGTGAAGATGGAAGTGGAGCTTTTCACATCCACTTTAAACAAGCTGTGCATGGGCGATAGCTTTGAGAATACAGGTATTGTTTATTCATAAAAAATCTAAAGAGGAATCTAGTTCAGAACTACCTCGTCCCCAGGACCATTAAGGAGTGGTCTAGTTCTAAGTTGTTATATGATACTATTACTAAGTTTCAAATATAAACAAAATAAAATCAATTCCCAAACAATTTTTTACCTTCTCCGAAATCACACAAACTGCTCATATATTGACCAAACTAGAACAAAAATACGCCCTTTTACCATTAAAATACGCCCTTTTACCATTAAAATACGCCCTTTTACCATCAAAGACCAGAAATAATCTACCAAATTGTAATAATGAAAATGTTACGGCGATATTATGTGTGTTAAGAGAGGATTATTAAAGAGAATTATATATATGGAGAGAGAGAGACCTCATAATTAGTCGAGAAGTTCAAATCTAAACTTAAATATTAAGATTAGCAACTTGGTAGCAACTTCATGGCAGGAATATGTATAATTCGAATATTTCTATAATTCGAACGAGTGCTCAGTCACCGTCAACTTTCCTTAAGGTGGTTCCCCTAGAAAGAATGTCTAAATTTCAAGAATTGTCTTTTACCTGTTGTCTGACAGCAAATTCATCTTAGAATACCGTGGCAAGTAGTGCTTATGACAAATTTAGGTTTTTATTGCGCATTCTGGCACTTTTTCCAACCAACCGCAAATATAACTGCATAGCAACGCCCATAGCAACCATTTTCGCATTTTTAGACAGCTTTCTTGCCCCTCCGTCGATGTTTAATTCCTTGCAATAGCTAGATGATACCTTAGGGCCTCCTAAGACAATATATGACAGTTCTGAATATTAAATGTGGTGTTCCACACGCAATCAGAAAGCTGTCTTAACGACGCACCCTTCGAAGTGAACTTGTCAGAGTTTACTCATCATCAACTTAGGTATTTGGTGCTTTTCAGGTCGAAATAGTGCTGCCGTACACCTTTTGTCGATCCACAAGTCAAGAATGTCCATAAAATAATCTTTAAACAAGTTTTTTGCCGTTTAAGTTCGGAATCCACGCTTTACAATTTCTTCTGTGGATGCAGGCATTAGTACCACCTAGTGTTTAAACGAAACCGATTTTCAAATCAAAGTTTTGTCTTTCAGTTATTTTGTCGAGATATTGCCTGTTTCGCCCTGTTTTAGCTTTTCTGTCGTCCAAAAAATACCGCATCAGTTGTCTGGAAGACGAGTCAGCCTTGCGAAAATGCGCTTCGCTTAATCCATACACGTGACCATTGAGGAACAAAAGCGGCCAAAATGGCGCTTGAAATAACGTATGTTATTCAGTTATTTGGTTAGGCGTCGAGCAGCAAAATGTCATATTTTGCCTATACTTCTCCTAGCAACGGGTAACCATGGCAACCAACCAATGAAATTTTTGAGTTAATTTTGTCGTACTGTCACATACTATGATATCCTCAGCAAGTATCTTCAGAAAAGACAATCCTCTGCGATATAGTTTTTTTCTAGGGGTACCACCTTAAGAAACTCTTATAAAAAACTTTCTAAATTCGAATTTCTCTAATTCGAAACTTTCTCTAATTCGAACAGTTTTTCAGTCCCTTCAGCACGATTCTCTCCCTAATTCGAATTTTAGAGTGTACACAAGGCTTTGACAAATTCGAATGTTTTTCTAAAATTTTCTAAACGTTTTTTTTCAAAACGTTGGTCTTTCTACATTTTTTCACTTCTTGATTGAAAACGTCCAAGAGACAAGATGAAGATGGACATTCTGATAGCGAAGGCCTAACAGCAAAGCACTTGGTGATGCAGCTCGTATTGTAAAGATTGAATGAAACTTGAATTATGTTTTCTTGATTTTAAAATTTACGTAATTTCTCTCTGTAATTCGAATTTTCACTCTCTGAACCTGAAAGTTCGAATTACAGAGACTTTCTATAATTCGAATCTCTCTATAATTCGAATAAAATTTTTTCCACGTCTGTTTTAGAGAGAGGTCTGTTTTAGAGATGCGTCTGCTTTAGAGAGGCGTCTGCTTTAGAGAGGCGTCTGCTTTAGAGAGGCGTCTGCTTTAGAGAGACGTCTGTTTTAGAGATGCGTCCGCTTTAGAGATGCGTCTGCTTGAGAGATGCGTCCGCTTTAGAGATGCGTCTGCTTGAGATAGGTGTCTGTTTTAGAGAGGCGTCTGCTTTAGAGATGCGTCTGTTTTAGAGATGCGTCTGCTTTAGACAAGTGTCTACCTTAGAAGGGCGCCCGCTTTGGAGAGTCGTCCACCTTAGTAAGGCGTCCGATTTAGATAGGCGTCCGCTGTAGAAAGTCATTCGCCTGGGAGGGCGTCCGCCTTAAAGAAGTGTCAACCTTAGAGAGGCGTCTGGTAAAGAGAGGACGTCTGCTTTGTACAGGTGTCCACCTTATAGAGGCGTCCGCCTTACAGATTCTGGAGAGGCGTCCGCCTTAGAGAGGTGTCCACCTTAGAGAGGCGTCCGCTTTGAAGATGCGTCTGCTTGAGAGAGGCGCAGCTTTGGAGAGGCGTCCGCTTTGGAGAGGTTTCGCTGTAAGGGCTAGCTTTGGTCTTTTTGATAGAAGTAAAGTGGAATCTCTCTAAAGTGGACATGGTCTAAAGCGGACACCTCTATATAACGGACACTATTCCTTGGAACGGACTGATTTCAGGTCAAACTCTCACAAGAAAATCTCTATAAGACGGACAGTTATAAGGCGGATACTTTATAAAACGGACACTTTTTTCGCACCAAATGACATTTTCCCTTGAAAAAGCTCATGAAAAAAACCTATTATTGACGAGGAAAGTCAAGAATGCTGTCATCAGTTACGAAAAAAGAGGAGGAACTTCAAATATAAAAAAGAAAGCAAACTTCAATCCGAGATTTCTTCGAGTAGATTATAAAATACAATGTAATTGTTAGTTGATAGTTGTTTTTATTTGTATAAAAGTAGAGCGTATGAATAATACAAGTTCACATTCATCTAATTATATGTCTCATTTCCCTGATTTGAAAGGAATAGAACAAAGAAAAAACGTATATAAACAAAAAAAGTCATGTTTTCGGCAAAATTTTGCTCTGAAAGTTATTTTTGGATACAATCCCTATAAAGCGGACTCCTCTATAAGACGGACACTTTTTTTGCACCAATGGTGCCCGCTTTAGAGAGATTCAACTGTAGTAGTTATTCAGACGAGAAGTTTTGGCTGTTGACAGGTAATAAAAACCTTTTGAGTGTTATTTTGATTTTTTAAATTTCACTTTCTTCCACTTTAGTGGAATACATAATATTTATATCCGTTTTTAACATTTTATAAATTGTACAAATGATGTCTTTTCTCTCCATTTATCTGCTGTGTGGAATGTTCGCGTTAAATATTAAACATGTCTGTGCGTGTTTCTGTCATATGGGTCACGCAACAAGAGCAAATTTGTTAGAATAACTAGTCTAAAGTGTCAAAACCCATAATGACATCTTTTTTGCTTGTCGTTGATCTTCTTTCTTCGTCTACTGCAACCGTTTTCTTAACGGTAGCAGAACTTCCCTTTCTCGTCCAATAGGTGGGAGTGGTGTAAGGTCTCGTTTCTTTGCAGATGGAATGGATGTCTTTCGTAAATATCGAACTTCCGGTTTGCTCAATGATGGGGGCGTCGGAAGAAATGAGGCGACGTCTTTAGAAGGAGGTGGTGAATTAGGAATGAAAAAGCTCAGGCTTCTTTGTTTCGATTTAATTGGCGACAATACTGGTTGTGTATTGCTAAACCGTCCTTTGCCTTCGATATCATTTAAGGCTCTATTCTTTTTGCTACTTCTTTTAACTTCCATTTCATTGCTACATTTCTTTTTATTAACTTCCAACTCCCTAATGCTTTTCTGTAATCTTGAAATTTCTCCTTTATAAGATTCGGTAGCTCGTTTCTCTTCACTATACTCTTTGTTCATCGCAATCTGGCTCCTCTCTTTTGCTGCTAGAACGTTCATCAAGCCTCTGTTGCATGCAAGGCGAAGTTTGAGTTGATTCTCCAACTGCTGCGATTTGTTGCGTTCAAGACGATAATAAAACGCGAATTCATCACATTGTCTCTTGAGGTAGTTTTGAATTTCATTTCTTTCGTTCAGGCATGCTCTTGAAACTTCTTCCCTCTCATTTTCGCTGCTTAAGCATTTCTCCTCCAACTGAAACAGACGAACTTTTAATCGTTTGACTTCTTCTCCTTCATCTCCTTCTAAACGTGCGTTTTCAGCAAAATCCATAATACTATCAGGTTTCTATATTACTGAGTATTCAAAATGTCTTGCGCGATAGAATTCTAAGCGAATACTAATTTTCTTATTTGACGTCTACTTATTTTATACCTGTCATATATTTGACGTCATTAAGCCCTTGGCAACTGTTTGTGCATAAAAACAAGAGCCATGGGTAGGAGGTTGGTGTCATCGCATCCTCAAGTTTTTTGCCTTTTTGATATGAGGTCTTCTCTCATATAAAAAAGGCAAAAAACCTTGGGGACGAGGGTGTCCATCGCATACACATAGGAAATTTATTTTAAGGCTTAATTTTAGATTCTCACCCCCGAGAGTCCATCTTTGTTGCGATGAAAGCTTTTCCTTTTTCATAATACACCATGTGTCCAGCCTCGTCCCCAGGGATCTTTTTTCTCTTTTTGATAATGGTATAGCGTTTAAGAGGGCCATAAGCCAAACCATTATTAAAAAGTGAAAAAGAGCCCTGGGGAAAAAGTTGTCATGTGTCCAGTTTAATGGCACAAAGTTTCCTTTAATTTGCATACACGTTTGCGTACTATTTTTGTTAGAGTTTGTTTTCATGTTTATGATCTGTTTAATTAAAACCTATTGTCAGTGTCCTTTTTGAAGCACTCCTCCTTTTTATCACTCGCGCCCTGGAGTGCCTTGGGTTTCCAATGTTTTTAAAATTACCGAAGTTACAAACCCAAGAGGCAACGCGACATTGTTGATAAACAGACCAATGTTGTTGTTTTCAGTCCCCCAAAATCGGGTAGTTAACCTATGGTGGAGATAAAGGATTTCGCTCTTTGGTTTTGTATTTATACAATAGCACTATAACAATAAACCTGTTGTCTCCATTATAATCTGCCTCATACATCAACACCGTATTCCAAAACACGTTTTCTCGATCATCGAAACTTTTGGAGGGAAAGGCTTTGCCATGGCTAACTTTCCTAAAGATCACGAAGATCCTGCTCTTACATTACTGTCTTTGCAGCAAAGCCAACCTAATCCTGTGAAGGTAAAAAATGCATGGAGTAATGTTGCACCAATTGCAAAATTGGAAGGACGTGAATTCGAGTATCTTGTCCGCCAAAACAAAATATCTGTTGGAAGAAACAGTAGATTAGGAGATGTTGACATAAACATGGGTTACTCCAGTTTTATTTCAAGAAGGCATCTGGAAATAAAATATGAACCACCAGAGTTTTTTCTCTCTACGCGTGGTAAAAATGGTGTGTTTGTTAATGGTCATTTTCACAGAAAAGGATCTGAACGTGTTAAACTCAAGAATAAGTAAGTCTGCAGTGTTTTGATTTTTTTCTCCAAACGTAGATAGCAAGTGAATATCACTGTGACGTGATTTCCAATGTAATGAGAAAAAGGAAATATTGTAGCTAGGCTTAATGCTCAATTGAGTTTCCCTGAATCTTAAGTTGGTAAATCCTGAATTTTAAATTAAACTGTTCTCAAAATAAAAAAAGGCTTTCGCTTTGATTTTGGTGAAATAAATATTTAGAATTGTAATCCATAATCCTCTATTTTTACCTTTTTGGTGTGGTGACCATTGTGAATTATGTGTTAGACAGCTCACATAGGTGAAGAGGGTGCCGACTTGGTTGGCTTTGAAAAATGTTTGGCCCTGTTAGCGGGATATCGCTGCTAAGGGGGGAGGGGTTGAAGTGTTGAAAAAAAAAAATGATATAATAAGAAACAGTCTTCCACTACCACTGCTCGACCTTAAAAGAATAAATTATACATGGTAATAAATGTTTAAAAAAATGTTGTTTCGGGTTGATTCGGGTTTCTCCGGGCGAAATTTTAAGTTTTTTTAAAAACGCTAGTACTCGTCCGACAGCACCCGTGGCTTTGCGGCGTTTCCGGCGAGTCGGCACCCTCGTCCCTGAGCCTTCAAAGATTTATTCAAATGTGTGTATTTCACGGACGGAGCCTCAAAATGATGGTTGTGGAACAACCTCACTCACAAGCATTTAAAAAAAGTCAGATTCCTGAAGTCAATGTTTTTCTCTCTTTTTTTCAGAAAAAAAATACACTAGCAACAACATTCCCACAGATCTCCAGTATACATGTTGTTTGGCCATCATTTATAGTTTTTAAGAAATCATTATATATATACTCATTCATCATCATCATTCATCATTCTCGGCTTAACGTCCGTTTTCCATGCTAGCATGGGTTGGACGGGGTATATTAATGACCCTCTTCCAATCTGATCTAGACTGTGTTAGATCTAAACTCATTAAAAAATACAATATATAGCTTCATAATAAAATCATTATCTTTTTTCTGCATTGATTTGTTCGTTCGTAAATTCATCCATCCGTCTGTATCTGAACAATAACAAAGAAAGAAAAGAAAATTAAAAAAATAAGTAAACTTAACAAAAGTTTTAGGGTGCGATAAACTTATCTGAACCGAGAAATACAAAAAATACAAAAAATACAAAACAAATTGTCGTCAGGCTTGTGTATTTTATGTTTCTGCTAAAGAGGTGGGGGGAGGGGTCCGAATCTTAGCGGCGATATCCCGCTAACGAGGCCCAAAAAGAATTTTGAAGCCCCCTTACTGTGATTTAATTTAAATTTTGCCCCAAAAAAGCCTGCATACTTTTTGGTTGTAGTAAAGCATACGCTACGTTAATAAATACACACAATTCTGTAATACTTTAAAAGTTGCCTTTTTTCTGGCTGAGTCAATAAAATTAAAAGCACTGTTTTGCATTTGTGGAATAATTTGGGCAAGTTCAAGAGTAGATTGAGCAAGTTCAGGAATAATTTGGACAAATAACACAAATTTTATTCAAAAAGTCACCCCAGCTCGCCTTCTTATATATGGGCGTTCCGGCAAGTCGGCACCCACGTAGTTGGTGTAATGCAAAAATAAAAATATTAGCCGTAAAGAAAAAAATACATCTAAATTGTATTACTTTATATAATTTAAGTTTGTTAGTTATTTCATGTTTGTTATTTCCATTTTGTTATGTTTGCTGGCATTAAGAATTATTCCTATTTTCTTTTAGGTGTGTTATTCGCTTTCCTTCTACAAATATAAAGATATGGTTTTCTTCACTTGTTGATCGGAATGTTCCATATAGACGTGTTCCGAGTCCACCAAGAACAAGACCTTTGATACCATTACGAATTAGTATTCCAGATGCAGATTCTTTACACAGTTCGCCGGCTCCATCACCTTCTGGAACTATCAGGTATATTTCTACGTATATTACGTTTTTTTAATTGCTAAAATTTATTATAATGAATCACAGATAAAAACATATTGAAATTTATTGTTTTCAAATTTGTAAGTGATGTGAAAAAATAACTTATCCACACTAGCCAGTCTTGTGAAACTTCCAAAATCAAAGCACAGTGGATCAGACAACAAAATTTTTGTTGCACAAGATTTCTGTGCCAAGCTTATGCTGCCATGTTAGTTATTTATAGTAATTGAAATAATTTCTATGACCAACATCAATATTGTAATTTTATGTGACCAACATCAATATTGTTATACAGTGTGCAGACCTTCGGGACCCTTTAAAACCCTGCATTTGAACAAGTGGCCTTAAGAATCCTGAAATTTGTATTAAAATATGATCAGATAAATTATATACTTTATTTAAGATGTAATGACAAAAAAAAAATTTAACCCGAGTTGGAAAAACATGCTCATGATATGCGCACTCAGAGATCTAATTATCGAGTAAACAATATCAAAGAAAAAATGAGATGTTTATGTTTTTAATTTTTATTTTGTTTGACTATACATATATACTAAATGTATAGACAACTTTTTTCAGTTTTTTAACTTTTGACAAAAAGTGTATGTAGCTATATGTTTACAGCTACTGAATTTACTATTGCAATTTGTACAAGAATTTGTTGCAAGAAGGTGTAATAAATATTTTTCAACGTTTAATGATTTGTTGGGTAATAGATATCTTTTTTCCAAAATTTTATTTTGTTTGGATAAGCATTGTTTGTTTACAAAATCTTGCACAGTGTACTGCGCTAACATCTTTTCTGTAATAGGTCCTGATTTATTAAAACTAAACTTATATTCCATATTTGGAAAAGATGTTTCAGCTCGGCCAAGTTGAAAAAAAGTTTAAGCCTGAGATCATGCTCAAATCTCCATGTAATTGCAAAACATTTTTTAGCCAGGCCCAAGTTGAAATTACAGCCCAGGCTGAAATTCTCTACGTAATAAAGTGAGTCAAGGGCCATTTATCCAGGATGAAAAAGTTTGGACACTATATGAATATGTCAGATATATCCACTATTTTATCAACTTATGTGCACAAGGAAACATTATTGAAAAACACTAATAGGTTTATTGTGACATCCCTTTTAATACATAGGAAATTTTTTGTCTCACATTTTATCTATAAAAAAGATTTGGTTTAGCAGCATGTCTGCAGATATTAATCTATAATTGAGGTATACAAAAAAGTCTTAGAAATATGTTAACGCTTAGTATTTTGTGAGGGTAGTACATGCAACTACTTTAATTTGCACAAAATAAGAACAAACAGCTTGTAATACCATACCAGAGTTTTTTCGTGAGAGGCATGCTATAGCACGCACACACCTCACACACATACACCTGTAAATATGAAACCTTACGAGAGGTTGACCAATAGCCGTCCTAAAAGTACTTGACGTGTGCTTTTTGCTACACATGTGCAAAAAGCTTCCTGAAAAAGCCTGCCTGGGTGTTGCAGATTTATTGCATACAAGGAATAGACATTACCTACTAGAACAAATAGCCTTATGAAATAAAAAAGTTGAAATCAAATTTTTCATGCCATGATGTTGTGACTCTGCAGCTAAATGCTGTCGTTAATTCGGTGGGCTGCACCAGGATTGATAACTTATGTAATTACTGTCATTCAAAATGAATAGACTTTCTGACATTAATAGACTTTCTGACATTAATAGACTTTCTGACATTAATAGACTTTCTGACATTTAAAAAGGAAAGGGTTGATTATTAGTAACTCTTTGTTTTTTCACAAAAGGAGTTGAAACCCTGTAACAAGCAGCCCTAGTTGTGCAATTGTAGCTTTGGCATATGAGAAATTTACATTTTCTGAAGGTAAAATGGAATTAAAACAAGCTGATGACAGATTATGTTAACTGCATTTGGTCAAAAAAATTTTACCAAAAAGTTAAACATCGTAATGTACATTAAGCAGTAAATAAAATGTTTGTAAAATCTAGTTATTTTACTTGTGTGTGAGAAGCTTTAACTGTGTGATATATTTTTTCTTTTTTTAGTGTTCCAAATTCATGTCCAGTTAGCCCTAATTCCATGAATCCTCTCTCCGCAACAACTCAACAAAACTTAACTTCAGAGCTACTTGCTGCTGCTAGCGCTGTGAACGAGGGAAAAGAAGAAGAAAAAGATATAGAGGACGAAAATATGGATGATTTTTTTGAAAAGTCACAGGACTCAAGTGATGAAGCTACAACTCCAACTGTTACTTCACCAGTTATTCTAGATGGTAAACCAAGAAATCCTGGCGAAAAACCACCATATTCCTATGCACAACTTATAGTACAGGCTATAACCTCTGCTTCAGATAAACAGCTTACATTGAACGGCATCTATCAATTCATAATGAAAAATTATCCTTACTACAGAGTTGATGACAAAGGTTGGCAGGTAAGATTTCAAGAGAGATAAATGTGTGGCCGAAATTAGTTATATGTTATTGTAAAAGCCTATAATATCAAAATTGTTCGTGTTTTGAAATGGGAATTTTAAAAGGTTGATACCATAACTTGTGACATCAAATTCTTTTCTACTTGTTTGAGGAATAACCAACTGTTCACTACCTGCAGCCAGACCAGATGAAAATGTATCACATTTACTCCTGCAGTTTAAAGTGTGTATGATCTTATACACTTCCATTTAGAATTCAATTAGACACAATCTTTCGTTAAATCGTTATTTCCTAAAAGTCCCACGTTCGCAGGATGAACCCGGAAAAGGATCGTTTTGGAGAATTGATCCCTCATGTGAATCTAAATTAATGGAACAAGCATTTCGAAAACGGAGACAAAGAGGTGTTCCTTGCTTTAGACCACCCTACATTTCTTCAAGGTGGGCAAGCGTTTACTTTGTCTATGTTAACATGCACTACCACTAGCTATTTTTTTTGTTCTATCAGAATTTTAAATACACTTTTTCCAGAATTAATGTTTGTTCATGTACCAACAGCTTTTTCTAAACTTAAAAAAAAAAAAAAAAGAAATGTGATTACGAAATCCTCATCTAAAATTTAATAAGTTGTGAAGATTTCGAATTGATAGAGCAAACAACAACAACTTACTGCAAGATTTTTAATCTGACATTAATTAAACTCTGCTGGAAAACAAGCCTTACTATTACAAGTTGAAAGTTAAGAAGGCTTTAACCATATAAATTCTTTCACCAATTATGGAAGATAATATGACATTTTTATAATATCTTTAGATCTGCACCTGCTTCTCCGACACATGGAATGATGATGCCGCCTCCTTTCAAACCAATGACTAGAAGTGACAGTGTATCTGATGAACAACAGGTTCCTCAGCTTGTTCAAAGAACTAACTCCGATGGAGTGACTAGTGAAAACCATGTTTCAAAGATATTAGTAAGAACAACTGTTGATCCTATTCCACATCTTACTTCACAAACTACCAGATTTCCACCAGCACTTCAACCATTAAAGGTCTCCTCCAGTGGTCTTAAGACTACTATGGTTAGTGGTCAACCAGGCCCGAGGTCTGTCTTTTTTACAACTACTAAATTTGTTGGGGCTGCAAGTGTAACCAATCATGCTGTGCGTGCCAATTCTCCCACTACCGTCCAAACAGCTTTTGTTTTGCCGCAAACTAGAGGGAATGAAAAACAGATCATAACGTCTATATCACATCAGAACCCACCGACGTTGTTATTTCGACCCACTTCACAGCAAGTTCAATCTTCACTGTTAACTCAGCAACAGATTAATCTCGTAAAAGGTGTACACCCACCTCAACTGCAGTCTCATCGACCGTCAATTACTGCATCGTTTCTTCCTCCTGAATTAATGTCACAACAAACATTTATGGCGCAATCTTTACCGCGACCGCAAAACCCGTTTTCAGATGGGTCAGTTTTAGCTCTTCATTCTGTTGCACAACCAGTTGGTACGTCACTCAGTGTAACTAATACTGCTCAAACTGTCAGTGTGATAAAACAGCAGGCTATACAGAGCGTTTCAAAAGATCCAAATAAGCCTTTTACGTCTATAACAGATATTTTGTCTGGAAAAGAAGTTAAAGCGGAACTGATTGAATTAGGTGAGTAGCCTTAGTATTTTAAGTTTTAAGTTCTGTTTTGGGGTCATAGGCCATCTGGATCATGTGGATCATTTTTTGTTGTCTTAACCGTATTCGTTTCCTAAAGATATTTTAAACAGGGTTAATAATTGAAATTTAATGGCTTTTCTGAATTGTTTAATTAAACATATTTGACCAAAGTTGGTCAAATCGGAACCAAAAACAAATGTTTTAATTTTTCGTACACTTTGAGGGAATTAATTGGGAGTTTTGGGAGTTTTTGTTAATTTCGCGAATATTAGTGTCCGCGAATTTAGAATTATTGTAAAACTCGCTATTCGCAAAATTCGCAAAAATTTATTCCTATGAAATTTGCAATTTTTTTTACATTTGCATAATGATTAAACGCTCTTGAAAAACATATATAAATTGAGAAACAAAGTGTCATCTAATCCTTTTTTCGCGGAATTTAATTCTCGCGAAATATTAGGACTTGCCAACTTTAGGACTTGCCAACTTCGCAAAAAATAAGTTCTTTAATTCACAAGGCAGGTGTTTCTGACGTAAATAACAATATAACTTGTCGTACTTTTTGCTATCAAATCATATTCCCGAATCAATAGTTTTACAGAGCAGATTGCATTTGAGGAGCTTCTTTATCATTTTGTTTTTTGAGATGCTCTATATAATCGTGCTTACAAAATATGCGTTTGTTTGCAGCTACTCAACCTACTACAATTGTTAATGGTGCAAAACCACTTTCGTTTTCAACTGCAGCAGTTAGCGCTGGTCAAACAGTTGTTGTGGTGGGGCATGATTCAAAAATATTAAAGAACCCTACTGAGGCGTTACACGCAGCAAAAAGAGCGTACCCGCACGCAGCTACGATACAATCAGAACAGAAAAAAATAAAACTATCAGAAGTGAAAGAAGAGAAGCCAGTTGTAAAAGAGGAACTAGAGTCTGTTATTATTAGTACCGGAAATAATTTCAGTAAGTCATTTGTTGGAAACAATTTCACAAAGCAAGACATTATTGTGGCCGTGCCAAGAACATTGACGTCTATCACAACCGCGAATTTTACACAGGGAAAAGAAGTACCCTTGTATGAAGCTACAAGTGAAACAAAAGGTCTTCCAACTGATGTTGATATCAAACCTGTTATAAACATTTCCACAACTTCCTAAAAAGTCGTTTAAAGCGCTTCAAAACTTCTGCAAGGTTAAACGGTCAAGCGTACATGCGCGAATAAATTCGTACTAGAGTATTTCAAAACCGAAAATATTAACTTCAAAAACCCTGTGCTCATATAAAGCTGGATATATGAATTGTTATATGAATTGTTCATCCGGCAAATTAACATTTAGCTTAACCGGATGGAAGTTTTTGACATTCTTACGGTTGCAAAGATATTTTTATTGTTCCAAAAAGATAAATTCATAGAGATGTTTTTAGTATTGTATTAGTTATGCTCCTCAATTTTTGACAGCAACAACCTTAGCTTTACAAAATGGTGGTTTCGAGTGCTTGCTCGTGGAGTTTGGTTTGTTGTCGAAGTATTTCATCACTCTAAAGTTTGCTGGCCAACGCTGATGAGGGTAAACTACAGTTGCAAATTGTTTTAAAAAAAAATACGGAGACGATGCTGTATTTATGTCTATGATGTGTCGATGATGTGTCTATGATGTCCAGAAAATTGGAGAAAAAGGTCAAATTTTGATTCAATCAAATGTCACGAATTTTCTTAAACTATAATGTATTTTTTGAGATTTTGTGATGGTTTGAGGTGAAATTTCATTACTTTTTGATTAGTATTGGTTAGAAATTTTAGACCCTGTGATCAACGGACAACTGGGAAAGATCTAAAGTATTATTATTTCTAACATTTACTTACTGCAGAGAACCTTCGTAAAATTTATTTTATAAGTACTTTGTCGAACATAAAATGTCGAACAAAAGCGATGAAATTTTCTCTAAATGGCGAAAACTTTTCAACATTTTTTTCCGATAAGGTAAAAGATCTGAACAGACTCAAGTTAGAAGGTTGTGTGTTTAGAACATTATTTATAATTTGGATTACATTATTCGCACTAATTTGCGCGCAGCGAAGAATAATAAATTTCGCGCGTATAAATTTTGCGCTAGATTAAATTCTTCCACATGGTTGCCAAGCCTCATCAAAATTCCTCAATTTTTGAAAAGTCTCCTCAAATCTCCTCAATTCATCTCAATTTTAAAGTTTCTCAAAACTCATCAATTCTCCTCAAAAACTTTTTTTTTAAAACTAACTTTTCACTCACTTTTTCTTTTACAAAACTACATGAAAAAATACATAGAAAGTTTACATGGGTGCAGCAAAAATTAGTTCGTTTTTCAGTACATTACTATCAAATTATCAATTTCTGTGGAAAAAACGAAAATCTCCTCAATTCTCCTCGATTCTTTCTATGAAAGTACCCGTTGGCGTGACAACTCTGACTGGTTTTACTTGTTACCTGTGGGACAAAGCTTTTCTTTTTTTCATAACATTTTGCAGGTAATATATGTATTCAATTGCTTGCAGGATCAAACTTCATTGCACGAAAGCGCCAATATTAGTACGGATGAGGTAGCAGTCAAGAATTCATTCAGTTCGTCTCATGGATGGAAATTAAAATAAATTTTCATGTCTCTTGTTTTTATGACGTCAAGTTTGAAAAAACTCGTACCATCCTTTTTTAGCCATGTTCCTGTGTTCTTTTTAACAATTTTTTTTATTTATTTAAAGCTTTATCTTGTCTGTTTGTATATATTTATACGTATATATTGTGAGCAAAGAGTACTTTAAGGTTGTCATTGAACGATGTGCTACCGTCGACGATGTATTTTTTCAAAACTTTACCTCTGTAACTTGTAAAAACGTAAATATCGATATCATGATAGGGATAAGGAACGTTTAAGTCAAAGTGGCAAAATTTGACAGATTACCAAAAGGCTGCAAAAATTTACATATGTGTTAATGTCAAATTTCTACGTAACGCTTGCACTAAATAAATGGAACACGAAAAAAGTTTACGATGTCGAAATCGATGTAAGGGCAATGCATGGGGTAACACAATTTCAAAACAAATTGTTTCAAAGATCTTAGAAGATACAGCGGGAAAAAGCTCACCAATCACTCCAGTGTGTCTACTTTGTCAGGAAATGTCAGTGTCAGTGGACATCCTGCACTCTCTGAATGTCATGCCACAAGTAATACCTTAACCCTATTCCTGCTGGGCCTTTTAGGGGCTCCTCAATGCTGGGGGGGGGGGCTGATTCGACCCCCCCCCCTGTGTAATTTCTACAATTGTTGTCCGTTGGACCTGAAACTTACCACAAGTGTTGTCTAGGTCTTAATAAACATTTTGATGAAAAAAAAATTGATGACGTCAGCATTTTCGGTGATGACGTGGTGACAAGCTCTACCTTTGAATTTTGTTAATTGTTGATTTCCGCCAGCGAAGGCGGAATCTTTAAAATCGCCTGAGGAGAGAGATTGGTAGATAGAGATAGATAGAGGCAGCGCAGCTAGGCTGGACTCCCGAAACTTATCCAGGCTAAAGCCTAAATCCTCGTTTTGACAGATTTTTTCTGAGAACGAGGCTAAAATGAGTTTTAGCCAATAAGAATCCTAACAGTGCATCAAATTGTTTTATTATCCAATGAACAACACTTTATTTTAAAGTTTATATGCTATCGAAAGTTAAAGCTCGTGCAGTGTAGCATAATGAAGATCGTCTTATAATGCGCCATCTTTGTTGTTAGGGTTGCATATCATCACAAGTCCCTATGATTCTATGTATATCAAAATCAATGCTGCAAATGAGGTAAATTCCCCCCTCCCCCTACAAAAAAAATCCGCTAAACATCATCAAAAATCAAGGCATGCGCAGTAAAGATGCTACTCAAAACTCAGCAATCTTCGGACGTTGTTAAAATCTATGTATAAGAAAGGGATGAGTTGCTTCGAGAATGCAATCAGTAAAATATACAACACCGTGTCGGCACCGGTGGCGGCAACCCGCGACGCTCTTGCCTCTCGACTACAGAGTGTGCGGGATACCGTGGCCTTCTACTACAGCAAGGCAAAAGAACATATTTCAGGGGGGACAACGCTTCACGACGAGATCGAACAGGAGGCAAGGGAGGACTACACGGGGGATATTCGGGGTTCTGAGGACGATATCCAGATGTTGGAGGATGGAAATAGGATCAAAGCATGGCGGTTCAACCAAGCATTTGAACCAGCCTCTGAAGGACGCTATTATGCAAAAAATTGAACCCCATATGGAAATGCGCGTTAGGATTGTGTACAGCTTCGGGTGTGATATTTACAAGGGTGGAGGTGGTGTGTCTGATTACCACAAAACCAAGAGCTCCTGGTCACTATCAAGTATAGTGGAAATCGAAGCATTCATTGAGGCCTGCGAGATGAAGCGTCTCGATTTGGAGGATGGCGAGTTTTGGACTAAGGCTTATTTACCACCTGTTAGGACCACCTCCACCCCAGGAGCATACGAGGGTAGAATCGTTTTTGATCACGTACAGATCAAGGTGATAAGCACGCGCGAACCTCTCCTGGGATGCGCCCCCCTCCCAGATTGGCTGCGAAACAAGAGGTGCATCTACGCTATGGATGGGAAAATAGAACGAACGGACAACTTATGCTTTTGGAGATGCTTAGCTGTAAGAGAGAGGGCAGACGTAGTACGGGGAATAGAGTTTCTTACAAAACCAGCCCTCACCTTAGCCCGAAAGTACTACGGGGATCCCAAGCTAAAGCGTAAGGAAGTGCGCCCCACGAGGCTGGTGGATCTCGAGGGCGTGGCCAAACAATTCGGGATCAACATCAGAGTCTTTGAACCAAAGACAAACTCTGAAAAAGCACCATGGCGACTCGCCTATGGGCAAAGGCAGTACAAAAAGGGTTTAGACACCATCAATCTTGGTATGCTAGCTGGCCACTGTTTCTACATCAAGGATTTGGACGTGCTGGCCCAACAGAACTGGGAATGCGAGGTATGCAAACATCTGTTTACCAAAAGCAACCACCAATCACGGCATAAAAAGAACGAATGCGAGGGTGTCAAGACGACAATCATCTGCAAGGGTGGGAAGGTCAAACGTATTCCTAGCAGGGCGGAGAAGGTCTTTTACGATGAGGGTTTCAGCTATGATGCCTCAAAATGGATCGAATACATATCGAAGCAAACCGGAAGACATATACATCATGCACTCTGTGGACATGGTGGTGAACGCGTTATCCGTGAGGGTAAAAAGGAGTGGAAAGTTGATGTGTATGAACCTATCACAAAGACCGTCTATGAATACAACGGTTGTAAATGGCATGGATGTCCCTGTCAGCCCGAGAGAACCGACGCGGACAAGACTTGGTACGGTGCAACCCTGTCCAAGGAAAGGATGATACGGGAAAAGGGTTACAACCTCGTCACGGCCTGGGAATGTGAGAAACCACCCAAAATCAAGAGGTACTTTACGAAAGAATTCAGACCATATCCTCACTACATCGTGTTTGATTTTGAAGCCCTCCTACACCCTTTGAATTACCACCAAACCTCTGATCTGACATACCTTTCAAAACATCTCCCTGTAAGTGTTGGTATTGCTGATAATTTGAATAACCGCCCGACTTTCATTGAGAACGAGAATCCTAAGGTTTTGGTTAAACAGTTTGTGGAGCAGCTGGAAAAGAGGCATGCCCTCTTTGTGAAAGAGGTAGATAGAATGTACCCAAAACCCGACGATTTCGACATGCTAGCCAAAAAAGACCGGGAGCTGTGGAATGAGTGGGTAAATCAAGTAGCTGTAATTGGGTTTAACAGTGGCAAATACGATATAAACTTGATCAAGCGGTATTTTGTCGAAGAGATCGCGCAGGGCGATAAGATCAGGGTAGCGAAGAAAGACAACGACTATATGTATATATACACCTCAAGGTTTAAATTTATAGACATTAAAAATTTCCTTGCCCCTGGCCTAAGTTATGCCGGTTGGTTCAAATCGTTGGAATGTAAGCTCCAAAAACTCGTGTTGCCCTATGTGTGGCTAACGAGCCACGACAAGTTGAACCATGTTGGGCCTGTCGCGCACGAGAACTTCCATAGCCGGCTAAGTGGGAAAAACCCACTATCCCACGAAGAGTACGGGACATTCTGCGAGGAGTTTTACAAACGAGGCTGCGTCACCATGATGGACTGGCTGCGTGAGTATAACCTAGCCGATGTGGAACCTTTCATTGAGGCCGTGGACAAGACGAGGCTGCAGTATTACGCCGACGAGATAGACATTCTGAAGGATGCGGTAAGTATTCCAGGTGTCTTGATGCGCTACGTGTTGAACAAATCCCTACGGTTGAACCCCAAGCTAGAGCTATACACTCCGGGAGACCCATGTAGGCACAGGTGCAAGGACTCTTGCTACACCAAGAGTTGTAAGAGTTGTAAACAGGTACAGAAAGCATGTGAAAAATGTACGGGTATGAGGCCTACAAGCTCTTGCGGACGGGGATGGTTGGCGGTCCCGCGATCGTCTTCTGTCGATACCACGAGAGGTACGTGACGGGTATAAGATCTCACGTATACAAGGAACCTCGCACTTGTAAGACTATTCTAGGGTATGATGCAAACATGCTATACCCGAGTACCCTAATGCAGGATTTTCCTTGTGGGAAGGAAGAGCTGATCAAGGTGGCTACACAGACATCAACACATAACTTAGAGATACTAACGCGGGGTGTGCTAGATGGATCGCTCTTTGGGTTTGCCCAGGTGGATATCGAAGTACCCGAAGAACTGCGTGAAAAATTCGGCGAAATGGCCCCACTATTTGTCGTTAAGGAAATACCCGACAATCAAATCCCCGAGCACATGCACGAGTACTTGAAAACTACGGGTCGCAAGCGTGTTCCAGGTACGCGTAAGCTTCTGTGTTTGCTAAAGGCCAAAAAAATCTTACTGTATACCCCCGTGCTAAAATGGTACCTCAACCATGGGCTGGAAGTGACCGCCTTTTACCAGTTTCTCAAGTATGCTAGAGGTAGGCCCTTTGAATGGTTTCCGGAAGAGATTACCGATGCACGGCGACAGGCCGATAAAGACCCCGATAAACGTATTGCGGGAGATACAGCAAAGTTGAAGGGGAACAGCTTCTACGGCAAGATGATTGAGGATTTAGCGAGGCACGCGGATACCACGTTCACCAGGAATGAAAAGGAGGTTGATGCAGCCCTGCGAAGCCCATACCTTGAAGATCTCGAAGAGATTGGAGATGCGTACGAGCTCAGAAGGGGCAAACACAAGTGTACTATCGATAGAGCCTACCAGTGTGGTATTGCAGTGTACCAACTAGCCAAACTTCGTATGTTGGAATTTTATTACGATTTTCAAGTACGTGGATCGTCGAGATTTTGAATACATTTACATGGACACTGACAGTGCCTATTTTGCCATCCCCGGGGAAGAGTTACGGGATGTCGTTCGCCCCGAACTGCTTGACGCTTACGACAAGGACGTAAAAGACTGGCTCGTCACCGATAAATACTCGAGTCGAACGGGAGGATTATTCAAAGCGGAATTCGTAGGGTTTCGGATGATTGCCCTGACGGCCAAGTGTTATTTCATCGAAGGTAAAGATGGTACGAAATTCTCGTGTAAAGGCATGTGAAAGAGACAAAATGCCGTGACCTGGAGTAGATACATGAGTGCGCTAAAGGGTGGTCTAGACATGGCCAAAAACGTAGGTTTTCGGGTGCATGAACAGGGAATGATTACGTATGAACAAAACAAGCTCGGTCTCTCTGCTTTTTACGATAAAAGGCTTGTACATGACGACGGGGTACATACCTCCCCGCTTATGTTTTAAACATTTTTGAATGACGAGGGTTTCCAAAAGCTGGTTAAAGTTTTGTAAAGGTAGTACTTTACAAAGCAAGTACAATATGGAGGGGACCAGGAAATGCACGCACTGTAAGCACACCCTACCACTAGACAACTTCAAGGTCAAAGGAAATGGGCAACGAACAAGGCATTGTATCAAATGCCTCGATATAAGGAAGGCATCGCAGGAAAGCACCAAATGCCCACATAAAAAACGAAGAAACCAATGTCCAACATGCGATCGCCCTGCTTATCTACATGGGATGATTCTAACTAGGATATGTGATGCCCTAAATTGGGATACAGAGATAGCATCCCAGGAATATCTGGGATGTGATATTGTTACATTTATGAAACACATCCAAGCACAGTTTAGAGTCGGGATGAACTGGGGGAATAGAGGGCAGTGGCAGTTTGATCACAAGGTGCCGCTAAAATATAGGGAGAACGGGGTATACCCTGGCGAAGAGGTGCAAATTGCAAGACTCCACCACACCAACATGCAGCCCTTGTGGGTTTCAGATAATCAAACGAAAGGTAATCGATATATCTCCGAGTAGAATGTAGTCTAGCGCGGTTGATCAAACACACTTGCTATAAATGGAAGTGTGTTTGTATATAGCTGTAATTTTACCCTATACCCTGATCGCATTTTGTTTTTTTGATATCGTCGTATAATAAATAGAATGTCGGAGCTTGCACAAATGTTTGACAATACCTCCACAGAATTTGAGCATGTCGAAAATTACCCACCGATAAACGCCAAGCTTTGAGGGAAGCTCTACGCAAAGGCAAGGGATATCTCCTACCCAAAAAATGTACGGAAGGCTTTGTCGACAAAGCCCCTGATGAGGCCATCGAAAGGGTACATGCCGAGTTCGTTCAACGTGAGCTTCAGGATAAGGGAGAAAAGACGGCTAAGGCATTAACTACCCACGTGGTCAATCTGTATGCGAACATGGTTGGAAACTTCGTGGATATCGATAATGTCGATGAGCTCCGAAAAGATATCGAAGAAGACCCCATTATCCGGGACGCTATAACGGACCTAGGGATCCTCGTCTATTGTACCATTGGTAGGTGCCTGGACCCTATCCTGGTGATGGGGCATACAGCTAGACATATGTCCAAAAAAGAGGATGAGGCGGAGGATACCAAGGAGAAAGAGCCCTGAACCTACATTGAAATTTGTTATAAGCCGTAAGACTTATAACAAATGAGTGAGGAACCTAGCCAAACCATAACCAAGAAGAACGAAGGTCGTGTTGCTGCTGGCAAGAGACTTGCTGAATGGAACCGAAAGAACAAGGCCGACTTACAGAAGAATGTGAGCAAAAGTTCTTCACCGGCTGATCAGGAACCTGTATCAGGTTCTCATAAGTCGATGGATAATGTCTACCTTTACGGGGTAGAGACGCTTGCCGTGCTTGCAATAGGGGTTGGGGTATGGTACAAATTTGGCCGAGGCAAAAATGGTGGCGAATCTCACAAGACCACCCCCGAGCCGCAAAAAAAGGATAAAAATCTTGAAATATTCAAAATGCATTAAATAAATGAGTACTCACGCAAGCAACGTTACACCGAAGGAAAAGGAGATTTTGGATATGCTGTACGAAACAGTGGTGGACCTTAGTTTCACATTTGCCTACGCCCTGGCAGGTAAAAAATTCCTTGGAATCACGAGACCCTCTGCCAAAATGGATATGAATGACGTGCTTAAGATGACGGCTTATTTTGCAGCAGGGAGAGCGAGTCGTGAGATGGCGGTGAAGAAGCACTGGATCCCCGCGAGTATTGTTCCAAAAACAAAATAAATGGATGTTGTAGACCCCGTGAAAATTGATAAAGATATTAAACAGGCTCAACAGGACGAGAATTACCTACACCTATACACCCTGCTATCCCACGACATTATACCCCGGTATATTGAACTTTTAAGGACACCCATCAAGATACCCTTCTTCTACCCCGGGCCCTGCCCTGTCAGTCAGGAGAAAGGCACGGCTCGTCAAGAGGTACCGCAAGGTACTGCGCTGCCTAGATGGCAAGCTATCGTTTGACCCTCTACCCCTCGAATGCAATACTCGAAAGACCAAGTTCTGCCCCGCCTGCAGGGGGTCCTTGGTGAACAATCACGGCGGCGTATGGATTTGTTCTACATGCGCCGCGATATATCCAAAAATCCATGATAAAAAATTGTGCTATCAATAAAAATGTTGGACGTTGTGAAGGAACCTCATACGGCAATCTTTACAGGCCCGACAAGTTGCGGCAAGACGCAACTTGTCCTGGACCTGTTTGAAAATGAGTATAAGCAACACTACTACAACATAGTCATTTTGTGCCCTACTCTACGATGGAATACCACCTACCTTGAGAGGGCCTCGCTCTGGAGGGACGAATATGTGTTCCTGATAGACCCCAAAGATGAACTTTTTGAATGGATCCAAAAATTATCATCATTGTTGGCGGGTGAAGAGACGTTGTTTGTCGTCGACGACATGATAGCTGACGAAAGCCTCGACAAGCGTCGACAATCCCTACTTGAATTAGCTATTTCAGGTAGGCATCGCAAGCACAGCCTGTGGCTCTTAACCCAGTCCTACACTGCTTTGCCCAAGAACCTTCGAAGACAGAAAAAACAGCTCTTTCTCTGGTACCCTCATGAGCGCTCAACAAATTGACGAGGAGACTAATATGATCCCCGATTGGGATGATATAAAGGCCGAGTTGAAAAAATCCGAACATGCGTGCCTATACATAAGGCTGGAACACCCTAGGACTTGGAAGATTCTCGACTGACCGTAGAAAAAATCCAATTCTACCTGAAAATAGAACAAAGATGTCGTCGCAAGTTACGTTTAACGCAGGAGCCATCGAGACCTTGTTGTCCAACAATCAAAATCAACCCATGTTCAAACGTGCCGATATTGGTAGGTTTTTATCCATTGAAAAGATTAAAAATATGTCAATACCTTCAATGTTCCTATCTACCAGGTCCGAAATAGTAGGGTCCAAGGGGGCCCCTGGGATGGGCCCCCTTGGAAAGGCGAAAAACCAACATGATGTATTCGTTACACTTGACGGTGCATTTGGAGATTGTGCGTCGTAGCAGGAAACCCAAAGCCGCAGGGGTAATCAAATGGCTTGCCCGGGCAGGTGTTCAAAAACTACAAAATGAGCTTAAGGAGCATCGTCAAGCCCTTGAGGACAGAGAGATTGACGTCGCCATTCTCGGGGACGATCTAGACGATAGAGACAAACAGCTCATGGTGCTGGGGGATGAAATTGATTCCATAAATCAACAGCTTGCGGAACAGGCCCGGGAAAATATAATGCTTCAGGAACGGTATGTACCACATGCTCAAGATCCAAAGAAAGACAACGTCATCATAATCCATCGCAAGCATACCGCACAGGACGACGATGAGCACCATCATCTTCCCTATTACTGCACGCGTGTTCAGAGGCGCAACATTAACAAGAAGAGGTTGTGGTTCAAGGGTAACTACCCAAGCACGGAGGAGATTGTCGTCATCGATAATCCCAATGGCATGCATGCGTTTAATCGATTTGAGGAGGATGGACATGTGGAGCGTTGTGGGTGCCACTTCAGGCTTATCGATCTTACTCGGGATGACCTGTACGATCTGGGTGTTCCAGCACCAGAGGGCTAGAGGGGTAATAATTTTAATACTCTTGTGAGTATTAAAATTACCATTTTAGAAAAATATACATTTTAGACCCGTTTGGCCTTATACTAAAAGCCAGTGAAATATCAAAAGATGGAGGCATACATAAAAACACAACAATTTACATATAATTACGTTATCAATGTACCCGTACTACGATGATGTATCAACGCGGGGTCAGTGACTGGTTATTGTCCTACCTGCCTGGAAAATTTTAAATATCGAGATGGACTCTACTACGAGGGGTTTGAATATAAGGTTGATGAAGAGCTTTTAAACAGGTTAGCGTCGGGCGAAAAGGCATGAGGGACATTTGCGGGAAGAGGGATCGACGAGGATCTAGAGGCTGATATTCAACGTCTGGGGCTGCATATTGTTGATGCTAAGGAGAACAACCATGGCGCATTCTGTTATCAGGTCATCAAGGATATGGAGTTGAGGCTATCGGATTTGGCTGATATAGCAACAATAGGCGATATACTCAAATTTCCGATACAAGATAGACGCCTAGTTGATATTAATCTAGAAAATGAACCCAATGTTATCAAAGGTATCGTCTATGGGTACCCGTTCTACACCCTACATCCTTGGGATTATCTGCGAGATCCGAATGGGGATGATCTAGATGATGATGACGAGGATGAAATAGATCTGGATGCCCTGGGGGAACGAATGAAAAACTATTACCACTCCTTGATATGCTCCGGCGGTACCTGAACGTCCTCTGGAATAAGCATCAATTCCTCCGACACGAAGCTTCTTTCAGGACCGTCTTTCAAATAGTACAGCACGCGGCTGCCTGCCACGATACGATCCAACCTGTAAGTATGTCTGCTCCAAAAGGCGTCGGTGGCGCGCCTCTTGGAGTCGCCATGCCCCTCTCCCGGCTGCAAGAGGTAAAGGTGCAACCCATCCTCGGGTAAGGGTTTTTCTTCGGGATAGTGCTAACTTTTTGCGAGCGGGACATCCTCGAGTTTAATAGCCCTGTTAGGTTTTAGGCCAATCATGGCGGTCTTTGTATTGTTGAGACTTTTTACGATAGTGTACAGGCGCTTGACCCAAATGGTGCTAGTTTCCCCAGAGGCCAACTCTTGCGCATCTTGGGGCTTAAAGAGTCTTTCGGCAAGTACCTTGTTGTAGCTCTCGACAAATGCTGTGAAAGTATGGTGGTATTTGGTAGTAGCACGCCTAATCTCCACACCTTTATCAGCTAGTAACTTCGTTACATTTGACTTGAATTCAGAACCATTGTCACATTGGAAGGTTTTAGGGTATCGTAAAGGTCCCGCTTTATAAATGTCTTTGATCATATCCGCGACCTCGCTGGCTTTTTTGGTACGTAATGGCCTAGCTACCTTGTACCTTGAAGCCACGTCAATACCCGTGAGAATATACTTGTAAGTACTACCATACAGCTTGTCATGAGGCATATACAGCAGATCAAACTGGTGCATCTCGTTCGGCCTTGTAATAGCGAAATGAGGGTAATCGATACGTTTCGGGCCTTTGATGTGTATCAGCCACAAGAGTTGTCTACTCAACCAGTGAGTGACTAGCTTTTTGGATAGACCGCTCTCCTTCGCGAGCAATTTGATAGCTTTGCGTCCAGCCCAAAGATGTTCTGGTGTATAGTAAATTTGGCTTAGTTTTTCCGCCTCCTCCTCGGTAACGATATGTGGTGATGCTTTTGACATGTTTATTACATGTCAAAAAACGTTCTTACAAATATTTGTATGCCACAAAACCTAGCAGGGACAAGGAGCCAAGGATGATGGTAAATTCCCCATCTTGTTGTGGTTTGGAGGGTACATAGAAATCCGACAATTTTGGCTTACCCTCCTCTGTTGCAATATAATATTTATAGAGGCTGTCGTCCAGCTCCCGAAGGCTCTTCCCGGCCTTTATTTGCAATTGCCGTTGCTTGCCGAACCAATCGATTTTACCTTGTCTGTCCTTCACCCACTGTGCCTAGGCTGATTGCAATTTTTCGATAGCCTCATTATGCCTTTTCCTTTCCGCTTCACCATGCCCCGAGAGTTTGCTAAATAGGAAGTTTGTACCGATGAAAGCCAATGCGTTGATCGCGGCGCCTGCAACAAGAACAGCGATAGTTGCCATTTATTCTGAGGCGAAACGATTGCCCTTTGCAATGTTCTCACTCACCCACATAGGTTGTGTATTGGAATAGTGCAATCTCCTACCAACATCATCAAGCGATGGAGTATTGCCATTTTCCTTATATTTAATTGGCACCTTGTGATCAATGTGCCACTCTCCATAATTGTCCCAGGTCATACCCTCAGAAAACTGGGTCTCAATATGGGCCCGCAGTGTAGCCATATCGCACCCGAGGTACTCCCGAGAACTGAGCTCCTTGTTTCCCTGTAGGGCTTTGTGGGCCTGGCTGCGTACAACACCAGCTAGATGTCCGGTAGGATCGCAAATGGGGCAATATCGCCTCCGTTTTTTATGGTCGCAGAAGCTTCCACCCCAGCAGTCCCTGCAGGTGGATCTCACCCTTTGATTTTTGCAAATACCACCACCCCCACATTTTTTACACGTTGATCTTATCCTACCATGCTTGCTGCAGATCTGACTTCCCTTACAGTCCCTACATTGAGACTTCACCCCTTGATGGGGGCACCTATTACGCTCCTTTGACGCCTTGGCTACGTTCAAGCATTTGATGCATGTTTTTGTCGTTTGACCATTACGCTTGATCCTGAAATTGTCTAAAGATAAAAAGTGTTTACATTTTGAGCAGCTCTTGGTTTCCATATTGATTTGTATTTGCCCCTAGGACAAATACAAATTGTGGTATATCAATACTCAACGCTGTGAGACCGAATTTATTCCAACTGTTTGCTCTTCTTACAGTCCTTGCAGCGATACCTTATTTTCTCATGGGGGCATATTTGACTTCATTTACACTCTTTACACAGGGTCCTCCTTTTTCATGGTAGCAGATTTGACTACCCTTACATTCTTTGCACTGGGCCCTCAACCTTAGATGTTTGCAAATCTGACTACCCTTGCATTCCTTGCAGCGGTACTTTATTTTCTCATGGGGGCAAATCTGACTTCCCTTACATTCTTTACACAGGGCTTTCCTTTTTTCATGGGGGCAAATCTGACTACCCTTACATTCCTTACATTGACACCTTATCCTTAGATGTTTGCAAATCTGACTACCCTTGCAGTCTATGCAGCAAGCCCTCTGTCTCTCATGCTCGCAAATCTAACTGCCCTTGCAGTCTTTACAATAGGCCCTCTGTCTCTCATGGTGACAAACCTGATTGCCTTTGCATTCTTTACACTGCTCCCTCCGCCTACCATGGGGGCATTTGTTTTTGTCACGCCGCTGTTTCTTTTTATCCAGGCAAACTATGCAACTTTTTGTCGGTTTTCCATTTTTCATCACCCTAAATGCATCTAGGGTTAACACTTTTTTACAATTTGAGCAGCTCCTATTTTCCATCTTGATTCGTTTTTGTCCCTAGGGACAAGCACGAGTTATGGTCACTAATACTCAACGCTGTGGAATCTACCATCTAGGATGTTTAGCTGGGCATCTTGAAGCAGGTACACATAGCAGCGTATATCCCCAGTTCCGTCGGCTTTCTTTGTCATGTGCAACGTGATGCCATCACTAAGCCTTTGGAGGGGTCTTCCCGAACCATGTAGGGTATGTTCAGGGGAGGTTCGGAAATCGATGAACAGGGCGTATCGTTCATTGAAAAATTGTCCAATCGTTACCTCCGAATCGTGGCTCCCAAACAGATTTACAGCCACCTCAAAATGATCCTTACTAAGCATGGCATGTGAGTATAGCTCATTAGGCTCACCCTCAACGGTGATCGAGATCTTCTCAATCTTAGGGTTGTAGAACACCTCATTCTTTCCGGCGTAGGGTTTCACTGTTGCAGGGTCTACAAACAGTAGCAAGACACCCTTTAGACTCTTTGTCGGGGTATCGATTTGTAAATTGTAGCTGGTATCTGCTTTTTTAAGGGTCACCACCTTGCTCCGGAGTAGCCTTTCGTAGGGTAGCGCGAGACGACTATACAGTGACATCATGGCACTCGCGAGACCCTCATGGTTAACCTTGTCATACTCCAGGGCAATATTGGTGATTTTATATGCGGCGTCGGCTGCTTTGGCTGCGGTGGAGCCCGAGGCTGCCGTACCTCCATCTTTGATCACGTCGCTATGTGGGGCAAAATGTAGGAGAAACTGTAATCTGTCATACAGCCTTGCCTGGTAAAACGGCAGGTCTCTCGTCAACTCAAACATCTTGCCAAGGGGGACGCAAAATGTATTACCATACGCCGCAGCGATGGCCTTCTCCTCGTCGGTACATACATGGTCGGTGGCCCTGACCTGTAGGGCCCTGATGGTACCGTCGTTGGGGTTGATCCCCTCTAAAATCAGGCTATTGTCACGATCGAATTTGGGCAGCCATAAGTCTCTGTAGGCCGCGAGGGGGCCATAGTCGCTAATATTTTGAATTTCGTTGCCATTTAAGGTGATACGTAAATCTCGCACTAGGCTTTTCCCTATGTTGCTGACTAGGGTACGCTTCGTGTTGGTCCCCGCAAGGACCAGGTCAAATAGTAGCCTTGATGCTACCTGGAAATAGGACATCGTTCTGCCCCATGTTTGGCATGTCAACATAGAGGTCCTCATTCTGGTTAATCGTGGAAGGTACGTGGCTTACCTTGAAGCGCTGCTTTCTACCATTAATACCAAAAAGCTGTTTCATTTCCGCGTAGGGGTCCAATGTAGTTCCAAATGCACTCATTTATTTAAAATGATTTTTTTTTTAAATAAATGCCAACTAACCCAGTCTTTGAGCCAGATATTTTGGATGATGGTGGGAAAGATGATAAGCCTGATGATACTACACCATCAACGCCAAAACCTCCATCAACGCCAGGGCCTTCAACCCAGGGAGAACAACAGGGTGCTCCAGTGGGTAGGCTTGAGGGGCAGAGGGGAAAAATACTAAAATCAAGGGTCGACAGCCTTTACGATATCCTTATTGGAGATTTGAGGAAGATACCAAACGCGAAGTATTACGATGTGTTTAGGATGAAAGAAGGGGTAAATTTTTTAAGGAACTGGTGTTTACAAATCTTGATGGTCAATTAAAAACCGTTGGCCAGATAAAAACATTGCTAGGTAGTACTCGTATGAAAGCCCTCGGTTTTACCGACTATACTACACCCAACAAAGGTAGTAAAGTAAGGGGTCAGAAACTCCTGCAAAAGTACGACCGCATTGAGAAGGAGGTTGGGGAGAATGTTGATTATATTGAGATGATACCCTTACTCGAGAATGCCCTAGACGAGACTCAAAGTTTTATCGAAGATACCTCGTTTGGTGTTGATGATCAAGGTATCACTGAACGTGAAAGAAGAGGGCTTAACCTCGAACTTCAGACAGTAAGGGGTAACTTAAAAAAACTTGAAAAGTAAGATGATCTTATATGATAGCGAGATTGGCAAGGCGGAGGGCAAGGTGAAGGAACTCGAGAAGCAGAAAGCCGGGGCAAACGAAGGGCAAAGGGCTAACCTCGAGAGGGATATCGCAAAGGTTGAGGAAGAGGTTGAAAAATTGAACGATAAAAAAAAGGCCACGCAGGAAGCACACGGCTTATTATCATCGGGCATCCACAGCCAGCTAAAGGCCATCAAGGAAACCCTGATGAAAATTGCCGGAGATGACACGTCTTTGCTCGAGAAGCTTAAAATCTTGTTCAAGGAGCAGGGGCTTACTATAGCGAGTATCGTGTCGGCTGTTGGCCTACTGATAAGCATCATCGTACTCCCCGTTACGGGAGGGGGTGCCGCAGCAGGTGCTGCAGGAGGAAGTGTTACAGGGAAGGGGTTTGTAGAGAAGCAGCTTGAAAGATTGGGCAAGTTCCTCAAATACCTAGCAGCCAAGGCAGGTGCTGCCTTGCCTGGCATTATGGGTAACGTAGTCTCGTTCCTTCTGAGGGTGGCGGCAACAATTATCGAATACGCAGCCAAGCATCTGTACATGGCAATCGCGGTTGCCGTTGGGTTTGTTGTGGTATATGTTGGCAAGACGAAAAAAGTCTAGCTACTTTTTCAGCCATATGTACGCAATGATGAGGCCTACTCCGGTGGTAATCAATGCGGCCTTGGTATCCTCGTGCTGTTGTGGGGGTTCCCTGTGTTCAGGCGTAGTATGTATAGGAGGTGCGGTATGTCTGGGAGGCAGTTTAGGCGGTGATTTGTGGCATGCTTAGGGAGTGTGGTATGCTTAGGGGGTGCTTTGATAATAGGCCTAGGGGGTGGTTTGATAGTTTGCTTGATAGCCCTCCCTATAGGCCTCGCAACAGGTTTGTTATTCACGTCAACTTGGGCCCCCACATTTACATTGGCAGGTGCGATCAAAATGTTGTTGTTATAACCTTCGATTTTGCCTATACGCAGGTTCATATCAGAGGGCAACATGTAGACACTGGGCATGATGGCAAAATTCACCGGCGTTCGGGCATATTGCAGCACCTTCTGAAATTGACTTATATCTTGCCCTACATTTTCTTCACGTTGCACCATGCTTTCAAATTTTTGCATCAAGATTTGCCTTGCCGTATAGTTGTCCGCACCTGACCCGATTAGGGATGCTTTGGCACCCGCCTGCGACCCCAGCAATAAGACCACATAGACCCGAATACTTTCACTCAGCTTGGTTAGACCCTCCGACGTCAAACCCTGACTTGTTGGTATTATGAATTTGCTCCAATCACCCTCAACCTGTGGCCACCATCTTCCGTTGGTGAGTGAGGCACTAACCGATTTGGTTTTATACAGGCTATTAGGGCTGGCACCATATTCACGACATACCTGCGCGTAGCCGGAGGTTGAATAAGGGTTTTTGTACTGACTAAACCCATCATCGTAAGGCATGGGTACCTTCATACTTGCCAGGATACGACGCATGTGGTAATATATATGAAATTTGAAGATGGAGTTGACAAGGGGCACGGAGCCCGTTAGGTGCTTGGCAGATATGCCTAATGCAGTGTTGCGCAATGGGTGGCGAAATTCACCTGGATGTTCCAGTAGTCCAGGGCTTGTCCTCTTGTCCATCCTTGAATGACAGGGTCATTAAGGTAGGTTGTTGTAACCTTGATGGGGTATTTGGTAAATTCAGGGAATACCACGGAAATGTGCGATTATATGGATACATACAGGTCCTGATGCTCCAGGTTGGTTACACCAAGTGGCCATTCTCCCCTGTTGGATTTGTACCTTGTCTTGGGGTTGTACGAATACATGTTCATTCCTTTCTTCTAACAACAAAGGGATGAAGCAGCTCTACTTCACTGATATTGCAAAGCCTACACTGTTTGAGGACTACCTGGGACAGGATACGAGAATTGCCTTAAAGTCCATCAGTATTCGACCCATGTGGCTGAACATTTACACAGACAATGATTTCACCATCCGCAAGACAGGGCCCGATCAGAGGGTTACCCGAATCGAGATTATGAACGGTCTGTATAGGATCGAGGATTTAGCGGCTATCGTCAAAAGTCAGGCACAGGACAAGATCAAGCTGTTTGTCCTGAAAAATGGACTCTGCAGGCTCCGTGTCGGTGATGGGTACACGTTGGTTATTAACACACAACTGCAAGAGCTCTTGGGCCTACCTGCTCCAGATGGTGGTAAGCATTACACAAAGGGGGATTATGATGCATATTACAAGACCGATGTTTATCAAAGATTGAGACTTGTTTGTCCTCAGCTGGACGAAGACGACTGCTTGCTAGATGGTAAAAAGTCTAAAATTCTCGCCTTACTCCCCACCAAGGAATTAAACGCTTGGGGGGACATGTTGACCTGGACTTTTGATACCCCGATCTACCTTCCTTTGAAGGGCTCTACGGATCGCCTCGAGTTCATTCTGACAGATGAATTCTACCATGAGAAAAACGTTTCGTTCACTGGAATTACAATGTGTTTGCTTATAGAATAATAAATGAGCGATATAACCAAGCTGTATCCGGATTTAAACGCACCAAGTGCGCCGCCTGCGGAAAGCGCGGGCATGCAGGAGGGAAGCCAGGCCTACAGGCTAAAAAAAATTGAAGATATTGAACAGTACCTGCGAAATGAGATTAAAGAGGGGGACAGGCTCGCAAAAAAGTTTAAAATGCATGGGGTCTGGATCCGATACTGCGACCACGGACTGTTGGGTATTACTATAGTAACGTCGGGTGTCGGAATCGGGGCGTTGGCTTCGGGCCTTGGTGTTCCGCTATGCATAGCGATGGGGGTATTATAATCGCTGTGGGGGTTGGGCAGGCAGGTCTGAGAAACGCCGGCAAGAGGCTTGGTGTGAAGGCCAAGAAACATGAGGCAATTAGGCTACTCGCCGAAACAAAATTGAACTCCGTCGTCGATCTTATCTCAAAGGCTGTGGAAAATGGGGTGGTTGAGGAGCACGAGTTTAGTCTCATTACGCAAGAGAAGCAAAGGTATATGCTATTGAAGGAACAGATGCGACAGCGTGTTAAAAGGATTGTCGACTCTATCAATGAACGGGAGCGTGCTCAGCTAGTTGCGAGGGGGAGACAGGAGGGTAGGGATGAGTTTTTAAAAAAAGTTTAATCTGTACAGTATGCAAGCGCTACCTAGAGTCTCCACCTGAGTATAGGCCTTAATTTTATACATTTTATAGGTCTTGTGGGACCTATAAAATATATGGTTTTTTAATCCTCACCTAGCAGCCATTTATTCAGGCTTTTATACCTACATTCTACAACATGCACTTGAGGGTAGTAGTTGCTACCCTGAACATATACGGATGATATCGCCAGCACACCACTAAGTTTGCAGGGCCCATCATAGGGTACCGGTTGGCCATGGAAGTTAGTTGTGATTGCGTCCTTGTAGTATTTGAGCTTGGCGTTGATATAGCGACCTTTCTTGACCGGCTCCGTCGTCAATTTTTGAGATATCAACTATTCGATCTTATTCCAAATTTGACGATAATTCGCAACCCAGTCGGGGTATTCTTCAAAATCAATACTCATCGCTGGCACGGCACTGGTATTGTATTGACTGACTCCATTAGACCAGACCCCGGGTGTCTTTATCCTCAGGGCTACTATAAGGTCTTGCGTAAGATACCCCACGATGTACCGTTGATCATTGCCCTTGTTGGAAGGAACAGGGTCTGACACTGTCAGGTGGTCCACATTGATATCATTAATGTCGGTAAAGGTAGTCGCAAAGTTGTAGAATTCTCGAGGTTTCACAATTTCATTTCCAAATTTCAGCATCTTGTTTATTAAGAATTTTAAACAAGGCCCGAGGATTGCTTCTCCTCGCACATACACAGCTACCCCCCGTTATATATGATATACTCCTGATAACAGTACCAGCACAACATTTTACCCTTTACCACAAACCTTCGTCCACAGGTACACCTGTCATACTCATCGAGTATACATTCACAGTCCTTACATTGTTCTTCCATTTTATCCTATAGCCTGAGGATATGCTATCTATTCCAAGGGAGGTCACACCCTTCCTGCGCATGCGTTGATTTTTGATGATGTTTAGCAGATTTTTTTTGTGGGGGGAGGGGGGAATTTACCTCATTTGCAGCATTGATTTTGATATACATAGAATCATAGGGACTTGTGATGATATGCAGGGATAAACATGGCATTATAGGGACTTGTGATGATATGCATGGATAAACACGGCATTATAAGGACTTTACCTTGATATGCATGAATAAGCACAGCATGGTAAGGACTTGCGTTAGATTTTTGCTGATCGTCAGCGGATTTTGTGGGGATGGGGTGTGATGAACAGCTGTGACGTCACAAAAATCAAAATTCTGTATGATATTTTTTATGAGAGTTTGACCGTGAAATTTTTCCTGGTTATAATGACCCCCTATACTAGCTAAAACGTTAATTGAACCTATTATATTGAACAATAAAAACACCAACAAAGCAGTATACCTCGTGGGGTATCTTAACCTCAATACACTTGATTACGAAACAAACAAAAACATCCAGTGTTTTTTTAACTTTATATTTCAAAGTGGGTATATTCCTCTCATAAATAAACCAACCCTGGTAACTAAACAAAACGCTACAGTAATTGATCACATCATAACAAATTCATTTTGCGACAAAGAACTATATTCGGGTATTATCAAAACAGACATCTCTGATCATTTCCCCCATCTTTATCACGTCCAATACAAACTTTGATAAACAGTCAAACCATGTAAAAATAAAAAAGCGAAAAATAAATGAAAATACAATAACATTATTTAAGTATTTATTGGCTAAGGTAAAATGGGACGACGTGGTAAAAGGGAAGGATGCAAATGACGCATATGATAGCTTTCTGAAAATATTTTTGGAAAGTTATGGTGCGGCATTTCCAGAAGAAATTAAGTTTATTAAGACCAAAACATTCTTAAATCCCTGGATGACTAGGGGCCTCCAAAAATCTTCCCGAAGAAAACAAAAACTATATGAAAAATATATAAAAAAGAAAACCTACAGGAATGAAACACTGTATAAAAATTATAAAAACCTTTTTGAATTAATAAAAAAGCGTGCTAAGAATTTTTACTTCAATGAACAAATTAATAAATACAAACATAATGCAAGAAAAACATGGAATATAATCAAGGAAGTGATTGGTAAAATAAAAATTAGAAGTAATAACTTTCCTTCAAAACTTGTAAACGACGAAAATGAAAATGAAGAACCATCTTTGATAGCTGTAGAATTTAACAATTTTTTCACTAAAGTGGGACCGACCTTGGCGTCGAAAATAGGTCACAGTGCAAAGTCCTTTAGATCGTATTTGTCATATCATGATAATGAAATAGAGAAAAAAGAGCTAAGTGAGGAGGAACTAGAGGCAGCATTTCATTCTTTGCAAATCAACAAAAGTTCCGGTTTTGATCAAATCAGCAGTAATGTCTTAAAGGGCTGTTTCAATGAACTAAAATCTCCACTACTGAATATATTTAATTCATCTCTAATTACAAGCATTGTTGCTAAAAAGTTAAAAATAGCTAGAGTTGTCCCGGTCTTTAAAGCAGGAGATGTTTATAAAGTATCTAACTACAGACCAATTTCAATACTCCCCTGCTTCTCGAAGATTTTAGAGAGAATCATGTACAACAGAGTTTATTCTTTCTTGAACAATAACAATATTTTGTATAATAAGCAATTTGGATTTCAAGCAGGTCATTCAACTGATCACGCAATCATTCAGTTGAGTCAAGAGATATTTCAAGCCTTTGATGAGAATAAATTTACAATTGGGGTCTTTATTGATCTCAGCAAGGCATTCGATACAGTCAACCATGAGATTCTATTAGAAAAACTAAAATATTATGGCATAAGAAATACATATCTCGCATGGTTCAAGAACTACCTCTTCGAAAGAAAACAATATATTTCTTATGACGAAGGAAATACTAACTACAGGATTATAACATGTGGAGTACCTCAAGGGTCAATTTTAGGACCACTGTTGTTTCTTATTTATATCAATGATATATTTAGAGCATCTTGTGTCTTAGATTCAATTTTGTTTGCTGATGATACAAATTTATTCTTTACTCATAAAGATACAAACGTACTTTTTGAAACTACTAACATAGAATTGACTAAATTGGCTGATTGGTTTAAAGCGAATAAATTATCCCTTAACACTTCAAAAACTAGATATACCTTTTTTCACAAACTTAGTAAAAAAGATGAAATACCTCTTAGGTTACCTGGATTAGTTATTGATCATGTAAACAATAAGAAGAGAATATTCAATGAAATTTCTTGGAGTTCTCCTGGACGAAAATTTAACTTGGAGAGAACATATTAAATTAGTGGAAAACAAAGTTTCCAAAAGCATAGGAATCTTATATAAAACAAGTTTTGCTTTGAATAAAAACTGCTTAAGAAGCATATATTTTTTCTTTATACACTGCTATTTAAATTATGCAAACATTGCATGGGGTAGCACTAATATAACAAAATTAAAAAAACTGCACATTCAGCAAAAACATGCCAGTAGGATTATATTACGACAGAACAAATGTTCCCATTCTAGACCATTGCTAAAAGAACTGGGTATTCTTAATGTATGTCAGCTAAACATTTTTCAAGTCCTTATTTTCATGTATAAGATTAAAAATTTAATAGCACCAAATATATTCATTACATTATTTAAGAAAGTTCAACATAAATATCCAACTAGATTTTCAGGTAATAATTTCCTTCGGCCAAAAATCATATCTAATGTAACAAAATTTTCAATATCAAACCGAGGCCCAAAACTCTGGAGCATGCTTCTAAATGATAAAATAAAAAGCATTCCATCTACAAAACAATTTAAAATTGCACTAAAATCAGCTGTTACGAAGTAATAACGAACGAGTCTTCTTCTGAAACAACACTACGTGTGATAATTAAACGCTTTTTTTTATTTATTTAACATAACATTTAACATTTTATTAAGTTTTAATTATCAATTTTTATTTGACGCTCTTTTTAATGACGGCTATGTAAGGTGTGAGATGATAAGACTGCATAGTCTTCTACTTACTCCTGCCATTTTATTCTACGTACGTGATACACTTATGTATATATATAGAAATTTATGTTTGTATTTATGTGTATGTAGAACTTGTATCTGTAATTTTGAAATAGTTGTATGTAAATTTCTCTGGGCGAAAAAAAAAAAAAAAAATCCAGTGCAACTTCTATTGGACGGTTACCACTCGCATAATAAACAGTTTTTGGTGTAATCATTTTTTTCTTTTCGCCAAAAAAATTACGTACAACTATTTCAAAATTACAGATAAAAGTTCTACATATACATAAGTATAAGCACAAATTCTTAAAGTAATAAAATGGCAGGAGTTAGTAGAAGACTGTGCAGTCTTATCATCTTACACCTCACATAGCCGTCATTAAAAGAGCGTCAAATAAAACTTGACAATTAAAAATTTAAATAAAAATACTAAATGTTAAAAAAAAGAAACCTTTTACCACACCTAGTGTTGTTTCAGAAGAAGACTCGTTCGTTATTATGTCGTAACAGCTGATAATGCAATATTTTAAAATGATTTGCAGATTGAATGCTTTTGATCTTATCATTTAGAAGCATGCTCAAATGTTTTGGACCTCGGTTTAATTTTGAAAATTTTGTTATGTTAGATATGATTTTTGGCCAAAAAAAATTGTTACATAGAAATCTAGTTGAATAATTATATTGAACTTTCTTAAACATTGTGATGAATATATTTGGTGCTATTAAATTTTCAATCTTATACATGAAAATAGCTAAGGACTTGAAATGTTTAGCTGACATACATTAAGAATACCCAGTTCTTTTAGTAGTGGTCTAGAATTTGTTCTGTCGTAATATAATCCTACTGGCATGTTTTTTCTAAATGTGCAGTTTTTTTAATATTTTTATATTAGTGTGCTACCCCATGCAACGTTTGCATAATTTAAATAGCAGTGTATAAAGAAAAAATATAAGCTTCTTAAGCAGTTTTTATTCAAAGCAAAACTTGTTTTATGTAAGATCCCTATGCTTTAAGAAACTTTGTTTTCCACTAATTTAATATGTTCTCTCCAAGTTAAATTTTCGTCCAGGAGAACTCCAAGAAATTTCATTGAATATTCTCTTCTTATGTTTACATGATCAATAACTAATCCAGGTAAACAAAGAAGGATATCATCTTTTTTACTAAGTTTATGAAAAAAGGTATATCTATTTTTTGAAATGTTGAGGAATAATATATTCGCTTTAAACCAATCGGCTAATTTAGTCAATTCGGTGTTAGTAGTTTCAAAAAGGACGTTTATATCTTTGATGTTATTAACCTGTAGTTAGTATTTCCTTCGTCATAAGAAATAAATTGTTTTCCTTCGAAGACCTTAAACCGTGCGAGACATGTATTTCTTATGTCACAATATTTTTTTTATATAAATATAATATAATACAGTTCGTAATATTTATGTCATAATAGTTTTTGTTAAAAGAATCACATGGTTGACTGTATCGAATACCTTAATCTGAAGTAAAGTTAAAAATTGAAAATCAGCAGCAAAGGAGAGCATATAATTATTTTTCCATGCGAACTAAAAAATAGGTTAAAAAACTGTTATCTGTTAGAATCTTTAAACAGAATGTGAAAATTTGCTCTAGAACTAAAGTAATTGAACTTGACCAGTATCGTTTATCTTAAAAGAAAAAAGTTTGAATCAATAAATCAATAAATTGATCTTTTCCTGTTTAGATTTTGTCAATATGTATAAAGCTTATGAGAAGTAGCTTTTCCATAGCTAGCTATGTTACCTATATATTTTACTTTTTGTTGTCTTTGAGAGCTAGCTAGTGTGCTATTAGACATATCTTCCTTACTTTATTGTATATACTAGTTATTGTAAAAAGTTAAGTATCAAATAACCGACGTTGTGTTTTTTACTACATTGCACGTCTCGAATAGCAAAGAAAGCAAAAAATTGCCCTGGGAACGAGGTTGGTTTCGTAATCCATTTAATGAACGTTTTTAATTCTTTAAGTTACCTCATTCAAATAGGATAACATGCGCAAGTGGTTTCCTGAGCAACGTGTTAAGTCATCGAATCGAGTACATTAGCAACGGAAATTTTCTGATTTTTTTTGTGCGAAAATTTTTCCGTGCGAAATTTTATGTCTGCCGAAAGTTTTTTGTCCGAAAATTTTGGTTTTTCTAATTTTTTAAAAAAAGGACCAGTGCATAGAAATTATATATAGGGTAATCAAACAATCAATAAATACTGCAATTCATTTGGCTGAGGCTCTATCTATAAAGTTGGATCCTGAAGACCCTTTTTTAGATCTTGATTGAATATATGTACACTATAAATGCTCCTAGCCTTCTTTCTGTGCCATTTCCCGTAATCATTACTTTTGAAATTTGGTTAAAATTCGCTCAAAAGACTTACCTATACATTTTTTGACTTTATAAATCTTGTCCGAAAGTTTTTCCGCCGAAAATTTTAGTTCTTAATGTAAACCATTTTTACATCGACGTCCCAAACAAATAAGCACATCCGGCCTCAGCCAATGCTGAAAGAAAAGTGTAACTGTTAGCTACATAGTATTTATTATTGAGTGTGGCGTTATAAAATAAAAAAAGTAATTCGTACAAGACTTTACGACGTTTCGGTTGTATTGACTGTACGGAGACTGTGTGTGTCTGTAACAGGCAAAGTGGATTATATTTTTTACAATTTTCCTTACAAGCGTCTATAATACATCCCCTATAAAAATGTTCTGTATTTTAAAAACGTTTTGTTTACGATAAAATAAAGTGATTTCATTAGTTGCGAATTTTATTGCACATGGGTGGTCCATTTCGTTTTAAAGTTTTCATTGTTTGCGTCTTTTAAAAGAAATTGACAACAAATCACTTTATGATATAACACATAAATAAATTTTAAAAGTTCTTGAGTGGATTCCTCCAGGGTTTTTCGTTTAAAACGTTTTTTCAGCCTTCTTATTACAAGCTCGTGAGCTTGTATTAAAACGCAAATGTGTCCCACAAGAATGGAAATTTTTGCCTCTCTGAGCACCAAAACGGGAGTAGTCGTGTGTTCGAATCTCATCTTGGTAACTATTTTTTCTTTTTTTTTTCTTTTGCTGTTATAAATTTTGTTTTTTAAAAAGAAGTGTTCAAAAGCATTATTTAACTAACTCGTAAAAAAAATTGTTTCAACCAAAGTTTACAAAAGTGAATGTAGACAAAATTAAGGTCTCCCCAAATGCCTGGAAAGTAGTCTGCGAAAAATAAAATTTCCACAACATTACGTAAGAGAGAAACGAAGACTTTTATCAACCATCAACTTTCTGCGTTCCTCTTCTGGGCCTCACGTTCGAGGAATTTTCCGTTCAAGAAGATCTCACAAATCAATATTGAAAAATAACTGGATAGTGTGTAACAAATATTATTGCCTATCTGAATAGCAAAATATGTCGTGTCTAACTTCGTAACAGAAATCACAATCTGATAGACAGCTTTTTGTAAACTTTCGCGAGGTTGTTTACGTAGATCATACGTCTTGTTGAAATTGCAACAAACATTTTTGTGATAAAAGCACAATACATTTTAAAAAGACAATTAGTGGATTATTCCACGGGTTTAAATAACTAATCTTATATAAAAGCATATTAAAATTATATGACTTAAAAACGGAACCGACACGTTGTAAAGTTCTTTAGTAATTTTAATCTGTTAATTAAGTAATATCAACAACCTTTGTTTTGGGTATGTTGAATTATTTTGTGTTATTTTCTAAAGGTAGAACATGCTAATCAGGAGGAAATCATAATTATCTGATAAGTTCAAAGTGATCATCACGTAGACATCTAGATAAGAAATGGTGTGTACGCAATTATCGTTTATCGAATGTAGATTTATCCGCTATTTGCTTACTTTAAAATCTATCTGACTTTTGGAATGTAAGTCACATTTTCGAATAAATAAACACTTAGACAGAAATAGCCTTAGGTTTTAAACATTACTAAAGGGAAGCCTTAATTTTAAAAGCCTTGTAAAGAGGTTTTGGGATCACACGGGCCAGCCCATCTAGGTCAACAAACAAACAACTTGCTTTTTTAGAACTTAATTATAATTTGAAGTTAACTTTTACAAATAAGTTACAGTTAATTCGTGCAATAATATAAATCTCCCCTCCCTCTCCTCCACACTTGCTTTTCTATACTAGCACATAAAAAACATAGATAGTTATGAAAAATATCATTTCGGGCATACAACTTGATTATAAATAAAATAACCAGAAGCTTAATCATTGTGAAAATCAGAGGGATGTAAAACGATTTTCTTTAAAAACTATATATTCGTCTACACATTCCAGTAGACATCATCAGAGTGTATATTTTACAAATTAAAAGTTAAAATGTTACAGTAAGTAAGCGTTACTATGGATACATATATATTATATAAAAACAGTAATAAAAAATAACGATCTAATTCAACAATTTCAATGGCACTGATTGTTCTTGAACATTCAAGGTTGGTTTAACGTGCTTAATATGTAATGCTTCTGCCAATTTTCTTTTGAATTTGTTGTTTCTATAGCCACCAGACAGAATTTCGAAATCGTCTATGGTGACACTTTGGTGGCCAGACTTCTGTGGTTATAGTTAGTATAGTTATAATAGTTATAGTTTCATATTGCGAGATCGATTATGTGGTTTGTATCGTAAGGATGAACCGCTCTTTTTAGCGCTAGTACTAGCTTTCCAAAGCTCGTCTGTGATGATAATATGATTTGATCACACTGCAGCAAAAAATATAAATCAACCAAAGCTCTCATGCTTTTTATGTCTGTATTATCGCGGTACGCCTCAACACTGTACAACTTAACCTCCGGTATTCTTTTAACATGAAAACGGGTTTCATTTTGGTTTACTAGTCTTTCAATGACCACCTTTTTTTGACCAGCCACATAGATATCACTTGCGGTTGTCAATATTGATGTTTGTACTTTCAGCGCTGCTTCCTGCGTAGATACATCCCCTTCTAATAAAAAAAATTGGTTAAGTGAAGTAAAAGTCGACACCTGAATTTCCTTTCATAAATATAATCTTAAACGAATTTTTTATTTTCCTGTAAGATCTAATATAAAGACATTCCTAAGTTTATCATAATATAAAAAAATTGTTATTATTACCTTGCACTGCAAACCCAACTGCTGGCTTTTGAAGGTTAACGAATCTCATTAGATAATCAAATCTTTTGTTAAAAACTTTACTTGGTCTTAACATGTAACCGTAGAACTGTGATGTGAACCAAAGGGTTCGATTTTCAACACCTGACTCTCTCAAATCCTCTTCCATTTTCTTCGACATCATACCATGTATGTACCTTGAACTGGATAAATTTTCAAAATTAGTTAGTTCTAATAGTTTATATGGACTGTTTATTTGAAAGTCGGACTCTTTGCATCTGGCGTCGTTGAAATTGCATTTATTTTCAATAGATGAAAGCTTTTGTTTCAAGAACCTGCATTTGGCTGATTCAAGTTCAGTAAACCAGCCTAAATTATTGTATTTGAGTTCATAATCAATGAAATACATACGTTTCGTCGCAAATGCAATCTGTAAACATGTCGCATATTTTTTCATTACAGATGCAAAATCACCATCACCAGTGTATGTGCATCGAATTATTTTCTTATCTTGACAGTTTCCTTCATTTTGAAGCTGATCTAACGTTTGATAAACCATATCATGAATATTTTGAATTGTTTTCAATTTTGGATCCAAATTTGACGGAACAGATAACAACTCTGTCAGCGCGTCTTTTCCTTCTTCTACCTCCTCTTTCCGGATATTGTAGCCACTTTGAAGATACTTAGAACGGTTTTCCAATTGTAACAGCTCTTCTCGTATCTCCGAAGTAAAGTGTTCATACGATGTCTGTTGAAAGGTAAACAACGTTAGCACGTACATATATAGAAGAAATGACATTAACGCTATGCTTCTTAATGCTGCCTTTATATCCATCTTTTGATTGTGACCAGAGCCTTCAAGACGATAAAAAGTATAACTCTGCTACCGACTGTCGGTGATTTACAATGCGTCTTGTTTTTACGTGTTCGTGTTCATTAACTGCACAAGTACGCTGTAATTAGTTTTTTGCCTAATTGCAATTTTCTTTATTAATAGACTATTGATAAGATCCCCGAGCGTGATAAAAACAAATAAAAACTCCTAGAAACATAAAAAAATTGGCTGAATCGTTTTTCCTAATTTAAATTTTTGCGCAAAAATAAAATTAATGCAAACGAATCGTCAAATAACTGCGAATTTGAAGATTACGATACAACCTAAAAAGTTAAAATGATTAAGAGTAGTAATGTTGTGCTTGTAAACTATCCGTTTTTAATTTGATTTATCGATTGTGGGGACCCAATTGAATTCGTGATTTAGCACAACTTGAGAAACGGATGCGAAGGTACAGCGGATGGAAAATCCCGAAAAAGAAATTTAATTCGATGATGACGCCGGAGTAATTATTTAATTTTTTTTTAAAACTTTTTAATGTTTCATGTTTTGTTCATATTTGAATAATGAGGAAAAAAGAGCCTTTGTCTCAATATTTTGATTGTAGCGTAGTGAAAGGCTTATTCATACATATTTATCAGCTATTGTTGTTTTATGTTTTAATCATGAGATTATATTTTTAATTATGAGCTCATGCCCTGGATCATAAGTTAGTAAGTAAGCAAGTAAGTAAGTAAGTAAGTAAATTTTAAGCTATATAAATATAAGTGGCTGCTACTACCGCAAAAATATACTTCTGGAAAAAAACTCCCAAAATTTGCCATCTGGCTATTTCTAGCTATAGCCACACCTAGATACTTCTGTGAGAACTGTTTTGATGAACCAGCCGAGAGCCTGATTATATATGCTGGTTTGACCCTTTTGTAGTTCGCCACATGCATAGCATGATTTTAATTTGTTTGAGATATCGAGTGAGGCAAATGCATCAAAATTTTCATCAAAATCACCAGCTTGATGGATTTTGATGCATTTGCGCCGGCCTTTAGGTGGGTTTAATCAATTCAAATATCACTTTGGCGAGCCAGTGCCAGGTTGAAAAAGCAAAAGCATGTGCATAGCGAGCTAAAACATAGGAAGGATCACGTGTTTTTTAAGGAATATTTGAAGAGAGACTCCAAGGTTTTTCAATGACGTTATTAATCCGTCTGTTCCGAAACGCATGGGTTAACCCAGCTTTAGGAAATTGGTTCTAATTTAGTTCCAGGTGGTCTCTAGTTACCAAGCAGGAGATGACGTCAGTTATTTTAACCCGTTTCCAATTTTGATGGATCGAGCTATGGAGAAGGACATCTTGAAAAAAAAAATTTCTATTCTATTTTAATAATACGGAAAACAGTGCAACGCAATCCAACAAATTCTTCTGTGTACACTACCCCCAGCCGTTCAAAGATGCATTGCGAAACGGGGAAATTTCAAATGATATCGATATCGATAAAAAAGTTACTTAGGCTATTTAAGGTGGTTACTACAGAAATAAACTGTATCGCAAAGGAGTGTCTTTTCTAAAGTTATTTGATAAGTATTTCATAGTATGCGACAGTAAACCAAAATTAAGTCAAAATTTTAATCGATTAGTTGCCATGGTTACTGGTTGCTAGGCAAAATATGACATTTAGATGCTCAACGACATACCAAATAGCCGAATAACGAGCACTCCTACAAGCGCCTTTTCGGTCGCGTATGTTTCGCAAGGGTCACGTGTATGGATGGTAGCACCGACAATTCTGGAGCTTGACTCGTCTTCCAAGGACAACGTTTTCCGACAAAAAGGCTATAACACGGCGAAGCCGTCAGTTTCTCGGCAGAATAACTGAAGAGCAGAATTTCGATTTGGGAAGCGGGAGGTACCAGCATTAGGCCGTACTAATACCAGCAGCGACAGAAGAAATTGTAAAGTATGGGTGTTTTGGTCTTGAGAAATCTTCATTCTCCTGGTTTCCCAAGTTAAACGGCAAAAAACGAGTTTAAAGTTGTTTTTTTGGAAATTCTTTCCTTGCGAATCGACAAAAGGAAAGCTGAATAAATTATGCACAAAAGGTTCCCGGATTTTTTCGTATAAATTAGTTATAAGCGAATTATGACATCAGAAAGAAAAAAATATGCATTTTTTTGAATAATTACATATAATTGCAAATAAGTTCATAACGACGTTTTAGAAAAAAAACCGGGAACCTTTTTTAATTTAATTTATGTTGAATGTAATGGTGCAAAAACGAGAAGTCTGCGACCACGCGTTCGGAAAAAGAAACCATTTTAAAACGTACGGTGAAAAAAAAATGGTGTGTGTTTATTTCATCATATTTTCTTTTTGGAAAATCAACATCTCACGAAAATAACACCATCAAATACATCTTTCATCAAGCATTCGAAAACAAAAAAAAAATAAGAAAAAATATAAAAGCATTGATAAATTAGAAGGGTTTTTCTGAGACTACTCATCAAGTGAGTTTTTTTCCTTTACAGTAACCTTATATTAACGTTATAGACATCGTGACGATTAATTTGTCGCTAAACATTCAAGATATGCGTTGCTCGGCAACTTAAAAAAGAAATAAATAAACGCATAAAACTTGTGAATTGTCTCCATGCACTTAATTCAGAAAAAACAAAGGTTACAAAAATAAAACTTTCATGACGTTGTCGGGGTCCCGGGGTTGTTGTTTCGCTCGACCAATACTCTTTTGAGGAGACCACGTTTTTCGGTATCACGTTTTAAGATATGAGAGTTCTGGAAGCCGTGAGGCAACACCGTTTCGAAACGAACTGCTAAATCTTGTAACATTGTAATTTATTGAGGCTTATCTATTTTATAACAACTTGTTAGACAACTGATCCGTTTTACATTGTGAGACAAAGTTTACAACGTCAGGAAAAATCACGTTTTTATGCGAAGAAAGGCTTTTTGAGTAATTTGTTAGCCCTCCCACTATTTTGTGCAGCTTGACAACAAAGGATCATATGATGCTTAAGAATTTTGATGAATTCGTTTATCCGTTGCCTCTATTGTATAGAGCTTAAAGTGCTGATCAAGAAAAGATAACAAACCAACATAGTAAAAAAGATGATATCCCTCTTAGGTTACCTGGATTAGTTATTGATCGAGTAAACATAAGAGGAGAATGAATATTCGATGAAATTCCTTGGAGTACTCCTGCACGAAAATTTAACTTGGAGAGAACATATTAAATTAGTTGAAAACAAGATTTCTAAAAGCTTGGGAATCTTATATAAAGGCAGTTTTGCTTTGATTAAAAACTGCTTAAGAAGCTTATATTTTTTCTTTATACACTGCTATTTAAAGGGGCTACGAACCGGTTAAAATGGTCACATTCCGTATATCCCGCGCACATATTAAAAATCCGGCAAACGCGTTTTGCGCAATGAACAGACCAGCGCACTTTGCTCGCTGGTTCAATATTTTTTTTCGAAAAGTATATTACAGAGAAATATTTAAGCGAGACCCATTCTGGATGAAAACATGACCAAGACTGGAGAAGATAAAAATTCTAGATATATCTATATGTTCGAGTCTGTATATTATATACATGCCGGAAAAATAGCCAGTTTGTTTTTCATCAGCTCGACTTTCGTGTAAGTCACTAAAGTCGAAAACCAACAGCCGTTCCGTAGCCCCTTTAAATTCTGCAAACGTTGCATAGGGTAGCACTAATAATAACAAGATTAAAAAAAAAATGCACAATAAGCAAAAACGCCATTAGAATTATATTACGACAGAACAAGTATTTAAATTCTAGGTCATTGAGAAAAGAACTGGGCATTCTTTGTATGTCAGCTAAACATTTTTCAAGTCGTTTTTTTTCATGTATAAGATTGAAAATTTAATAGCACCAAATATATTCATCACACTGTTTAAGAAGGTTTAACTTAAATATCCAACTAGATCTTCAGGTAACAGTTTTGTTCGGCCAATAATCAAATCTAACATTTTCAATATGAAACTGAGGTCCAAAACTTTTGGATCATGCTTCAAATGATGAGATAAAAAATACTCTAGTATTGTTAAGCGTTTTTTTAGCAATGGCGGAAATTAAGCTACGAAGCACGTCATTAAGCGCTGTCGGGCGAAAACTATTAAACTGCAATTTAAGGCGGGGTAAACCATGCAACAAAGTCGGATAATTCAGAGTCTGAGTTTTTAAAGACAATTCTTTGTGTTATTTTCCTGCAAATGCATAGCTTATATGACAACGGGGAAAAGAACGAAAAATTTACACGTGTGTGGCATTGCTTTTAAACCGAAAAAATTCTCAGCGAAAAATTTGAAAAATTATAAATCACAAAATTGCAGAAGTTTATCTTTTAAATCCTCATGAAATTTTTTCCGATGTTCTTTTATAAAGAAATATTTCTAATTATCCATATGGTGTAACTTGATGAACAATGAAATGCATGTGTTCTCAAATATGTTTAGCTAAGGCTAAAAACTGTGATGTAATTTTCCTCTTAAGTTTTGACCCAGCTAAAAATCTCAGCTTGTCCTTTCATACTTAGGGCCTATTTATATGAGAGGCGGGACGGGACGATTGCCGGGACGGGACATTTGCCGGGATCCCGCTCTCATTAATAATTATACTAAGAATCACTTTGTGTTTATATGAAAATGTTTTGTCCCGGGACAATTTCGTCCCGTCCCGGCCAAGCGGGATCCCGCTTGGGCTAAGCGGGATCCCGGCTCAGGCGGGACGTTTTTTTCCATATAAACACACACTTAGCCGGGACGAGACGAAATTGTCCCGGGACAAAATCTTTCCATATAAACACAAAATGATTTTTAGTATAATTATTAATGAGAGCGGGATCCCGGCAAATGTCCCGTCCCGGCAATCGTCCCGTCCCGCCTCTCATATAAACAGCCCCAAAGGCGGGACAAAATCATCCCGGCAAACGTCCCGTCCCGGCAATCGTCCCGTCCCGCCTCTCATATAAACAGCCCCTTAGGGGCTGTTTATATGGAGGCGGGCTGGCTCACTTGCCGGGCTGCTTTTAACTTGTGTTTATATGAAAAAGAACTTAGGCTGGCTGGCTCTGAACAATGAAAACATTAAATAATGTAGAACAAAAGAAATACTTTTCATAACAAAAGGTTTTGTTGAGAATAATAAACCATCTCGCCTAGGCGGGCTAGCCCGCTTTGTTACTGTTTATATGAGAAAATGTTCATCCCGCCTCTGAGAAACGAGATATTGCCTAACCGAGCCAGCCCGTTTGACCATATAAACAGATGAGCAAAAATATGAGGAAAATGAGGAACAAGTGAGATCTCGGTAAACGGGTTAGCCCGCCAACCGGGCTCATATAAACAGCCCCTTAGTCTTGGTAGCTATAGCGAAAAAGTTTATTATTCAAACTTGACCCTTTTACTTAGGGAGCGTTCACATATTATGTAATCAATTTTTTGCCTATTTGCTACTCACCCCTCCCCCATGTAATCAGTCGTAATCATTTGGTTGACCCCCCCTCCCAAAAATTACGTCATCATCTACTCATCTATTTTTTTTGATTTGGTTATGTCATCAAACCACTTGACCCCTCCCCCATAATCAAGCGTAAGCAATTTCGATGAAATTACTTGATTACGTAATATGTGAACGCTCCCTTATTAACTAGTTATAAGGTAGCTACGCTACCTGTAAGAACACGAAACAACGCTGTAAACATTCCCGGTGGTATTTCTGTATAAGTACTAAATTTTACGTGTATATTTCTTGAGCGAGTGTAATAAAGTGCCCGGTACATAGATACAAAAAAATTTGTGCCATTGGCTTAATCTTTACGAATGACACCACGTAACAAAGAAACCGTTATTTGCTATTTCCCGTAACCTATACCGAGATTTGGATCGGAATCGTCTTTAGCCATGTTTTTACTACATACTACACATCAGCATACTACACGCTCTTACCCAACATGTTTGATATTTTTTATGCAACAACAGGCGTTTGAATTTGTAACGGAGTTCGAATTTGATTCGAAAAGAATACAATCAATATACGAGTCCAACAAAATCGGAGCTGCAGGACTGATTTTCCAGAGCTTAAAACACAGAACAAAATGCACTGTTATGACAATTTAAAATATATTCTCGTTTATATTTTTGTTAGAAAATTCCACTTTATACATGTTTTAATTCAACATGCCGCCATGTTGAAGTACAAATCTGGAACACGGGATTCACACTTTCACATTGCTCAACCGCAACTTTACAAAGTAATTGTTGCAATGGTGTACTTTCCATGAACTTTTTCGGGTAGCACTCGATCACTCTTAAAGTGTTCCAGGTAAGGTGCTAACGATGCAACATCGCAGTAAAAATTTCTCTAAAATAAAAATATCATTATGAATACCTAACCTATTTTTGGATTATTACGGGGATGTTAGTAATTTTCTTCAGTAACGAATCTACGAGAACAAACTCACCCTTTTTTTCTGCCAAAATAAATTCCCTTTTTCCCCGTAAAATTCAATTGTATCGATACTTCTTTTAAGACAATTAATCAACTCTACGTGAAACCTTACAGGATTAATTTTTGGGGTTCTAACTTTCGGAAAATATGTGTACAATTACAAATCAGAAAAAAATTACTTCTTGAAACCTATCATTTGCAAAAACATCTAATGTTCGTTTGATATCAGAAATGCAAAACTAAATCTATTATATTGGTTGTGACCCAAGGTGCTGTGTAACTTTTCTCTCGTAAATCTACTGCAGAGTCCTGAATTAACCTGTGCATCAGAAACGAGGAATTCACCGAGATATCAACATTTAACTTTTTAGAAGTGAAAAATCATCAATTGCACAGGTTAACAGACGGTGGTTGATCACTATAAAAACACAGGATTTGTCAGTTATTAAAAGCACAAGCAAAATAAACGAAAACAACAGTATCTCTCACCAGTCTCGAAAGTGTTTTCTTTAACTCGGGTACTAATTGCTTTAACGTCGGAGACGTATTAAAAGTCATCAATTGAGCGGAAAGAAGACAGTCAACCCAGTTGAAAACCTATAAAAAAAGAAAAAGGATGTTCAGACAGCGTTTAATGCACTTTACAAGCACGATATAGAGTACTACAGAGCATCAGAAACGAGGAATTCGCTAAGAACTTTCGTCAACATAAACTTAAGAAGCGCAGTTTCATCACTTGCTAAGTTATATTACATCCGAATTGCTCAGTTAAAGGGGAAGTAACCTCAAAAATGTGAAATTTTTTTTTTCGACTACGTATTTGCATTTGAACTTATAAAATCAGAAAAATAACACATAAACACAAGAATTTATTTCTAAATACCTATATTCCCTTTTCATATCTCCGTAAAAACTTCGTTTTTGAAAAAAGCGCGTCAAAATAAAAAAGACTGGGTTCTAATTTGAATATGACGTTTTATAGTTCAAAACATTGCGCTAGCTAGACGAGGCCCTATGTTGGTGCTTATAATGCAACAGACTTTCGAATAAGAAACAAAAAAATGCATTATATGTTTCTTGTCCAGTGACGAAGAAGACACTGTTCCAGACATTTCGGCTCTAAAGCCATTTAGTTTTGAGCCTGAAATGTCGTTGGAAGAGCAAGATAAATTTTTTAAGTTCAAACCATGAAGACGAAGTTATACCAAAAAGAAGGCAATCGAATTGGAAACAATAATTGGTGTAAATGAGGTGGTCACTGTAGACCGATGAGTTTTTCCCCTGCAAGTTTGTGCTGCAAAGATAATAATGAAATTCCTGACGACTACTTCGAAAGTACAAATAATTTCGCCAAATATAAAGTCTTTCATATTTATAATCATGACTGAAGTGATATCCATTTTATATCTTTAACATCCTTCTGTCTTCAATTAATTGAAATTGTTAAATTGAATCGTGTTAAAAATAAAAAGTCCGATAAAAAAGGAAATACATTTTCCATACGCACAACATGTTAAAAAGTTTCTCACCAAGCTCTTTACAATAAACTTTTCAACACAATCTGTGAAAAAAAAACATCTTGCTCTCCATCCGAAATATTTTATGCAACTGCATCTTTGAAATTCAATGAAGAAGGCCCGGAAAGCAACAATGATGAAGGGATTAAAAAAAATAGAATACCGAAGATGCGTTCTAATGAAGAAGTACAATAGTGAGATCTGCTCTCAATGAGTGTATGTGAACAGGGGGTAAATTTTAAATTTCCTATTTTAGGAAAAACATGTATTACAGATTTGATGGGTACATAATCGATTAGAAAAAGATGTTCAATAAGACATACCATCGTGTGCTTTATGGGCAATCCGCAATAAATACTCTAAAGCCGATAGATATTTCCGAATTGTTGTCATTACCCCCGTCTGTCAAGACATGCATGCGACGAAGAAAACATTTACTTGTTGTGAGGTGCATAATTTTTGAACTTGAAAGTCAAAGTAAGTTTGAAAAAAAATGAATCAACGAGACGAAGTTATTAGGAATTCATTAATGTTAAAAGAAAGAATTATCATTGTGTAAAATATAATTTTTGTTGGCTTGGTACGTAATTGTTGGTTAAGAACACGAAGTTTATACCGAGCTTGTATCTTTTTATTTTGATAAACAAATACGAAAGAAGCATGTGTTTGGTTGATACATACAAAAACAAACGATTTACGTAAATCAGGTAATTGCCTGAAGATCTCTTTCAAAGCAGTCTGTCTCAAAGTGCATGGAACATATATAAAATCCTGAATCCTTAGGCAAGGGACCAGTTCTTCTAATGTTATGTCTTTTTCGAAGCTCGTTTTTCTCTGCGCTGGGAATTTTGAAAAAAACTACAACATCGTCAACATTTTCTTTTGATTTATTATTACCAGTTCTGTTAGTGCAGTTGATGGCGGCGCAATTTGGCATGTTTTTAAGCTGTTAAACGCGAATGTTTAAGTAAATTAACAACTAATACTACTACCACCGCCAGCACACTACACTTTCTGAACTAAAAAACGTCATAATTTCAACTCGACCCAATCCTTTTAAAATCGCAAAGGGGTCAGAATAACGAAGCGATTTCACGCGTAGTAAACACAACTTTTTACTAAGTTAGTGAAACTTTTATATGAAAAGAAATAGGTATTTCAAGTTTTTTTTGTTGCGGCCTGTTTTTTTAAATAAAAAATTAGAGCTTACTTCCCCTTTAAGCTTTACAACCCAGTCAGCCATGTGGCTACAGAAATTTTAAAATAAATTCCGACTTTATAACTTTGGCATAACGTTTATGAAAACATTTTATAATACTACTAGTGAATTTACAAAATTAAAAAAATATTGTAAAACAGATGGCAATAAGAACTCATCTAAAATTGAACTCGTCAATATGAGTGCATGTTACAAATGATACACAAATGTTGATTATGATTATTGAAGAGACAGTCTTCAATACTTAAAATTCATGGTGTTTTTTTAAAACTGTACGGCCTTTTTCCAGACCACAATCTCATAACCTATTATTGCTGACAGCATAAATAATGTAACCTTTTTTTCTGTTATTTCTTTTGGGACATCAATATCTGTTATACAGTTGCTAATCAATGCTGGTGAAACAATTACCAGTATGTAGTGCAAGAACTGCATAAATACCTACAAAGAAAGTTTAACACAAATAAACAGACTGTAGTTGTGAAGTCACAGTTCGCCTGAATTGGAAGAAAAATTATACAACAAGCAAACTGGAACTGTGTTAATAAACATAAGAGATAGCATACAATCCCTCGCTGCACAAATTTCAAGCAGGGTTGTTTTAATAGCAGCGAAAAACAGAGTTTCAGTGGATCAGAAATTTAACTTTCTAATTACACGGTTAAAAAGATTTTGGAAATAAAATCACAATTGAAATTCTTACCAAAGCTTCATCAGCAGTGAGCAATTTTAAATACTCTGTCATGCATGCCTCATCGAATGAAACAGGTATCATGCATAACCTAATTCAAGTCAAGGTGCAAAAACATTTAAAAAATTGAACACAAAACTCAAAAAAAAATTCTTTTATTACAGATTGCGATGTCAACAGAAAGGATACAATATTTTCGCCACGTCCAGATCAACTGGACAACCATCCCAACTAAGCGTTAGCGTTAATTTATCGATATCAGATTTATCCACTGACCTAAAGAAGAAAGGAGGTTTGGTAATTCAACGCATGATACATCTGAAGCGCACAGTTAAGGCGAGTGTAAAGGAAAAAAATGATTTTTTTTCGTTTATTTTTTTTCCCGTGAAATTAGGGCAAAATATACTAAACTTTTTAATTATGAATTTTTTTTCTCAAAAATTCCATCTGGATCTCTGTTTATTTTGTTTGTTTATGTTTACTCATTAATAATGCTGTGATGATCTTTGTAACACTCTTTCTGTGTCATATGTGCTCACGTGCGCATAATTCCTTCAAACAAAAAACAATTTTGAAGAGCTGAATTTTTCTCACCTTACAAAGAGAAAAATATCACGCTTTTAAAAATGGAAAACCTGTCAAGTGTAATTTCAATGCCGCAAGTAGCCGCATGTGAGTAAAAACTTCAAAACTCTTTTTCTCAGTGTTTATTTTTTGATAAAATGGTATCTACATCTGAACTTTCTCTTACAAAACTAAATAACGTTTGTGTAGGAGAGCTGTTTTGAAATAAAGCTAAATAATATATCTAAAAAGGGCTTTTTTATTTTTTTGTAAAAACGTGTTTAAATTTTTTTACAGCCGTCTATGTGAAAGAAAACAAGTTGAAAAAGTAGCATTTGGAAGAATATGAAATAGTAAGAAAACTATAAATTTTGAACAAAATAGTAAAAACCCTTTTTGGATACAGCCCAGCTGGGAAGAATAGTCAAAAAATTTTGAAAAAAAATCCAGCCGTTTTGTAAGAGAAACATCAGTTAGGAGAGACTGGGGTAAATTTTGTATACACCTAAACCTCAAACGATCTTAATATTTTTCCAAAAAATTAATCACTCAATTGAGAAAAATAAGAGCTTCCAAAATATCTACATATCAGGTTATGAAAATGTTATTTAGAGATGATATTTGGATTATAAAAATCATGCGCACTTTCCTTTACACTCGCCTTAAGAAAAACCTGAGCATTAGTGGAAATTAATATATTTAAACTCATTTATCTGGCTTATAAAAAATGCTGACATACTATATATATACCATACTTAATTATATGCTTTAAACACTTGACAATGCATTTTTCTGATATGCTTTTGATGTGTCGAACAGAGATTTTCAATAAGTCAATCACATTGTACTGAAAAATACAGCTGAAGACATCTCCTTGCAAGCTGGAAAAAGAATAAAATGTTAACGTAATTTCCTGACGTTAAAAGTACCATAACATCTTCCTTCACAAATATCATTGACGTTTGGAGTTGCCTGGCTTATTCATATTCACTAACTAAGAAAATATAAGGAATAAATTGCTTACCTTTTTGAGATATAATTATTTTTAATCAAGTACTCCAAACCATTCTTTGACCAAAACTTTGGATCTCTCTTACACCTTTGCAAAGCCCCACGAAGGCAAGACTCAGTAACATAGCTACACGAAGGCTAAAAGATGCAAACACAGTGCACTTGTCACGGATTTGAGATAAACAGGCAAAAATGTACTGGTTTAATGCTGACTTGTATTGAAAACTTGACTTTTGTGTCAAATTTAGGTGGAGTATGAATGCGAATGCTGTTTTCATAATGCACATCAGAAACGAGGAATTCACTGAAATCTCATCAACTTTGAAATAAGAAGTGAAGAATCATCATATTTACTTTATGAAAACAAAGACATAGGGGATGTTTGAATAAAGATAAAATTAAATTTGTTGTACTTGATTTTACCACATAAAAATGGCTATATTAATTGTTAAAAGAGCTGTTGATTTTGAATCTACTTTTTGTAAGCCGTTTCTTTGGGATTAAAATATTGTGGTAGAGGGAAAAAATGAATTATCAAATTTTTCTTTTTACATTTTGTGTTAACTTTGTTGGAGAAAAATACCCGATTTTACTAACCACAAGCTTTAAAGGGAGAATGTTATAGAAGTAGTCATAGCTACCACGTTAGGTTACAGATGGAAAGTTAGGTATTTATAACAGAGATTAAAATATATACAAGAAATAAAATAATTAAAGATAACTAATAAGTTAAATAGGGGTAAGATAGCAATTCTGCAGCGTCAGCCTGTTCATCCTTCCCTTATTAAGTATCACGCATATTTTTGTCAAAAACTACACATGGTTTAGCCAGGACTGACTTTAGCTGTGGGAGAATAAAGACATTGGTGAAAGATCCACACAAAACAATAGCCACAAAAAGGCTAAAAGATGCAACACAATAGACTTGTCAACCAATTTAAGATAAACATGCAAAAAATTCTGGTTTAATGACAACTTGCATTGAAAACTTACTTTTGTGTCAAATTTTGGTATGAGTATGAATGTGAATACTATATTTTCATAATGAACATCAGAAACGAGGAATTCACTGAAATCTCATCAACTTTGAAATAAGAAGTGAAGAATCATCATATGTACTTTATGAAAACAAAGACATAGGGAATGTTTGAATAAAGATAAAATTAAATTTGTTGTACTTGATTTTACCACATAAAAATGGCTATATTAAAGACACTAAAAATGCTATTAAATACACTAAAAGAGCTATTGAATTTGAATTTATTCGTTGTAAGCCATTTTTGGGGGATAAAATATTGTGGTACAGTAAAAAATTGAATTGCCTGAATTTTTATTTTATGTTTATTATAAGCTGTTGATTTTTTACATTTTGTACAATGTTTATGCAATAGATTAAAATACCTGCTTGTTAAAGTTATTGTCTTTGTCACAACAGCTAAAATAACATACCTGACTTAATCTCAAATTTTTTTCCTCATGTTTTCTTTTCCTGAGAGCTAAAAAACAACAACACTATATTCTCAATAAATAAATTCAATGGTTCCTTAGGCAAGTATTTCTTTTGAGTCTTTAGTCAATTGGACCACCAACCAAATGTCACAAGGAGATTTTTATTTTTTTGTATGTTTTATTGCCATAATCATAACAATTGTACTCATATACACATAAGTGCTTTGCTGAATAAAAATCACCTTTTTCTGTTTGCAATACATAGGCATCCAGCTGTTTTGCAAGGTTGTCTAATGTCTGATACTAAAAAAATTACATGTCTGATAGTTAAGTGAACAACGGCTACGCATTTGATCAAACTGAAAAAGTTATGGATTGTATTGATCTACATTGTATTAATACAAAACTTGGCACATCAGAGGAAAATTACCACTTATTTTATAGCAAGTATTTTTTTAAGATTTTAGCTGTTTTTTTTACGAGATTTTATCAATTAAAGGGAAAAAACACCTACAAAAATTAGGAAATTTTGAGAGAATTTGAATTAGATAAAGTGTAACTTAAAATCGCAGAATCAAGGATGTCAAAGGAATTAAACAAGGAAGACGAATTGGAATAATTAGCTTTTATTTCCACATTAGCTGATGCAGAACATAAATATTTTGGACAAAAATATCCATTAGAAAAATTGAGTTTAATAAATGGATATTCCCTAAGCTAAAAGGGATAACCAATAAGTCACCATGACAACAGATGTGACATCATACCAAACATTGTTGACTGACCCGAAGCTATAACTAAAAATGATGAAAAGTTCTCAAATTTTAACCCCTATAGCAAACAAATATTTGAGTCAAAGCACATTTTTGGATTGGTACGCATTAGGAATCAAATGTGTTTAGTTGCATCTAACATGTCCTAGGTGCATCTGGACATGGTTAGACACCTAGAGAGTACATATGTAAGGAAGTTGTTATTTTATTAGATTACAATTTTGTAAATCTCGAGTTAAACGATTTAGCGCAAACGAGAAAACTTTTTTTGCTACCATCAAATGACAGATGATTGTTTGAGCATCTGCTTTTACTTTTAATTTCAATGTAAAACTAAGAACAGAAAATTTTGAATATTTTTTTAAACTTTTCTTCTGCATGGTAGTCGATAGGTTCTTGATCAAGTGTCTAGATAAAAGATAATAGAAAACTACAGTTTACCTCTTCTATATTTTTAAATATGGCTGATTCTTTTGCTGTCGTAACTTCAGAGGTCCAAACAGTTTTCTCCTAATGTAAAAAAATATAAACTTTAAAAAAAACTTCCTGAAGCAGATATACACGTTAGAGTTGGGCCAATTTAACGTTCATACTTTTTTTTATCTATATTGCAGTTGTGATATATTATTATGTCTAGCTTGAATACAACAACCAGGTACAGGGTTCGAATTAGAAATATAAAGTCAGTTTGCAACAATTTGCTGACTGCAGAGGAGTTTGCAATTGTGTGGGAGCTCTGTAGGCCACTCATCATTAATCCCTTGAGAATGGTTATTTTGTTGCATCAACGTTATAAAAATAGGTGATACAGAAGATTGAAAAAGAAATGGGATTCACAATTTGCTCTGTGAAATGATTCAATAGGACGATTCGCAAATTGGGACCTGCTAATTTAAACCCTGAGATATTCATAAAAAAAGATTATCACGCTTTTCCACATTTTGGCTGTTTTACATGATTTTTCTGCATTACATCAAGTTTTCTAGCTCTGGTAGACACCTAGGTAATTTTTCTTTTAAAAAATTCAGGTAACTAGCATATGTACTTTCTTTGGTTTTTCAAGAGTATATAATGCAGCAACTTCCATTTGTTGGGAATCATCTTTCCTAAAAACAAAACAAATTAAATGTTTGTATATGGCACTGAAAATAAATTTCTAAAATCACATTTTAGAAAAAATGCTAATTACCTGAGTTTTAAGCAAGTTAACAAAGTAGGTGCAGCCATTTTAAAAATTATTAATTTAATGCCTAAAAGTAAAACTTGTGTAACTCAAAAGTAAACACTAATATCAAACACAAAAATTCACAGGCATATTATATAAAAACAATGAAGAATATTATGATCACTTGTATACAAAACCAGTCTTAAATTTCAGCCTAATTTTAGGGCCTTCTTAAATTGACAATAACATTAAATAATAATTCCAGATTATTTATATAATAATTCCAGATTATTTATACAGTATGATGCACAAATTAAAACAACCGTGTCTTTGAGTTCATTTATTTCAAACGTCTTCAAAATATACACTTTATGCAACTTGTTTTTCAGCCTCAGCACGTAGTTTCAAAGCGTTCTTTTTAGCTTGGTAATAAACTTGAGCTTTAGCTTTTCGCTTCTCTTCAAGGGATTTGACGACACCCTCATATTTCCATCCAGTTTCTGAGCTAAGTCGTCCAAGTCTGCAATATTTACGACCTGAACAAAAAAATAATGTGTTCACTGCCAAGAATTAAAAAAAATACAAATTTTCAAATAATAATAAAAATAACTATATAAACACATTTAAGCTAACAACATATAGGGCAGGAACATTATGAAAATCTTTTATGTTACTAAAAGTTAGTTTCGATTCTCCTGATATTTTTTAGCTGAACATCCTGACATTTGCAAAGTTTCTCCCCTACTTTTGGCAATAGTGTTGACTGATGAACAAACTGACTGTTCAAGGAAAAATGTGATATAAATTAAGAAAAAAGGAAGTAAAGGATGAAACAAATACAAGCAAAAGATAGAAACTGACATTGAAAAACATTATATTAAAATGAAAAGCATATGCAGTACAGGGACTTAGTGGAAACTTTTAAATTCCTGTCATTTTTTTACTGACATTTCATAAAGACCAGATTTTCCCGATTTTTTGCCATGTTTTCAAACTCACTCCCTGCTATTCCTGACAGAGTGGACACTATGTGTTAACCTGTTATATTTTGCAACTTTTGTGGAGTTTGCACTAAGTTTAATAGCTTTTCTGTCAATACAACTATTCAAATTCCATAAATTTTTGATCAACATCCATATTTTTCGAAATAGCAATTTACATATTAATATAAAAATTTATTTATTTTTATACACAATGCCACGTTGATTTTTTTGAAAAATTTACCTGGTTTGAGTTTCAAAACTCTGAGTGCAGATGGCACAACCATTCTCTTCATTCTGTCATAAGGATGTGGAATACCATCAAACACTTTTAGGCGATTAAGAGCTTCCATGCCACGTTTAGTTTTGTGTGGGATCATTCCTCGGACAACCTTGAACAAACATTTGCTGGGGGCACGGAAATGGTATGGCCCCCTAGATGGCTTCGTATTCATTCGCTTTCTTAAATAATCCATAACCTTCAGTTTGTTACTAAATTAAAAATTATTTTAAGAATTGTTTATATTGACAATTAACATATTTCACTTTGTAGCGTGTAGATAACAGAAGAATTCCACCAACCGGTAAAAATTACCACTGATGTTGATATCCTCGCATCGCACAACAACAATGCGTTGTCCTTGCAAAATGCACTTAGCTATAACAGACGCCAGTCTTCCCATCATATGGGTTGAAGCATCAATGACAATGACTTTTTCAAATGCCATCTTGTGTTGCAACTCCAGATATACCAACCTATATGTGGAAGTAAACAAATTCAAAATGGTTCGTCTGAAAGTGTAATAGTCCTAATAAACACACAATAGGGTGTATGAATTTCAAGGTGAATGCAGAATGCCATACTTTGTGAGTTGACCAACACAATACATTTAAAAACATGTCTGGAGGATTCTATGTACTTTTTGCTACCAAGGAAACACAGTAAATGCTTAAATTAAATGACATCTCAAGGGGTTATATGGGTGACACTTTTTATTATGTCACACAAAATGATAGTATTCTATTTGAATGCCTACAATCTATGAAGATTTTTTAAAAATACTTGATTAATATTTCTAGGACAGTTTATTGGCTACATATTTTCTTTATGCTTGTATTTTATATATGCTAAATGCTAAGCCAAAATAATTGATTCAAATTTATAGTTCCTGGCATATGATTTGGAGGAAAGCATCTTGTTTATGTGGTCAGTTTTTTCATAAAACAGGATTGAATTTTTATAGTTTAATTTCTTTTAATGCTAACTTAAAATTGGTGACAGGAAATGTATTTTTCAGCTGGTTGTGTTAACATCTTGGCATTTGTGTCAGCAATTGGTATAGCTAAGAGCTAACATGAGTTAGAATAACTGATAAGTTTAAGTTTAAGTTAAATATTGATCAGATCCTGATTTCCCATAATAATACACCTTTTCACAGTTGAGTAAAAATAACATACCCTTATTTTATCCAACTCAAGTTATCAATTAGTTGCACCGTACTAATCATCTTAAAACGAATTTAGAAGACATAACTTCAATATTAAATCTGAAACCTTTCCTTTTTACCAAAAATACCCACTGCTGTGGACTGGCAAACGTGTTTGTTGTTGTTTTCTTCCATATACTTTGTGTATTACTACATATCATAATAACTGTGAACACGTGTATTACAGTAAAGGGACTACAAAACGGTTTAAGTGATATCTCCAAGATGGACGTTACATCCGAAATTGGTGATTACTACGTCATCAACAAGCTTTTTTTACGCAATTTTTTTTTGAGAAAAACTGCCTTCGGATGGATTCGAACCCACGACCTCTGGGTTCCTGTTACAACGCCATAGCCAACTAGGCTATTACGCCTGAAGTAAAAATATTTAATTTGACAGCTTTTATATTAATCATTTGTGAAACCGGTTCGATGGCTGCCGAAATGACGCAAAATGATTTATTGATGTGAAATACAAGTTTTTTTAGAGTTTTTTTTGCGAAATGATTCCTCTCAACGAAATAAATTTGTGTTGTAACTTTCAAGTTCTAAGAATAATCTTAATGAATTTCCCCATTATAAGGATTTCATAAGAATTCTTAAGCGTACTTTCGAGAAATGGCCATAGGCTCTCAGAGGTATGAGACCTAAAAATTTCACATGCAGGTGTCTAATAGATAAATATAAAAAGTCAGTAAGTATCATAGCCATGCATCGTATCCCTCACACCAGGAACAGCTGTAAATCAATTTTTAGGTTTTGTGAAATGACCCTGTTAATGAATTAAAAAAAATATATTGTTGCAGTAATGTGTAATTGACATTGACATGAGAGATAGCATATGCAGCCCCTGCATCTTGTTTGTTTTGACAAGGAAACAAGGACAACTATATTTGTTAAAAATGCGATGTTATTACGAAGCCATACGAAGTGCTTTGTTTTAAATAAAAATATTAAACAAGTTCCTACGAACTATTTAAAATAATGATATGAACTTAAATAAAGTTTTCTAAAGTAAAAAAATAAATGAAGTAAATTACCATATATCTTGTTTCTAAAGGTAAAACAAACTTATACATAATTATTTTAATACGATGACATAAACAAAAGCTTAAAATAAAGTGTGTACGATTTGTTTTTAAAAGTTCTAACGAAATTGTTTTGATGATTTTAGAACAAAATACGGGATTGTTTAAACTTTATACGATTGCGTTGAAGCTTTTAGAACAAAACACTGCATTGTTTAAACTTCATACGATCACGTTTTAATATGGTGAAACTAACGTTATTTTTTTTAATATACAGAAATGCAACAATAGTGCAATTAATATAAACAAACTTTATTATTATTCATACAAATTACAAAGACCATGATTTCAAATTATACGAACTTTACAATTTTAATAATACGAAAAAAATCGGATTAAAATTATAATGTAACATTTAAAGATGGTCCCTTAGTGCGTATATGAAATAAATTATGGATATCAAATACACGTAGGAAACTTTTCTGTCATTTTTAAATATACTTGAATGTCATTTGTGACATTTAAGATGATTTTAGATGTTGTTTTTGTCCTCAATGCAAAATTTATTGTTTATGGCCATTAGCTCGACTGAAGTCAAATGTCAACAGTGTGTGTAGTCCCTTTAATACATGTCAAATGTGACTAAAATAGCCACAATTTTGGTTTGAAAAATACTACAGGTTAATGTTTTGGTGGATGTGTAACTTTTCAAGTCAGGTTAACAAAAATAATAATAAATCGCCCTATGAAGAAATAATTTTGTTTCTGTAACTTGACAACTGCCGATGCATAGACAAGTTTTAATGTTTACGTTTTGATGGGACTCTTGTGCAGAAAACCCCTGAAAAATTGACAGACAATAAAACGTAGACTTTAGGTAAATAAAGTCGACTTAAATTTTTTTATTGTAACTAGTAGCATATTTTATCGACATATATTCCAATGTAAACTACATTTAAACTATTATCATTTTTTAAGTTATTGAAACTTTTTTTGTATTGTTTTAATTTTACTGAAATAAAAAGTATTACAACGATCTACTTTTTTCCTTTTTAAATATATAAATATGTTATACATGTGTGTTATGGATTTTGAGTTATTTCGTCAAACAAAACACACTAAATTAAAAAAAAAAACATTATTTTTGGCGAAAGTATACCATCTTCCAACCTCGTGGCAACGCCGCGCTACTAGCTATGGACTTGACAATTGGTATGGGGGGCCTGGAAACATGGTTCTATCAGCCAGTACCGTGCACCGTTCGTCTCACAAACTATAAACTACTTAAATTTTAAGTTAAAGTCTTCTTCAGGCACTAAAAAAGAGGAGAAAAAGTTTCCAAAGTGGTGCACGGGAATTCGATTAGTGTGATCCCTTTTCTGTCTAATTAAAATAAGTATCTAAACTTCTAAGAGAGTCATAGCGATGCCATTTAATGTTTTGTTAGGTATGGTTTTTCCCAAAAAAATTACGGCGGCGTGGTGTTTACCTTTGACTTGATTGCTCGACCCGGGAATCCTAGTTCGAAACCGGAATTTTTCGAAGATGTTGGAATAAGCGAGCCTTAGCAATTTGGGTTGGCAGAGCACGAGGTAAGGGACAAAACAGTAAACTACTTTATTTTGCAGGGATTTTATTATTATTTTTCTGCTATTAGAGCACCCTTAAGTTTAAGAAATTGTTTTACAGCTTGTAAAACTTAAAGCGTGGCTAATTGTTATCTTTTTTAATCTTGCTTCTCCTGTTTTATATTTTTCTGTAAAGAGTAGCTATTTTTTTGGTCCTACAGTTTTGCATTTTGCATCGTGTTCTGTAGCTAAGTAACTTAATACTTCTTTTTTCTATTTAGTTAAGACTTTGGTGGGCTTTCTCAAGATGAAATTGTTGAATTCAAAGATGTTTCTAGCTAGCTAGCTAGCTAATCTTGGCTTTATCACAAGAAGGGGTGCTATTTTATACAATTTATAAAGAAACACAAAATGATTGCTTTGTATATATATAATAAATAAAATATTTATGCACAACTTGAGGTATTTTTTTCTAGCATGATAAACTAAAATGTTGAAACCGTTGACTCTGAATGACGTTTTATTTAATATATAGATGTCACATATTTGGCCCGAAAAACCTTAGGACCAAAAGTGACCCTTTGGACAATTTCGGACAGTTAAATATTTCATCTACATCATCTTTAATGGCCTCAGAATCCAAAGTAATGTTTTTTATTCAGTTAATAAACAAACTTTAAGCATACGTTGAGGCTCTAAAGGACGTTTTTCACATAATTTCTCACATTTGGCCCAAAAATAACCCTTTGGACAATTTCGGACAGACTAATATTTCATCTGCATCATCTTTAATGGCCTTAGAATCCAAAGTAATGTTTTTTATTCAGTTAATAAACAAACTTTAAGCATACGTTGAGGCTCTAAAGGCCGTTTTTCACATAATTTCTCACATTTGAGATGTTATCCAGATAAGAAGATTGAATTGGCTGGGGCACTTGGAAAGAATGGAGGAGGATAATTGGGTAAGAAAGTGTAGACTTGATAGTTCCTGGGGCAAAGCCCAGAGGCAGACCGAGAAAGACTTGGCAGGAGGTTATAAGGACAGACTTGATACAGAGGAAGTTGAGTTTAGATCTAACACAGTCTAGATCAGATTGGAAGAGGGTCATTAATATACCCCGTCCAACCCATGCTAGCATGGAAAACGGACGTTAAGCCGAGAATGATGATGATGATGATTTGGCCCAAAAATAACCCTTTGGACAATTTCGGACAGACTAATATTTCATCTGCATCATCTTTAATGGCCTTAGAATCCAAAGTAATGTTTTTTATTCAGTTAATAAACGAACTTTAAGCATACATTAAGGCTCTTAAGGCCGTTTTTCACATAGTTCTCACATTTGGCCCAAAAATAACCCTTTGGACAATTTCGGACAGTAATAAAATTGTAATTTTCATTCCAGATATTTAACCTAACCTGTGGACCATAAAAAACATGTTTTCTTAACTTTATTCCATAGATAGTGTGGAAGACATTCATCTAAATGATAATTTTTAAGTCATTTTTAGACATTTTGGCCTAAATTTACCAATTTCGGACAGGTGTCCAAAATTTTTTTTCTTTTAATAATATGGACAATTTATCTAAGATTGTTATTCTTTTTACAGAATATAAAAATCTTATTTTGTTCTTGAGATATCCTGTTTTAACTGAGAGGGTAAATCGAATTATTTTTTCGTAGCATTTTTGTCCGCTGCGAAACAGCCGTGCGTTAAAAACATGATCCTGCAATTGCAGTATTTCTCAAAATAGCACCCTGTACATGGTATGCAATAGCAAAATTCATCACAGGTAAAGTAAAAGTTTTTAATTTTGTAGACTGTTTCTGATTTTTCACGTCAATAATCGCAGTATTTATATACCATGATTGCGAGTTCCCTGACTTAGCGGTTTTTCCAGCTGACATTGAAAACAAACGTTAGGCTGAGAAAGACAATCTCTTAAAATAAAGGTGGATCTTTTATACACTTTAGAAAAATATTGATGTAATGCACTTTTATGAGTTATCTAAGTTTAAATAAATATTATAGCAACTCGTTGGAATGGTACAAGCTTGGCACAATGCTTTTGGCCAAATTACGACCTCTAGGAATCAAATTTTCTGGCCCCTATAAACTTAAACAGTTGTTCAAAAAAACAAGGGAGAATCCCGAAATAAGGAAAGTTTTATTTTTTGAGAATTAAAAATGTCTTACTTCTTCACGTGTGTTGGAATCGGGTAGATGTCAGAAAAGAATGAACGGCGCGACTAATTCTACCATGTTGCGGCGAGTAAAACGAAAAGCAACCTCGCCCCAATTTCCTTTTTCAAGAATATAGTTGTTGGCATCCGAAGCGTGGCCAACCCCGTTCCCAGCGCCTTTTGTCTCTTATTACCACTTTCCGTGACGAGGAGAGGGAGAGACGAACATAAGTCCTAAATGTGTGGGGAGGCTTCGTCACGTGGCATTGTCAGGACACAGTTTATGAACCAACGTTTTGTATGTAGCCTCACCAAGCTAAGTGAGTTCAGTGTTTTAAGTCACAAATACCGTATTTACTCCATAATCCCCACGGGATATTGGCATTTCAACCATGCATTTCAACCTTACTTATATGAGAAATAAAAGGCGGGTTCACACTAGAGGCGGAAAATTATAAGAAATGCAGTATTATTCTATCAAAGTATTGAGATTCGGTTAGTATTATTCTTAAAGAAAAAAAATTCAGCAAGCTTTTAAAAAATTCAAAGAGTTGATGACGTGTAAAAAGTGTAACAATAAAATAGGACAAATCTGTGCAACGCAACTGTTACAGTTTGTAATACACCTTTCCCGAATTTCATAAATTATAATAATTATGACGTCATCCGAAATTTTATAATAGTTTCTGTGCTCTTCAAATGAGGATATTCAGATAGAATATTAAATTATCATGACAAAAATGAAGTTTTTAGAGCATATAATATTCTGGTTGGATTTTATTTAGATTTGAAGAAAATAATTATTTTGAAAACGAGGCTATTCTAGGAAAGCTCGGCTATATGAAGGGTTTGACCGTAACTTTCAGCACAGAATTTAGGCACTTAGCGAACAGAAATTAGGTAATTTGTTCTACCTTTTGCTAAGGAACTTAAGGATAAGAATCGTTTTCAGTATCGACCTCTTTTATTGAGTTTGGCATAATTAGGAAATTCGGGAAAGGTCTATTGAAATTACAACTTGTATGCACTCCAAATAGTTGTGAATGCTACTTACACTGCTATGAAGCTGAAGTATTGAAGGACGTAGTTACAGTACGGACTCGATGATGGTAACTACAGCAATTCCGTCGGGGATTACCGGAGATGCGGGATTTTTTTTTTCAACCCGTGCTAAAAAAGCGGCTTTAAGGCCGGTTTCCATACAACTGCATTTTGCGCCCAGTCGTAAAATGCGCCGTGACTTTTGATCTACGCATGCGCATTATCAGAATAATGCCGCTGACCTCGCGCTTTTGCATGCGCTGGGGCGATTTAAAAAAAGTTGAACAGGCTCTACTTTTTGCGAGCTACATTTTGCGCTTCAGCTTAACAGCCAATCAAAAGGTAGAAATCTGCATGAATTACGAAAGAATTTTTAATTAGATCATTTCAAGATGGCTAGCAACATCTCGTTTCTGTGTTAAATTTTTGTCAAAGCCAAATGAATGTAGAGAATCAGAATATATATCAATCAAGTGAAGTAGATGAAAAACAAAATAACATTAATGAGTCTGTGGAGGCACAAAGAAACAACGTTGTAAACAAACTTAAAAAGACTACTCGTGATCTGACAACATTAAATCCTTAAGCAAAACGTTGTATAGTCCTTTGATTCTTCTTTCTATGGAAAGTCGTCTCATCCACATGTTTTTCTTACGTATTTTACAACGTTGTTTATTTCTACGCCATAAAAATATTGCTAGGACTACTCTCAAATTTTGCAGCAACAAATATCGTCTGTTTACATCAGCCATGTTTTGCAAAAAACACGTGAGCAAAAATCGCTAAATGGAAATGGTTCGGTATATGTGATAAAAGTCGCGGCGCATTTTACGATTGGGCGCAAAATGCAGCTGTATTGAAACCGGCCTTTACTAGAAAAGCGGAAACAGATGCGGAAATAGTAGATTAAATACAGTAGGTGTGCAAATTGAGCTTTGTTTCTGTTTCAGTAGGTGTGCAAATTGAGCTTTGTTTCTGTTTCAGTAGGTGTGCAAATTGAGCTTTGTTTCTGTTTCAGTGGTGTGCAAATTGAGCTTTGTTTCTGTTTCAGTGGTGCGCAAATTGAGCTTTGTTTCTGTTTCAGTGCTGGGCTATTTTTAACTTAAAATCCAAGAAAATTGGCTATGTGAATTAGGCTACGTAGCAAGCAGTTATTGCTATGGGTTGCAAAATTTGTAACTAGCTAGCTATAATTTTGGGCCAAAAATATTGAGACGAAGGCATTTTTTTCTTTATTTTTTAAATATGGACGAAAGTGTAAGACGATCAATGCGCTACAGCCGCCCGGCAGACTGCTAAGTCGCTACTTTTGCACACACGTAGGACACAGCGTAGGACAGCGTTGAAAAGTCGCAGTCACATTCTCTAACACGCAATCCACGCCGGTGCCACGAAAGTTCCAAAATTGATGGAAAATAGCCATGATGACGTCAGCAACAATTAGCACATTTTAAGAGTTTGGACTTAACCAAGTCCTAAGTCCACTCTACTTGACAAGTTCACAATGCGTGAATCTAATATAGAAATAGCTTACGCAATTACTAGTAGCGACGAACTTTAAAATTAGCTGTCTTGTCTCAACATATTCTGACCAAGATTGTAGCTACTGGTGTTGCTGAAAATTGGTAAATGTATTACCGTAAAACCTCTAATTTAGTGCGCCCTCTAATTAGTGCGGATGGCCTATTTTTCGAAAATTGAACAATTTTTTCCCCTCTATTTATTAGTGCGGATGAGTTTTAAGAAATTTTCGATTCTCCTCTAATTTAGTGCGGTAATGGTCAAAATTCCCTCTAATTATAGTGCGGATTCATTGAAAAAATGAAATTAACAAATTTTGGTCTTTAACAGTTCAATTACCCTTTTTTTATCATACTAACATCATTACATAACAAAGCTACCAAATAAAAGTATCGTCCGCGTTATCATCGCCTTCTAAATGTTTGTTGGCATTTTCCATACAACTTTCGGAAAATTTATCATTGCGAACCTTTGATGATGAGAAAAAAAATTTAAAAAAAATTAATATAGTTATAAATATAGTATAGTAATATAGTTCTTATAACCCCTCAAACGACGTCTACTAGGGAGTACCAAGAAACCACTGTCTTTCTTATCGTCAACACGAATCTCATCATAAAAGGCGGGGGATTTTGCAGCTAAACCCAAGCAGTAACGAATGATCATAGGATGATAGCGAACACCAGTTTTCGATGATGATAAATATTTCTGCTGCTCTTCCCCCAAAAAATTCATGAATGGTGGTATCTTGCGATTAGTTGTTGACATAATTTTTATGAAATCATCACCAAGACCTTTTTGGACTGGAACTGCACAAGTGGAATTTCATCTTGCCTTTTCTTTAACTCTTCCTTTAATTCTTTATTTTCCAATCGGTGATTTTGAAGGGTTTTTATGATTCGGTCTGGAGAAGTCATGGAAATTGGTGCTTTAAGTTTGGCAGGTGAAATTAAATTGTCCTTCTTCCTTTTCAAACTTAGGCTTTCTTTTGACTCCGACCTAACACATTCCAAGCATTTTTCAGAAGAAGGTGGAATAAGAACTATGCAATTTGGAGATCGATACCATTTGCTTTGATGAAGAGGTGTACTAGTGCTATCCTTGATATTAAATACTTTTGAAATACAGTGCTCAAGACAGCTACCAGCAAAGTGTGATTGTAATAAGTTTTAGTGATTGAGAATAAATGTGGTGTTTAGCAGGAACAGACCATAATAAAACACGAACAGTAAAAACAAGATTATTATCAACATATATTTCATACTTTGGAACTGAGTGGATAGAATCATGACAGTCAAAAGAAGCACAATCACTTGTAGAGGTAAAACTCCAACCGACTAATTTCAATAACTGAGTTTTAGAAATAAAATCTGCAAATGACTTATACCGATCAGTAATGACATTTTCCATTGGTTCAATTTTTTTCTGCAAAATTGATTGCGCTGATTGACGAGGCTTATAAGATGTGGAGGATGAAGGAAAACTCTTGATAGGAAGGTTTATTGTAGGGATAGCACCGGGAACAAGTGTGGTTCTGCTAGAGTGATTACGATTCATTTGATCTTCGCTGAAGTGCTTTTCACAAATATATATTTTCTTTCTTTGAATTATATCCTTTAGAGTAGCATGATCAACTTCCCTATCTCTTATCACAACAGCAACTAACTATTCTCTCCACGACTTGTCAAATTGATTCTCACCAGCAGGAACTTTAAAAATAGATAGACCTTTATATTTAGCCCTTCGTGAAACTGTGCAACCGTATATAGAGCAATTTTCGCCAGGCATGTTGAAAATAATTCTGTTTAAATGTTTGTTAATCCTATGTTTACAGTAACTAACCACTTAAATGCGCCATTTTTCAACACGAGCGTGCAGTCAAAGCACTGGGTACGAGGTATATTCTGCTAACAAAAACAATAGAGCCGCGCGCGATTCACCAGACTATCTTTTTTATTATGACTATAGTTTTCCTTACCTCTACAATCACTGCGAAATAATATTCATATTCGCGCGATTTATAGAGCAACAAAATAACGTATTTCATATAAACACATAAAGTTTCACCACTTTTTCTATCGCGGAAAAAATGACGAAATTTAGTTATCGTCAGCCCTAGTTTATCCCAAAAATGATTTCAATCTTAGGCTTGTTTGGGCACGATCAGGACTAGGTAAGGGACATTGTCCCCCTCCTCCCTTTGTAATTCATGGTTCAGATTTGCTGTTGCCAATAAAACTTTCACTTGTCTACAGCCCTTTTATTTTACAATTTTTTGATGACGTCATCAGTTTCAACACTTGGATTAAAAATTGAACTATTTTTGGGTGATCATTTAATCTCATTCATTATAATCACTCATTCAGCATATTGTCATAATTGTTAAAAAGTGATTTGCTGTCCAAAGATATATAATATACATATTTGCTAGAAAAAAATTGGTTAAAATTTTAATTCTACTTTCTTGACTGGTGTCCAAAAATTGATCTTAACAAACAAGTACCGAAGTAATCATTGCAGGTCCCGAAATATCCTGCTTTCTATTCATTTTTAATCATTAAGTTGAAAGTAGAATGCGATGGTGCCACTTAATTTAAATAAATATGAGATATTACATTTTCTTTCGAAGACAATATTACTTTAATAACAGTAAAAAAAAAACTGTAACAAATGACAGAATAGCTTGGAAATATAAATCTTAAAAAATTATATATAAATATATTATATATATAATTACAATTACGTATACACAGTATCAATCAAAAATATTACTACTCTGCTGTTTTAATCTAAGTCTAATCCTTTCTTGAATATATCGATCAGAAATAGGCTCCCACACAAAACTGCCATGAAGTTTCCCTCTCTCCCTTCTGTTCTGTCGACAATCAAATTGATGCTCATAAGATATTTTCTCCTTTGCAATTAAAGGCTTGTCACTACCACTTGGAACAATACCTTGTGCTGTTTTCAACCTGTGTTTATTGCATCCAAATCGAGTAAGGCCAGGAGGAGCATTGTTAAAGATTGCATAATCTGATCTATTAACGGTGTCTTTTTTATAAGCGGGGTTGGGCTTTTGATTAACTGGTATAAAATCAGGCCACCACATAGCTTGGTTTGGTGAAGTCTCTTTTGAATTAGCAAAGCATACTGGTTCATTTATAAAACGTGGGTTTTCATATAAAAAGCAAACATTATTTGAGTTACTTCTTTTTGTTTTACCAGCCACTGGAGCAGAACATTTCTTCTTTGAGTAATATGTACTTCTGTATGATGAGGGTTGAGTTGATAAACCAGGGGTGAAATCTGCCAAAACTTTTCCTGCATCAAAGCTAGAAAAACAAGAAAATAATATCTTATCTGGCTGTATAATAGAAAAAAAAGGAAAAAAATTATCCACTTGACCGTTAAAGTCAAAGTAAAATCCTTTTGCTGCCTTGGAGCTTGACAATCTCAAAATTTAATCTCTGCTGCAAGACAGACACAAAATCAACCCACGTTTTTGTGCCTGGAATTTTCTTTTTCCGCGTCATAAGACATGGTAAACTTGTACTCATTGGAACCCACACAAAAATGAACCAAAAAATGTGGCAAGGCAAGAAACATGTAGGTAGTAAAAAGAACACTTGAGCTTGTCTTGCTTCTTGTGTTGTTTTGACGAATGGATGCTTGGTAGCTAAGGTAATAGTACTTTCAAGGAATAGCTTTTAGTTTGTTTATAAACCTTTAAAAAATGGCGACCGAGCAACAAAAAACAAGAAAAACTATTGACGAGACGAATCTAATTTAATGTAGCTTAGTTTACTAAGCTTTCTTCGAAGACATCAGAATTTTGTGCAACGTCTATGAACCTCTTGCTAAGCCAAATAAAGCGTCATAGACCGGCTTAGCTATTATTTATTTTTAACCCACTCTGTTACATAACTTCTATAAGTCAATATTTTTTTATCAAAATTAGTAAGCTGAAGACACATTCAATCTTAACCAGTGTAAGTTCACTTTTAAGGATATGGTTACTAGATAGCTATAGTTATAGCCCATTTCACACACCTCAACAACCTAATATAAAACAACTATATCATAGATGGATTCCAGCAGCGTGACATCTCATTTGTTTACTTTTCAGGTGGTAAGCGCTTTGGCTCTGACATTTGCTTGGATGGAAAGAAGATGGCAGGATTTGGTGAAAAGAGGTCTTTTATTGTGGATTTCTTCTAACGGGAACATTGTTGGGGTTATAAACTATTATCAAGTGAAGGTGTTGATGCCTTCTGAAGTCCTAAGAATGCCTTCATTGTGAAGAATAGACTGATAATTACTTTGCTTCACCTAGCGCCCCCATCTTTTTTCCTGCCACGCAAATGCCAAACCCGAAAGAGCTTACCGCTGAAAATGTAAACAACGGAATTCATCTATTCAATGTAGCATTTCAGCTACACGATTGTTACATTGCTACGATTGTTATGTATATATATAAATGCTATGTTGAATATAGTTTTTTTAAGGTCCAGGCTTCTATATTCAGTTTTTTGCTACAGCAAACCATGTCTATTGTAAATAAATGAAAAAGTTTACACAAGTACAGCTATAATTAAAATTTTGAAAATAATGAACTTTTTCATGTGGGTGCTCAAACACATGTTTGTGGTGGACAAGAAACTGCAATGTAATTCCTTTGGCCTAATAGATGGAATGTAAAGTTAATTCTAAATTTTTGTTGTTGTTTGACTTTGTGTGCACTTCTGATTTAGTATTTATTAAGTAATAATTTTTCGTGTTGATAAAAAGAATCAAGTATATAAATATAAAAGAAGTTATGCCAGAAGAAAAGAAAAAATTAAATTTTCGTGGCAAGTGTGTAATATGTGGTAAGAACATTCACTTTGATGTATGAGTACATAGTCAACCAACTGCTTTAGCATACGAAAAGATGGGCAATGTTGTACGGTGTGGTTTGTATAATGCAACCAATCTTTCTTAGCTCTAAAGCTGTGGCTGTGCATTTATGCTGCGTAGTGCAACTCTCACACAGCTCTAGCCGCATGTCCATGTTATTGGATCATTGTAAAGGCAACTTCAGAGAAGATTTGACATAAGAACCTTGCCAGGCAAAAGCCTCCTTTCCAAGTTATTTTACATTTGAAAATAATTGCTAGCCTACGTTTCTATGTTATTTGGTCATTGAAATAAGAACATTATAACCAGAAGATTTGCTGTTGTAACCTTGCATTGGGGAACCCCTTTTTAAAATTATTGACATTTCAAATTATCGCTTATAGAAACCATTTAATCCAAATCCAATGGGAGGGTTTCCATCTGCAAAACTAGTCATCAGCAAAGAAGAGCACGCAAAATAAAAATACAACCAGGAACAATACCCCAATTGGGGTACCCCATGTTTTCAATTAACTCTTTATTTTGTAGTTATGTATACTTTACTTAAAATTTGGAATTTCTTTCCTCTATTCTCTAAATAAATTAGTTCACCAGTATAACATAAGGCAAGGCGAATTAAATCCTTTACAATTTAAAAATATTATAATACTTGTTTTTTGCTTTTAAGTGTAATGATCTCTCCTTTAGGTGATTCAACTGTTGGTAAAAGTGCTTTAACACAAGTTTACTGTAGTGATGGTGCACAGTATCCGAAAACATATTTAATGGCAAGTGTTTTCTTTTTCACTACATAAACAAGTACTAGAGAAACATTTGAAACTACGACTTAATATTATATCTTTTCACGCAAATTAAACAAAGCTATTTGGGAGTTACAGTCGCAGAAAGAAGTATCACATAATCCGTAAAAAGTTTTCAACTTATGAGAAAATGAAACAGCCCTTGAAGGCTTTAAGATTTCGGATTCTTGTAGTAATTAAGAAAGAGTTAGTTATTGTAAATCCTAAATTGTAAACAGATATAAAAAAATACTGCTACTGAGTTTACGTATTTGTATAAAGTCATGTAGTACAGGAACACAATGCCTTAGTTGGAAATATGTTCGTAAAAATTTTTTAATGAGGATTAAATCTTAATTTACTCTACTTGTGCAACAATAATTTTTTTAACCATGTCTGAGTAATTATTCTTATGGACTCTGTTTAGACAACTGGTGTTGATTTAGTTGTAAAAAGTGTCAATATACCGGATACACCACACACTGTCGAAATGTTTCTGTACGATACAGCTGGCAAAGATGTTTTTCAAGATATTGTTGATGCACATGTAAGTAAATCATTTCTCGGTGTGCACATACCCGTACAAGTAATAATTGTATATATATTGCTAGGTTGTTAGCTAAAATCATACAACATGTTTGAGCGGTGTGATTACTTTAAAGGCAAAGCTTGTGCGAATTTGGCGATACGGTCAACAATAATATAAGTAATAATATTTCTCGAAGATTGACCTTCACATTGGTTCAAAATACCAATGTAAAAATTTAACGGCTTGCTTTATAAAACCAATGATGCTAAATTTTATCCTTGTTATCTAAATAAAAGAATATACTTTTGAGAATTTTTGAGCTTAATGAAGAATTTAGAAAATCCCATATTTGGTAATTATTGGAATGCCCTGTCAAATAGAACTAATTTGTGATAAAACTCTAGTTAGCAGTCTAATGACCATTTCTTGTGGCACCGTAGATTAGTGGTTATAGCTCTCGTACTCTGTGCGGGCGACCGGGGTTCGATTCCTCTTGACGGCGATTCAACATGGGCGAGTGAATGTTACCATAGCCCCGGGTTAACCCAAGCCATGTGAGGGAAATTGGGGAGATGGCACACTATGTGGGCCGTTGGATGTTGCCGTGAGTTGTCTAGTAGAGCGCGGGTCCTAATTGGGTCTGCGTAGCTTAAAATGAGCATTAAATACTCTAGGACTCTCCATCTAAGCCATGGCCCCTCCTGGAAATAATAGACAGGGTATATCCCTCGATATTTGTGAGGCTAGCCATGTAAAATATGCACATCTATCTATCTATCTATCTGTGAGCAACTAAATTTCCGTCTATCTTTTATTTGATATGCAGTCAGTGGCATGTATTATTACATGTGTTGTTTAGTGTATGTAATCTTTTTTCATAAAAGTTTGACAAGCTACCCAAAAAGAAAGAAATTAAATCATTTTTAAAATAAATCAGATCAAGTTTCAAAATGTATAATTTTTTTTTTGCATTTTATACATTTTGAAACTTAATCTGATTTATTTGAGTGTCCAAATTAGATGCCGTCAAAATAGGTATATCGATGTTGGGGACATGTAATTTGAAAGTATACCATGACATATAATTGTGTTTTAGTTACAAAACGTGGAAATGGCGATCTTTGTTTACGATGTCACCAATCAGACGTCCTATGATAATATTAGAAGTTGGCATAAGAAAGTGGAAGCAGCTAATTCTGGGAAGATATTTGGTAGGGGTGGTGTTTGTTTGAAAAACCCGACATGCTTTAGCAACATTTAAGGGATTGTTTTTTATGACGTCAACCGTCAGGGGGATGGGATTTATGCTAAAGTTGACGATGGTTGACGGAGGAGGGGACACTACTGTTGACGTCAACCTTCACAATTTCAAACCCTTGACTTTCCTGCCTAAAACGGGTCTGTGATGAAACACTGTATGATGTTGATGGTGATGATGAAAAGGAGGAGAGTGGTGACAAAAAATTAGAAGTAGAGTTTTATGATGATGATGATGAATTTTTGAAGTTATAAAAGACATTTTGTTGCTGTTGTCGTTGTTGTTGTCGTTGTCGTTGTCGTTGTCGTTGTCGTTGTTGTTGCTGTTATAATAAATTTCTCTTGAGTTAAATATGGGGGAATGTCTTTTTGAAAAGTGACGTCAACTCAAGGGGAAGGGGGTAAAGCAAAGTTGAATGATTGACATCTTAGCTTCTCTGTCATTCTTCTGTGTGAATGTTTTTTTAGTGTTTGTGTCCATGCTCTATTATTCAGAACTTTATCTTTATGATAGGTGTTCTCGTAGCTAACAAATGTGATTTAACAGACCGTCAGGTTGTTTCAAATGAAATGGGAGAAGAGCTTGCTTCGCAGTTGCAAATGAAAATCTTTCACACATCTGCAGTGAGTAGAGATTTTTAATAACTGCTGCGTTGAAGTTACGAATCCTTTTTAATTGTATCATATTTTCAGTTTCAAATAAAGGTTAGCATTGTTGAGAGAGTGCTGTAAGTTTCAAAAACTTACAGCACTCTCAAGCGTTGCATTTCACGTTTTTACGTTAATGAGAAACCTATTTAGGAAAGTTTCTTACTTATAGTCGCTTTTAGTTCCACATGTTTCTCATCATTTAGTTCTTAGTTTTTTACAATATGAAGACAAAGGGTTAGACACCACACGACTATATAATTAAAAAAAATTTGTCAATTAAAATCACATCGACTGTATTAGCGTCATGTAATTTCAAGTAGTTACCGGTTTATTGGCGTGAAGGACATTAATTTTTTAACCCATTGATAGATTTCAAAATTTCTTCTTTTTGAATTGGTCATACAATTTAACAGTCTGAAGGTCCTGAATTTCTGAAAAGGTTTCACGAAGATTTTCTGCAAACGACCAAAAAAAAATGATTATCATTTTGTCTATATTACTTCACCAAGACTTGCATGTGTAAATAAATATATTCATCAAAAAGCACACTTGATCATTGAAATCCACGCTAATAAAATAGCAGCTAGATATTTCGAAAGCAGGACCAAACATAAAATAAAAGACCCTTTTTTATCTGACTGAAACCAAAAAATGAAATTAGTTTTGCTAAATTATATTTTTTGTCTGTTTGTTTTTAGAAAGAAATGCATGATGTGGAATCACCCTTCCAACAAGTCGCTGCTGATTTCTTTACTGCATGTGCGGCCACGCCTTCTTTGTAACTGACGTCATGTCAGTGCACTTCTCTCTGCTCTTTTTTTTTATCCTCAAGGCATTCATCACCTTCTGACTAAAAAGTATTGTATAGACATTTGTAATCGCGATACACTCTTGTGCGATAATTTTTGTATTTCGAGGCCTACTTTTAAGAGTTCGATTCCATTTAATTTAGATCATTAGGAACGCCTTTTTTTCCGGAATTAGATTTCATTCTTCACTAACAGCCTCGTACAGCGAAACCTCTTGGACGCCATCGAGACCTCCAAAAAGTACCTGTTGCATAGAGGTTTTGTTATAGGAGTTTAATTTACTTCGTTTCTAAGAAAAGTGTTCGTTGTAAGGAGGTTCCGCTGTATTAATTTTTATCATGGTAGAATTTTGTAGAAGTGTTTGAATATGGATACTTGAGAAGTGACGTCACGGGGCTGGGGTAAAAAAGAATACGTAAAGCCTAATTATGCATCTCAATTCATGCCTAATAAAACCTAAAACTTCCACAAAAACCACTTTGAACTTCCCCAACTTTTTGAAGTACAGAGTACTGTTTTCTTTAGTCTTCTTTTTTAATACTTTGCGCACCATATTTATTTCAGGAATAAATCTATGTTTATCTTGTATATAGTATATAGAAAATATATGTATGTTACATCTTTGGAGATTTTTTTCTGTGTTAAAAGTGCTTCTACCAACAAGATGTATTTTGACCTGCTTTGACGTCATTTGTTGTGGCGTCCGTGTCGTGATTCCCCCGCATTGACGCCCTTGCATTGACGCCCTTGCATTGACGCCTTTGCTACTTACCTTTTATCTTGTATTTTTAATCTTTTATTAATATTTTGGTACACCCTCATCCCCAGGGTTTTTTACCCTGAGAAGAGGGTGCATTTTGGTAATCAACGCAAGGTCTCAATTTTTTAAAAAACAAAGCAACTGATAAGAAACAGCCCAGCTCTAAATGAGTAACTAAATGAAAGGTAACAAGGGCAAAACAGAGAAGCGCAATAATGATTTACGAGACACTATCTTGTTTAACATCATACGAAAAATGTGGACAGGAAAAATCGTGCTTTAAGTGATGTTGGCATTAAAATGTTGTTTTGTCACCTTATAACCATATTCGGCCGAAATTGGATAAAAAATTAAAACTACTTTGGAACAGTGAACCAATAAAACTTGCTGAATATTTTTTGTCAAATAACTTCCGTAATTAGGCAGGATTGTTCCAAAAATTACACACGCTACGCAGTCAACAAAAATTTGTCACAAACTATGCTTAAACATGATTCTGACACCGAAAAGGTAATTTTTGATTACCTAAATACCATTTTAGGCCGAAGTTAGTCCATAAATTAAATTTCTTCGTTCTTGACAAATCTGCCGCAGTGAAAAATAAAAGTATGCTAAATACAGTGTACCAAATTGGTTTATAAAATCGACCGTAAAGTGTGCTAAGAGGATGAGTTTGGGAGAAGAAGCCTAAAGACAATATATATTGTAAATATGCTATTTTTCGTTCAAAAAAGTAACATAGAATCTAACTTCACAAAAAGCTTTCAGATTCTAACGCAGACAATTAATATTTTGAACTTTTATGTCATTGTTTTAAGTAAAATATGGACAGACTTCTTGCAAGAATTGTTTTAAATGACCCATTGTTGGACGTTTGCGCTATAAAGAGGTCGGTTTTAGGGGGGAAAGCAAATTGGAACCTTGAAACGACTTCCTATATAGAGGTATTGGAAACTGTCCGCTACATAGAGGATTTGTTATAAGAGATTGACCGCCATTTCATCCGTTCCTGAGAGAAGTGTCAGTTGTAGAGTGGTATCCGTTATAAAGGATGTCCGCTATGCAGAGGTTTGACTGAATGACGCTGACATCAAAATGTTTTTCCTGACAATCAACTACTGTTTTAGGCTAAAATTGGTCCAAAAAACGTAGAACTGCTTTTATCTTTGACAAACATCAGCAAAGTGAGCAAAAGAAAACATGCTGAAATTTTAAAAGTTCCGTTTATGAAGATTTAACTGTACGTGTCTCGAATAAAATATTTAACAATCGGGAACATTAAATCTGATAAAAACATTAATTTCCAAACCTTGTCCCTAGGATTTTGTAAGACTTTTATATTGGCACGGAAGCTCTGTTTCAATAAAAAAACTAAGAAGCTCTGGGGGCTAACTGTAGCTATAACTGTATTTGTGCTGACAGCGTGAGATCCACTTCAATTGGATATTCACTTTTAAAACTGAAAAACATTTTAATATCTGTGTTGACTATAGAATAGACTGGATGTAAACATACATTTGTGACCAGGTTACCCCCGGAAATTATAAAAAATAACAGAAAGTTGTTATATCATGCTGTTTTCCTGCTATTATCTAAAATGAAATGAAATATAATCATGAAAATTATCGTTCACAGCTCCTATCGCATTTAGCTCTTTGACTTCCAATGCACACAACAGATTTTATCCAGATTGCAGCAACATTAAATTTTCTTCATTGCACATTTTACCCGACATATTTTTTACGCTTCCAGTATCGTTAATGTCATAATTTTCCCAATCCCTATCTCGTCGATCGGGCAAAGAAAGATCTTGTACAATGAGTTGGGCCAGGAATATGAAGCCTGATAAATAGTGTGTAGTCAAGGAACGTTTTGAATGAAAAAACTACCTTAAGTTAATTAATTTCCGCGAAGATTTTTTTCTGCGAATTTTAACCATATTCGCTAAAATTTGTTCACTCAAAAAATTTTAGAGAATATTATTTCGCGAATATAAATCCTCTCGAGATTTCTAGAGAACTAATCATCGCAAATAAGTCTTCGCAAAAATGAATCAACTTAAGGTATATAAAGGGCATTTGTTAGATCGTTAAAATTGGCCTGTGTTTTCCACAATATCTTTTTTGCTTGGTTGCAATCTGTGTGTTTGCGTGAAAAAAAGGTAAAAAGATACCTGGGACTAATGTTTTTGATAGGATCCCGTACCAAAAAAAGTCCATAATTCTTCTAGAAAGCTACAATCAAATTGATCATACAGCCCGATATCTGTTTTGAAAAAGAAATCAGTAATTCTCCAATGCTGCTGCTACTAGCATGTTCAGCGTGAATAAACTTGATTGCAAAGTTCCATCATTGACTTTTCTACATGATAGTTTGCCAACTAAGGTAATTTACAGAGAAAAAGGGTAAAAGATCTGATTCAGTACCGCCACGTATCATGCTCTTCTTTTTTAGTGCAGGAGAAACATTTTGAAATTTCTCATTGTTATTCTGAACTTGGAAAACAAAATAAAGTTATGAAAAGGTTGGACAGTTTGAGATCTGGTCATGTCGAATCTTTTTCTGTAACTTTTTTATGTCTTCTAGAAGAAGATGTACTATTGCGTTTTTCACTGAACAGGTTATCTCGTCCTTTATACCTGCTCATCTTCTTCTCCGTTTATTTGTAATCATTTTTTTATCCTCGCTACTATGAAATCACGATATTTCAAGATATCTCAGTAAGCAATGTTTGATAAGTGTAACACCATCAGCGACTTTAAAGTCATAATTGCAATGCAATCGTGTTATTAGAGTTGGGCCAACCTTTGCCCTAGTAAATTAATCTTCACACAATTTTTATATATATCGAATCTTTTTACAAAGTATCTTGCAAGTATCATGATGGCAATATAAACATAATTTTAATCCAATGAAATTATTTTTTTATCATTTTTGTTCATACTATTCAACTAAAAAAGAAAATTATAAGGATAATATATATCGTCTCTTTCCATATAAAATCGAACAACAACATTATTGAAATAATCAATTTCACAATAAATGCGTTCGAACGATCGTAGCAAATTTGCATTTTTTAACATTTTTTTAAATAAATCCGGGGGTCATTTGCATTGTTTTTAAATTAGTTATTTCATCTTATAGGCGTTCACAAACTATTTCTTCTATTAGTAATAGCTCATTGATTTTAAAGTTTTCTAGAACCTTTGTTCTGGCAGGGTTTTTGTAAAAAAAAAAGTATATACTTAACCCCCTGGATTATTAAAACTTTAAAGTCTTGTAGCTCTGTACTACTTTATTTTTATCATAAATACCGGCACATGTTCCAAAAAAAATTGTTCCGGAAAATACTAGCTAAATACTAGCACATGTTCCAAAAAAAATTGTTCCGGAAAATACTAGCTAAATAAAAGTTAGGAATAGTAGCAAAATATCATGGTGTAACGGAAGCCCATTAGTGCCATTTAATTTGCTTCGGAAATGTGACCCTAAGTGGAGCAAAGAAATATTTAAAATTTGATATGCCCCACTTATGAAGACATAACACAAGCAGCGAAAATTTTAAATTGCTGCCACAGTTATGAAGTCATAACACAGTCAGCAAGTAAACCAACGTCTACCAAACACAAACGGTTTTTTTTAAGACCACACATCTTTAAAAAAACATTGTCTTGGTCTCAGTACAAGTTAACTGAAGTGAACAAAAAACTTCTAAACAATTTGCTTAAGAACACTAGCCACTACGTTCAAAATCCCCCCCCCCCCCCCTCTATGGATTAACTTCACTTTTCATAGGCATTATTAGCTTTACTTGTTGAAAACAAAACTGTATTGGACCATGTTGTTGCTTACATTTAACTTAACCAGCTTTTGACGGAAATGCGCCTAGACAAAATAACCTTACAAAGTCTTTCAAAAAATTTTAGTCCTTATCATTTATGACATTAGTCCATTAGTATAGTATGTAACAAATGCAACTGTGACAAGGCTTTACACATTGTGTAAAGCGGATAGAGTAGAAGTGTGCACAAAATAATGTTTTAAAAGATTTGTGGCTATGAAATAGCCGTTTTTGTTGAGCAATGACAACGTTTAACCTTCGAATCCGTAAAGAGTTCTTCCTTGACGTTTCAAGGCATATACAACATCCATAGCGGTAACTGTCTAGCGTTTAGCGTGCTCTGTATATTTACATCAAATCTGGTTCATCCTTTAATTAACAGTCATAAAAAACTTCACGTGGTTTTTACAACAATAATGGTAGCAATGCTGCAGTCTAAGTGGGGCAGCGAAAATGCGTTTTAGCGATGCTCCTGTTATGAATTCATAAGTGAAGCATGCGTTAAAATTTTCGCTGCTCCTGTTATGAATTTATAAGTGAAGCATATGTTGAACTTTTCACTGCTCATGTTATGAATTCATAAGTGAAGCATGCGTTGAAGTTTTTTCTGCTCTTGTTAGGTATTATTAAGTGAGGCACAGAAACATGTTTATTTCATTGCTCGTGTTATTTTCTAGGTGAGGCATACAAAAAAAATTAAAATATTTCTCTGCTCCACTTAGGGTGACATATGTGAAGCAAAATTAATGGCACTAATGGGCTTCCGTATGTAACCTTAAAAAATTATGGAAAAAAGTTGAACAGGGGGCTGAATCTTTAAACCAATCGCAATACATAAGGTAAGCACAAAGTTTAAGCCATATTCTTCTTCTAAAAAAGGCAAAACAGAGTTACGAACGAAAGATATTCGAAGACGTGAAGCAACGCAGCCGGGAAGCCACGAAGCTCTTAAGATGTTTAAAGTGTACCTTCAAAGAGGAAATAGTTAACTCGCTCCGCTTTTGTCTTCTTTATCTTGAATTCCAGTTTCTTAGCTCTAAACCTAGCTATAGCTAACTTAGTCGGGTCATAAACACATTTAGCTTTAGCTCTAGTGGATGCTGTGACAAAAGAGTAATTCTCACTCATCTCTACTATCTGCAAGCTAGCTGCAAGTAAAAAGAATCTACCCTCCCAGCAAATAATATGCCGTTAGCCAATGGTAAAAAATAGGTTCAAGAAAACGGGAACAAAGCGAACTCAATTTATTATTTTACTTTACAAGATGAAACAGATTTTTATAATTCAAACGACATGTTTTGACAATTCTAATTATCATCATCAGGTTACAATATCTTTCAAAGGCTGGATAAATCTACATCCCTAAATGTTATACTGAAAGTATAAAAAACAACAACATTAAATATCGTTACAATAACATGTTAATTACACTAGATGAAAGAAAAGTGTAAAACAAATGGATAAACAAGGAAAAAGAGGTTAGGGTTCCCCATCCTGATACAAACCTTCCTTAAGCTGCAGTTGCTATTTTGTTAAGGCTGTATCTGGAATGGAAAAACAATCACCGTTACTTTCAAGTGAGTGCCTATCCTGAAGTGGCGAAAAACTTGCTGATTGGTTATCCGTAAAGATCGGGCTTTCAAAGCAAAGTCCACAAACATATATCCACATTTGTTTTTTATAGTTTCAAGATTTAATTTTATTGTGTCGAGTAAAATGGAATCCTAAAAATTCGCATCTTTGGTTAGAGTCCCACTTATCAACAAACTGTACGTGTGTCGATAAACATTTACCAAATCGCGTTGAACTCAACAATCAAAGTTAGTAATCAAAACAAGCGTGATAATCAGTTTATAATCTCCATGTCAAATAAACTTTACAACGTCAAACCTCGTCTCCCTTGAGCTTGAGATTTTTTATATTGCGGCCTCGAGTAGAAAAAGCCTAAAAAGTCCTAGGGAGGAGATTTACAACGGGTTCATTATTTGTTTTAATTTTGGGCAAAGGATTTCTATTAAAAAGATTACACAGTTATTTGACATTTAAAAAAACATTGCATTTAGAAACAAATTTGTTGGGCGATAAATTTTGTTGTGACTTAACGTAAAAATTTTTTTGAACAAAATGTGGAGAAGCCAACATCTAGGTAAATCTGTATTTGACTTAGTTTTATACTTAAAAGATCATATCAAAACTATGTTATTTTACGAAAAGTTACCCTTCTACAAAAATTGCAGCAACCTCTTGAGTAAAAACATATCGACCGAGAAAATCATAAATCCCTGAAAATATTCTTGAAAGTGGGTTACGCAAGGAAATAAATCCCGCCAAAGTTTTTTTTGTTAAGCTGGAAAAAAATAATGCTTGTAATATCCTATTCTCATGCTGAACGTTAAGCAGAAAGCATCGATTCACAATTTTATAGTCTCTGGCATGACTCGGCCGGTCTTTGAACCCAAGGCCTACCACAACCTGTTAGATAGCTGTCTTGTGTCAACATATTTTGACTTGGATTGTAGATATACTGGAATTTAAAAAAAAAGTCGCAACCGACATGGTTCAGACGAATTAATTGTCTCCACGAAAACATCCCCTTGGGGTGCTGGTTTTTTTTAATTGATCCAGTATATCAATTTTATCGAACTGAATAAAGATATTTTAAAATTTGATACCTTGAGAGAGTATTGAGAGAAATTACATTCTGGATTGTTTCTATTTCATGGCAAAATGTAGACTCTGGGTTGCTTTTAATTCTAAAAACAATTTGAGCATAAAAGTAATTGTGTTCTTATTTTTAAGCAAAATCCGAAACTAATGTTCTTATAAAATTGTTCTTATGACAAAGCGTGTGTAAATAAAAACCGGGCTTGGTATGTAACACGGATATAAAAACTCATTTAAGTTGGGGGACGTTGTTCAGTAAACTTTGAAAGAAATTCCTGTAGATTATCCAAAAGTGCTGTAGATCCAAATAGCTAGTAGTACCACTTTAAAGTTGAATTCACATAAACGATTGCTCGTAGTTGTTTCTTCAATCTCGCTCGATGGTTTATCAATGCAATTTGAGAGCTTGATTTTCCCATACTGCATTGCGAATTCATAAACTTAAAAATGGTAGCACTATCAGTGAAAAGGTCTATTTTTTCACAGTCTGTCGTTTACATTTTCTACCTACAGTAATGAGTGCGCATATCCATTGTTTTCAGCTCAAAATCAAAACATTCATGTACTGGAAGTCGTAGGCAGAGTTTACTTAAAGACCTTCACAATTTTAATGACTGGAATCCGCACTCCTTAGAAGTGCAATTTTAGATGAAAGAACGGTGAAGCAGAAAGAATAAAAGAATTTTGCTATTAGTTTGCCTAAGTTTATAGTTTCTTCCCATGCACCTAGTCAAAACAAATCCAATAAACGAATTCGTTTAAAAAAATTGATGGTATAAGTAACCCTACACAATATCCTTCCAAGTGCTGTAAAGATGATGGATCGAGTGGGACTTGAACCCATGACCTCTCGCTTGAATTACACTTAAAATTCTTCATGAGTTTAAAATTGTCAAAATCATGCTGCAAATAAATAAACTGCTACAACAGTTTGTTCAATTATGTTATATTTTATCTAACTTTGAAAGCAAGGCTCGTAAGAAAAATAAAAGTAAGAAGAATTTGACCCTAACAATCCACACAAATAGGACTTTCTGAAACTCAAACGAGTTATGAATTTACAGACACGCTATTCCGAAAAAAACCTTTAAGAACTGTGAAATTCGGGAAGGGTCTGTTAACATTACCATTACTTAAATGTCTTATCCAACCTAACGGACAGATCTTTAATGATTTTATGAAGTTTTACACAGTTATAATCTAGAAAACTAAGTGTATCCTCACATCCTTGAATACTAAAGTATTTGTCTTTTTAATTTGATAAACTTTCTAAAACTATTTCAACATAACCTGATTTTTCCGTATGTAAAGGAACTAGGCATCCATATTTAGGAAATATGCCGTCGGCCAAAACGCTCTAATGTGGCTTTATAAATCTTCTATTTCAAAACACCGGTCTTAAAAAACCCAAAAACATTTTGTGTGTTTTAAAATTCTTTTTTATTTTAGCAAATTTAAGTATTTGATGTATCTTGACAAAAAAACGTTGACACTAATCAACAAAATTATTGCGGAATTACCCTGCGAAATTAGGCAATCCAAATGTAGCAGTTTTTTTCCTATGGTGGGTTATTCGTTTTTTACGAGAACGCAATTTTTTGGGTGTTCTATTTTTTAGGAATGCAGGGAAGGGGTTTATACCCACATTGCTCCGACAATATCTTATCGGAATTTATATGAGTTTATAATGGGAAGAAGTGCCGCACAAATTATGTCAGATGAATTCAAAAAAAATCGCGACAAAATTATTTCCAATTACACGCCGATTATATGTGATAATACAGTTAGCTCGGTAATACGAACACCGGATAACTTAAACTCTCATTATCTGGGACCAAATTTCTAAAAAAAAAATGTTTTGTCTCTTGACGGTTCCTTGCTGACGTCATCAAAATTTAAATGCCGGTTCTTATTCACTGTTATCCTGCCTAAGTGGATTTTTCCACGGGCTTTATCGACTAGTTTATATAATTATTTTAATACAATTATATCAGATGGGAACAGACTTCATAGTTTCATAAAGGGGCTTTAAAATACAAAGTTCACAAGTATTGTAGCGTCCAGAAAATGATATTACTTAAACAGCAACAAATACAATTATGTTTATCATTGTTTATCATTTGTTATTTTTAGATTTTTTTTTTTACTTTAGTGAGAAAGACCCTAGTGGTTGATATTTTATGGATTCTTTTCTTGATATTGAAGTATTCGCTGTTGTCAGTTGAAAAAATATACGCATTTCTGATTGGTCGCCCGCAGCATTGTCAACAGGAGTATGAGAAAAGCGCTGAGGTGTGCAAAATTTGGTTTTTCCACAGGCGTCCTCCAAGTTTAGACGAACTGTTCACAGGAGATTTTATACACACTCACGAACGATACGACCATCCAAACATCATTTTAAACGATAACGTAACACTATTCAGAATAACGAAAGAGCATGCAATTTTTGTTGACTGTGAAGACTACGATGTGTTCAACTCCAAAAATGGTCCCTTCGCGTTTCCTCTCCAAGGTGTCAACGCTCGAAAAGTGATCTATTTGCCTCTTTCTTCATTCCACACAATTTCAAAAGATATAACTCTACCCAACATACCGATTATTCATTTAGCACACCATGGAAGATGTGGTTCCACAGTTGTTACCAAGGTCTTTGAAGCCATTCCGCATTCGTTATCCATATCTGAGACGTACGCGTTTACAGATATTGCATACGCTTCACATCGCGGAACACACGATCGCGACACGTTAAAATCTCTGTGTTTCAGCGCTCTGATGTGCACATTAAAGCATGCAAACACGAGAAATTCATCGATAATCTTCTTTAAATGCCAGATGCCTGTTGTATTTGTTATGGATATCCTGATGGAAGCTGTTCCAGAAATAAAATGCTTTTACATGCACAGAGACCCGGTGTCCTACGTCAGATCCTTCGAGAAGCTAATAATATTGAACAACTGGTCATTATCCAATATAAAAACTTTGCAGTTTCATGTCGGGCTTGGTCAACATAGCATAATGAATGGCGAAAGATCTCGTTCACCGGATTATTTGAAAAATCTCTCAATATTTTCTAAACTGTCGCTGACATGGATTTCAAAATGGATTGCGTATAAGAATTTGTGTGCTCAGGGATATGTTATTAAATCGCTAAAATACGAAGAGTTATTAGAAGAGCCATACCAAGTTATGATCCAACTTTTCACATTTGTCAATCTATCAAAATATCTCGTTCCAAATGATCTTACGCATGTTATGTCGAGTGATTCTCAAGCTGGTTCCATCTTTTCTTCTCGTGCTAAAACAAAGGATTTGAATGGACGTTGTACATCTCTCACCACAGAGTTGAAGGAGGAAGTAAATAAGCTATGTGACGATTTTAACTCGCCAAGATTTTGGAAGTGACTGGAAAGAACATCTAAATATAACATTATGTATGTTATTCAAATTAAGAAGAAATGAAACAAGCATGCATTAGAGAGTGAAACCTCTCTAATCTGACGCATTTATAAAACGACACTTCATTAAAGTTTCGTTTCCATTTGACTGAGTTTTTTGTTAACGCTCGCGCGCTTGTAAGAAAATCTCTAATTTTGTCGAAGTGCGCACGCGCTAACAAAAAATCGCGGGCTTTTTGCGCTGCAGCGGCAAATTGAAATAAGCCTTAAGCGGGCACGTTTTATGGTCCCGCGAAAACATTTGAATCTTACCATTAACTGTAGGAAAATGGAATCTCTTTAAAGGGAACATTTCTTGGACAAAAAATGTTTGCCCCACAATTGTCCGAAATTGGTTGAAAATTTCCATTTTAGCCTCCTTTTTTCCGTATTGAAAATGTTAGTTCAAATGGTTGTGATCTGTATCCTGTCTGTGTGTAAGTGTGCAAGAAAAATGTCGTGCTATGGGCACACGAAAAAAACGCCATTTAACGTGACTCCGTGAATTTTTTCCAAAGGTTAATGACTAGGTATATAGAAAGACTAGTCATAAGCCCGTGAAAATTCGCCCATCGCTACAAAGTGGATAAAATATATCGCCTTTGCTTTTGTTATCATGGCTTTTTTTCTTGCGCACAAACAGAAAAGTTACGGGTTTTCAGATACGTAATACTTAATTTGCAACATTTCGTGAGAATACACGGTATACCTTTTAAACATCTTGAAAAGAAGTTTTTATATTGTTTAAAATTATATTTTAGTTAAATGAAGTGAATCTAGCAAAATTATCTTGTTTAGTACCACTTTTCCGACCTTTTCTCGCGTGAAGTTTTTTCTGAAATATAAGATGAGGATTCAGGTATTTGATTTGACCCAGATTTTTTGATGATGTTACTCATTCTTCCATAACATATTTCCAAGTTCAAACGACGGAGATTGTTATGGTAAAATGGCGCCAAATTTATTAAATATACAAACCGAAAAACGTAACAACCGTACGCGAAATACAGTACATGAATTTGTATAGAATTAGTCACCAACAGTATAGAATAAAAATATGTAAGTCATAATATTTAACCAATAGCTACTTTATCGACGAAAAGTGTCGATTGTAGCAAACTACTTAGATATTCGCGACTGCAAGAAAGATTTTTGCATCCACTATTTGTAATAATGGCAGATTCGATGCTGTTTTGCCGAAAGCAGAATTAATCTAATGTCCAATCAAAATCTTTACCAAAGAACGCTAAATTTGCGCCGTGCCTTCACTGGTCAGAAAACCGCAATCTCTGCGCACCTACAATCGTGTGCATAAATTTCTGGAAAAACCATGAATTTCATGTTTTTCACGTTTTTCTAGGCTAGGTAGCTATCTCAAGTCCCCCCTCCCCCCTAAACAGTGTTGACTTTGGTCTGGGTGTCCTTTGCAGTCCTCAACTTTGATTAGGGGGGGAGGGGAGTTGAAAGTGGCTTTGGAATCAGTTTTCCAAAACATTTCTGGAAAAACCATGAATTTCATGTTTTTCACGTTTTTCTAAGCTAGGTAGCTATCTCAAGTCCCCCCTTCTCCCCTAAACAGTGTTGACTTTGGTTTGGGTGTCCTTTGCAGTCCTCAACTTTGATTAGGGGGAGGGGGAGTTGAAAGTGCCTTTGGAATCAGTTTTCCAAATCATTTATGCACACGATTGTAGATGAAATAATATTTCGCAAGTTTTCACGCATGGCTTGTTTCGAAATTAAATTTTCGCTAATACACGCTCTTTTATTAGGATACCAAAATTCTAACCAGGCTTGTCAATATTCTATTTTCTGTATTGTTCTAAACAATAGACCTATTCTTTTCATCCCAGCCTAAGAAAACGCGTATAATTAACAATGAAGATTTTTTATACGAAAAATATCTTAATTGACCGCGTTTTCGGGTATATTCGGGTGACAAAAGGAAAAGTTGGGTGACAAAAGGAAAACGACAAGTTATTTATTTTGATTTTCAGAGAAGCCGATTGTAAAAGCCGTGAAAAAATGCGTTTTCGAGGTAAATAGGATTGGGCGATAGGAAAGCTTTTTAAGACATAGAAAATAATAAAAGGAAAAACATTGGAAATATTATGTGAAGATAAAAATGAAGACAATGTTCAATGTTAAGACACCCTCAGAGAAATTGTCAAAAAACGAATGGCTTTGTGAGTCCAATCTTAACTAGATGAAAATTCTGCAACTTGATATTGCGACATAGAATATGAAGGCAGTAGACGTAGATTTCCATGCATGGACCAGCCAATCAAAGCTAGCTATATAATTGATGTGTTCGTGAGGGTATATTCACTTAATGCGTGCCTTCTAAGAATTTAGGCGTTGCTGTTGTTGTAAAATATAGCTAAACTAACCGTCGCAGCAAAGTGGATAAAAAGATGTTGCATTTGTTATTTGTGGCTTTAGGATTTCGTGTGTGGTTAGCACGACCCGCTTTTGGCCGACAGAAAAAGTACGGCTATTATTATAAAGACTTCTTTCAAAAATTGTTTTATATAAACCATGGGCGTTTTCACTATAGAGGTCACTTTTAAGGGGTAGTGTAAATTGGGATCTTGAAACGACGTTCGCTAAAAAGAGGTGTTCGCTACAAAGTTTTGTTGTGAGAGGTTGACTGGCATCTTATCCTTTTCTAAGAATAGTGTCCGTTGTAGAGAGTTGTTCGCTATGAAAGGATGTACGCTATAAGGAGGTCTTACTGTAGTTTCCATCTTTCCTTGATTATGAGTAATTTGGCTTTCATATTTAATTTTAATTTTATCTCAATATTATACGTTTTCGTATCACACTGTCATTTATTTTTTTAAAATCTTTAAACACCAACTTGTCTTCGATAATATCGTCCTTATATCCGTTGTGTGTGTTATGATCAAACCACTTGGCTATGACTAACCACGCAATTGAGTTAAACACCAACTTGTCTTCGATAATCTCGTCCTTATATCCGTTGTGTGTGTTATGATCAAACCACTTGGCTATGACTAACCACGCAATTAAGATAAACACCAACTTGTCTTCGATAATCTCGTCCTTATATCCGTTGTGTGTGTTATGATCAAACCACTTGGCTATGACTAACCACGCAATTGAGTTAAACACCAACTTGTCTTCGATAATCTTGTCCTTATATCCGTTGTGTGTGTTATGATCAAACCACTTGGCTATGACTAACCACGCAATTGAGTTAAACACCAACTTGTCTTCGAAAATCTCGTCCTTATATCCGTTGTGTGTGTTATGATCAAACCACTTGGCTATGCCTAACCACGCAATTGAGTTTCACTTAAGTCGTCAACAAACCTTTGATGCTGCGCAGGTTATCTTTATAAAAATGAATTAATTCGATATTCATGTTAACAAATTTCAAATAATTTTCTTTAGATTTTTTAACCCTACCAGATCTGGCGAATTAGGCTAGTTGTCCACGGCTACAATATTTTTATTAACCCATCCAATGCCTTGTAATCTCTCTAAGTCTTTTTAAAATTGTCATAGGACAATGAGAATTTCTTTTATAGTTATTAGCTAGCAAAAATTTTGGAACTTCAAGAAGGACTTGTTTTTTCAGATGTTGAAATTCCTTGCTAGAACCTCAGTCTTGTTTTCTACTACAATATCACTTAATCGATGTAGAAAACCATAAAATTTCAAATGATCCTAATTCTGACGTCATTTAATAATGACTATTCAAAAACATTAGAATTGTATTGTTAGCTAGTATAGGGAGGGAATATAACCACACTTTTCCAAAAAACACGGTCAAACTCTCATAAAAAATATCATACACAATTTCACTTGTGACGTCACAACTTTTTGTCACGCTCCATTACACAAAATACCGTTGATCATCAGCAAAAATCCACTGATCATCAACGCATGCGCAGTAACATCAATGCTATCATACGCAAATGGAGTAAAGTCCCCATCATGCGGTGTTGAGTCATAGAATTCAAGGGTAAGTCCCTATCATACAAAAAAATGAGTATAAAGGGGAATTCCCAGCCCGCTCTGCAATCTTCGGACTTTGCTAAAATGTGTATATAAGAAAGGGATGAGTTGGTTTAAGAATGCCATCAGCAAACTATATAGCACCGTGTCGGCACCAGTGGCAGCAACCCGCGACGCTCTTGCCGATCGACTACAGAGTGTGCGGGATACCGTTGCATTCTATTACAACAGGGCAAAGGAACAAATTTCGGGAGGTACAACGCTTCACGATGAGATTGAACAGGAGGCAAGGGAGGACTACACGTAGGACATCCAGGGGGACAATATACAGATGCTGGAAGACGGAAATAGGATCAAGGAATGGAGGTTCAACAAGCATTTAAACCAACCCCAAAAGGACGCGATCATGCGAAAAAATTGAAACCCACATAGAAATGCGCGTTAAGGTTGTGTACAGCTTCAGCTGTGATATTTACAAAGGTGGGGGCGATGTGTCTGATTACCACAAAACTAAGAGCTCCAGGTCACTATCAAGGATCGCCGAAATCGAAGCGTTCGTAGAAGAATGCGAGATGAAGCGCCTCGATCTGGAGGATCACGAGTTCTGGACCAGGGCTTATTTACCACCTGTTAGGACCACCGAGACCCCGGGAGCGTATGAAGGCAAAATTCTCTTCGATCACGTACAGATTAAGGTGATAAGCACGCGTGAACCGCTCTTGGGATGCGGCCCTCTCCCGGGCTGGCTGCGAAACAAGAGGTGCATCTACGCCCTGGATGGGGAAAAGAACGAACAGACAACCTATGTTTCTGGAGATGCCTTGGTGTGATAGAGAGGGCCAACGTAGCACGAGGAACAGAACGTCTAACGAAAACAGCTCTCACATTAGCTCGAAAGTACTATGGGGACCCCAAGCTAAAGCGTAAAGATGTGCGCCCTACGAGGCTGGTGGATCTGGAGGGCGTTGCCAAACAATTCAAGATCAACATCAGGGTCTTTGGGCCCAAGGCAAACTCTGAGAAAAGCACCATGGCGACTCGTCTATGGTCAAAAGCAGTACAAAAAAGGGTTTGGGCACCACTATCAATCTTGGTATGCTGGACGGGCACTGTTTTTACGTCAAAGATTTAGATGTGCTGACCCGGCACTGGCAATGCGAGGTATGCGGCCAAGTTTTTAACGAGGTTTGGAATCTCACGCGGCATAAGGGGAACGAATTCGAGGGTGTCAAGACGACGATTATCTGCAAAGGGGGGAAGGTCAAACGTATGCCGAGCAGGGCCGAGAAGGTCTTTTACGATGAGGGTTTTAGCTATGATGCATCAAAATGGATAGAATACATGTCAAAACAAACCGGAAGACATATTCATCATGCCCTATGTGGTCATGGTGGTGAACGTGTTATCCGTGATGGCAAAAAGGAGTGGAAGGTAGATGGCTATGAGCCTGTCACAAAAACTGTTTACGAGTACAATGGTTGTAAGTGGCAAGGATGCCCCTGTCTGTCCGAGAGAACCAAAGCGGACAAGACTCGTTACACTGCAACCCAGTCTAAGGAAAGGATGATACGGGAACAGGGGTACACCCTCGTCACAGCTTGGGAATGTGAGAAACCACCCAAAATCAAGAGGTACTTTCAGAAGGAATTCAAACCCTGCCCCCACTTTATTGTATTTGACTTTGAAGCCCTCCTATCACCTTTAAATTACCAGCAAACCCCTGATCTAACATACCTTTCGAGACATGTTCCGATAAGTGTTGGTATTGCCCATAGTTTGAATAGCCACCCGACGTTCATCGAGCACGAAAATCCCAAGGTCTTGGTTAAACAGTTTGCGGGGGAGTTGGAAAAGAGGCATGCCCTGATTGTGAAGGAGGTCGAGAGAATGTACCCGAAGCCTGACGACTTTGACATGCTCTCCAAAAAGAACCAGGAGTTGTGGAACGAGTGGGTAGGCCAAGTATCTGTAATAGGGTTTAATTCTAGCAAGTACGACATCAACCTGATCAAGCGGTATTTTGTCGAAGAGATCGCGCAAGGCGATAAGATCAAGGTGGCCAAAAAAAAAGATAACGACTACATGTTCCTCACCATCTCGAGGTTTAAATTTCTCGACATCAAAAATTTCCTTGCTCCTGGTCTAAGCTATGACGGTTGGTGCAAGTCGTTGGAATGTAAGCTGCAAAAGCTCGTGTTTCCGTATGAATGGTTGACGAGCCACGACAAGTTGAACCATGTTGGGCCTGTGGCTCACGAGGACTTTTATAGCCGTCTAAGTGGGAGAAACACACTATCTGGCGAGGAGTACGAGACATTCCGCGCTGAGTTTTACAGGCGAGGCTGTGTCACCATGATGGACTGGCTGCGCGAGTACAACCTAGCCGATGTGGAACCATTCATTGAAGCCGTGGACAGGACGAGGTTGCAGTATTATGGGGATGAAATCGATATTTTGAAGGACGCGGTAAGTATCCCGGGTGTATCAATGCGCTACGTTCTGAACAAGTCCCTACGGTTGAACCCCAAGCTAGAGCTATACGCTCCGGGAAAACCCATGCAGGCATAGGTGCGAGGACTCTTGCCACACCAAGAGTTGTAAGAGTTGTAAACAGGTACAGAAAGCATGTGAAAAATGCACGAGGAATGAGGCCTACGACCTTTTGCGGACGGGGATGGTGGGTGGCCCCGCGATCGTATTCTGTAGATACCACGAACGAGACGTGATGGGTATCAGATCTCACGTGTACGGCGAACCCCACAAGTATGTTTCTATGGAAAATTTTGAATGATATAGCTAGCTAGTTCACAAGGTTTGAAGTTTATTTTATTAGAAAGTTTGAGTTAAAAGCGCGGGTAAGTATTTATGTCGAATAAGTCATGGATATCCAATATTTCTGTCATTTTCAGTTATATTTAGATGCCCAATATGAGATTCAAGCATGATTTAAGTTGTTGTTTTTGTCCTCGGTCATCATAAATTTTTCCACCGCCATTAGCTCGACTTCCGTGTAAGTCACCAAACCAACACCTGTTTGGTAGCCCCTTTAAATGCATTGATGCAATATTTTTTTATTGATGCTGCATTTAGCTACACTATAATCTTTTATAGAATACTAGTACATAGTTGCAACTACTTGCCGTCCCTTGTTTATCGTGATACGACAGTTTTTCTTTCAAAGCTGACACATATACATACATTAAGAACGAAAATTTTCGGCGGAAAATATTTCAGCGGAAAATCTTCGGCGGAAAATTTTCGGACACGTCAAAAAATGTATGGGTAAGTTTGAACGAATTTTAACCAAATTTCAAACTTAATGATTACGGGAAATGACACAAAAAGAAGGCTAGGAAATTTATAGTGTACATATATTCAATCAAGATCTAAAAAAGGGTCTTCAGGATCCAATTCTATAGATAGGGCCTCAGAAATGCCAGCTTCGTCGAAACCATTGCAAATTATGGCTGGATTGTTCCGTAAATGTTCGTGTAGACCATTAACCCAATTAGCGTGGATGGGTTTCTAAATTGACAACTTGAACGGTATATCGATAAAATTAGAAAAAACAAAAATTTTCGGACGGAAAAACTCTCGGCACACCACAAATTTCAGACGGAAAAATTTCCGGACAAAAATCAAAAACAAAAGATTTTTTCCGTCCGAAAATTTTTGTTCTTAATTTTTCCAAAGCGATAATTAGCTCCAACACCAACCTTGACCCCAGGGTTTTCTCTTTTTATATCGGGAAAACCCGGGGTCGAGGTTGCACCAACACGTGAAGTGCATAATGAAAGGATACGCAGTGCGTTTCCTACCTCCGCAAGCTTCTATGCTAGGTACAAATCTGTAAGTTACATGCACATCCGCTTTTGTTTCTAGTGGATTTTTTCAGGAGCAGCAAACAGTCCGAAAAGAGTAAAACAAAATATTTCCAGTTAAGTTTTAAAAAAATTATTTTGCACACTATTATATACAGGAAATGCAGCTGAATTTTCTTGCGACATTCTACCTCGCTTATAATATTTATACTGTTGTGCATGCACAATTGACACTTTCAAAATGTTTAGAATGCAGTCTGTGAAGCATTTCAAATAAATATTTATTTAAAAAAGGAATTGAAAATCGCAATCAAAAAATACGATTTTAGGACAAATAACATTTTGTTCAGGCACACGCATGAAGAATGTAAAAGGCTCACATGGTATATATCATACAACATAAAAATATAAAAAAATCAGGCTAACGGTTACCATAATGGTAGACCTGCAGCTTTAACATTCTAAAATTAAATTTATAGGAAATTATAGAAAATTTAAAGGCATAATCTATAAAATCTGCTAAAACAAACTACCAAATCTGCAAAAACAAAATCTATAGATATATGCATTAGTTCATGTTAATGGTGGCAAGTTTTTCTGCAACTTCCAGCCGAAAAACCTTGTGGTTTACTAGTCGTAACATATCAGAAGGAATTTTCCTTTAATCGTTTACAAGTACGTCCATTATTTTTCCAGTTAGGATCTCCATCAATTTTGTCCTTTTTTGGCTCTAAAAATATGTAATTGATCAAATAAGCAATCCAAAAATGAAGTTATAATTGAAGGATTAATCAGTCACATGCGGGTAAAACAAAAATCATTTGTCAACAACTACTAAAATGGGTCTATTCAAAAATGCGTATGTACTATAAATCGTCAATCTTATACTCCGTTGTAGGCTTTGCTTTACAGATCACCCCTCCCCGAAAATCGACTTAATGTTTATAAATTATAACATTAATTGAAAAAAAGAAAATTGTTAACTACGGCAGGTGTAAGGTATTAAAGTTGAAATAAGCAACACATTTTTTTGCAGAAAAGACACGTAAAAACACTGCATTAATTTTCTAAAGAGTAGATATGTAAGCCCTTCGAAGACCCCCTTCCCCTTGTACACTTTGATACGCTTTTATACTACCTCTCCCGGCTCCTTCTTCTCTGAGCATGCTAGCTACATTACTTTTTGTAAATGACCCCATAAACCTTTGTTGCTACAAAGCCAAATTCACTGTATAAAATTTACTGGCACAAATGGGCTGGTGGTTTTGTAAAGAACGTCAGGAGCAACTTTAGAATTTGTACAGAAAAATCTTGGTTATCATATAAAAGCTGCAACACAGATACACACTTATAAAGAACGAAAGTTTCTGAGCATATATAAAAGCTGCAAGGCAGATACTTATATACAAAGAACAAGAATTTTCGAGTGGATTCAGGGAGGAAGTGCGTATCTGCGTTGCAGTTTTTATTTTATTAAATTTTTTGGTGCACATTTTCTAAAGCTTAGCCAAACGTCAATTGGACGTTTGGAACAATGCGAGTGCTCTCTTTTTCCCAAATCCAAACTTACACATTTTTTTGCATAGCTGAAATTGAGGGGTGACTACTTTACAGGACTTTACAGAACTTCACAAAAGAAAACAATTTAAATACTGGATAGTTTGCAACTACTTACATTACATAGACATATAGCTACCTCCAGGGTGTGGCTAGGCTTAGCAGTGTTCAAATGATGATGAGTCCAGCATACATGGAATCACAATCCCGATATTTAATGGCGCGCGCATCTAAGTGATTACGTAATGTCCGATGCGCGCACATTTGGAGGTAAAAATGTAAACAAACCAAGCGGACACGGAGGAAAACGTTCAAATCAAACAAAACCACAAACAAAAACGCGGGGGAAATTTAGGTTTCAACATTTATTCACAATAAATTTTAACCATGCTGTACTGGCACAACTATGCTAATTTTCAGAAATGGATTACACAAAGTAGACTTCTAGTCTATGCTTTGAGAAAGCGATCTTTTAACTATAATTTGAACCATAACATGTGCCTTAGTGAACGGTGCTTTGCACGAGCACGAATGATGGCATGAATTCAGTCTCTTTTCATTTTTCCAAGGAGTATTGGCTGTTTGTGCATCTATAACAGAGCAGTTAGTCGATCTCTTTCTTTTTTTCGCTGTGCTAGCCATATTTTTTACAACACTAATGTTTTCGTTACCTCCATTCCTGCGCACGCATCTTTTTGGGATAGCATTATGTGATGTTATATGATGCGCGCGCAGGAAAAACACGACACTATGATTGAGTGTATTGATCTAGCTAGCTAGCTATCAACATTATTCAACAAAGTATTTTTCACAGCTATGTAATGCAAGAATGTATAAAGTTGTCATCATTATAAGATACTTCCAGATCACTCTCTTCATCGCATCAGTGTCAGTTACACAGTGTAACTCACTCAAACCTTTCTATGT